>CM018697.1:37665510-38865510 GCA_009363875.1 Mikania micrantha
GACTATGAAGGTCACCCTATGGCAAGCACTGAGAGGCCGACAGTCTGTTCCTTCAAGTCCCAACTATGTAGAACACACCATGGCAAGCACTGAGAGGCCAATTTAGTATGTTCTATCATAGTTAATAGCTTTAGCATTCCAGTTTATAGCATTTAAAGTTTAACAACCGGTGAGGCAAGCACTGAGAGGCCAAACCTTTGCTTTTGCATAACAAGTTTATAGCATTCAAAGTTTAACAACCGGTGAGGCAAGCACTGAGAGGCCAAACCGTTGCTTTTGCATGACAAGTTTATAGCATTCAAAGTTTAACAACCGGAGAGGCAAGCACTGAGAGGCCAAACTGTTTCTTTTGGATGACAAGTTTATAGCATTCAAAGTTTAACAACCGGTGACGCAAGCACTGAGAGGCCAAACCGTTGCTTTTGCATGACAAGTTTATAGCATTCAAAGTTTAACAACCGGAGAGGCAAGCACTGAGAGGCCAAATCGTTGCTTTTGCATGACAAGTTTATAGCATTCAAAGTTTATAGCATTATGAGTACTTCAAGCATTTCGAGCATTTAAGCATGATAAGCATATAGTATTTGCATTGTAGCATTAGCACGTAGCATTAGCATATAGCATTAGTGTTAAGCCTTAGCATGTAGCATTAGTATTTAGCATTAACATTTAGTATTAGCATATAGATTTAGTATTCAAGCTTTAGTATCGTGTGTGTGGTTTAAGCATATAGTTTATAGCGTAAGCATTAAGCATCTAGTTTAAGAATAAAGTTTATAGCATAAGCATTAAGCATTTAGTTTAAGAATAAAGTTTATAGCATAAACATTAAGCATCTAGTTTAAGCTTTAAGTTTGTGGCATAAGCATCAAGTCTCATAAGCATCCAACATATGGTTTCAAGCTACAAGTTTAATGTATAAGTTTCAAGTCTATTGTCTTTCAAAGTATACTAAGTTCCAAGCATAAGATTCAACATAAGTATCAAGTTTAAGTTTAAAGCATTAAACAACCTTTCAATAATTTTATGAAAATGTTTAACATGCTTCTCAGTCCCGAAGTAAAATAAATAAGTTTGAAAAGGGACAAATTCACTCACCTTGTGTCCGAAGTGTTTGACTAAGTAGAATAGGAATGCGCGCGCTCTTTGTTTGCACTTGGTATGATGTTCACGTTCCTGTATTGATTTAATAGTGTTTGTACTTATAAATATAAGTTATAATTGAACACATGTGTATAAGTGTTAGTGTTAGCCCTAAAGTTGGCTAACACTATGAGTCTCGCTCGTCTTTCGGCCCCTTCTTGTTTGTTAAAGAATCTAGTGACACATAGATAAGGTCACGTTCTTGTTCATGTGCTTTGGTTTCTTAACCATAACAATCCTTGTAGTAGATTGTTCAAAATCCATGCATGTTATTAAAATTAAATTTGTTAACGTGTTATTTCATTTACTTGATTATTATGGGCCGAAAGAGGAGATGAGTCAAGTATGATCAATGTGGGCCGAATGTAGACGGTCCTTGGATTGGTTTATTTGAGTTAAAACCCAATTAAAGGTTTAAACCGAGGAATGGGCCAAAAGGGTAGGTTGGACCATCTAGGGTAGTTTAAGCTAATACTTGGATCAAGTTAGGGATTATGGGCTGGGTAGTGGCCGTATGCCAAACTATTGGGCCGAATAATTGGGTTTAGGCAAGGAGATGGATCGAATGGCCGGCCCAATTAAAACACGCATGGACCTTCATAATTGCTATTGGGCCAAACCAATTTAATTGGGCCACGTTCAATTTAGATGAGCCGTTTAAGTTAGTCGTGGGTCAAGTGGGTGTGGGTGTCGTTTTCAAGTGGCATTAAATCTGGATCTTCTTGTGTGAATTCAACAACAACCGTGGGCCAATTTACTGGGCCAAATGAGGTGAGCCCACCCTATTTATTATTGGGCCAATCCGTGGCTAGCTATGTGTTGTGGACCCAAAAGAAACCGGCCGCATAGAATCTGCTTAGTCCAACAATCCGGTGAACATGGAATAGTTCGGCATATATGGTTCGTGGGGTAAGGGTTTGTGGAAGTCACATGGTTCGGTGGTTGTTGATAAAAGATTCGGCTAAGGATGCATCGAAGGTTCGGTGATGGTACCATCAAATTGGTTCGCTCATAGGTCGAGGGTTCGTGTCATGTGGGTTCGTGGATGACAGGAGGGTTTGCCTGCCATGGTTCGCTGATGGGGCTGAGGCCACATGGTTCGCCAAGTTAACCCAAAGGTTCGGCTGTGGCGTGAGGAACAAGGGTCGACCAGCAGCTATTAGGGTTCGCCACCCATGCATCCTCACGAACCTAACCTGCCCCCATCAATATCTCGTCGAACTTCAAGTTTCCAAAGCTGTGCACTCATCGTGATTGTTCCAGAAGGGATTTAAGAAGGTTTACGGTCGACTTACAAGAGTTCTACACCCGTTTGCATGAATCAAGTTGATTAAAAGAGTGAAAACCCTAATTTCGTGGGTTTTCTTTCGCTCATACCTCGAGTTCGGGTGTGTAAACCACCAGATCGTCTGTACTTTTGTGTAGAAGAGACCAAGATCTTTGTTTAGACACCAAGCTTGCTCGATTTCACCCACAAATGAGGGAGATCTTGTGATTAGAAGTTGGGAATTGGAGTGAAAATGGGGGTGACGGGTTGAGAGAATTTTTTTTTTGAGGGAGAGAGATGATGTAAAATGAAATAAATGCTTCCATTTGTGTTTTAATACCCCGAGGGTATTCGGGTTCGTCTCGGTTGCTCGGTTCGTAATTTTGTCGCGCATCCGGGTCGTTACGCGTGTCTTTCGTAAATAAAATAAAAAGAATTATTTTTAATCGTTTGGATGTTATTAAATTTTAATAATTATTTTAAAAATTCGTTTAATAAATTTATTTGTCGAATTTCGTTATTCTTTACGCTTTACGCTTATTGTTCGCGATTTTAATAAAATAGTTTAGATTTAAATTGTCTTATGATGAGTTTCAAAATTGTAAAATAGGAAATATTTTATTTCCTTAAATTTATGATCGTTCGTGTTGTTATTCGTTTTCGTTTTCGTTTCGTCAGATTGTGTCGCCATCGCGCGTATTCGTTCGAATCGTCATTCGAACGAACATGACGATGGTTTGGATTTTTGATTCTTGTTTTGTACTGTTAAGTCATTATTTCAAAATGTTAAACTTTCAGAATCATTCGTACAGATCGTCACCTATACGAATAATTCGTCGGTTTAGCATTCCGTAACAATAACCGTTAAAGTTTTGTTTTGTTTTGTTTAACCTCACATACGTTTACACCAAATAATATCACATCAAGTATTTATGTTTCAACACTGTGTTGTCTGACATGTTTCTGACTGTTAAACCCTAAGGTTTCAGTCAGATTCAGACAATCGTTTAATAGTTTCATGTTAAATCAAAATGTATCAATAGCATAATATAGTTTTCGCGTAAAGTGTACATGAGTTACTGTTCAAGTTTACTGTTGCGATCATTGTTTCGGGAAAGCGTCACATGGTGATATTAATCTGCAGGAATATTGTAATTAATCCAGCGGAATCCTATTGACTAGTAGGTTGAGAAATTGATCTTCTATCATGTTCCACTACTGGTAATAGCTTTCGTTGAGGTCTATGGGAATACAAGGGGGTAGAGGTAAATTGGGGTGCATTGTGATCTGATTATGTGAGGATAACAATGGACTCCCATTTAGGCTCTATGCGCTTCAAGTTGAGAACAAATGACAAACGGTTAACTAACACTCTTAATATTTAAAAGTGACTGACAGTTAACCTCACGAGTAACAGAATAATACAAGGAACATATTTGATAAATCTAATATCCTTAATACATAAAAGGGTTATCAATACTTCGGTTTGATAACTAAACATCAACCAATGAGATGAACATGTGATATGGAGATGGATATTGATAGTTGTATTGCAAGTAGTGTGGAGTTCTAGTAGTTATGTGGTGGGATGTTGGCTAGGGCTTGGTTCCCTTACATATGCCCTATATATAAGCGTAACTACTAGGATGAAATGTTACTTGTGAATATAACTATTGAGAAGCCATTGGGTGAATGGGTGAAACAAACAACATACAAGTAACATAAATTACATTGTGATTGTGCATGTGAACAAATCAAGATTTTCAATTACTATATTTATGAACTCACCAACCTAGTGTTGACTTTGTTTAAATGCATGTTTTCTCAGGTGACGAACAGGTTTAGTCGCCCATATTCAAGAACATAGCTAGTGGACTTTAGAGGACCTAGCTACATTTTGTGTGATCATACTTTTGGATGGCAAAACAATGAATCATCTTTTGTATATCTTGTACAGATACAAGATATAAACTCATTGATTCTTTTGGATAGATTTACTTGATTAAATTATGGACCATATATTGTAATTTAATCTTGTAATTCTATATCATTGTTGTGTTAGCATTTCTCATTTATTTATCATGTGCTATGTAAACAATCTGATCATTTCGATTATCAAACGATATCGCGCCCCGAGAATTTCCGCCTGACGGGAAAGTCGATCCAGCCCGCCGGCTCGGGGTGTGACATTAGTACCTTCAACGACATCATTCTTTGGTGCCAATATTGCTCTTTCTTGAAAAAAAATCGGGTTCTTGAAATTTTGAAGAATTGAAGGATAAACAAAGTCAATCAAACCAGAAATAGGATCCAATGAATCTGCAATGAGAAGATCATTTGGTACCTCAATAAGTCCCTCACCATTATTTAAACCACCAACTTTTCCTTCTCCAATATCAAGAAGCCACTCTGCAAATTTCTTTGTCTTCTCTAGTACATATGCATCAGATTCGGAAGTTAATATGATGTTTTTGGTTAATCTTAATACCTTGCATTTTGACCAAATGTATGAGGAACTGAGTGACACACTTACAATGTCATGCCTACTACCATTGTATACAACAGGAAGGATTTGTCTAAAATCACCTCCAAAAACCACTTCTTTACCCCCAAACAGATTTGTTTGATTTTCAAGAGAATCACAACTCAAAATGTCTTGCAAAGTTCTGTCTAATGCCTCAAAAGCATGCTTATGAACCATTGGTGTTTCATCCCAGATAATCAATTCTGTTTTTTCATCAACTGGGCAAGATCTCTATCCAGTTTATGTAACACATAGAATCCTCATTCAAGTTTAAAGGAATTACAAACCTTGAATGTGTTGTCCGAACTCCAGTTAATTACAATGAAACAATACCACTTGAAGCACCACTTAAGACAATCTGACCCTTTGATCTTATAGCAGCCGATAATGTCTTCCATAAGAAGGTTTTGCTAGTTCCTCCATATCCATACACAAAAGAGACACCTCTTTTTTGTTGTTGTACATCATTTTTTATATTGTTAAAAACACATTGCTTCTCTTGTGTTATTGAGCTGAAAAGAATGTCATATTTAGTTTGTAAAATTTGTGTATCATAAGAGAGCTCCTCATTGATCAACGAATTGTTTGGAGAAGATACACACTCCGCATCAGGAAAAGGCATGGTCCTGAGGTTTTGTAGTGTGGAATTATTCCGAGCCAAATATTTCTCGATCTCAATCAAAGCCAAGTTCTTTATTTGATCTTCAGTAAGTGACAACCCTAATGCACGTAAAAAAATGCTAAAAGATTATGTGTAAAAAATATAGTTGCATGTAAACAATAAGAATTAATTTCATTCATATTTGTTTTACATACATAAAATAAATATAAATGGTAGAAGAAGGTTATTCGGATGAATTTTTATCAAAGATAATAATAAGTGTTGTAATGTTAAGTTACTTTTGTTTACGGTATTACTAATTCTTAAGTTGTTTAGAGAACATATTATTCAACTATTATCAAAAGATGCCCATATATTTAATTTACATTATAATACTTTTAGCTATAATGATTAAAAAAAAGTTACAAATATATACTCTGAAAGTTGTACAAAAATATTAATAGTTAGTGTAAAAAAACTGAATATAAATTTTTAATAAGTTTAAAATTAATAACATACCTGGTACTTTAAAAGTTTTTGTTGCCTATAAAGAATGCCATCTAATAAGTATTTCCAAGTATTCTCCCACACAAAATCAGGTCTGGAAAGGCTATTAGGCATTAGCATTATTGCAAATAAACTTCTAATATAATAACCCGTTCCAAAATGACTCACTTCTTGAATAGCTTCAATATACTCAGTGTCATCATCTAACAATCCCATAGCATAACATGAATTTCGAAATGTAGGAAGTCATTTAAGTCCATTCACTGTTAGAATATCATCAAATGATTTTGGTCCTTTCACTTTGTTCAACATAATTCTTAAAAAATAAGTTTCACCAAGTGAAGGAGGAATTGAATGAATCCTACAAATTGAAAATTCTTTTTTCCTTGGTTCCTAACATCTGTCTTTGGATTTCCACTCAAATTGTGTGGGGAATTCAACATATGTAAGTAACCTTGCAGATTCATAAGTTTCCTTACACTTTATCCAGGACAGGAACATTGAGGAAGCAACAAAAGACTTGCTAAGAACACTGTCAATATCATCCTCTGCACCATATACAATTTGTTGACCAAGTAGATGCAACGGAAGCCTCATAACAGAAGGATTTCTATGATGAATATCATATGAGAATATTCTTCATGATGCTTCACATGCTGAGATATATCTACCATCATAAAATCCATTGATTTCGTCAACAGGTTCATCTTCATCATTTGTTGTTGTAGAATCAACTAAAGAGATAGTAGCTCTATCAGAACCTTTGTTGGTATATTTAAACAAATATTTTATGGATCCTGCTTGATTTCATGTCACACCCCGAGCCGGCGGGATTGGATCGGATTCCCCATCGGGCGGAAGGTTCCCGTGGCGTGATATCGTGAGTGATAATCGGAATGATCAGATTGTTTACATTGCACATGATATATAAATGAGAAACTGCTAAAATAAAATAGAATTACAAAGTTAAATTACATCAGTTAAGTTTATAATTTAACAATGTAAATCTACTATCACATCATAATCTTCTATCTTGCATCTGCACAAGATATACAAAATAATTGTGTAATGATGTCCAAAAGTATGCAGGTCCAAAAGCTAGGTCCACTATCGGATATACTAGTCCAAAGAAATGACTCTTTAGTTGACCTGTTCGTCACCTGAGAAGTCATGCAAAAATAAAGTCAACACATGGTTGGTGAGTTCATTTAGTTTTATAAAATGAGTTTGAATAACCTGAATGACAACCTTAACCTCACCATTAACCACCTATACCATCCAGTTCAGTATGCTTATATATAGGGAATATGTAGGGTCGAACTAACCGCCCGCCTAGCCACCGTCCCACCACATACTAAACCACATGATATACTGTTCCTGGTGATAATTAAGCATTTCATTCAACTACTTTGATTCCATAACATAAGATTCGTAGCATTTGATTACCCTGAAAATGTATACCTTGATCCTCCTAAAGTGACAACCTTAACCTCATCAATAACCACCTATGCTATCCAATCAAGTACGCTTATATATAGGGCATATGTAGGGGACAAGCCCCAGCCACCGTCCCACCACATACCGGACTGCTTAGCATATTGTTGTTAATGATAATTAAGCGTTTCCCTCCATTCACCTTTGATTTAGATTCTGATTTCCACAATTTGATTTACCTTTGATCCTCTTGAGTTCATCATGAATACATGATTTCCCAAAAGCAATTATAGAAATATATTGTCAAATGTTTAATTAAATGAATAAATAAGCATTTAAATACAACTAAGACATGATGATTGGGCCTTATTTGACTCAATCAATTATACTTAGCTGTTGGTGGTTGTCCATGTTGTACCCTCTCACACGTGACCCATGTCAGGCATTTTAATGATGCCCATATCAGCTTGACCCACTGGTCTACTGTACATGCCGGGACTTTACGGATATCCTTTGATTCTTGATCTCTTTGATTCTCTTGATTTTGATTTTGATTTTGATTTCATTTGATAGTTCACGTTATTGCCCATATTGCTTAACTACAAGAGTCTACTATTTATGCCGGGACTTTATGTGTGTTACACGTGGTCTTGATTTCCATACAACTGACATCCACCTTGACTCAAGCATTAATTATTTCATTAGATTTTAATGATTTCATTATTTCAATGATTCACACACAACTATGATTTTCTTGATTTCCTTGAGTCTCTTGATTTTGATTTTTAGAATTCCCATGATTCCAAAATGATAATTGATTCTTGATTAAGATCCTTTGTTTTCAGATCCCACACTGCATTAGATATCTTGAACATGATATTTAGCTTTAGTTCCTTTGATTTCACTTTGAATTTTGGTTCTTGAATTTGAGCTTGATGGACTATGGGTTTGTTTAGAGTCTTAGAATTAAAGTGTTACTCATAAGAGTAATTTAATTAACTTGTAAGTTAATTTTGCATAGCAGTTACCTAGACAGGAGTCTAGGAGTATTAACAAGCATATATGTAAAACATATAATAAATAAAAGCATTTAAGTAAAAAATTTAAATTAAACAGTTTACGCATGCTTCTCAGCCCCGCGTTTTAAAACAAAAAAGTTTAGAAAAGGGGCAATGAACTCACCTGTGTTGCTGTGCAAATGATCTATCACAAAATGGGCACTCGTTGTTGTTGCTTATGTTTCTTCAGTTCCTGAGTTGTTTTAAAAGAATTCGAATACGGTAAGTATACGTATTAGCCGTCGTATCTAGGGTTTGGTCTCGGTGTGCAATTAAGTGTCCTAAGTACTGGTGTGTTTCTAAGACTTAATCTTCTAGTCTAACTTAGATACACATTCATAACCCTTATCCCATATTTATTCACAATGAGTCTTGATTTATATATTTAGTTAATTTCATTTTAAGTTAAAACATTAGTTTATAAAATCATTTAATTTAATTCAACAAGGTTCATAAACCATTTTCCTTCATAAAAATTTCATTAACTTAATTTAGACTGACCTTAATTATTTGATGGGCTTTAATTATACCCATTTGGGCCCACCTAGGCCCATTGAGGGTCCTTGATTATCAATTGTCCACCACATTCAAATCTCTAAATAATTCAACATAATTAGTTGAATTATCCGAGTTAATTATCCGTAGTAAAATCTTTTATACGGGTAATGTTAATAATTAAACCAACACTTAACCTTTGAATCTTTGTTATCTTTCAATGATACCTTAGTTCATACTAAAACAAGTTTGCATGAAATTGAAAACTCCTTATCATTCCCATGCACACACATGATTTATCTCATGCATGTATGTGTACATAAACCCCCATGCACATTAGTAACTAAGGATTTTTTTTATATCAATTAAGTTCGGTATCCCCCTCAAAGCAGCGAACCTTTTTGAGGTAGTCACCATTGTTCGGTTGTTATGATGGGTTCGCTGAGCTCGTTAGGTTCGGCTAAAGCTTAGAGAAACACTAGGTTTGTTGCTATCTCAACTAGTTTTAAGAATCTTAAGGTTCGGTCATCCCATGCAGTTTGGTAAGTAAAGGTTCGCTCCATGAGACCTCGGCTGTAGCTGAGGTTCGCTGGCAAAACATCGATCACACAAGGTTCGGCTATGTGTCATGAGTTCCTATGTCGAAGGTTCGTGTATCCCACAGCCTGGTCTGACCAAGGTTTGCCTAAAAATGCGGCTGGCAGGGTTCGGTGCTAGGGTTTGGTTGCCAAAGGTTCGGCTGGTACCTTCACACTCACGAATCTTTAAGGTTCGGCCATGTAAGAGGGTTCGCCTAGCATGGAGCCTGTTCGTTGAGGGTTCGTTGGCACCAGGTTCGGGACTCCATGCACAGGTTCGCGGCTGAAGAAATGGACATGCAGGTTCGTCTCCCTATGTTCAGCGGTTTAGGGTTCGGTCAAGATCCCGAAGGTTCGGCCGACTGAAGCTAACCACGAACCTGTATCATCATCATCTTCCATCAAGCTCAACCTGTTGCAACTCGTTTTCTACAACCACCTAGTTGCTAACCATGGGTTATCTCAAAGTTACTAAGTGTTTAAAACCGATTAACATGGCAATAACTACAAGGGGTTTCAACATCTCCTAAAACCGACTTAAGTTTGGAAATTTACCTCGAAATCGATGGATGAAAGCTCAAATATCTTGTACTTCCTTGATCTACTTGATGTGGTGATCGTTTTGACACTTAGAACTCGCGATTTCGTGAAGAATTGGGTGAGAAATCGTAGAGAGAAGCTTGAGGTTTTAGAGAGAGAGGGCTAGAGAGAGAGAGGAACGAAATTGTGATGGTGGATGGGTAGTTGGGGGTTTTTGTGGCATTAATTCTGCTCATTAAATGGTTCTCAATTACCCGATAGGTTCGGTTTTGCTCGGTTTTGCGTACCACATCGCTTTCTCATGAATTTCGTGACAAACCGACACTGTTTATAAAATAGAATTCATAAAATTTATTTAAGTGGTTATTCCTAGTAAATTAACTAAATATCTTTTATTTATTTTAATTTTACAAAAATATTAAATTTACTGTTTAAAATTGAATTGTACGGTCGTCGCGCGTATTCGTTCGAATCGTCACCCATTCGAACACGACGATAACTATACTTTTCAATATTGTTTTCTAATTATCGGATATCATTCAGAACGTTAAACTTCCGGATTGATTCGTACAGATCATCACCTATACGAATAACCCGTCTGTTTAGCATTCACGTAACGACATCCGTATTGTTTTGTTCTGTAAAGCCTCACATACGTTTATACATAATAAAATCCTAACAAATAATCACATGATGGTTCTGTGTTGCCAGATAATTATCTGACTGATAAACCATGTTTTCTGAGTTTTGTTTCTCTGAAACGATTATGAATTCACTGTTTGATTCATGAAATGATAATGATACATGCTATGATTATTAATGACACTGAAATACGTAGAATTTGTACCTGATTTCTGTTCATGTTACTGTTGCGATCACTGTTCCGGTATGATTCCGGCACTGATGTTACAAATTTCGTCCCGAAATTTAAGAGTTGTTATCAGGTACAACTTCCTCTTCAAGCAATTGGGATACTTTGACTTCATGTGATCTTCACGTTCCCAAGTAAACTTAGGTCCGCGCTTTGAGTTCCATCGAACCTTTACGATCGGAATACGGCTTCGCCTAAGTTGTTTAACCTTGCGATCCATAATCTCCAAAGGTTCCTCAATAAAGTGTAACTGTTCATCTACTTGAATTTCTTCGATCGGAATGATGAGTGACTCGTCCGCAAGGCATTTCTTTAAGTTCGAGACGTGAAACACGCCATGCACCCCACTGAGTTCATATGGTAATCTCAGTCTATACGCCACATGACCAATACGTTCGATGATCTCGAACAGTCCCACGTATCGTGGTGCTAATTTGCCTTTCTTTCCAAAACGTACTACACCTTTCCAAGGGGATACTTTCAACACGACACAGTCTCCCACTTGAAATTCCAACGGCTTGCGCAGTTTGTCGGCATAGCTTTTCTGTCTGCTCCTAGTAGCTTGTAGTCTTCGTTGAACCTGGGCAATCTTGTCAGTGGTTTCCTGAATAAGCTCTGGCCCAGTTATACGGTTGTCTCCAACTTCAGTCCAACAGATCGGTGATCGACATTTTCGACCATACAAAGCCTCGAATGGTGCACATCCGATGCTACTGTGGTAACTGTTGTTGTAGGAGAATTCAATCAGTGGCAAATGAGAGTTCCAATTCCCACCAAAATCCAAAACACATGCTCTTAACATGTCCTCCAGGGTCTGGATTGTACGTTCGCTTTGACCGTCCGTTTGTGGATGGTAAGCTGTACTCAGATTTAACTGCGTCCTTAGAAATTTTTGTAGTGATTGCCAGAACCTTGATGTAAATCTGCTATCTCGGTCTGAAATAATAGACAATGGCACACCATGGTGTACCACTATCTCATTGATGTATAGTCTTGCCAGTTTATCCATCGTGAAAGTCTCACGCATCGTCAAGAAATGAGCAGATTTAGTTAAACGATTGATGATAACCCAGATCGTATCATGACCACTGGAAGTGCGGGGTAGCTTGGTAATGAAATCCATAGCAATATGTTCCCACTTCCAAAGCGGAATTTCAGGCTGTTCCAGTAAACCAGACGGTTTCTGGTGTTCCGCCTTTACCTTTGCACACGTAAGGCATTGACCGACGTACTCGGCTATGTCTTTCTTCATCCCAGGCCACCAATAAAATCCCCACAAGTCTTGGTACATTTTATCGGCGCCTGGATGAACAGAGTATTTAGTTTTGTGTGCTTCATCGAAGATAAGTCTTCTCAATTCGTCTACCGCTGGAATCCACACATGATCCGGGTAGTAGATCATTCCATCAAGCTTAGTATCAAGTTGTTTCTCTGCTCCACAATGTAGTTCTTTCTTCAGATTTCCTCGGTCAACTGATTCCTGTTGTGCCTGAATAATCTTGTCTCGTAGGCTTGTCTGCACAGTCTGTCTCATTGCTCTGACACGCAAGGGTTTGACCCGTTCCTTCCGGCTCAAGGCATCAGCTACAACGTTCGCCTTTCCCGGATGGTACTTGATTACACAGTCGTAATCATTTAGAAGTTCAACCCAACAACGCTGTCGCATGTTGAGCTCCTTCTGTTCAAAGAAATGCTGCAGGCTCTTGTGATCAGTATATATGGTACACTTAGTGCCATATAGGTAATGTCTCCAAATCTTCAGTGCGAAGATTACAGCTCCCAGTTCCAGATCATGAGTAGTGTAATTCTTCTCATGAACCTTTAACTGTCTTGATGCGTAGGCGATAACTTTGTCCAGTTGCATTAACACGCAACCAAGTCCTTGATGGGAGGCATCACAATAAACCACAAAGTCATCACAACCTTCTAGAAGAGATAGGATTGGAGCATCACATAATTTCTGTTTCAATGTCTGAAAAGCATCCTCTTGTTTCTGCTCCCAGAAAAACGATTCACTTTTCTAGGTTAGCTTAGTGAGAGGCAGAGCTATCTTAGAAAAGTTCGAGATAAACCTTCTATAACAACCTGCCAATCCCAAAAAAGACCGTATCTCCGTCTGTGTCTTTGGAGTGTCCCAGTTCTTTATCGCCTCGATTTTGGCAGGATCTCCATGTATTCCCTCGCTGTTGACTACGTGACCCAGAAATTGAACTTCTCTTAGCCAAAATTCACATTTAGTGAACTTGGCATAAAGTTTCTGTTCTTTCAACAGCTCCAAGATCTTACTAAGATGTTGCTCATGATCTGCTCTGCTCTTAGAATAAATCAGTATGTCATCAATAAAGACGATGAAAAACTGATCCAGATACGGCTTGCACACCCGGTTCATGTGGTCCATAAAAACCGCGGGTGCATTTTTCAATCCGAAAGGCATCACCATGAATTCGTAATACCCATATCTGGTTCGGAACGCCGTCTTTGGTATGTCTTCGTCTTGAACTCTAAGCTGATGATATCCAGACCGCAAGTCAATCTTTGAGAAATATTGAGCTCCTTGCAGTTGGTCAAATAAATCATCAATCCTCGGCAATGGATACCGATTCTTGATGGTTAGTTTGTTCAGCTCACGGTAGTCTATGCACATTCTAAACGATCCGTCTTTCTTTTTCATGAACAAGACCGCAGCTCCCCAAGGCGAGTAGCTCGGTCTAATGAAACCCTTGTCGAGTAGTTCTTGTAACTGATTTGAAAATTCCTGCATCTCGAAAGGTGCTAACCTTTAAGGAGATTTAGCAACAGGAGTTGCTCCAGGAACTAAGTCAATACGAAACTCTACCGGTCGCACAGGTGGCAAACCTGATAGGTCTTCAGGAAATACTTCCAGATACTCTTTCACTACGGGCACGTCTTGTATCTTCTTCTTGTCTTTCTCCTTTTCCACCACGTGAGCCAGGAAAGCTTTGCACTGCTTCTGTAGACACTTACGCGCCTTTATGCAAGAGATGATTTTGACACTTCTTTTTGCTTGATCCCCTTTAACTTCCAATACGCGATCATTCGGCAATGGAACTCGAAGCAGATTTTCAGAACAGACGACTTCCACTCGATTTGAAGAAAGCCAATACAATTCCACAATGATGTCGAAACTACCCAACTCCATCGGTATCAAATCGATGGTGAATGTATGACCATTAAGGGTCAATGGGCAATTCCTATAGACTGTACTAACTGTAATTTGTTTCCCATTAGCTAATTCTATGATGTAAGGGGAATCTAACTGTTCCTCTATAGAATCTAGTTGGCATGCAAAATTGGTAGAGATAAAACTCTAATCCGTACCCGTATCAAATAGAACAGATGCATAAAAGTCATTTAAGAGAAATGTACCAGTGACCACATTCAGGTCTTGGCGTGCAGCTGGTGCTCCAATAGCAAAGGCTCTTCCACGAGGTGCTTGAACTGCCTGTTGAGCCTTCTTCGGGCAGTTCTTTGCAAAGTGGCCTTGTTCGCCACAGTTATAGCATCCACCGTTGTTCTGGTTGGCTGGTGGAGGGAGAGCTAAAGCAGCATTGTTGACTGCTGGATTTGGTGTCAGTCTGCATTGTTGGACCCAGTGTCCTTTTCTTCCACAACCTGTGCATTGACGGCACAGGTTGCTTGCAGCATGGTGGTACTGGCACTTAGTACACAAAGGGTGTGGGCCAGTGTATTGTTTATTGGGCACATTCTGCGGTGCCATGGTTACTTGGTTGAGTGGAGTAGCCATAGTATAATTCTTTATAACCTTCTGTTTCTTCTTCTGGTGGAGATGGTGGGGTTTCTTTGAAGACTCTTCCATGCGTTTGCCAGTGTCAACCTCTCTCTTTAGAACTCCAGAGGCTACCATAAGATCAGTGAGTTTCCCAGACAAACTCACAGCAGACTCCACAGTGACAGGGTTGGCTGCAACTACTAAACCCTGAATGCAGGCGGGGAGTCCACCCACATATCTATCAATCCTCTTCTCCAAAGTTGGTACCGTGTCTAGCACCAAAGCAACCAACTCGTGGTAACGAGTAGTATATCCCATGTGATCAGCCCCCTTCATAACATGGTTGGAGAGTTCAACCTCCAACTTCTGCAGTTCATTCTTGGGGCAGAATTCTGTTCTCAGTAGGGTCTTGAAGTCTTCCCAGATCATCGACATCGCTTCCTCTCTTCCTCTCGCCTTGATTTGGCCGTTCCACCAAGTCAAAGCTTGCTTGTTGAATGTTCCTGCAGGGTAGCAAACTTTGTGGTGCTCTGGACAGCTGCAGAGGTCCAGAGTAGTTTCAATCTTTTCAATCCATTGGATTAAACCAACGGCTCCTTCATTTCCACTGAATGTCGGCGGTTTACATCCCATAAAGGACTTATAGGAGTGATTTGAAGCACCGCCAGTGTTTCCACTGGCTTCTCCTGATGAATGCCCAGTGTTGTTGCTGTCATTACGGAGACGGTTGAGCATCTCTGGTATCACCTCTTTCAACTGGTTAGTCAGCTGACTACTCAGTAATGTCTCTAGGGAGATGGTAGCAGGATCTAGTAACTGAGTTATGCTCGGACCTGGAGGTGGGTTAAGTGGAGGAGGAGGAGGTGGTGGTAGAGGTGAGTCAGCTGGTGATGGCGTCGATGAGTGTGGAGCTGAACTCTGTGGTGGTGGTACAATAGAAGGAGGTCTTCTCGGCGGCATTCTGATCATAACCAATAAAGGTATCTGTTAGTGCAATGATCGAATACAGAAGACAATATGCAATAAAATCATAAGTCATATATTCTCTATATGCAGGGTCCCTAGGTTATAGTCTAGGCCAAACCATTTAAATAAGTGACCTATGTTTCTCTATAACCATGGATCTGATACCAATCTGTCACACCCCGAGCTGGCGGGGTTGGATCGGATTCCCCGTCGGGCGGAAGGTTCCGGGGCGTGATATCGTGAGTGATAATCAGATGGATCAGATTGTTTACATTGCACATGATATATAAATGAGAAACTGGTAGAATAAAATAGAATTACAAAGTTAAATTACATCAGTTAAGTTTATAATTTAACAATGTAAATCTACTATCACATCATAATCTTCTATCTTGTATCTGCACAAGATATACAAAATAATTGTGTAATGATGTCCAAAAGTATGCAGGTCCAAGAGCTAGGTCCACTATCGGATATCCTAGTCCAAAGAAATGACTCTTTAGTTGACCTGTTAGTCACCTGAGAAGTCATGCAAAAATAAAGTCAACACATGGTTGGTGAGTTCATATAGTTTTATAAAATGAGTTCGAATAACCTGAATGACAACCTTAACCTCACCATTAACCACCTATACCATCCAGTTCAGTATGCTTATATATAGGGCATATGTAGGGTCGAACTTACCGCCCGCCCAGCCACCGTCCCACCACATACTAAACCACATGATATATTGTTCCTGGTGATAATTAAGCATTTCATTCCGCTACTTTGATTCCATAACATAAGATTCGTAGCATTTGATTACCCTGAAAGTGTTTACCTTGATCCTCCCGAAGTGACAACCTGAACCTCATCAACAACTACCTATGCTATCCAATCAAGTATGCTTATATATAGGGCATATGTAGGGGACAAGCCCCAGCCACCGTCCCACCACATGTTGGACTACTTAGCATATTGTTGTTAATGATAATTAAGCATTTCACTCCATTCTCATTTGATTTAGATTCTGATTTCCACAATTTGATTTAACTTTGTTCCTCTTGAGTTCATCATGAATACATGATTTCCCAAAAGCAATTATAGAAATATAATGTCAAATGTTTAATTAAATGAATAATTAAGCATTTAAATACAAGTAAGACATGATGATTGGGCCTTATTTGACTCAATCAATTAGACTTAGTTGTTGGTGGTTGTCCAAGTTGTACTCTCTCACATGTGACCCATATCAGGCATGACTCACTAGAAGTCTACCTGTGTATGCCGGGATTTTAATGATGCCCATATCAGCTTGACCCACTGGACTACTGTACATGCCGGGACTTTACGGATATCCTTTGATTCTTGATATCTTTGATTCTCTTGATTTTGATTTTGATTTCATTTGATAGTTCACGTTATTGCCCATATAGCTTGACTACAAGAGTCTACTATTTATGCCGGGACTTTATGTGTGTTACACGTGGTCTTGATTTCCATACAACTGACATCCACCTTGACTCAAGCATTAATGATTTCATTAGATTTTATTGATTTCATTATTTCAATGATTCACACACAACTATGATTTTATTGATTTCCTTGAGTCTCTTGATTTTGATCTTTAGAATTCCCATGATTCCAAAATGATAATTGATTCTTGATTAAGATCCTTTGTTTTCAGATCCCACACTGAATTAGATATCTTGAACATGATCTTTAGCTTTAGTTCCTTTGATTTCACTTTGAATTTAGGTTCTTGAATTTGAGCTTGATGGACTAAGGGTTTGTTTAGAGTCTTAGAATTAAAGTGTTACTCATAAGAGTAATTTAATTAGCTTGTAAGTTAATTTTGCATAGCAATTACCTAGACAGGAGTCTAGGAGTATTAACAAGCATATATGTAAAACATATAATAAATAAAAGCATTTAAGTAAACAATTTAAATAAAACAGTTTACGCATGCTTCTCAGCCCCGCGTTTTAAAACAAAATTGTTTAGAAAAAGGGCAATGAACTCACCTGTGTTGCTGTGCAAATGATCAATCACAAAATGCACACTCGTTGTTGTTGCTTAGATTTCTTCAGTTCCTGAGTTGTTTTAAAAGAATTCGAATACGGTAAGTATACCTATTAGCCGTCGTATCTAGGGTTTGGTCTCGATATGCAACTAAGTATCCTAAGTACTAGTGTGTTTCTAAGACTTAATCTTCTAGTCTAACTTAGATACACATTTATAACCCTTATCCCATATTTATTCACAATGATTGTTGATTTATATATTTAATTAATTTCATTTTAAGGTAAAACATTAGTTTAGAAAATCATTTAATTTAATTCAACAAGGTTCATAAACCATTTTCCTACATAAAAATTTCATTAACTTAATTTAGACTATCCTTAATCATTTGATGGGCTTTAATTATACCCATTTGGGCCCACCTAGGCTCATTGAGGGTCCTTGATTATCAATTGTCCACCACATTCAAATCTCTAAATAATTCAACATAACTAGTTGAATTATCCGAGTTAATTATCCGTAATAAAATATTTTATAAGGGTAATGTTAATAATTAAACCAACACTTAAACTTTGAATCTTTGTTATCTTTCAATGATACCATAGTTCATACTAAAAACAAGTTTGCATGAAATTGAATACTCCTTATCATTCCGATGCACACACATGATTTATCTCATGCATGTATGTGTACATAAACCCCCATGCACACTAGTAACTAAGTATTTTTTTTATATCAATTAAGTTCGGTATCCCCTCAAAGCAGCGAACCTTTTTGAGGTAGTCACCATGGTTCGACTGTTAAGATGGGTTCGCTGAGCTCGTTAGGTTCGGCTAAAGCTTAGAGAAACACTAGGTTTGTTGCTATCTCAACTAGTTTTAAGAATCTTAAGGTTCGGTCATCCCATGCGGTTTGGTAAGTAAAGGTTCGCTCCATGAGACCTCGGCTGTAGCTGAGGTTTGCTGGCAAAACATCGATCACACAAGGTTCGGCTATGTGACCTGAGTTCCTAGGTCGAAGGTTCGTGTATCCCACAACTTGGTCTGACCAAGGTTCGGCTAAAAATGCGGCTGGTAGGGTTCGGTGCTAGGGTTTGGCTGCCAAAGGTTCGGCTAGTACCTTCACACTCACGAACCTTTAAGGTTCGGCCATGTAAGAGGGTTCGCCTAGCTTGGAGCCTGGTTCATTGAGGGTTCGTTGGCACCAGGTTCGGGACTCCATGCACAGGTTCGCGGCTGAAGAAATGAGGATGCAGTTTCGTCTCCCTATGTTCAGCGGTTTAGGGTTCGGTCAAGATCCCGAAGGTTCGGCCGACTGAAGCTAACCACGAACCTGTATCATCATCATCTTCCATCAAGCTCAACCTGTTGCAACTCGTTTTCTACAACCACCTAGTTGCTAACCATGGGTTATCTCAAAGTTACTAAGTGTTTAAAACCGATTAACATGGCAATAACTACAAGGGGTTTCAACATCTCCTAAAACCGACTTAAGTTTGGAAATTTACCTCGAAATCGATGGATGAAAGCTCAAATATCTTGTACTTCCTTGATCTACTTGATGTGGTGATCGTTTTGACACTTAGAACTCGCGATTTCGTGAAGAATTGGGTGAGAAATCGTAGAGAGAAGCTTGAGGTTTTAGAGAGAGAGGGCTAGAGAGAGAGAGGAACGAAATTGTGATGGTGGATGGGTAGTTGGGGGTTTTTGTGGCATTAATTCTGCTCATTAAATGGTTCTCAATTACCCGATAGGTTCGGTTTTGCTCGGTTTTGCGTACCACATCGCTTTCTCATGAATTTCGTGACAAACCGACACTGTTTATAAAATAGAATTCATAAAATTTATTTAAGTGGTTATTCCTAGTAAATTAACTAAATATCTTTTATTTATTTTAATTTTACAAAAATATTAAATTTACTGTTTAAAATTGAATTGTACGGTCGTCGCGCGTATTCGTTCGAATCGTCACCCGTTCGAACACGACGATAACTATACTTTTCAATATTGTTTTCTAATTATCGGATATCATTCAGAACGTTAAACTTCCGGATTGATTCGTACAGATCATCACCTATACGAATAACCCGTCTGTTTAGCATTCACGTAACGACATCCGTATTGTTTTGTTCTGTAAAGCCTCACATACGTTTATACATAATAAAATCCTAACAAATAATCACATGATGGTTCTGTGTTGCCAGATAATTATCTGACTGATAAACCATGTTTTCTGAGTTTTGTTTCTCTGAAACGATTATGAATTCACTGTTTGATTCATGAAATGATAATGATACATGCTATGATTATGAATTACACTGAAATACATAGAATTTGTACCTGATTAATGTTCATGTTACTGTTGCGATCACTGTTCCGGTACGATTTCGGGACTGATGTTACATTGCACCACCGAACATTTATATGAGACTGGTATCGTTTAAGCAGAACTTTGTTATATGCAACAACACTTCTATTGTCCAGCTTCACTCCTAAATTTTCAACTAAATAACCCGAATCGCTTCTCTTATATATGGGAAAGCCACCAGAATCAACAGATGTATGAGTGTTAAACTTCTTCGGAAAGTTTTTGGAGCAATTTCTATCTACCATGCATGGACAATTCATATTATAAGCACCACAAGGACAATGAATCATGAACTCGCGTACAAGTGAGTACAACTCAGGATCAACACTTCTATCAGGTATCTCAGCACAAATAAATTGATCAATGTGGTCAACAGTATGACACTTGTGGTTAGTATCCATAATCAAACATATATGAGCATGCGACAATCCAAGTTTTTGAAACTCTACAGTATAGACCATTGTACATAAAGAATTGTTATATTAAAAGTTATGAAAACAAATTATACAAAAAATAAAAAAAAAACGAATACAAAATGTATAAAACATGATAAAATGTTTTAATTAAAGTGTGTATAATAAACTGCCTCCTTCAACCTTTCTAAGTAATGGATTATCCTTCAAATCTTTAATGATTGAATCAAGCTTCATCTTGAAAATTCTACATAAAATGTCAGGTCTGTCTTCAGGGCTTATGTTTGTGTCTTTGAGAAACCTTTTAACCTCTGACAATTTTAGATTACATGTTATTGTAATGAAAAAATCTGGATAGCCAAACCACTTACAAAGACTCATATCATCCAAGTAATTTTGCATCATGTATCGAGCACCTCCGGTAAATTAAGAGGGTAGTATAACACGTTGACCGACATTAGACACTTCTGAGGTTTCCTGATTCTGAACATTTTGAAGGTCTTCATCAGACTCACATCTTAGAATTTTTTGTTGCTTATGTATGAAGTAAAGTCTTTCGCTTTCAATCATCTTGTATGCATCAACTAAAAACTGTTGAAAAAGCCTTCTTGAATTTAGAATCAATGAGAAATTGTTCAATCTGTCTTCTATTCTGTGTGCAAAAAATTCTCTCATTGTACAGCTTGACCGGATGGTTTTGCTCAAAGATGTTACAATTTTGTGAGGGATGTCAACTCTATAACCATCATCACTGTAAGCGAATAACAACGGATACTGAAGAGCAAGATATGATGGATGCAGTTCACTTATTCGTTGAAGACTGCCTTATTTGTTTTTCACAACAATATCCCGATTATCAAACACATCACTAATGTCTCCAACAATTAACGTAGTAAATTGTGAAGTTGTTTGTAGATTGTAAGTTCTCCCATCTTTTTGCCTTTTTTCCAATTATACGAGGCTTTAGGTCAAAATGAGGATTTTCATCAAAACAATCTCTTACCATTCGATAACATTTCATGAGTTCGCTATGTGAATCTAGCATTAGCTTTCAAGTCTTTGATAATTTGAATACCAATTATATCTGAAGTTGTTGATCCACCTTTTGATTCTCTGTTAAAAATAAAAAGATGAAGATGTTAGAAAATTAATATTATAAAAGTTTATAATTCTAACCATTCATTTACTAATAATTACGTATCTCATAATAATCAACAAACGCTTATATTACATCTTAGTTCCTTTGTCAATTTACAAAGTATCAAGTAGATTTAGAGAAAAAATTTATAAAAAAATGAATATATATGTTATAAATAAAAAGAATGATAGCTTAATTTTATTAATTAATTTATCAGATAGAATTAATTACAGTGTGTTAAATTATATAAAAAGTGCTTATTTATAATATTTAACCATAGAGTAAATTGTAATCTAAAGAAGGTTGTTGATAATGATAAATAAAAGTACCAATGACATCATTTTGTGTTACCTTTTTAATCATATAAACTACTGGAAAAATATGTATGAGTAAAAGTGATGTGAGTATGATGTGGGTGATTCAATTACGTGTGTATTATATATGATGGTGTGGTGTATGTGTTTGAATATACTATAAAGAATGTAATGAAAATGTTGTAACAAGATAAAAAATAACAATAAGAAATTGTTAATGATTATTATATGATGTTTTTTATAATAATTATGCATTTCCAGCATATAACAAAATGTTCATTGTGTGTAAATGTTTTGTCGTAAAAGAGTTTGACGCGCATTAAAAATATGTTTGATATAAAAAAACTAAGTATAAATAAGCTAAATAGATGCATATAAACTTGTAGTCCTTTTAATTGTGGTAACGGGCATTGAATATTTTTGATATGAGGGGTGTAATTTAAGAGACACACAAATTTCAATTTATAAGGTTGAACACACAGATATTATAAAATTATTAAAATTTATAAGAAAAATAAAAAAACCGATAAATGTACACATACCTGCAAACATTTCTTCTATTTGAAACCTCATTGTTGGTGTCATAAATGTATAGTTGCGAAAATCTTGGTTTTTCTCCCGTTGCAGGTAGGAGACTTCCTATTTAATGATAACTAGGTTTATTCCACTCGCGCGTTGCGGTGAGTTATCACAGTCCACTCCCTAGAACGGGTATTATATATCTTCTGCAAAACGTAAGTTATATAGCAAAATCAAATCTTATGACAAACTAAACCCTAAGCCCTAAAGCTTAAACCTTAAACCTAAACCAATAAAAACCCAAATCTATTATGCATATATACATACATACATACATATATATATATAACTAAACCATAACCATAGGTGTCAAAATCAAAAATAATTTTGAGAATAAACTTCAAAAACAAAAACTTTACTATTTCTTTTTCATGCTTTTTAATATAGTATATAATTTTGACCGCTTAATCTAAAGATAAACGGAGCTTTACCTTTATGTAACATCAGTGCCGGAAGCATAACCGGAACAGTGATCTACATAGTAACTCAGGTATGAATCACATGTAATGTACATATACTATTATCATTTGATGTTTGACACAACATAGTTACGCATTCATTTCAGAAACATAACTCAAAACCATGGTTCAACAGTCAGAAATTCATCTGATAACACATAACCATCACGTGAATTTAGTTAGGACCTTATTATGTATAAATGTATGTGAGGTTTAACAGAACAAAATAATGTCGTTACGTGAATGCTAAACTGACGGATTATTCGTATAGGTGATTATCTGTACGAATATTTCTGAAAGTTAACGTTCTGAATGATGTCTAATAAGTAGAAAACCATATTGAAGAGTGTAGTTATCGTCGTATTCGTACGGGTGACGATCCGAACGAATACGTGCGACGACTGTACGATTTGATTTAAACAGGTAAAGTTAATATTTTCAGAAATTTAAAATAAACGGAAGATATTCAGTTAACTTACTTGGAATTACCACCTAATTTAAATTTACAAAATCTACTTTTAAAACCGTGACGAAGCGTTTCGAAAAACAAAAGGAACTGACGTTTTTACGCGAGACCGAACACACCGGGTATTAGGAAGCCATTAATATGGCATTAAATGCCATATTTCTTCCCCCACCTAACAGCTCACCATCACCAAACTCATTACTCTCTCTCCAGTCTCTCTCTAGCATCACAAACCCTAGAATCCACATTTCTTCACCAAATCGAGCCCTCTTGGTGTCAAAAAGACCACAACAACACGTAATATTGAAAGTACAAACAATCGGAGCCAAGAACCGTCCAAATCGAGGTAAAAACGAGTTCAAATGTTCGATTTTAGGGTTTTCAAAACCCCTTGTTCGAACCTCACTCAAACCGGTTCTAACCCATCTAAACCTTAGGGAAACTTCACGAAAACATTTAGGAAAGTGGTAGGAACATGTGACATCTTGTGGGGTAGTCTAGGCTTAAAAATGGAGGTTTGCACTTACTTGGGTTCGAACGGCCGAAGGACAAGAACTCAGCTCGGCCGAATGACCAAGGACTGCAGGGCTGCGACCGGATGGCAAAGGCCGAAGGGCCAAGGGCCGAATGGTTCCCTCGCACATCCATCACCTTCGGTCGGCATCCTCCTTTCGCATGAAATCCTTATTCGGCAAAGGCCTCGTTCGCATGAGCCATCATACGGCCGAACCACCCTTCGCACGGTTGTCCATGTTCTGCCAAGTAGTCTCATTCGCACAATCTCATTCCTATTGCAAGTACATTCGGGTGTAGTTCATTCCCTAGGATGTCATTCGTATGTGGTGTTAAACAAATGAAAGGAATTGGGAGTTTTACTCATGGTTTCTCATTCGAAATATCATGCATGCATGCATGGGTTGGGGACGTGATTACATGCATGAAATCATATTAGGATTTTGTAGTTTATAAATCGGTTTTGTGTATCACCTAGGCCATGGATTTCAACAGCAATTTCTCTAAACTAATATAAAGTACAATCATGGATTGTAACTATCAAATGGGTTAGAACACTTGGATTTTATTAAATGAAACAATAAGTGAGGGGGATGGAAATAATCATTAAGAGTGGCTAACTAAGAGTCCACTCAAAACCCTAATAATCCTATATTTTAAACTTAGTTTCTAAATAATCAAAAGGGATTTCATGATAATAAATAACTAAAGCTTCAACACCAAAGTTTTCTAACTACGTTAACACCAATTATGGTTGACAAAGGATCAAGAAAATTAATAAAGTGTGAGGGGGTTGATTTCATTATTAACACCTAATACTTAGTAAATACTATACAAACATACAACTAAGCTAGATAGTTCAATTGACCTTTCTAGGCTAAGTTGTACACAAGAGCGATCAAATAATCATGGGAAACAAGGACATAGCAAAGGACTTAGAGTTAATCAAGTGAGATTAACTTAAGTCTCACATGTTCACTTATAATTTCTTAAAATGAATTGTGTTTTAATAAAAAGGAAATAATTTATAAACTTCTTTAAAATAAATTAAATAATTTCTAACCTAAATATTTCAACTTAAGATGTATTTAATAAGGATGTTTGCCTTAAAAAGAGTCGTGAATGTGATCAACATAAACCTTACATAACTAAGGTTTAATAGTCATCTACGGGATACGGGTTTATGAGAGGCTAATACACTTAGAATAGTTAGAGAAAATCATAGCAACACAATAGTAAAATCTAGGACACATAGTTGCACACCGAGACCAAAAACCTAGATACGTCTATTATAAATACTTATAGCATTCGAATCTTCTTAAAACCACTCAGCGAGTGAAGATACCTAATCTACATGTAACAAGTGCGCATTTTGTTGTGAATCATTGCATAGCAACACAGGTGAGTTCATTGCCCCTTTTTTCTAAACATTTTTGTTTTACAAACGTGGGGCTGAGAAGCATGCGTAAACTATTTTTTTGAAATATGTTTTACGTAAATGCTTTACTTAATGTAAGTTTTGTTTGCCTAACTATATCCTAGACTCCCCGTCTAGGTAAACTATTTACAGGTTTATTAAATGAATTAATTACTCTTTAGGAGTAAGACAATGATTCTAAAACAAATAAATATTCTTCAAAGAGCTATTACAAAGAATCCAAAGTCAGTGTTGTGGTTAAGAAAACTAAGGATCAAATTCAAAGAATCTAAATACAACGTTGTGTTCAAGAAAACTAAGGATCAAAATCAAAGAGTCTAAACTCTGTGTCATTTTCAAGGAAGTCTAAAGATCAAAATCAAGAAATCATATCCGTGGGTGAATCAAAGAACTAAGGAAACCAATAACGAACAATTCAAGGTGGATGTCAGTTGTATGCCGATCAAGACCACGTGTAAACACACGGAAAGTCCCAACATAAGTAGTAGACTTTTATAGTCATGCTATATTGGCATAAATCAAACACACAAACGAAATCAAGAGAACAGAGGTGAACAAAGATTAAAGGATATCCTAAAGTCCCAACATGTACAGTAGACCTGAAAGTCATGCTAATATGGGCACATCATGAAAGTCCCGACACACACTGGTAGACTCATTTGGGTCATGCCTGATATGGGCTACGTGTGAGACGATACAAGCTGGACACCACCAACAATTAAGACTAATTGATTGAGTCAAATAAGGCCCAATCATCATGTCTTAGTTGTATTAATTGCTTATTTATTCATTTAATTAAGCATTTAATATCATGTTTCTACAAATACCATGGTTGATTATGAATGCGTGATGAACTCAAGAAATCGGTAGAATTTCAATTTGTGGAACTCAAAATCTAATATGTCGATGGTGTGAATGAAACGCTTAGTTATCATTAACAACAATATGTTAAGCGGTTCGGTATCTGGTGGGACGGTGGCTGGGCTGGCGGTAAGCTTGACCCTACATATGCCATATATTAGCATACTTAATTGGATAACATAGGTGGTCGTTGGTGAGGTTAAGGTCGTTATTTTGGGTGATCAAGGTTAACAGATTTTCAGGTTATACAGAAGTTGTGAATCAAAGGTATGGGATGAAATTCTTAATTATCACCAGGAACAATATATCATGTGGTTTAGTATGTGGTGGGACGGTGGCTGGGCTGGCGGTAAGCTTGACCCTACATATGCCCTATATATAAGCATACTGAACTAGATCTTATATGTGGTTAATTGTGAGGTTAAGGTTGTCCTTCAAACAGGTTGTTCAAAATCATTTTAAGTAAAACTATATGAACACACCAACCATGTGTTGACTAGATCTTTTTGCATGACTTCTCAGGTGACAAACAGGTCTGAGTTAGAAGTCTATGCTTTTGGGCTAGGATGCCAGATAGAGGACCTAGTGTTTTGGACTTGTATATTTTTGAACATCATTATACATATTATTTTGTATATCTTGTGCGGTTACAAGATAGAAAAATTATGATGTTGATAAAAGTTAAGCATGTTTCTCAGCCCCGAGAGTTTAAAATCAGTTAATGATTAGAAAAGGGGCATATGAACTCACCTTGCAGTTGAAGTGGTTGACTTAGCTTAAAAAAAGAATTGCACGCGCTCTTGCTTGTACTTGTTGTGTATTCATGTTCCTGTATTGATTTTACGTTGTATGTAAACTATAAGTATTGCTTGTACTTGATTCGTATGCGTGCATGTGCTTTTGTTAGCCCTAGAGTTGGCTAACACTTGTGAGTCTCGGTCATTGTTCGGCCCCGTGTATATGTTGTTGGCTTTGAGTCGTTTTAACATAATTAGGTTAAATTTGATATGTTATTATGATTCATAATTAAAGACTTAGTTTTTAATGCTTCCTTGTATTCAACATCTTTCTTGAAATTTCAATCATACCATATCATACTAATGGCTTGTATTGATAAAATGTTTGTAAACCTACCCATTACCACCTTTGTATTAATTTACTATCGATACTTTATATGTTAACCCTTGTAATTTGAGTTCAAGTGTTTATTCCAAGTTAAACCGTGTTGTGGGCCGAATCAATGTGACGTGTGGGCCCAACAACTAAATCCGTTGGGCCTGTTAATGAAATTTTGGGCCAGTAACTCCCATGGGCTTTTAGCATATGTGTTGGCCAATTTGGTGGGCCTTGTCCGAATCCCCTCCCCCTGGCCAAAAGCATCAATGAGGCTAAACAAATGACTTTGGCCGATTAAGGACATGCATGGGCCGATACATCTGAAGCCAACCCGATCGATGGAAAAAAACCTAGCATTCATTCCAGTGAACCTATGGGGTTTATAGGTCCAAGGTTCGGTCACCATGGAGTGGCCTAAGGGTTCGCAGCCTTGTGATGTTAGGTTCGTCGAGCATGGGTTAATTTCAATAAGGTTCGTAGCTAAGATTTGTTGAGCATAGGTTCGGTGACATATAGGTTCGCAGAAAGAGGTTCGTTCATGATCATAGGTTTGTGAGAGTGTGCATGCAGGTTCGTTCCTGGATGGTTCGGTGCTCCTAAAATTGGTTCGGTTGGTGTTGATAGGTTCGGTGGTGAAAGCCACAGGGTTCGTGGCTTTGGGGAGGGTTCGGTCCTTGCATCCTTGTGGGTTCGGTGAGTCGCAGGAGGGTTCGGCTGATAGCTGCTACACATGGGTTCGTCGGTATGTAGTAGGGTTCGTGGCTCAAGACCCAACTGATAGGTCCGGCTACTGTGTGCAGCTCACGAACCTGTGTGTGCTCGCCTTCCTCATCAGCTCAAACTTTCGGTTGGGTTGTTTCCATGGTTTCGTGGTATGAAGTGCAGCTCCTTGGCTTGAAATGTGTGTGAGTGTATACGGGTTTTACACATATTACTTGTGTGGGTCAAACAAGACATAGAAACCCCAAATTTTCGAACTTTTCAAGCTCAAGTACCTCGTTTTTGGCCGGGTAAAACTGCAGATCAGTTGTACTTCCTTGTAGAGGAGGTCGAGAGCTACGTATGGGCACCAAGAACGCCTGATTTCGTCCACAATCAAGTGAGATATCGCGATTTGAAGTTGGTTTCTAGAGTGAGAAAAAAAGGTTCGGGATTCACTTTTTAGAGAGAGAGGATGATGAGAAAAATGAGGAAAACCCCCCCTCATTTAACCTTTTTATACTCCGGGATGTTCAGGTTCGTTTCTGTTGCTCGGTTTGTGTTTTTGTTGCGTTTCCAGAACGTAACGTGCATTTTACGGGTTTTAAAATAAAAGAGTTGTTTTAATTATTTTTGATGAGTTTCAAAATTGTAAAAATATAAAATATTTTATTTTCTGAATTTATTTGTCGTTCGTGTCGTATTTCGTTTTCGTTTCCTCAGAACGCGTCACCATCGCGCGTGTTCGTTCGAATCATCACCCGAACGAACACGACAATGGTTTTGCTTTATGATTCTTGTTTTCTACTTTCCAGTCATTATTTCAGAATGTTAAACTCACAGATATGTTTGTGTGAATCATCACCCACGCAAACACACTCTCAGTTCATTATTCTGAAACGACACTGCAATTATGTCTGTAAATTGTATTTCCTCACTAACGGACTCAACTAGACATCCTGTTATCACATTGTTTTCATACTGATTTTTCGGCCATCTGATTTCTGTCATCTATGGATATCAGATCGAAACCGACTTGTTCTTGTTATTTACTTGAACACCGTTGTTTCTCTTGATTCGTCGTATTAACTGTACTTAGATTTTCACCTAAATACAAACAACTATTGTTTATCATGATCGTCGTACTTATAGTATTTAAGTTTACACATAAATACGTACAACTGTTTCTTGTATTTTGAATTATGTTAATACAAACACTGTTTATATACATGTATTTACACATAGTAAATAGTGAAAGTACACATACCGTACGGACTTGCCGGACGATCTGGTACTGGATGTCATAGTCTCCCCTTGTTAAAGAAATATCGTCCCGAAATTTAAGCATCAAAGTTGGGCTCTAGTTCTCGAACAAGTGGGGATACTTTGTCTTCATTTTGTCCTCGCGCTCCCAAGTAAATTCTGGTCCACGCTTGGAGTTCCATCTAACCTTTACAATAGGGATACGGCTTAAGATGCATCGCTTGAGATTTGATACATGGAATACATCGTGTACTCCATTGAGTTCATCAGGGAGTTTGAGTCGGTATGCCACATGACCTATGCGTTGAGTTATCTCAAACGGTCCGACATACCTTGGAGCTAGTTTCCCTTTAGCCCAAAACGAACTACGCCTTTCCATGGGGACACTTTCAACATAACTCGGTCACCCACATCGAATTCCAAAGGCTTTCGCCGTTTGTCTGCGTAACTCTTTTAGCGGCTACGTGTTGCTTGTAATCTCTGTAACATCTGTGCCGTAATCGTTACCGGAACAGTAATCTGTACAGTAACTTGCACAGTAACTCAGGTACAAACTAGGAGAAAAACTTAGAAGCTGTTAACATTCGATGCAAAACACAAACTATTTCACTATGTTTCTGAAATCCTGATTTGAACCTTATGGTTTAAACAGTCAGAAACACATCAGACAACGATGAATAGGTACACACATGATTGATTTGATGGTATTCTGTATAAATGTATATGAGGATAAACAGAGCAAAACCATAACAGTTGTTCTTTTTGAATGCTAAACCGACGAATTATTCGTACAGGTGACGATCTGTACGAATAGATCTGAAAGTTTAACGATTTTAAATGATGACTGAAAAGTAGAAAACAAAATCAGAAAGTGAAACGTACAATCGTGTTCGTACAGTTAGCGCTCTGTACGAAAACGCGCGTAAGTGACGTTTTCTGACGAAACGAAAACAAAGACGATACGAACGATAATAAATTGAAGGAAATATAATATTTTCTATTTTACAATTTTGAAACTCATCAGAAATAAATTAAAATGGAATTATTTTAATTAAAACGTGTAAAGCATAAAATACGCGAAAGAAATAACGAAACACGTAAAATAATATATTTCGATAAATAATTCAAGAAAATGATATTTAAATTATTTACTATAAATAACCACTTTCTAAACATTCTAAAATGAATTATTTTTAAGTAAATTACGAAAACAAGCGCGTAATAATCCGGAAACGTGAGGAAAACGCGAACCGAGCAACCGAAACGAACCCGAATACCTCGGGGTGTTTAAACACCAAATGATGGCATTTCTTTCATTTTCATGATCTCTCTCTCTCTCTAAAAACACTCCCACCGTTCATCTCTCTCTCTCTAGGAGAATCACCCTTCAAACCTCCATAACTCACTCGTTTGGAGACGAAATCGGGCGTTCTTGGTGTCCACGCGAAGCTCTCGACTCCTTCTACACGGAATTACAACCGATCTGGAACTTTACTCAGCCATTTTCGAGGTAATGATGCTTGAAATACATGAAAATAGGGTTTTCTCTTCTTGTTGTTCGACCCATCAACTACGACCAGCCATAGATCGACTCCTTTGAGCATAACACCTTCGAGAACTCATGGTAACATATCACGACTCGTGGGAATGAAATAGGGCTTGCTGATTTGATGAAGGTGATGATGATGGAACCAGGTTCGTGACCAATATCCAAGGTCCGAACCCGCATGGTTCTGGCCGAAACCTTGGCAATCAACTCCCCTCAGCCACGAAACCTTGGCAATCAACTCCCCTGAATTGCTACGAACCTACATCCTGCTCTTAGGAACTCACGAACCTTTGGCTTTTGCCGAACCCTCGAGACTAGCGAACCTTCCATATCCACGAATCCTCATCCCCGAACCATGCATGCATGCTACTCGGCGAACCTAGGTACATCAAGCCACCATCGCCTAACCTTAATGAGCTGTACTACTAGGCGAACCTAAAGAAGGCAGCTAACAGGTTCGCTGGGCTGTGGTAGCCGAACCTCCAACCCCAAACACACTCAAGGTTCACTGGTCTGATGACACTCGGCTAACCGAAATCGAATTGGCCAGCTTCAGGCCCAACACAGTCGTAAATGGATCCACAATTGGTATTGGGCCAAGCAATCACAACATTTAATCAGTCCAACATCCTACTCGGCTCCTATAAACCTTTCGGCCCAAATAACAATATCCAAAGTCCATCAGAAAACCGTTCGGCCCATAACCACCTTGGCAGACCATTTAAACACATAACACCTCTGGCCCAAGAAGATTCGGCTAGGTCCAACCCCACATAACTTAATCGGGCCATATACTTCTCGGCCTAATCATTCGGCCCACACGCCTAACCATTGGTCTAAGGCTTTGGTTGGGCCCAAACTCAAAGCATTCGACCCAAGGCCCACATACATTTTGGCCCACATGATTTAATAGGGAAATAAACGTTGGAAATTATAAGAGGACTAGCATGTGTAGTAATTATGAAGTTATTACTACAAAGGTGGCAACATTTTCATTAACATTTAAACATAACACCTAATAATCACTTTTAAAGAATTAAATGGTGATAAGTGATTAGCTAAATCCCATGAGAGAAATTTACAAACATATTAGCTACTTTAAATGATTACCGAGACTCATGTGTATTAGCCAACTTTAAGGCTAACTCACCTACACGCACACAAAATCAACAATAACATATACTTATAAGTTACAAACGACGTGAAATCAATACAGGATTGTGAAAATAACATCAAGAACAACAACGAGCGCGTGCATTCTTGTTTATACTTAGCCAACCACTACAAACACAAGGTGAGTTCATTTGTCCCTTTTCCAACTTATTTGTTTTAACTCGGGACTGAGAAACATGTTAGTCATTTTAAAGAAATAATGAAATGTTTATTAAATGCTTTTACACTATTGATAATGCTTTTACAAATGCTTGAACTTGGAACGCTTATTTGGAAACTAAAGACTAAGGCTATAGTGTAAATAGCTAATACTATTTACACCATCTTATTTACATTATACTTACACTTTGTGTTCAAACTAGAAACTTGGGATTAAATGCTTGATGCTTTTGCTACAAACTAGAAGCTTAAACTATATGCTTGAGGCTTACGCTACAGACTTGAAGCTTAAACTTTATGCTTGATGTTTATGATATAAACTTGATACCTAAACTTTGGGCTAAATACTTATGCTATAAGCTATGTGCTTAAACTATACGTTTAATGTTTAAATTATAAACTCTATGTATAAACTACATACTCAATGATAAGGCTTTGAAAATGCTTACACTAAACACTAATACTTGATACACTCGTTTCGAAAACTAAAACAATAAATGCTTATTCTAGATACTAATACTTTATGTAATTATCTTAAAGGTTAAGATCTTACACTCGTAATCTAGATGATTAATATGCTTTACACTTACACTCATTTCTTTAAACTTAAACTTGAAACTTGAACTTAGAAAGACTTATATGCTTGAAACCCGCGAATGCTTGATATACTTGATATACATGGAAAACATGAATGCTTGATATACTTGGATAACATGAATGGTTGATATACTCGATATGCTTGAAATGCTCAAACAACAGACTGATTGACCGCCGTGTGTTGACCTGCGTGTCAAGCCCTACTAGTCATCAGTGAAACTATGTGAATGCATTAAACTTGTATTCTTAAGCTATAGGACATCGTAAGACAGACTGTTGCCCACCGCGTCTTGACATTGGTCAAGCCCTACTAGTCATCAGCGCTCTTCGTTGTCCGAATCATGTAAGACAGACTGTTTGGCCGCCGCGTCTTGACATTGGTCAAGCCCTACTAGTCATTCAGTGTTCTTCTTGATTCATCCATGGTTATGACAAGTGACTAGAATGATTTGGGTTCTTCTAGCTGACTTTGTGTCAGCTTGAAGGTTTCTCTATCATAACATGTCACGAGTCATATTTAGGACCATTATGGATGGATGCTAAATTCCCTAGGGTGTTCAGTAGTCCATAATGGTGCCTCTCAAACTCGTACTTATATGTCATGGAATCAATAGGGTGGAGTGAAACGCTTAATTATCATTAACAACAATATGTTAAGCAGCCTGGTATGTGGTGGGACGGTGGCTGGGGCTTGTCCCCTACATATGCCCTATATATAAGCATACTCGGTTGGATAGCATAGGTGGTTTTTAGTGAGGCTAAGGTTGTCATTTCAGGGAAATCAAAGTAAACATTTTCAGGGTAATCAAATGCTAAGAATCATATGTCATGGAATCAAGGTAGTGGAATGAAATGCTTAATTATCATTAACAACATTATGTTAAGCAGCCCGTATGTGGTAGGACGGTGGCTGGGGCTTGTCCCCTACATATGCCCTATATATAAGCATACTCGGTTGGATAGCATAGGTGGTTGTTAGTGAGGTTAAGGTTGTTGTTCAGGGAATCAAGGTAAACAATTACAGAGTAATCGAATTCAATGAATCGAATGTTACGGAATCAAAGATGTCGGATGAAACGCTTAATAATCATCAGGAACAATATATCATGTGGTTTGGTATGTGGTGGGACGGTGGCTGGGCGGACGGTAAGTTCGACCCTACATATGCCCTATATATAAGCATACTGAAACAGATGGTATAGGTGGTTAATGGTGAGGTTAAGGTTGTCATTCAAAGGATTTTTCAAACTATTTTTACATAAAACTACATGAACTCACCAACTATTGTGTTGACTTTATTTTCTGACATGCTTTCTCAGGTGATGCACAGAAATAGGCTCAGACTTCAGGACTGCATGTCAGGATACTCAGATAGAGGACCTAGTAGACTTTTGGAAACACACATTTTGGTTGATTGATACGAGTCACTTTTGACATCTTGTACAAATACAAGATAGAAACATTTGATTTTACGATAGGTTTACTTAGTTAAATTACTGAAACTTGCTATTGTAATTTAACTTTGTAATCCTAGTTAAAAGTTTTATTGTGCTTTAATTATTCTTGACATTGATGCTATGTAAACAATCTGATCATCACGATTATCACTCACGATATCGCGCTCCGAGAACCTTCCGCCCGACGGGGACTTCGATCCAACCCCGCCGGCTCGGGGTGTGACAATCTCTGTTGTATTTGGGCTATCTTATCAGTAGTTCCTGAATAAGTTCAGGCCCCGTTATTATGTTGTCTCCCACTTCGGTCCAGCAAATCGGAGACCGACATTTTCTACCATATAGTGCTTCAAACGGAGCACATCCAATACTGTTGTGGTAAATGTTGTTGTAGGAGAACTCGATAAGTGGTAAATGTTTATCCCAACTTCCACCGAGGTCTAGGATGCATGTCCTCAACATATCCTCCAGGGTTTGAATGGTTCGCTCTCTTTGTCCATCCGTTTGTGGATGATAAGTGGTGCTCAAGTTGACACTTGTCCCTAAGGATTGTTGCAATGATTGCCAGAACCGTGATGTAAATCGACTGTCCCGATCTGAAATAATAGACAATGGCACACCGTGCCTCACTACTATTTCATCAACGTATAGTCTAGCAAGTTTTTCCATCTTGTAAGTTTCTCTGATCGGCAAGAAGTGTGTGGACTTTGTTAATCTATCAATGATAACCCAAATCGAATTGTGTCCGCTGGAAGTACGGGGTAGCTTGGTAATAAAATCCATAGCTATTTGTTCCCACTTCCATTATGGTATCTCTGGTGTTCAGCTTTGACTTTGGCACATGTGATGCATTTGCCAACATAAGTGGCAACATCTTTCTTCATTCCCTGCCACCAATAAAACAACCTAAGATATTGGTAAATCTTATCAGCACCAGGATGAACAGAATAACGGGTCTTGTGTGCCTCGTCAAGTATGAGTGTTCGAAGTTCATCTATTGCCGGGATCCTAACACGATCCAGATAATAGATAACTCCATCTTGTTTTGTCTTGATGTGTTTCTCGGCTCCACAATCGAGCTCACGTTTCAAATTGTCTCTTGCCGTTGCTTCTTGTTGTGCTCGTAGTATTTGATCTTTCAGACTTGTTTGCACGGTCATTCCCATTGCTCGAACGCGCAAGGGTTTGACTCTTTCCTTCCGGCTCAAAGCGTCCGCAACTACATTTTCTTTGCCGGATGGTATTTGATCACACAATCGTAATCGTTCAGGAGCTCAACCCAACATCTTTGTCTCATGTTAAGCTCCTTCTGATCAAATATGTGTTGTAAACTCTTGTGATCTGTGAAGATAGTGCATTTGGTACCATAGAGGTAATGTCTCCAAATCTTTAAAGCAAATACAACAGCTCCCAGTTCTAAGTCATGTGTCGTGTAATTCTTCTCGTGTATCTTCAACTGTCGTGAGGCATAAGCAATGAATGTGTCTCGTTGCATTAAAACACATCCGAGTCCCTGATGGGAAGTGTCACAATACACCACAAAGTCATCATTGCCTTCTGGGAGTGTTAAGATAGGAGCATTGCACAATCTTTGTTTCAATGTCTGGAATGCCTCTTCTTGTTTCTGTGTCCACACAAAAGGTTCACTCTTCTGTGTGAGTTTGGTGAGAGGCAAGGCTAGCTTGGAGAAGTTCGAAATGAACCTCCTGTAATAACCCGCCAATCCCAAGAATGATCTGATCTCTGTCGGTGTTGTAGGCACATCCCAGTTCTTGATTGCTTCACTCTTGGCAGGATCCACGTGAATACCATTACTGTTAATCACGTGACCCAAGAACTGAACTTCACTTAGCCAGAATTTGCACTTGGAGAATTTGGCATAGAGTCGTTCTTCTCTTAGGAGTTCCAAGACTGTTCTGTGGTGTTGTTCGTGTTCCTTCTCGTTTCTTGAATAAATCAGTATATCATCAATGAAGACGATAACAAACTGATCTAAGTACGGCTTGCACACCCGGTTCATTAAATCCATGAACACTGCTGGTGCGTTCGTCAATCCAAATGGCATTACCATGAATTCATAATGACCGTATCGGGTACGAAAGGCCGTCTTTGGTATGTCTTCCTCTTGAAATCGGAGCTGGTGATAACCTGAACGTAGGTCTATCTTTGAGAAGTGTTGTGCTCCCTGTAATTGAACAAACAAATAATCAATCCTCGGTAACGGGTACCGATTCTTAATGGTGTGTTTTTTGAGCTCTCGGTAATCAATGCACATCCTGAATGATCCATCCTTCTTCTTAACAAAACCAACCGGAGCTCCCCACGGGGAAAAGCTCGGTCGAATGAATCCCTTGTCGAGTAGCTCTTGTAATTGATTGGACAACTCCTGCATCTCTGATGGTGCAAGTCTGTAAGGAGACTTAGCTACAGGAGTAGCTCCTGGAATCAACTCAATTCGAAACTGCACCGATCTTTCGGGTGGCAGTCCCGGTAAGTCATCCGGAAACACGTCCGCATAGTCTTTCACCACTGGTACGTCTTGAATCTTGATTGCCTTCTTGTCTTTCTCCAACACGTGAGCTAAAAATGTGACACATTGCTTTCTGAGGTACTTACGAGCCTTCATGCACGATATTATCTTGACACTGCGTTTCGCTTGATCTCCATGAATTTCCAAAATCCTGTTGTTCTCCACTAGAATACATAATAGCTTTTCGAAACAGATGAACTCTACTCTGTTAAGAGATAGCCAATCCATTCCGATGATGATATCGAAACTACCCAGCTCCATCGGTATTAAATCGATGGAAAATGTGTGATCGCCAAGTGTTAGTGGGCAATTCCTAATTATTGTGTCTACTGTGATCTGTTTGCCGTTTGCTATCTCAATAGTATAAGGGGAGTCTAAAGATTCCTCAACAAGATTAAGATGGCATGCAAAGTCGGATGAGATAAAACTATGATCTGCACCAGTGTCAAATAATATGGATGCATAGAAGTCAGATAAGAGAAATGTACCCGTGATCACGTTCGGGTCCTGTTGAGCAGCAACAGCTTCGATCTGAAAGGCTCTACCTCATGCTACTTGAGCCCTTTGCTGATTCTTCTTGGGACAATCCCGAGAGAAGTGTCCAGGCTCGCCACAGTTGTAGCAAGACCTGTTATCAGCAGCAACAGCAGTAGTAGCTGCATTATTGTTTCTGTTTGGAGCCCCCGTGCTCCTGCAATTGTTGGCCCAGTGACCAAACTTCCCACAGTTTGTGCATTGCCTGCACTGGGTGTTTGGTGCATGATGATACTGGCAGGTGTTGCACAAAGGTGTTGTGCCAGTGTAGGGCCGCTTGATTTGTAGAGGTGGTGGTTGGTTGATCATCGGGGTTTGGGTGGTCGCAGCTAAATTCTTGACCACCTTTTGTTTCTTTGCCGACCGTTTATCTGGCTTCCTTGAACTCCCAGCCTTTGCTGAGTCAGATTCTTTCTTGAGCGCCCCAGAGGCAACCATCACATCTGCCATTGTTGATGACAGAGTAACAGCCATTTCCAGGGTTTTTGGATGAGCAGCAAGAATAAAACCTTGCATATAAGCCGGTAATCCCCTGATATACCTCTCAATTCTCTTCTCCAGTATTGGCACTATATCCGGTGCCAATGATGCTAGCTCGTGAAATCTTGTGGTGTAGGCTAGATGCCCAGCACCAATCATTACAAGATTGAGTAACTCAGTCTCAACCTTCTTGAGTTCATTCCTTGGGCAAAACTCTGCCCCCAGTATGGCTTTGAAGTCATCCCAAGGCATTGACAGAGCCTCATCCCTTCCTCTAGTCTGAACTTGAGCTTTCCACCAAGTTAACGCTCGTTTGTGGAATGAACCAGCAGCATACTTCACCTTATACTGCTCAGGACAGTTGCTAATCTCCAAAGTTGTCTCCATCTTCTCGATCCATTGGATCAATCCGACGGCTCCTTCACTGCCACTGAAACTCGGTGGCTTGCATCCTGCAAAGTTTTTGTAGGAGTAGTCATGATGATGCCTGGTATTGCCACTGCCTTCTCCAGATGAGTTGGCGATGTTACTGTTGTTGCTGTTGATCCGGTTCATCATCTCCGGGATTACATACCTCAGTTGATTGGTCAACAGAGTGGCTAGTGCTATAGTAGCAGGATCCAACTGATGAACAGGTGGCGGTGGCGGAGGAGGAGGTGGAGGTGTAGGGGAGTCAGGTGGTGTTGGTGTCGATGAGTGCGGTGCTGAATCATGTGGTGGTGGCGGCAGTAAAGCTGGTTGTCTTCTTGGCGTCATTCTGATCATAACCGAAAGAAAATCGGTTAGTGCAGTGATCAGATACTGAAGACACATGCAAATAGAATCTTATATCATATGATCTCTACATGAGGGTCCCTAGGTTATAGTCTAGGCCAAACCGTTTAAGTAATATGACCTATATTTCTCTATAACCATGGCTTTGATACCAATCTGTCCATTTTGATTATCACAACGATATCGCGCCCTGGGAACCTTCCGCCCGGCGGGAAAGTCGATACAGCCCGCCGGCTCGGGGTGTGACAATCATCACTATAAGCGAATAACAATGGATACTGAAGAGCAAGATATGATGGATGCAGTTCACTTATTCGTTGAAGACTGCCTTATTTGTTTTTCACAACAATATCCCGATTATCAAACACATCACTAATGTTTCCAACAATTAACGCATTATCTTCTGAAGTTGTTGGTAGATTGTAAGTTCTCCCATCTTTTTGCCTTTTTTCCAATTATACGAAGCTTTAGGTCAAAATGAGGATTTTCATCAAAACAATCTCTTACCATTCGATAACAATTCACGAGTTCGCTATGTGAATCTAGCATTAGCTTTCAAGTCTTTGATAATTTGAATATCAATTATATCTAAAGTTGTTGATCCACCTTTTGATTCTCTGTTAAAAATAAAAAGATGAAGATGTTAGAAAATTAATATTTTAAAAGTTTATAATTCTAACCATTCATTTTCTAATAATTAAAGTATCTCATAATAATCAACAAACCCTTATATTACATCTTAGTTCCTTTGTCAATTTACAAAGTATCAAGTAGATCTAGAGAAAAAATTTATAAATAAAATGAATATATATGTAATAAATAAAAAGAATGATAGCTTAATTTTATTAATTAATTTATTAGATTGAATTAATTACAGTGTGTTAACTTATATCAAAATTGCTTATTTATAATATTTAACCATAGAGTAAATTGTAATCTAAATAAGGTTGTTGATAGTGATAAATAAAAGTACCAATGACATCATTTTGTGTTACTTTTTTAATGTTATAAACTACTGGAAAAATATGTATGAGTAAAAGTGATGTGGGTATGATGTGGGTGATTCAATTACGTGTGTATTATATATGATGGTGTGGTGTAAGTGTTTGAATATACTATAAAGAATGTAATGAAAATGTTGTAACAAGATAAAAAATAACAATAAGAAATTGTTAATGATTATTATATGATGTTTTTTATAATAATTATGCATTTCCAGCATATAACAAAATGTTCATTGCGTGTAAATGTTTTGTCGTAAAAGAGTTTGACGCGCATTAAAAATATGTTTGATATAAAAAAACTAAGTATAAATAAGCTAAATAGATGCATATAAACTTGTAGTCCTTTTAATTGTGGTAACAGGCATGGAAGATTTTTGATATGAGGGGTGTAATTTAAGAGACACACAAATTTCAATTTATAAGGTTGAACACACAGATATTATAAAATTATTAAAATTTAAAAGAAAAAAACCCCGATAAATGTACACATACCTGCAAACATTTCTTCTATTTGAAACCTAAATCTTGATTTTTCTCCCGTTGTAGGTAAGAGACTTCCCATTTAATGATAACTAGGTTTATTCCACTCGCGCGTTGCGGCGAGTTATCACAGTCCACTCCCTAGAACGGATATTATATATCTTCTGCAAAAGCGTAAGTTATATAGCAAAATCAAATCCACTATGACAAACTAAACCCTAAGCCCTAAAGCTTAAACCTTAAACCTAAACCAATAAAAACCCAAATCTATTATGCATATATACATACATACATACATACATACATACATACATACATACATACATACATACATACATACATACATACATACATACATACATACATACATACATACATACATACATACATACATACATACACAGATACATACACACATACATACACACACACATACACACACACACACATACATACATACATACATACATACATACATACATACATACATACATACATACATACATACATACATACATACATACATACATACATACATACATACATACATACATACATACATACATACATACATACATACATACATACATACATACATACATACATACATACATACATACATACATACATACATACATACATACATACATACATACATACATACATACATACATACATACATACATACATACATACATACATACATACATACATACATACATACATACATACATACATACATACATACATACATACATACATACATACATAACTAAACCATAACCATAGGTGTCAAAATCAAAAATAATTTTGAGAATAAACTTCAAAAACAAAAAATTTACTATTTCTTTTTCATGCTTTTTAATATAGTATATAATTTTGACTGCTTAATCTAAAGATAAACGGAGCTTTACCTTTATGTAACATCAGTACCGGAAGCATAACCGGAATAGTGATCTACATAGTAACTCAGGTATGAATCACATGTAATGTACATATACTATTATCATTTGATGTTTGACACAACACAGTTACGCATTCATTTCAGAAACATAACTCAAAACCATGGTTCAACAGTCAGAAATTCATCTGATAACACATAACCATCACGTGATTTTTAGTTAGGACCTTATTATGTATAAACGTATGTGAGGTTTAACAGAACAAAATAACAACGGATGTCGTTACGTGAATGCTAAATTGACGGATTATTCGTATAGGTGACGATCTGTATGAATATATCTGAAAGTTAACGTTCTGAATGATGTCTAATAAGTAGAAAACGATATTGAAGAGTGTAGTTATCGTCGTATTTGTACGGGTGACGATCCGAACGAATACGCGCGACGACTGTACGATTCGATTTAAACAGGTAAAGTTAATATTTTCAGAAATTTAAAATAAATGGAAGATATTTAGTTAACTTACTAGGAATTACCACCTAAATTAAATTTACAAAATCTACTTTTAAAACCGTGACAAACCGTTTCGAAAAACAAAAGGAACCGATGTTTTTACGCGAGACCGAACACACCGGGTATTAGGAAGCCATTAATATGGAATTAAATGCCATATTTCTTCACCCACCTAACAGCTCACCATCACCAAACTCGTCACTCTCTCTCCACTCTCTCTCTCTAGCACCACAAACCCTAGAATCCACTTTTCTTCACCAAATCGAGCCCTCTTGGTGTCAAAACGACCACAACAACACGTAATATTGAGATTACAAACAATCGGAGCCAAGAACCGTCCAAATCGAGGTAAAAACGATTTCAAATGTTCGATTTTAGGGTTTTCAAAACCCCTTGTTCGAACCTCAATCAAACCGGTTCTAACCCATCTAAACTTTAGGGAAACTTCACGAAAACATTTAGGAAAGAGGTAGGAACATGTGACATCTTGTGGGGTAGTCTAGGTTTAAAAATGGAGGTTTGCACTTGCTTGGGTTCCAACGGCCGAAGGAGAAGAACTCAGCCAGGTCGAATGGCCAAGGACTGCAGGGCTGCGACCGGATGGAAAAGGCCGAAGGGCCAAGGGCCGAATGGTTCCCTCGCACTTCCATCACCTTCGGTCGGCATCCTCCTTTCGCATGAACTCCTTATTCGGCCAAGGCCTCATTCGCATGAGCCATCATACGGTCGAACCACCCCTTCGCATGGTTGTCCAAGTTCGGCCAAGTTGTCTCATTCGCACAATCTCATTCCTATTGCAAGTACATTCGGGTGTAGTTCATTCCCTAGGATGTCATTCGTATGTGGTGTTAAACAAATGAAACGAATTGGGAGTTTTACTCATGGTTTCTCATTCGAAAATATCATGCATGCATGCATGGGTTGGGGACGTGATTACATGCATGAAATCATATTAGGGTTTTGTAGTTTATAAATCGGTTTTGTGTATCACATAGGCCATGGATTTCAACAGCAATTTCTCTAAACTAATATAAAGTACAATCATGGATTGTAACTATCAAATGGGTTAGAACACTTGGATTTTGTTAATTGAAACTATAAATGAGGGGGTTGGAAATAATCATTAAGAGTGGCTAACTAAGAGTCCACTCAAAACCCTAATAATCCTATATTTTAAACTTAGTTTCTAAATAATCAAATGGGATTTCATGATAATAAATAACTAAAGCTTCAACACCAAAGTTTTCTAACTACGTTAACACCAATTATGGTTGACAAAGGATCAAGAAAATTAATAAAGTGTGAGGGGGTTGATTTCATTATTAACACCTAATACTTAGTAAATACTATACAAACATACAACTAAGCTAGATAGTTCAATTGACCTTTCTTTGCTAAGTTGTACACAAGAGCGATCAAATAATCATGGGAAACAAGGACATAGCAAAGGACTTAGAGTTAATCAAGTGAGATTAACTTAAGTCTCATATGTTCACTTATAATTTCTTAAAATGAATTGTGTTTTAATAAAAAGGAAATAATTTATAAACTTCTTTAAAATAAATTAAATAATTTCTAACCTAAATATTTCAACTTAAAATGTTTAATAAGGATGTTTTCCTTAAAAAGAGTCGTGAATGTGAGCCACATAAACCTTACATAACTAAGGTTTAATAGTCATCTGCGGGATACGGGTTTATGAGAGGCTAATACACTTAGAATAGTAAGAGAAAATCATAGCAACACAATAGTAACATCTAGGACAAATAGTTGCACACCGAGACCAAAAACCTAGATACGTCTATTATAAATACTTATAGTATTCGAATCTTCTTAAAACAACTCAGCGAGTGAAGATACCTAATCTACATGTAACGAGCGCGCATTTTGTTGTGAATCATTGCATAGCAACACAGGTGAGTTCATTGCCCCTTTTCTAAACATTTTTGTTTTACAAACGGGGGGCTGAGAAGCATGCGTAAACTATTTTCTTGAAATATGTTTTACGTAAATTCTTTACTTAATGTAAGTTTTGTTTGCCTAACTATATCCTAGACTCCTGTCTAGGTAAACTATTTACAAGTTTATTAAATGAATTAATTACTCTTTAGGAGTAAGACAATGATTCTAAAACAAATAAATATTCTTCAAAGATCTATTACAAAGAATCTAAAGTCAGTGTTATGATTAAGAAAACTAAGGATCAAATTCTAAGGATCAAATTCTAAGAAACTAAATACAACGTTGTGTTCATGAAAACTAAGGATCAAAATCAAAGATTCTAAACTCTGTGTCGTGTTCAAGGAAGTCTAAAGATCAATCAAGAAATCATATCCGTGGGTGATCAAAGAACTAAGGAAACCAACAACAAACAATTCAAGGCGGATGTCAGTTGGGCTAGGATGCTAGATATAGGACCTAGTGTTTTAGACTTGTATATTTTTGAACATCATTATACATATTATTTTGTATATCTTGTGCGTATATCTTGTGCGGTTACGAGACAGAAGAATTATGATGTTGATAGTAGATTTACATTGTTAAATTATGAACAAAACTTATGTAATTTAACTTTGTAATTCTATTTTATTTAGCATTTCTCATTTATATCATGTGCATCGTAAACAATCTGATTATCACGAATTTCATTCCCGATATCGCGCCCCGGGACCTTTCTGCCCTACAGGACACACGATCTGGCCCGCCGGCTCGGGGTGTGAAAGATTGGTATCAGTGCCCATGGTTATAGAGAAATATAGGTCATTTATTTAAACGATTTGGCCTAGACTATTACCTAGGGACCCTTCATGTAGAGAACACAGGACATAGGAACTTACTTGCATTGTGTCTTCTGCATTCGATCATTGCACTAACCGATATTTTATTGGTTGTGATTAGAAAGCCGCCGAGAAGACTACCTCCTCTTATGCATCCACCATCACCGCCACTTCCTCCTCCACCTCCACCTCCTCCTCTCCCACACACTCCACCCGATGATCCGAATGTGAATCCAAATCTGGATCCTGCTACCGTTGCCTTGGCAACCTTACTGAGCAGTCAGCTTACTAACCAGCTGAGAGAGGTGATTCTGGATATGATCAACCGTATTCGGAACGACAGCAAAAACTCTGGGAATTCATCGGGAGAAGCCAGTGGGAATACTGGTAGTGCTTCTAACTGCTCCTACAAGTCCTTTGTGGGATGTAAGCCGTCCAGTTTCAGCGGTACTGAGGGAGCTGTTGGATTAATCCAATGGATAGAGAAGATTGAGACTACTCTGGATCTCTGTAGTTGTCCAAAGCATCACAAGGTTCGTTACTCTTCTGGATCATTCAGCATGCGAGCCTTAACTTAGTGGAACTCACAGATTCAAGCTAGAGGAAGAGAAGAAGCCATGTTGATGTCATGGAGACTGAGTTGTCAAACCATGTGATGAAAGGAGCGGATCACCTGGGGTACACAACTCGCTATCATGAGTTGGTAGCATTAGTGCATGACATGGTACCAATTCTGGAAAAGAGGATTGATAGATATGTAGGTGGATTCCCCGCCTGCATACTAGGTTTAGTCATATCAGCAAACCCTGTTACCTTAGAGTCAGCTGTGAGTCTGTCAGGGAAACTCACGGACTTGATGGTAGCCTCTGTAACTTTAAAGAAAGAAGTTGACTCCGGCAAGCACAAAGAAGAATCCTCCAAGAACCCCATCATCACCCCAAGAAGAAACTGAAGGTTATCAAGAATTACACTATGGCTACTCCACTCAACCAAGTAGTTGTCACACCATAGAACCTTCACAAGAAGCCATACACTAGCCCACATCCTCTGTGTGCCAAGTGTCAGTACCGTCATGCTGCTAACACTCCATGCCGACACTACACAGGGTGTGGAAGGAAGGTCCATTGGGTCCAGGATGCAGGATGACACCAAACCAAGCAGTCAACAATGCTGCTTTAGCTCTCCCTCCACCCAACAATCAGAACCAGAACAATGGTGGATGCTATGACTGTGGTGAAATTGGCCACTTTTCAAAGAATTGCCCAAAGAAAACACAACCGGCAGTTCAAGCACCACGTGGAAGAGCTTTTGCAATAGGAGCTCTAGATGCTCGTCAATACCCGAACGTGGTCACTGGTACATTTCTCTTACATGACATTTATGCATCTATTCTATTTGACACTGGTGCAGATCAGAGTTTTGTCTCGACCGACTTTGCGTGCCAACTTAATCAGGTTGAGGAACTTTTAGATTCCCCTTACATTGTAGAAGTAGCAAATGGGAAACAGATCACAGTTAGCACAGTATATAGAAACTGCCCACTAACACTTAATGGTCATACATTTACCATCGATTTGATACCGATGGAGTTGGGTAGTTTCAACATCATTATTGGGATGGATTGGCTATCTCTCAATATAGTAGAAGTCATTTGTTTTGAAAAGCTGCTTCGAATTCCATTGACGAATGACCGTGTATTGGAAGTTCAAGGGGATCAAGTAAAGCGTAGTGTCAAAATCATATCTTGCATTGTAACGACCCAATTTCGATTAAGTAATTATATTAATATAATGGTTATGTTTAATGTTGAATTTGTGTTAAGTAGTAGATTTACTTGTTAAAAATGAACTACTAGTAAAATAAAAATGTTGGTTAAAGTAAATAAAAGTAGAGGGAGGTAAATTGCCAAATGGGCAAAGTTAACTTCATATAAAAGAAGGGATTTGACCAAAGTCAAAATCCCAACTCTTTCTTCTTCTTCTCTCTCTGGAAAACGACTAGCAAGGGAAACCAAAGAAGAACTTGATTCTTGCACCAAATCATCAAATTGAAAGCTCTAACCTATTGAAAATCATCATCTAAGTCACAATTGAGGATCATTACCACGTTTTCAGCCCTAGGTAAGTGTTTATATTGAGAAAAATGATCTAGATGATAGTTGCATGTAATTGGGTCTTGTGGGATTGTAAACCTAACTGAAAATTTATGGTTTCATTGTGTTTATATGCTAGTTTCTATGAGAAATCCATGCTCAAACCTGTGATTATGTGTATACGTGATGATATGCTTGATGTAAGTAAGTTGGTTTTGGTGTTAAGATGATGAATTGTGGTAGTAATCATGATATGATAATGAAACTCGCATAACTTGATGATTTGGCATGTGAATACTAGTATTTGTGCAGAAATTAATGTGTAATATGTAAAGCTATGAACTTTTATGAATTAAGTTCACAAAAGGGGATGGGTAAGGGCTGAAGTATGATGAAAAGGAGTTAGTAAAGTTGTGCCCATAAGGTGCTCGATAAAATGTTTGAACCAAAAAGAAATTGAGGCTGAATTGAAAGAAAATAGGTTGCTGTCCAGTTTTTGTAAAATTCATATAAAATCATATAAAATTCGTTAGAAAATATAGCTTATATGGTTGGAAAGCTCTTTGAATTAGCTACATTTCGTTTTTAGACATAAGAAGCTGAAAAAAATCTTAAATGGGTCGAAAGTGACGTTTTAGACAGCAACATACAAAAATTCAGGTTGCTGAAATTTGGTTAAAATGCATCAGACCCGTTTTTGTAAAAATCGAATAAAATCAACCGTTTATCCGTTTGGAACGAGCCTTGTATGCTCCAAAAGCTCTTTCAGTGTACTACGTTCGGTCTTTGAGCATGAAGAGCTGAAACGAGTAGGAAAATAGTCAAAAACAGTAAATACAACAGCAACTCAGAAAGTTGCTGCACAAAAATAAGTTTTTTTCCAAAATGTGTCCAAGCGGGAAAAATGAGTAGACATGTCTTAAAACAAGAATAGATGATATTGGTTGATTATGAACATTAAATTAGATGTGTTAAAAGTATCTAGGATACTTGTAAATGTCTTGACCAAGTATTTTATAAATGGGTCAAGATGGGTGAAACATATGTGCAAATATGTTTGTATGTGTTCTATGTGTTGAAATTATGAGTAGGAAATATGAAACTCACATGATAGTTGTAGGGTGACCATTTGGGTGTTAATTTCAAGTAAATGGTTTTAAATGGGTCAAACCTTGTATGATTATGTATTATGTGTTAATCTAGTGTCAGTATGATTCATTAGGTGGTGACGGAAGTTCCAAGGGGAAGGAACACGAGAAGTAACAACTAAGCTTTGGAGCACATTTTGTAAGTCACCTAATGTGTTACTTGTATGTTCATGGATTCAAAATATTGATGATGAATCCATTAAACAAAGTATGTGTAAGTCCATGTACGGATGGATATCCAGATTGTTGGTTTTTGCAATATATGTCTCATGTACGGATGAGAAAAGTGGAATCCTCATGTACGGATGAGGAGGATGGTTTCACATGTACGGATGTGAGGGATATGATTCACATGTACGGATGTGATGGTTAGTTTGTGTACGGACAACTAACAAAAAGACCTATGTGATGAATAGGCAATGGACCGTACGGGGTCAACTATAAATAGGGATGTGCGTATCCCATAGAAATGAGCATATTATATGAGAATGGTGAATTGATGTTTTGATTGATAAAATATGCTTGTTAATATGTAACTTGAAGTTATGGATTATTTTTAGGTGAGCTTACTTAGTTCGTATGAACTAATGGTGATAAATTGTATGTGTTGCAGGTTTCAAGAAGTAGGAGGCTCAGGATGATATGGGTGATGCTTGTAAAGGCTTATTTTGGATCGAACGGTGTCGGGCTGAGATGCCTATCTTTTGGGATGTTAATATTTACTTAAATTTGATTAGTAACTGTAGCCATGTTTTAAACAAAATTTGAACTAGTTAGTCTTGTTTTGTTATATATACAACATGGTTGTAACAGGTTGTGTTTTATTCGTAAGGATAACTCTTTTTACGAACGGGTCATGCCGAAATAAAAAAAAAAAAAATCTGGGACCTATTTCCCCACGCGTTTAAAATAAGGTCAGTTAAAGTTGGGTGTTACAGGTTGGTATCAGAGCCATAGTTTGAGGGATTCGAGTGTGTTTAGACGCTTGAACTCAAACCTTGAGCTCTTGGGGGGTATAGAAGACACGTTCGATCCAAGACCCGATTACCGAGCCAAGTATAAGGTTAGTGTATTGAAGTAATAATACTTATATGAAAAGGTGTTATATGATATATAAGCATTATATGTATGCATGATATGTATGCTAAGGTGTTGTTGAACTAAAATTCCTAACTTAGGATTTAAGTGATAGAATTAAGAACACAGGCATACGATAAGGGTAGTGTTGGAATTGGCCACTCCAACAATGTTCTCATGGTATGAATGTATTCTTAAGGATACCATTTCAATTCTAAGGATGGAATAGTAGGTAAAAGGTAAGCAAGTATGTGTGTATGATAGAACTATAGCATTGTGAATTAGTTGCATATTGTCACATCTATTTGAAGCTAATACATATAAGTGTTAAATTTCAGTCATAAATGGCTGAACATCAAGAAGACACAAATGAAACCAGGGATGCTCGCACACTTGAAATAGTACAAGAAGAGGTTGCAAAAGCCATAAGTGCTAACCTACCCCGGGTTATAGAGGAAATACAAAATAACTTGAAGGATTTCTTGCGTCATGAAATGCCAACACTACGAAAGTAAGGAAAGGGGGTCACCTTCAAGGACTTTATGGCTTGCAAGCCATCTGAGTACAAAGGGGAAGTCGATCCGATATTGGCTACACGTTGGATTTCTGAAATGGAGGGTACGTTTGAAACTTCACACTGTGATGAAGCTGACCGGGTAATCTTCGCGGGAGCACAACTCAAGCACTATGGTAAAGATTGGTGGGATCTACTCCGGGAGGAACTAGGGATGGATGGCTTAAGGGCCATGTCTTGGGATGGCTTCAAGGAGCGGTTTATGAAACGATTTTGTCCCCAAGCTGCTATCAACCGGATCCATGAAGAATTTTTCCAACTTCGACAAAAGGATGAAAACATCGATACGATTACAGCTATTTTCTATGATAAAGCTAAGTTTTGTCCTCGATTATTGAGAAATGAAAAGGATTGGATCACCCATTATTATGGGATGTTAAGTGCAAAGTACCGAGAATTCTTAACTCCATCCAAATGTGAAACTTTAGTGGAATTGATTGATTGTGCTAGAGAAAGGGAAGCCGAACTAAAACGGCAAGTCGAACGAGGAGAGAAGAGGGGTATTGAAGCCGATAATGGGGCTTCAAAGAAGGCAAAATTCTCCCATTCGCCAAAGAAGACCGGTCAAGGCAAGGACACTAAGCCTTGTACTACTTGTGGGAGGAAGCATTGGGGCGAATGTCGATACAAGTCAACAAATTGCTTCAAATGTGGAAAACCAGGACACACTGCTACACAATGCTTGAACTCCACGAATCTATGCTTCAATTGTTATGAACTGGGGCATAAGAGGCATGAATGCCCTAAGCTAAGAGCCGGTGGTGGCTCAAGCTCTCAAGGAAGTGGTAAGAAGTTTGAGATACCCAAAGCCAAAGGCCGAGCTTTCCAGATTACAGCAGAAGAAGCTAAAGCCACGTCAGATGTTGTGACGGGTACATTCTTTATAAATTCGTTACCTGCATATGTATTATTTGATTTTGGAGCTAGTAAGTCCTTCATATCTACCAAATTTGCTCATCACACTTCATTCGTGTTAGAAAAATTATCTTCACCTTTAGAAATTGAAGTAGCAGACTCTAAGAGCTTCTTACTGTTTAATGTGTATCGAAACTGTAAAATTACTATAGAGGGTGAGGATTTTGCAATTGAATTAATACCTATGATGTTAGGGGAGTTTGATGTGGTGGTGGGTATGGATTGGTTATCACTAAACCAAGCCAACATAGTGTGTAATCGCAAAGTCGTTCAATTGATATCTCCAAGTGGCAAAGAAATGTTTATTCAAGGCGAAAGAAGGAGCGGAGCTGTTTTATGTTCCCTAACTAAAGTCATGAAGTTAATAAATAATGGAGGCAAATCATTTTTAGCATATGTGGTTGATGTTGAGAAAGAAGAGAAGAAACTAGAAGATGTACCAATTGTTAGAGACTTTCCTGATGTCTTTCCAGATGATTTACCGGGAGTTCCTCCAGAAAGAGATGTAGAATTCCGTATTGACCTAGTTCCCGGAGCCAAACCGATAGCCAAAACTCCGTATCGGTTAGCACCAACTGAGATGCAAGAGTTAATGACTCAACTCCAAGATCTTCTTGATAAAGGTTTCATCCGTCCTAGCATCTCACTTTGGGGTGCTCCGGTGCTATTTGTCAAGAAGAAGGATGGGAGTATGAGGATGTGTATCGACTACCGGGAATTAAACAAAGTGACTGTGAAGAACCGATATCCATTACCTCGGATTGATGATTTATTCGATCAACTACAAGGAGCCAAATGGTTTTCAAAAATAGATCTTCGTTCGGGGTATCATCAACTCAAGGTTAGAGATGAAGATATTGAGAAAACGGCGTTTCGTACTCGTTACGGGCATTACGAGTTTCTTGTTATGTCTTTCGGATTGACGAACGCACCAGTGGCTTTTATGGATCTAATGAACCGGGTTTGTAAACCGATGTTGGATAGATCAGTTATTGTATTCATAGATGACATTTTGGTCTATTCCAAAAATGAGGGTGATCACGCTTGCCACTTATGTGAAGTGCTTGAAACACTCCGTAAGGAGAAGTTATATGCAAAGTTTTCTAAGTGTGCTTTTTGGTTACAAGAAGTACAGTTCTTAGGACATGTGGTGAACTCAGAGGGTATTCATGTTGATCCTTCTAAGATTCAAGCCATATCAAAGTGGAGTCAGCCTAAGACTCCAACCGAAATTAGAAGTTTTCTTGGCCTAGCTGGTTATTATAGGCGATTTATACAAGATTTCTCTAAGATTGCTTCATCCTTGACTAAGCTAACAAGGAAAGGTGTGAAGTATGAATGGGGAGAAGACCAAGAACGAGCCTTTCAAGAATTAAAGATGAAATTAACTCAAGCTCCAGTGTTGACACTACCTGATGGACCCGATGACTTTGTAGTTTATTCTGATGCTTCATATTCGGGGTTAGGTTGTGTCTTAATGCAAAGGGGTAAGGTGATTGCGTATGCTTCAAGACAATTGAAGATACATGAAGTTAATTACCCGACTCATGATCTTGAGCTTGCAGCAGTAGTTTTTGCGTTAAAGATTTGGAGACATTATCTCTACGGTGTGAAATGTACTATTTACACCGATCATAAAAGTTTGAAATACTTCTTTACCCAAGGAGTTGAATATGAGGCAACGAAGGTGGTTAGAGTTAATCAAAGATTATGATTGTGAAATCCTCTACCACCCGGGAAAGGCAAATGTAGTCGCGGATGCTTTGAGCAGAAAAGATTATTCACCCATAAAGGTGAAAGTGATGAAAATTTTAATCTCTTCAGAAATTATTTCACATATCAAAGAAGCTCAACAGGAGGCCATTAAGGAAGAAAACTGGAAGAGGGACAGAATAAAAGGGCAAGTCAAAAATTTGGAAGAAGATGAGCGTGGCTTATTGACAAGGTGGGGTCGGGTGTGGATACCACCCACTTGTCCTTTCAAAGAAGTTTTACTGGAAGAAGCTCACAAATCTAAGTACTCGATTCATCCGGGAGCTACCAAAATGTACCGTGATCTTAAAAATAATTATTGGTGGCCAGGAATGAAAAGAGATGTTGTGAAATATGTGGGGAAATGTTTAACTTGCATGCAGGTGAAAGCTGAACATCAGAAACCGTATGGCAAGTTACAACCGTTAGAGATTCCTTTATGGAAGTGGGAACATGTCACAATGGATCTAATCACTAAACTCCCTCGGACAAAAAGGGGGCATGATACGATATGGGTCATTGTTGACAGGTTGACGAAAAGTGCTCACTTTATTCCGATTCGTGAGACTTATTCATCTGAGAAAATGGCTGAAGTTTACGTTAAAGAAGTGGTGTCACGACACGGTGTACCGGTGACAATAGTGTCTGATCGAGACACTCGATTCACTTCCCATTTTTGGAGAAAATTTCAAGAAGATTTGGGCACAAAACTCTTGATAAGAACGGCGTATCATCCTCAGACTGATGGTCAAAGTGAGCGGGCCATCCAAACCCTTGAGGACATGTTACGCGCGTGCATTATCGATTTTGGGGGAAATTGGGATGACTATCTACCATTGGCAGAATTTTCTTACAACAATAGTTATCATTCCAGTTTGGGAATGCCCCCGTATGAAATGTTGTATGGTCGAAAATGTAGAACTCCGGTGTGTTGGGAGGAGGTTGGTCCTCGTGAGCTTGCTAGTAAAGAAGTGGTAAAAGTAACTAATGCTAGGATTGATCAAATCCGAGCACATTTGAAAGCAGCTCAAGACCGACAGAAGTCATATGCTGATAAGCGAAGACGACCAATCGAGTTTCAAGTGGGAGACTTGGTATTGCTAAAGGTTTCTCCATGGAAGGGTGTCATTCGTTTTCGCAAACGAGGAAAGTTGAGCCCATGTTTTATCGGGCCTTTCAAGATTTTAGCAAGGGTCGGTGAGGTTGCTTACCGATTAGAGCTACCGGAGGAATTAAAAGGAATACACAACACTTTCCACGTATCCTACTTAAGAAAGTGTTTGGCGGATGAGTCTGCTTATGTACCATTAGAAGATGTTGAGGTGATTGATAAATTGGATTATATTGAAAAACCGGTGGCAATTTTGGATCGGAAAGTTAAACAGCTTAGAAACAAGTCGTTGAATATAGTCAAAGTACAATGGAAGAATAGAAAGGGATCTAACGCCACATGGGAATCGGAAGATGAAATGAAGAAATTTTATCCATTTTTATTTGAAATGTAATTTAAGTTTCGGGGACGAAACCCCTTTAAGGGGGGTAGAATTTGTAACGACCCAATTTCGATTAAGTAATTATATTAATATAATGGTTATGTTTAATGTTGAATTTGTGTTAACTAGTAGATTTACTTGTTAAAAATGAACTACTAGTAAAATAAAAATGTTGGTTAAAGTATATAAAAGTAGAGGGAGGTAAATTGCCAAATGGGCAAAGTTAACTTAATATAAAAGAAGGGATTTGACCAAAGTCAAAATCCCAACTCTTTCTTCTTCTTCTCTCTGTGGAAAACGACTAGCAAGGGAAACCAAAGAAGAACTTGATTCTTGCACCAAATCATCAAATTGAAAGCTCTAACCTATTGAAAATCATCATCTAAGTCACAATTGAGGATCATTACCACGTTTTCAGCCCTAGGTAAGTGTTTATATTGAGAAAAATGATCTAGATGATAGTTGCATGTAATTGGGTCTTGTGGGATTGTAAACCTAACTGAAAATTTATGGTTTCATTGTGTTTATATGCTAGTTTCAATGAGAAATCCATGCTCAAACCTGTGGTTATGTGTATGCGTGATGATATTCTTGATGTAAGTAAGTTGGTTTGGGTGTTAAGATGATGAATTGTGGTAGTAATCATGATATGATAATGAAAGTCGCATAACTTGATGATTTGGCATGTGAATACTAGTATTTGTGCAGAAATTAATGTGTAATATGTAAAGCTATGAACTTTTATGAATTAAGTTCACAAAAGGGGATGGGTAAGGGCTGAAGTATGATGAAAAGGAGTTAGTAAAGTTGTGCCCATAAGGTGCTCGATAAAATGTTTGAACCAAAAAGAAATTGAGGCTGAATTGAAAGAAAATAGGTTGCTGTCCAGTTTTTGTAAAATTCATATAAAATCATATAAAATTCGTTAGAAAATATAGCTTATATGGTTGGAAAGCTCTTTGAATTAGCTACATTTCGTTTTTAGACATAAGAAGCTGAAAAAAATCTTAAATGGGTCGAAAGTGACGTTTTAGACAGCAACATACAAAAATTCAGGTTGCTGAAATTTGGTTAAAATGCATCAGACCCGTTTTTGTAAAAATCGAATAAAATCAACCGTTTATCCGTTTGGAACGAGCCTTGTATGCTCGGAAAGCTCTTTCAGTGTACTACGTTCGGTCTTTGAGCATGAAGAGCTGAAACAAGTAGGAAAATAGTCAAAAACAGTAAATACAACAGCAACTCAGAAAGTTGCTGCACAAAAATAAGTTTTTTTCCAAAATGTGTCCAAGCGGGAAAAATGAGTAGACATGTCTTAAAACAAGAATAGATGATATTGGTTGATTATGAACATTAAATTAGATGTGTTAAAAGTATCTAGGATACTTGTAAATGTCTTGACCAAGTATTTTATAAATGGGTCAAGATGGGTGAAACATATGTGCAAATATGTTTGTATGTGTTCTATGTGTTGAAATTATTAGTAGGAAATATGAAACTCACATGATAGTTGTAGGGTGACCATTTGGGTGTTAATTTCAAGTAAATGGTTTTAAATGGGTCAAACCTTGTATGATTATGTATTATGTGTTAATCTAGTGTCAGTATGATTCATTAGGTGGTGACGGAAGTTACAAGGGGAAGGAACACGAGAAGTAACAACTAAGCTTTGGAGCACATTTTGTAAGTCACCTAATGTGTTACTTGTATGTTCATGGATTCAAAATATTGATGATGAATCCATTAAACAAAGTATGTGTAAGTCCATGTACGGATGGATATCCAGATTGTTGGTTTTTGCAATATATGTCTCATGTACGGATGTGAAAAGTGGAATCCTCATGTACGGATGAGGAGGATGGTTTCACATGTACGGATGTGAGGGATATGATTCACATGTACGGATGTGATGGTTAGTTTGTGTACGGACAACTAACAAAAAGACCTATGTGATGAATAGGCAATGGACCGTACGGGGTCAACTATAAATAGGGATGTGCGTATCCCATAGAAATGAGCATATTATATGAGAATGGTGAATTGATGTTTTGATTGATAAAATATGCTTGTTAATATGTAACTTGAAGTTATGGATTATTTTTAGGTGAGCTTACTTAGTTCGTATGAACTAATGGTGATAAATTGTATGTGTTGCAGGTTTCAAGAAGTAGGAGGCTCAGGATGATATGGGTGATGCTTGTAAAGGCTTATTTTGGATCGAACGGTGTCGGGCTGAGATGCCTATCTTTTGGGATGTTAATATTTACTTAAATTTGATTAGTAAATGTAGCCATGTTTTAAACAAAATTTGAACTAGTTAGTCTTGTTTTGTTATATATACAACATGGTTGTAACAGGTTGTGTTTTATTCGTAAGGATAACTCTTTTTACGAACGGGTCATGCCGAAATAAAAAAAAAAATAAAATCTGGGACCTATTTCCCCACGCGTTTAAAATAAGGTCAATTAAAGTTGGGTGTTACATGCATAAAGGCGTGTAAATGTCTACAGAAGAAGTGTGTAGCTTTTCTGGCTCATGTGGTGGAGAAAGAGAAAGACAAGATCAAGATCCAAGACATGGCCGTGGTAAAAGAGTATCCGGAAGTGATTCCTGAAGACCTACCAGGTTTGTCTCCTGCGCGACCGGTAGAGTTTCGTATTGAGTTAGTTCCTGGAGCAACTCCTATTGCTAAATCTCCTTACAGATTAGCACCTTCAGAGATGCAGGAGCTGCCAAACCAACTACATGAATTACTGGATAAAGGTTTCATCCGACCGAGCTACTCACCTTGGGGAGCTCCGGTTATGTTCGTGAAAAAAGAAGGACGGATCCTTTTGGATGTGTATAGACTACAGAGATCTGAACAAATTGACCATCAAGAATCAATACCCATTACCGAGAATTGATGATTTGTTTGACCAACTACAAGGAGCACAGTATTTTTCGAAGATTGATTTACGTTCCGGATATCTTCAACTCAGGGATCAAGAGGAAGACATACCGAAGACGGCGTTCCGAACCAGATATGGGCATTACGATTTATGATGATGCCTTTCGGATTGACAAATGCACATGCGGTTTTCATGGACCTCATGAACCGAGTGTGCAAGCCGTATCTGGATCAGTTTTTCATTGTCTTCATTGACGACATACTGATTTTTTCCAAGAGCAAAGCAGAACACGAGCAACATCTCAGGAAGATCTTGGAGCTGTTAAAGAAAGAGCAACTCTATGCAAAATTCTCTAAGTGTGAATTTTGGCTAAGGGACGTTCAATTTTTGGGTCATGTAGTCAACAGTGAAGGAATACATGTAGACCCTTCCAAGATCGAAGCAATAAAGAACTGGGATACTCCGAAGACACCGGCGGAGATACGGTCTTTTCTGGGACTAGCAGGTTATTATAGAAGGTTTATCTCAAAATTTTCTAAGATAGCACTGCCTCTCACCAAGTTAACTCAAAAAAGTGAACCATTTGTTTGGGAGCAGAAACAAGAAGATGCTTTTCAGACATTGAAGCAGAAGTTATGTGATGCTCCAATCTTATCTCTCCCAGAAGGCTGTGATGAATTTGTAGTATACTGTGATGCCTTCCATCAGGGACTTGGTTGTGTGTTAATGCAATGAGACAAAGTTTTCGTGTATGCATCGAGACAGTTAAAGATTCATGAGAAAAACTACCAACTCATGATTTCGAACTAGGAGCAGTAGTCTTCGCATTGAAGATCTTTAGACATTACATATATGGCACCAAGTGTACCATATTCACTGATCACATGCGTCTACAACATATCTTTGATCAGAAGGAACTCAGCATGAGGCAACGACATTGTGTTGAGCTTTTGAGTGATTACGACTATGTGATTAAGTACCATCCGGGTAAGGCGAATGTTGTAGCTGATGCCTTGAGCCGGAAGGAATGGGTCAAACCCTTGCGCGTCAGAGCAATGGGGATGACTGTGCAGACAAATTTGCGCCACCAGATTATTCAGGCACAACAGAAATAAGTAGAACGAGGAAATCTGAAGAATGAACTAGATTGTGGAGCAGAAAGACAATTTGAGACGAAGTCAGATGGAGTTATCTACTACCAAGATCGTGTATGGATTCCTGTGGTAGAGGAATTGAGGAAACTCATCTTTGATGAAACACACAAAACCAAGTATTCAGTACATCCAGGCGCCGATAAAATGTACCAAGACTTACAGAGATTTTAATGGTGGCCGGGAATGAAGAAAGACATAGCCGAGTCCGTCGGCCAATGCCTTACATGTGCGAAAGTAAAGGCGGAACACCAGAAACCGTCAAGGTTACTAGAACAGCCTGAAACTCCGCTCTGAAAGTGGGAAAAAATAACTATGGATTTCATTAACAAGCTACCCTGGACTTCTAGTTTTCATGATACAGTTTGGGTTATCATCGATCGATTAACCAAATCTTCTCACTTCTTGTCGATGCATGAAACCTTCACGATGGTTAAACTAGCAATATTGTACATTAACGAGATAATGGTGCGTCATGGTGTACCATTTTCTATCATTTCGGATCGAGACAACAGATTCACATCAAGGTTCCGGCAATCATTGCAGAAATATCTAGGGACGCACTTAAATCTGAGTACAACTTACCATCCACAATCGGACGGACAAAGCGAATTTACGATACAGACCCTAGAGGACATGTTGAGAACATGTGTTTTAGATTTCGGTGGAAATTGGGACTCTCATTTGCCACTGATCGAATTCTCTTATAACAACAGTTACCATAGTAGCATCAGATGCGCACCATTCAAGGCTCTGTATGGTCAAAAATGTCGGTCACCGATTTGTTGGACCGAAGTAGGAGATAACCGTATAACTGGGCCAGAGCTTATTCAGGAAACCACTGATAAGATTGCTCAGATTCAACAAAGGTTACAAGCAACCAAAAGCAGATAAACGAGCTATGCCGACAAAAGGCGCAATCCGTTGGAATTTTAAGTGGGAGACCGTGTCAAGTTAAAGGTATCCCCATGGAAAGGAGCAGTTCACTTCGGGAAGAAAGGAAAGTTAGCACCACGATACGTGGGACCGTTCAAGACCGTTGAACGAATTGGTCCTGTGGCGTATAGACTGAGGTTACCTGATGAACTCAGTGGTGTGCATGACGTGTTTCACGTCTCGAATTTAAAGAAATGCCTTGCTGACGAATCACTTGTCATACCAATCGAAGAAATTCAAGTGGACGAACAATTACATTTTGTCGAGGAACCTTTAGATATTATGGATTATGAAGTTAGACAACTAAAGTGAAGCCGTATTCCAATTGTCAAGGTTAGATGGAATTCAAAGCGTGGACCCGAACGAATAACAACGGATGTCGTTACGTGAATGCTAAATTGACGGATTATTCGTATAGGTGACGATCCGTACGAATATATCTGAAAGTTAACGTTCTGAATGATGTCTAATAAGTGGAAAACCATATTGAAGAGTGTAGTTATCGTCGTATTCGTACGGGTGACGATCCGAACGAATACGCGCGACGACTGTACGATTCGATTTAAATAGGTAAATTTAATATTTTCAAAAATTTAAAATAAACGAAATATATTCAGTTAATTTACTAGGAATTACCACCTGAATTAAATTTACAAAATCTACTTTTAAAACCGTGACGAACTGTTTCGAAAAACAAAAGGAACCGGCGTTTTACGCGAGACCGAACACCCCGGGTATTAGGAACCCATTAATATGGCATTAAATGCCATATTTCTTCCCCCCTACCAGCTCACCATCACCAAATGTTTGATTTTAGGGTTTTCAAAACCCCTTGTTCAAACCTCACTCAAACCGGTTCTAACCCACCTAAACATTAGGGAAACTTCACAAAAACATTTAGGAAAGTGGTAGGAACATGTGACATCTTGTGGGGTAGTCTAGGCTTAAAAATGGAGGTTTGCACTTGCTTGGGTTCTAACGACCGAAGGAGAAGAACTCAGGTCGGCCGAATGGCCAAGGACTGAAGGGCTGTGAGCGAATGGCCAAGGCCGATGGGCCGAATGGTTCCTTTGCACATCCATCACCTTCGTTCGGCAGCCTCCTTTCGCATGAACTCCTTATTCGGCCAAGGCCTCATTCGCATGATCCGTCATACGGCCGAACCACCCCTTCGCATGGTTGTCCAAGTTCGACCATGTAGTCTCATTCGCACAATCTGATTCGTATGGCAAGTACATTCGGGTGTAGTTCATTCCCTAGGATGTCATTCGTATGTGGTGTTAAACAAATGAAGCGAATTGGGAGTTTTACTGATGGTTTCTCATTCGAAATATCATGCATGCATGCATGGGTTGGGGATGTGATTACATGCATGAAATCATATTAGGGTTTTGTAGTTTATAAATCGGTTTTGTGTATCACCTAGGCCATGGATTTCAACAACAATTTCTCTAAACGAATATAAAGTACAATCATGGATTGTAACTATCAAATGGGTTAGAACACTTGGATTTTATTAAATGAAACTTTAAGTGAGGGGGCTGGAAATAATCATTAAGACTGGCTAACTAAGAGTCCACTCAAAACCCTAATAATCCTACGTTTTAAACTTAGTTTCTAAACAATCAAATGGGATTTCATGATACGAAATAACTAAAGCTTCAACACCAAAGTTTTCTAACTACATTAACACCAATTATGGTTGACAAAGGACCAAGAAAATTAATTAAGTGTGAGGGGTTGATTTAATTATTAACACCTAATACTTAGTAAATACTATACAAACATACAACTAAGCTAGATAGTTCAATTGACCTTTCTAGGCTAATTTGTACACAAGAGCGATCAAAGAATCATGGGAAACAAGGACATAGAAAAGGACTTAGAGTTAATCAAGTGAGATTAACTTAAGTCTCACATGTTAACTTATAATTTCTTAAAATGAATTGTGTTTTAATAAAAAGGAAATAATTTATAAACTTCATTAAAATAAATTAAATAATTTCTAACCTAAATATTTAAACTTAAAATGTATTTAATAAAGATGTTTTCCTTAAAAAGAGTTATGAATGTGATTAACATAAACCTTACATAACTAAGGTTTAATAGTCATCTACGGGATAAGGGTTTATGAGAGGGTAACACACTTAGAATAGTTAGAGAAAATCATAGCAACACAATAGTAACATCTAGGATACATAGTTGCACACCAAGACCAAAAACTAGATATGTCTATTATAAATACTTATAGTATTCGAAGCTTCTTAAAACAACTCACGGAGTGAAGATACCTAATCTACAAGTAACGAGCGCACATTTTGTTGTGAATCATTGCATAGAAACACAGGTGAGTTCATTGCCCCTTTTCTAAACATTTTTGTTTTACAAACGCGGGGCTGAGAAGCATGCGTAAACTATTTTCTTAAAATATGTTTTACGTAAATGCTTTACTTAATGTATGCTTTGTTTGCCGAACTGTATCCTAGACTCCTGTCTAGGTAAACTATTTACAGGTTTATTAAATGAATTAATTACTCTTTAGGAGTAAGACAATGATTCTAAAACAAATAAATATTCTTCAAAGATCTATTACAAAGAATCTAAATTCAGTGTTGCGGTTAAGAAAACTAAGGATCAAATTCTAAGGATCAAATTCAAAGAATCTAAATACAGCGTTGTGTTCAAGAAAACTAAGGATCAAAATCAAAGAGTCTAAACTCAGTTGTATGCCGATCAAGACCACGTGTAAACACACGGAAAGTCCCCACATAAATATTAGACTTTTATAGTCACGCTATATGGGCATAAATCAAACACACAAACGAAATCAAGAGAACAGAGGTGAACAAAGATCAAAGGATATCCTAAAGTCCCGACATATACAGTAGACCTGAAGGTCAAGCTGATATGGGTACATCATGAAAGTCCCGACACATACAGATAGACTCATTTGGGTCATGCCTGATACGGGCCACGTGTGAGACAATACAAGATGGACACCACCAACAACTAAGACTAATTGATTGAGTCAAATAAGGCCCAATCATCATGTCTTAGTTGTATTAAATGTTTATTTATTCATTTAATTAAGCACTTAATATCGTGTTTCTACAAATACCATGGTTGATCATGAATGCGTGATGAACTCAAGAAATCGGTAGAATTTCAATTTGTGGAACTCAAAATCTAATATGTCGATGGTGTAGAATGAAACGCTTAATTATCATTAACAACAATATGTTATGCGGGTCGGTATGTGGTGGGACGGTGGCTAGCTGGCGGTAAGCTTGACCCTACATATGCCTTATATATAAGCATACTTAATTGGATAACATAGGTGGTCGTTGGTGAGGTTAAGGTCGTCATTTCGGGTGATCAAGGTTAACAGATTTTCAGGTTATACAGAAGTTGTGAATCAAAGGTATGGGATGAAATTCTTAATTATCACCATGAACAATATATCATGTGCTTTAGTATGTGGTGGGACAGTGGCTGGGCTGGCGGTAAGCTTGACCCTACATATGCCCTATGTATAAGCATACTGAACTAGATGGTATACGTGGTTAATGGTGAGGTTAAGGTTGTCAGTCAAACAGGTTGTTCAAAATCATTTTAAGTAAAACTATATGAACTCATCAACCATGTGTTGACTAGATCTTTTTGCATGATTTCTTATGTGACGAACAAGTCTGAGTTAGAAGTCTATGCTTTTGGGCTAGGATGCTAGATATAGGACCTAGTGTTTTAGACTTGTATATTTTTGAACATCATTATACATATTATTTTGTATATCTTGTGCGTATATCTTGTGCGGTTACGAGACAGAAGAATTATGATGTTGATAGTAGATTTACATTGTTAAATTATGAACAAAACTTATGTAATTTAACTTTGTAATTCTATTTTATTTATCATTTCTCATTTATTTCATGTGCAACGTAAACAATCTGATCATCACGATTATCATTCCCGATATCGCGCCCTGGGACCTTTCCACCCAACGGGACACACGATCCAGCCCGCCGGCTCGGGGTGTGACACTTTATTAATCGACGAATCAATTTTTCCGCCCATGGAGGTAAAGGAGAACATCAAATTGTATCGACGAATATCTTTTAAAAAGAACTTGCTTTCGGGGTCAAATTGTGAGACCCCGAAACCGGCCGACCTCACAGAGGTTGGTTTTCATCATACGCATAGCTCTTAAACTTAAAACTTTCATAAATATGCAGCGGAATTTAAAACATTGTCAAAATATACTCAAATAGATTGTATCAAAGTCATTTAGGATTGCCAACGCCATCGGATTCTCTATCTTGATGCCCGAGCTCCATGCTGTAGATGCACTAAATGTCCCTAGTTCGATTTTGTATTATTCATCATGTAAAGTTCAAGTTACATTAATGGAAGTTGTCTTTATATATTGTTCTTAATGTTTAATATTGATTATATGATTGTTTGATTTGGTTAATTAATATTTAAGTATGAATTCTGACCATTCGGGCGAATGACTCTACGAATGAAGTCATTCGCTGAATGAACGCCCTAGCGAATGACATAGGCGATCGAATGAGTCATTCGCCGAATGTCTCATTCGAATGACATGTCCATTCGACATAGTCATTCGCCGAATGAGCTGCTTCGGCCACTCATTCGGCCGAATGACTACAGTCTATAAATACAAGTTCAAATCATTTCAAAACTAACTTTCTAGAGCCCTCCTTCTTCCTAGAGCACCTAGTGTCAAACCCTAGAAGATTTGAGTAGCCATTGATCGTCCAAGTTCGATTCTCAACCCATGGTGTTCGATTCACACTCAAACGTCCTTCCTACACCTTCGGATCACCACGGTTGCTGTTGGTTTCGATTGGAAAACCCTGGAATTCGATTCCGCACTATTCCAGAGGCTGTCGAGTAGATATCCGTTGGAATCGGATTGTTTCCGAGCTCCTTTTTGGTCCTACAAAGTGGTATCAGAGCTTTGGCTCTTGATTCTACTCGATTTCCAGTCTAAATCATCAAATCTCAGATTGGGTGTTCGAAATATGTCAAAACCCTAAGTTTCTTACCCTCCAAGCTACTGTTTCATTCAAAATCAGTTGGTTTTTGTGGTGCTTTTGTCAAAAACTTTATCCCAATTGGATGGTAATATTGTCATGGTGTTCTGTACCAATTTAAGTGCATAGATTTGGCCAAAATCAAAAGTTATCAAGATTTTTGTTGCTGAAAACATTAGATCGGCTGAATGAGCATGGTGGCCGAATAAGTTTGGCCGAATCAGACTCATTCGTCGAATAGAGCCATTCGACAGACTCATTCGCCGAATAGCTTCATTCGATATTTCATTCGCCGAATAGCTTCATTCGATCTTTCATTCGCCGAATAGTCATTCGGTCCCCGACATTCGCCATAAGCTTCTTCATTCGGCCATCAGTTTGAAAATTTTTCTAAGTGTTGGATCTTGTTATTTCTGATTCTTTGGAGGATTTAGCATTGATGGCGAACCAGAATCATCGTATTCAGACGTTGCTGTTGACAGAGACTGAGACAGGAAACACCAATAAAGCTCCCAAGTTGCTATCATTAGATGATTATCCACACTGGAAGTACATATTTGAGATTCACATCAATGGAGTGGATACTAACTTATGGATGATGATTGAAGGAGGTTATCTGAGGCCTCTGAATTAAGATGGAACTCCTATGCTAGTCACACGGATGACTGAGCCTCAAAGGAAGCTTTATGATTATGAGAAGAAAGCGTATGCTATTTTGTCTCAATCCATTGCTACTGATATCTTCCACCAGTTCAGACAGTTTACATCATCTAAGTATTTGTGGGTTGCTTTACAGCAACGATATGAGGGTAATGATGCGTTGAAGAACATCAAGTCAAAGGCTTTGAGGAAGGAATTCAACGGTTTCATGTATGTTGTAAATGAATCTTTGGATGATCTGATTGCCAGATTTTATCATCTTTTGAGCGAGTTGTTTAATCATGAAGTTAAAACTACTACTCAAGAGAAGATTCAGTGTTTGGCAGATGCTCTACCTCCAAAGTGGGAGTCATTTTTGATGGTTCTTAAGCAGAATGAGATGATGTCACATATGGACATAAATGATTTCATCCAGAAGCTGAAAGAGCAAGAAATAGAGAACAAGTGGAAGGAAAAGAGAGTAGCTCAAGTCCAGGACCCTCACTGTATTATTCTACTTTGAGTGTTGAGAAATCATCTTCTCATGCTCCATTGAAGACAGCCTTTGTTTCTCAGACGACTGAAGCTCCATCTTCTAATCAGATTCATTTTAGTCAGTCATCATCTTCTTCCAGCTCTCAAAAGGAACATCATCAACCTGTTACAAGTCTGAAGACAAAGAATTTTGATAAAGTTACTATTGAGATTGCTAAAGAGCATATGTGTCTTTTGTCCACTTTGGTTAGTTATTATGATGGACTGGTAGCAGGACAGATTGGAAATCCTTATCTGACAAATGATGACTACTCTCAGATAGATCCAGATGACATGGAAAGGATTGACATCATGTGGGCTTTAGCAAGTGCTGTCAGGAGAGCTAAGGAGTTTGTGAAAAGGACTGGTAAAGACATTAACTTGAACAAGGAATCTAAGTTTGGATTTGACATGGCTTCTGTCACTTGTTATAATTGTGGGGAGAAGGGTCACTTTGCCAGACAATGAAAGCATCCAAGAAAAGCTGGAAACAAGAATATGTTTCATCATCAAAAGTCTTCTGCAGCAAATCCAGAGAGAATACTTGTTCCTATTGATTCTCATGCTCAAGCTGGCTCTTCAAACACAGGCAAGGCATTGATGGTGCAACAAGATGAAGGTGAAAATTGGGATTTCAGATTCAATTATGAACAGGGAGGACAAGATAAAGCATGTGTTGCAGAAATTCAGAAGATGGATGATTGATTTCAATGGAGAGAGCACTTCTGAAAAAGCACAGATCAAGATAGAAGAAACATCTGGTTCAGAGTTTGATAGCTTGACTGATTCAGATACTCAATCTGATTCTGATGCTGATATTGAAGATCTAGTAACTCAATTTGCTTTGATGGTAAATTCATCTGCTACCCCTACTGCATCTTCACAGTCTGATCAGGTATCTGATGACTGTTCTTCTTCTCACTCTACTTGTTTTAAGTGTGTTGACCTTGATAGCAAGGTTCTTGCTTATCAGACTCACAATGCTGCTTTAATCAGTGATCTCAACCTTTGTATTGAGGCTAACAAAGTTTTAAAATCTAATGAAAAATATTTTCAAGCTAAAATTGAACTTTTAAATAGACAACTTCATGAGGCTGAGATTGCTGTTCTGAACAAGCAGGATGCTATCACTTCTTATCTCAATACCATCAATGAGATAAAGAAGAAGTTAGAAATAGTTGAGTGTGATTATGAAACCCTAGGACAAAAGCTCAAGAGCTATGAAAGCTCTTCGTATATCATTGAGCATATGATCAGTAAGGCAACTGTTCAGAAGGGTAAGGGAAAAGTGAGTTATCAACATTGTCCTCCACCAATCTTAAACAACTTTTTCAATTCTCCAGATGAGAAAGATGTTAAAGATTTCCAAGTTAAAACTCCATTAGTAATTGATCCAATTGGAATGATTACTGATGAGGGTTCCTCATTGTCAGAGGAATCTTTTGTGGAGGGGATTGTTGAAGATTGGGTCTCAGATTCTGAGGATGAATTCTATTATACAACTAAATGTGTTGTTGCTCAGAATCACACACATGTAGTCATCAAAGGTGACCGAATCTCATCTTCCAAAATTTATCAAGCCTTAAGTTTTGTGAAAGCTTCACAAGAGAATGAAGCTTGTGTGTCAAACAAGATTGACAATTTTGTTGCTAATGAAAAAAAGCGTTTGGGTTTTAATCAGGACAAGCCTAAAGCTAATGTTTTCAAACCAAAAAGGCAGTCTTTTTCTGAATTAAAAGATTTTCATAAAAAGGGTTACAGAGTTTGTTTTGAGTGTGGTGCACCTGGACACTTAGTCAGATTTTGTCCACTGTTGATTACACCAAAGGTTGCACCACTCAGAAAACTAAATCAGGTTTTTATGAAAACTATTAAATCTGAATTTAAATCAACTCAGACAAAATCCAAACTGCCAGGACAGATTAAACCTTTAGACAAGGGTAAAGGGAAACTGATGGGATTGGATGTTCCCAAAGTGATTAATGTTCTTCAAGCAAAGCCATCATCCATTTATCTGAAAAATTCTTTCAGCAAAAATACAATCTGGAAAGTGAAGTCTTCTGAGACTAAAGTTTTACTAGTCCTGATAAGACTACTTCTGATGGTAAATGGATTGATGTATGGATCCGAGACTCATTGGGTCAACTCAAGACTGTAAAGGCTTGGGTTCCCAAAATGAACTAATTGTTTCATTTTTGTGCAGGTTGCCCCAAAAGCTGCTCTTAACAGCTCTTGAATTGTTGATAGTGGGGCTTCCAGACACATGACTGGTGAAATATCGTTGCACTCAAATGTTCATTCAGTTCATGGTGGATATGTCACGTTTGCTGGTGACAAAGGTGGTTTTATTACGAGAGAAGGAATTTTATCAAATGGGCAAGTTTCGTTTGACAAAGTCAGATATGTCAAGCAATTGGAGAATAATCTTCTTTCAGTATCACAAATTTGCGATAAACAGTACAAGGTTCTCTTTGATGACTCCAAATGCTACATTTTAAAGCAAGGTATTACTATTCCTGAAGATTGGATCTTGATGTCAGCCCCTAGAAAGCAAGACTTGTATGTACTCAACATGGCCACAGCTTCAACAACATCCTCCACAGCTTCATGTTTTATGACAAAGGCAACTGAGAAAGATTCAATCCTTTAGCATAAGAGGATGGGGCATTTGAGTCTGCACAAGATGAATCACATGGTACATAACAATTTGGTTGAAAGGGTTAGTCTGAAGAATTTCAAGCTGTCTGATGTCTGTGTATCCTGCAAAAAGGGAAAGCAGGTCAAGCAGTCTCACAAGCCAAAGAAGTATCACTCAATCACTGTTCCACTTGAGCTTCTCAATATGGGTCTTTTTGGTCCGGTTAACCGCAAGAGTATAGCTGGTGATCAATACTGTCTTGTCATAACTGATGTGTTTTTCAGATACTCTTGGGTTTTCTTTCTAAAGGAGAAATCTGAAACGTTTGACTGTATTCAAGTGTTGGTTACAAAACTTGAATCTCTTTATAAGCTCAAGATTCGTATAATCAGAACCGACAATGGGACGGAGTTCAAAAACCACAACATGGAGAATTTCTGCAATTTACGGGGAATTGTTCAACAATTTAGTGCCCCTTATGTCCCACAGATGAATGGTGTTGCCGAACGAAAGAACAGGACCTTGATTGAGGCTGCTAGGACGATGCTTGTTGATTCTTCTCTTCCAGTTCAGTTCTAGAATGAGGATGTAGCAAATGTCTGTTAAACTTTGAACAGGGTTTTGATAGTGAAGAGGCATGGGAAAACTTGTTTTGAACTGCTCCATAATAGAAAACCAAATCTTAAGTATTTTGAACCTTTTGGTGCACCGTGCACGATGCTTAAGAAACATGAGCAGGGCAAGTTCAATGAGAAGGTGGAAGAAGGGTACTTTCTTGGGTATAGCACTCCGAATAAAAGGGTCTATAACAAATCAACTCAGAATGTAGAGTAGTGGTACCATGTTGATGTTCAGGGATATTCTATGCCCCCACCTGGAAAAGGCCCAGATTGGATGTTTGATTATTCGGGTCTCTTTGATTCTTCAATATGCCTCCCATGTACTCAAATGAAGATGTTACGATTCAAATGTTATATGATGCTTAAAATACACCTGATGAACCACTGCAACCTTCATCCACTTCAATTCCTACAGTACAGACAAATGATGACAGTTCAGACACAGATGACAATCCCACTCAGTCGGCTGCTCCTGAACAAAATGTTGATAATCTTGTACCTGATCTTGAGAATTTGAATCTGAACAATCTAGATCCACAGGTTGAAGTTCCTCCTCATCCGGTTGGAAGAATTAATCGTATTCATCCTCAAGAGAACATTATTGGTAGTCCATTAGATGGGGTTAAGACCAGAAATCACCATTCTTCAGGGGGTCTTGCAGACATTCTTGATTTTGCAGATGTAAGCTTTTGTGCTCATTCTTGTTTTATCTCCCAGGTTGAACCACGTACCGTCACTGAAGCTTTAAAGGAAGAATCATGGGTTGATGCCATGCAAGAAGAACTCATGCAATTCAAGAAATTAGGAGTCTGGCAACTTGTTGACAGACCAAAAGGTGCAAAAGTGATAGGCACTAGATGGGTTCTTCGGTGCAAAAAGGATGATCACGGGATCATTGTTAGAAACAAGGCACGTCTCGTGGTTCAAGGGTTCAGACAGATTGAAGGGTTGGATTATAATGAAGTGTTTGCACCAGTTGCTCGACTTGAAGCAACTCATATCTTCTTGGCATATGCATCATTCAAAAAGTTTAAAGTCTATCAAATGGATGTCAAGAGTGCATTCCTTCATGGTGTGATAAGTGAAATAGTGTATGTCAGTCAACCTCCCTGGTTTAAGGATCCATTGCATCGTGACCAAGTCTACAAGCTAGACAAGGCTTTATATGGATTACATCAAGCACCGCGCGCATGGTATGAGACACTCTCCACTCACCTTCTGAACAACGGGTTCAGAAGAGGTGTCATTGACTGTACACAGTTTATTCGAGAAAAAGATGGTGATCTACTCTTGGTACAAGTTTATGTGGACGATATCATCTTTGGTTCCACAAATGATAGTCTGTGCAAGGAGTTTGAGAAGGTTATGAAGGAGAAGTTTGAGATGAGCTCAATAGGAGAGATGAAATTCTTTTTGGGATTACAGGTGGATTAGTCTGAGGCAGGCATTTTCATTCATCAGACCAAATATGTTGGTGACATACTAAGCCGGTTCAGTATGTCAGATGCTAAACCTGCTGGTACCCCGCTGGTTGTTAATCACGTGATTTCGCCAGATGAAAAGGGGGAGTTAATAGATGCCACTCTGTACCGGGGAATGATTGGATCTCTGATGTATCTAACCGCTTCTCGGCCAGACATCATGTTCGCCACTTGCTTGTGTGCTCGTTATCAATCAAAACCAAGAGTGTCACATCTGATTGCTGTGAAACGGATTATGCGTTATCTGAAGGGTACACCGGATCTTGGCCTATGGTATCCTAATGATGATAACTTTGATCTTACTGCATACAGTGATTCTGATTATGGCGGATGCAAGAGAGATTACAAGTCAACGTTGGCGGGATGTCAGTTCTTTGGAACTCGCTTAGTTACCTGGCAGTGCTAGAAGCAGACGTCGGTGTCTACTTCAACCTGTGAAGCTGAATATATTGCTGCTGCTAGTTGCTGTTCTCAGATCAACTGGATTCAACAGCAACTCAGGGACTATGGGTTACATTTTTCTAACACCCCTATATATGTTGATAATACTGCTACCATAGCTGTCACTAAGAATCTGGTCCAGCACTCGAAAACAAAACACATCGACATTAAATATCACTTTATACGTGATTGTTTTGAAAAGAAATTAATCAATGTTGTTAAAATCCACACCGATCACCAGAAAGCCGATCTTTTCACAAAAGCTTTTGATAAATCAGATTCTTATACCTGTTATCGGCTAATGGTGTTTTCCAAAAGGATGAAGTTCTACCTTCATCTGAATCTAACAAATGATCATCGACTTTCTTAGAAAGTTTTGTTTTGATTTATCTTTTTAGTTCTTTTAGTTAGTTTGTCTATTTCTTTATCTTAATCAAAAACTCAAAAAGATTTTCTGTTTTAGGATTTTAGGGGGAGATATTAGCTAAATTAAAAAACCAAAAACATCTGAAAAATTTAAAAAGTACAAAAACAATTGAAAAGGTATAAAAAATGAGAAAGTCTTCTTTGAGAAAGTAATACATTAATCTATCATGTCCTAAAAGTGTAATGAATGCATAAATGGAAGACATATGAGAAGTGTGAGTTGATGTACTAATAGGCTGGCTTTACAAAATGAATAGACAAATTTGTGAATACTTTCAAAATCTGATTTGTGGGATCTATTTTTTGAAAGACAGTTAAGTGAGAAATAGTTTATGACTCAAATCAGGCATACACCTGTTATCATGAGATCCAATAAGGTTTCCAATGATTCATGAATTCAAAGTCTGTACACGTGCCATATTGCTGGGACGAACCTAGGTGAAGCCGTCCATTCAGATGAGAATGATTGAATCAAAACAAAAGAAAAAGAAAATCAAGCTGGTATTACGCTTGTGAAAAATACAAAAATAAAATAAGTTCAATTCCATACACGTGCCATATTACTGGGACAAACCTAGTTGAAGCCGTCCATTTGGAAAGAACAAGTCAAGCATGTCAACAAAGATCTGTATACGTGCCATATTACTGGGACGAACCTAGTTGAAGCCGTCCATGAGAATGTGTTGGTCATGTGAGACAAATCAAACAGAAAAATACAAAAATAAAATAAATTGGAACCTTATGGAATTTATGATGCTGGGTATTAAGATGTGCGGAGATAAGTTACAAACTGAGTTCAAACCTTTGCTGAATAGATAAAACGGGTAACTCAGTCAGAAAACATAAGTGATCATCAAATGAGTTTGATAATTTTGTACTGAAAAGCTTAAAGTGGACAGATACATCAGTAATCAGATCACAAGTCAAAAGTGTCTAAAATGAATCATTCAGTAACGCTAATTTTATTTGATTAGATGTATGTACTAGTTTTTCAATAGACCTCTCACAAAAAGATGTGTTTCCTTGTCTATAGTTTCAAGTTGTACGGTTGTATTTTGTTTCAGAAAATTACAAAAAGATTTTATATTTTCAATTTCAGTTAAGGTGATCATTTGTAGGTTCAGATGTCTGTCTCATCTGAATCCTGAACCAACCAAACATATCTTCATAATTGGCATCTTTAAATCATGTTGTGTTTTGAGAGAGAGAATCCTCATTCGCACGAATGGGGTGTGAAAACAACTCATTCGCACGAATGAGGTGCTGTGGGAGAGAGAATCAAGTCTTTCGCCTATTCATTCGGCGAATGACAATTGGTTATTGAATATAATTCGACGAATGGCTTAATGCCGAATGACTTATTTGTTGACGTCATTCGGCGAATGACCTAATGTCAAATGATCCATTCGCCATTCTCATTCAGCGAATGGCTCACCCTATATAAACAGTTAATCGGGTGAACTACCTCATTCGCCCGATACTGTGTGAACCCCATTCGCCCAAATATCATCTCTCTTCGCTCCATCATTTTTTCTTGATTTCCTTCGTCCCAGCTACTGATAATCTTGTTTCTTATCATCTCAGGTACATTGGGATCAAATATCGTCAAGTTTTGACCGCTGAATCTTTCAATACAGAACTGATTTAAGGGTTTTAGGGTTTTTAATTTCGCCCTTGCAATAAATGGTCTAAATGGACTTAACACCACAAAAGACCTGTTTTAAAACTCTTAATCGGTCCATTCTGAGTCTGGAAATATGATTTTTGTTATCTGATTTGATTATTTTGTCAAAGGATTTTGAATATGAACAGACAACCGATTGACGCCATTCGGCTAATGAGGCTCATTCGACGAATGATTCATTCGGCGAATGAGACTCATTAGACAAATGACTCATTCGGCGAATGAAGTCATTCGACCAATCAACTCATTCGTCCAAATCATGTCATTCGGTTAAATCAGATTCATTCAGCAAAATTGTTAAAAGTTATTTATTATTCTGATTTGAATCTTGTTTCCAACTGAATGATACTGACAGATTTCTTTATCTAAATTTCAGAATGGCTGGATACAAGTCAGTGACAAAGAACAACATCTGTGCTCATATGGATCTCACTACACCAATTGCCAGATATTACACCGAGATTATCACATTTTTGAGACGTTCAAGGATTTTCACTGCTATATCTACTGTGCATGTACCATATCACTCTCATCAGCAAGATTTATGGGCCTCTGCTGATATAGATTGTGAAGCTGAACCTCCTGTGATTCAGGGAAAGGTGCTGGGACATGATGTGGTCATTTCTGTTGAACACATCAGAAGAGTTTGTGGTTTACAAGATGCACCTGACCAGCCGTGCCTTCTAGATCGTTATTTAGTTCGAGGCTGCTTCATGAGGTGCAAGTATGAGGGTGACCTTGGAGCCGGGATCCTGAACAAGGCATACATGTCTCCACAATTCAAGTACTTAGCACATGTACTTATTCATTGTCTTGGATCTAGGAGAAGAGGATTTGATGACATGAGAGAGTCCATTCAGTGTGCCTTCGTTGCATTAGTGCTGAACAGGCCATTCAACTTCTCTGAGATGATCTTCACTCATATGAAGGGGAATGTGGCTCTGAAGGGAGATAAGAAGTTTCTGATGTATCCGCGGTTTCTGTAGCAATTGATTGATGCTCAGTTACCTGATTTGCCGAAGATCAATGCTGATATCATTAGGCTGGAGCACATGAATGACCTCATTCTCAACAGGGTGATGTCATATAGAGGCAAGGAGAGGAAGCCTACTGTTAGGTCTCTGTTCGGACATCTTGTGAGGCTTGACTATGTAGCCCCAGCTGGCAGGAGATGGAGGCATGAGGATTCTGATTCTGAGATAGAGGACATAGTTGTGCCTGGTGATGATAGTGATGATTCTGCATGTGGTAGTGGTACTGGTGCTGGTGAGAGCTCAGGGGCTGTGAGCACTGTAGCTGTTAGTTTTGTTATGATGAGTGCCAGCGTTGGTGTGAGTTCAGCTGTTGTTAGCTCTAGTACTGTTGCTGGTGATATCATCTCTGTTGTTGATGTTAGCATGATTGATGTTAGTGGTGTAGATGCTGGAGGTGTGAGTGCAGGTGGTGGAGTTAGTAAGTCAACTGCAGAGGAAGAGGATATTGACATTGATTCCTTATTGGAATTGGATTTCATGGCTACCTCTACAGCTACTACTTCTACTCCTCTTGATATGGCTGGTACCACATCTGCCGAAGAAAAAAGTGAGTCAGATGACTCAGGTGATGAAGATGATGAAGGTGGTGAAGCAGGTGGCGATGATGCTCAGAGTTCTGACTCAGAATACACACCAGATGATGAGTTTGAGAATGTTTGGATAGGAGGGAGACTAATGAAGAAGAGAAAGAAAAGGAGCAAAGCTGAACTAGAAGAGATCAATGATCCTTTATTTATTCCAGAGTTTGATGTGTCTCCTCCTCCTCGTACTTCTATCTCTAAATCTACAGTAGCCATGACTGTTGCTGCTGCAACTCAATCCACATCATCTCCAGTTGGCAGGAGAAAAAGAGCTAGGTTTCTCTTTCAGAGAAGGTCAGAACTGGCGATAGCTGCTACAACTACTGTTACATCAGTAGCAGCTGTCTCAGTTTCTTCACTGACCAGGTCAAGGGCCATTCCGATTCGTACTACTGTGGCCCCTCTGACCACTTCTATTGCTCAAGCTCCCATATTTACTGTTGCCTCTTCTGGTCCCTTCATTTCACAAGCTGACACGTATGTGCCTACTGTTTCAGTTGTGGATCAGCTTAACACTCTGAACAGTATGGTACTGAGACTGATGGACAGGAACCTGGAACAAGAAAGGAAGAGCACGGAGCAGGATCTGGTTATTGCTCAACTCACTCAGAGGATAACTGATCATGATGCATTATTGCTTCAAGCTGCAGATCAGCGAGCAGATCTCAGAGCTAGATCTGCTCAGCAGGAAGAACAGTTGCTCAAGTACATAGATGAATACAACCAGCTGGAATTGACGGCCACTGGTTTCAATGAACGGATTTTGTCATTAGAGGCGGAGAATGCTCGTCTTGCTGAACAGATTGAAGATCTTAAAGACAGCACTCCCAGACTTGAGGGCACAACAGTCTACTCCGATGACTCAGATTCAGAAAAGGAGAAAGAAGAGGAAGATGATGAAGAAGAGGATGAATCTGATGAGGAAAAGGTAGATTACGAAGATTCGGAGAAAGATGACGAATCTGATGATGATGATATTTCTGGATCAGGGAGTGAGTCTTCTGGGTCATCAAGTTCAGATGATGATGATGATGACGACGATCAAGCACCCCCTCCTCCTGAGATCCGGACAAAGACCAAGCATGACAAAGCTCCTTATCAACCTCCTCCCGCACAGACAGAAGAACCAGCTACTACTGAGGAAGTCGAAGTTGTGCCTGTGAGACGTCATCTGGATGAGACACTCACTATGATTCTTGACGCTCAAGGCATCATACAGCACTCAGTCAGTTACGATAAAGAGGAGGGATAGATCATACACCAAAGGCCTTTGATGATGTTATCCCTGATGATACCTCTGTTCCAGTGTTTGATGAGCCTACACCAGAGGCCTTTGATGATGTGGATGAAGTCATTCTGGAGGATATCACCGAGGAAGAATATCCAAAGTATACATCTGCTGAGGCCGAGCTTCCTACATTCACTGATCAGTTTGATGAAGCTACTGAAGATCTACTGATCAGATACTTGGAAGAACATGTTGAGGTTAGTAAAGCTGAAGCTGATGATCTTAAAAGAAGAAAAGAAGAATGGAAGGCCTATTAGGAGGTCTTGAAGAAAGAAAGCACAACAAAGATGCCAGCTACGCACAAAAAGGTCTACATAACCAAAGGCTACAAGGCTGGAGGTCAAATCTTGAGCTGGGCATACTTTCATGATCTTGGGTACTACGCAGTGAAGAGGGAAAGAGGCATTGACTACTTTAAGCATCCTCATGATTTTAAGATGTTGCCCGGTTTCGAAGTCAATCAATTAGCACGTCTGAGGATGCTTTATAGTGAAGATTCTAGAATGTCAGCCTGGTTTTCTCGACAAATTCAGTATGAGTACAGGAAGAGATGGGTAAACTTCCAGCCCCAACAGCCTAAAGGATATTATTTGCCAGAGATTGATGGTGATACCAGAAAGCACAAAGTAATCCTGAAGTGGCTACCACCAAAAGTCATGAAGAAGATTCCTCTATGGAAAATGCGTCAAGACTTTATAGAGGGTTCCGATGGTGGTACTACGATGGGAGAAGTGGAGAGGCTGTAATTGTTATGTGCAAGGAGAAGAAATGGGAAACGGAACGTACATTTGACCCGATGTGGTTGACTAACTTCTCACACAACGATGTCAAAGCTCTCTTTAGACACCAGATATTTTTTGATGTACAAGACATGGAACAAGCACTTTAGTTCATAAGGGTGATTAGGATCTGCATATGCTTAAGGGTTGATGCTGGAGCAGATTGGAAAGCCATCTATGACAAGCTTTTGAAGAAAGACACTTCCAAAGATTGAACTAGGTCCAAGGGGGAGTTTGTAGATGCACTAAATGTCCCTTGTTCGATTTTGTATTATTCATCATGTAAAGTTCAAGTTACATTAATGGAAGTTGTCTTTATATATTTTTCTTAATGTTTAATATTGATTATATGATTGTTTGATTTGGTTAGTTAATATTTAAGTATGAATTCTGACCATTCGGGCGAATGACTTTACGAATGAAGTCATTCGCCGAATGAACGCGCTAGCGAATGACATAGGCGATCGAATGAGTCATTCGCCGAATGTCTCATTCGAATGACATGTCCATTCGACATAGTCATTCGCCGAATGAGCTGCTTCGGCCACTCATTCGGCCGAATGACTACAGTCTATAAATACAAGTTCAAATCATTTCAAACCTAACTTTCTATAGCCCTCCTTCTTCCCAGAGCACCTAGTGTCAAACCCTGGAAGATCTGAGCGGCCATTGATCGTCCAAGTTCGATTTTCAACCCGTGGTGTTCGATTCACACTCAAACGTCCTTCCTACACCTTCGGATCACCACGGTTGCTGTTGGTTTCGATTGAAAAACCCTGGAATAGGATTCCGCACTATTCCAGAGGCTGTCGAGTAGATATCCGTTGGAATCGGATTGTTTTCGAGCTCCTTTTTGGTCCTACACATGCTTCCTCTTACCTTTGCTTTAACCAGACATACATGCTAAAATGTCAGCTTACGCTGGTGAGTTCTAATTTTCATAAAACAACATTAAACATACTTAACATAATCATCATTCCTTACACATAGTCCACAACCTTAACACGTAACATCGTGAACATCATCACACATTCCACCGTCACCCTATGAACAGTGGGCTTATGCCGGCAAAAGGCTCCATACCCAGTTATAGTCATGGTTGACTATCATACCCAGTTATAGTCGTGGTTGACTCTCATACCCAGTTATAGTTGTGGTTGACTATCATACCCAGTTATAGTCGTGGTTGACTATCGTACCCAGTTATAGTCGTGGTTGACTATCATACCCAATTATAGTCGTGCCTGACTATCATGCTCAGTTATAGTCATGGTTGACTCTCATACCCAGTTATAGTCACTGGTACCTCATTCGTACCTTTTCCTACAGCACGTGTAGGAACATCATTCATCGCATATGATATACTAGCATCATATCATCATCCATCGTATTCATCATACCTCATAACATTTCATGCTAGCATTTTATCATCTAAACATCATTACTTTGTCCTAATGTCATAGGACTCATTATATCATGTCATGCCAGTATCATTTCATTACATCATCATAATCTCCTAGCATTGAATACATATCATGCTATCACCATATCATCAGATCATACATTCTGGTATTCATGAACATTTCATACTAGCACCTTAACATCATAGCATACTGCCCTAACCGCAAAGGCACATATAACATCATAACATCACATGCTAGCATCATAATCATCATGTCATATTATCCTATCAACTTAGGAATTCATCGTAGCATGTTACCTTACAACTATCATCATAGTTATGGTCATCATAGTTCAGAAACATTCATTCATCATAGTTATCACTTTCCCATGCATATTCATCATACATAACACATATACATGCATACGTAATCATGGCATAGCATCATTCGTTCGTCATCATCATAAGCACATAGCATCATAGACATAACAATAAGCATGTATGCCAGCCCAAAACATTAAACATGAAATAGGGCGTCTAGAACTCACCTGATAGTAGCTTCTTGTTTCCTTAACCGAACTCCTTAGCTAGGGCTAAAGAACCTACATCAGTACATCATATCATCACATACCATTCTTAGACTTAGAATATATTCTAAGTCCTCATAGCCTACTAGTTCCCCTTTACTGAATCCAAGTCCTCGAAACTTAGCTAAGTATTCGAAACCCTTGGAATTCGTTAAATTCCCATGTACACGAAATTACATAGTTCACGAAATACCTTGTACTCGAACTCATGGAGTTCTCGATCTAACATTAGTACTCGAACTCCTTGTATTCGAAAACCTTTGTATTCGAAATAACCATTATACTCAAAATAACCTTTGTACTCGAATTCGAACAGGGATTTATTTTCTAAGTATGGTTTCGAGTACCCCTTCATGCATAATTTCGTGTACTCATCACTTCGTCGTCAAACATCTCAGAAATTCATCTAAGGCTTTGAGGAGCTAGTTATAGGTTTCTTATGTGGTTACCATCATGCTGGAACCACCAAGTTTCGAACTTTATGCATAAAGGTGGAAGCTTTATTCACAAGTTCACTTATTCATAAAAATCCTAACTTTCTCACATAGAACACTTACTTGTTGGTAGATGATCCTCCTGGTAGCTTCCTAGATGTTCCTTCTTCTTCCTCAGCGATTTACAGCCGATCTTTTAAGTTCTTGAACCGTACTTCGTGTACTCGAGAGAGAATGTGCTTCCAGCCAAAGGTATTGACGTTTCCCAAGGCACTCATATATATAGGCAGTGTACTAGTACTCGAATTTGGGAGATTTTCGGCTACTAAATTTCGAGTACTAGTGTACTCGAAATCCAATTCGAGTACACGATCTCGAGATTTTAACTTGGTTATTTTTCATCCATTTTCCAACAAGTATATTATCTGTTACGCATACGTAGTATCAAATAACTTGTATTAGAAACTTTTGGGGTGTTACACAATGGCTTGATAAAATTGTTGGTATGTCTTTGGAGCATATTTTAGAATAGGAAGCTCAACCTTCCCGTAACCACAACGAAGAGAACAAGATGTTTTGCCCGTAGTTTTTTTCCTCTATCGCTCTCATATCTCCATAGTTTTGCATCACATAGTTGACATACCACTGTTTGATCACCATGATCTAGGTAATCTATTTCATAGGAAAGAAAGGAAAACATAAATATATAAGTTTAATGACATTACAGTATAACATGTAAATCATTAAAATTGTATAAAGTATATGCAAAAAAATATTCAATTAGAATTAGCAATTTATTTAGCAATGATAATTAAAGTATGAAAGATGTTAAGAAGACTATGAAGATTAAAGATCTTGAGAATTTTACAATAAACTTACATCTTATTAAATTAAATTTTGTCATTTTTAATTTTATAGGGTTAACACTGTTTTTCTCATTTTATGGGATTATCAATTGTTAAAAAAACATTTATAATCATCAAAATGATGAGCATATAGTGCTTATTATTTAGTTTGGAAGAGGGAAAGTTTTACGGTTGTATGTATATTTTGTGTAGCTTGTAAATTTACTTTATTAAATGTAATATACATTTGACTTGACTTATGACAACTAACTAATCCTTATTCGATTATGTATATTTCCTTTTATTGATAATTATTATTTTATTATTCTTTAATATGTAAATCTTAAAATTGTTTACCGCATGACTAAAATTATTTTTAGTTGAGAGTTTATCTTTAAATTGTCCATGCAACACACGGCTCTAAACCTAGTATATATATAACAATGCTAGTTTATAACAAATACCTTTTGAAATGCCTTTGAATACATCTTGAGTACTCTCACAAGTATTTAACCGTTGATCTTCTGTTAATTATCTCATACATATAAGAGATATAAAACACTTCTTTCTTTGTGCGTTATGTGATGTTGATGCTAAGTTCGTTAAGCAACTTTTTCCAGTTAATGTGGGTGGAGTAGTTGATGTCATGCAATTAGAAGACATATATGCATGTCCTGAACCTGAAAAAAGGAATTTAATATATGAATTTGAAAATAATATTTTGGATAATAAAATTGTAATATAAATATAATACGTAAGAATTTAGTGCTAAAATATAAACAAAAATATTGAGTTTTTACCATTGGATCTTGTGACAAGTGAAGATCCCATCTCTCGATGAATGTTTGAAAATTTTTATCACGCAACTCCATTGGTATCAAATCGATGGCGAATAAATGTTCGTTAAGTATTAATGGGCAATTCCTATGTATAGTACTAACTGTAATTTGTTTTCCATTTGCTACCTCTATAGTGTAAGGGGAGTCTAAAGGTTCCTCAATATTATTTAGTTTGCATGCAAAGTCAGATGAGATAAAACTCTGACCCACACTAGTGTCAAATAAGATAGATGCATAAAAGTTATGTAAGAGGAACGTACGAGTGACCACATTAGGGTCCCGACGTGCAGCAGGGGCTCCCTAAGCAAAAGCCCGTCCTATCAGTGCTTGACCTCTTGGGGCAATCTCTTGAAAAGTGACCACATTCTCCACAAGTGTAACAGGACCTAGTGCCCAAGCCTTCCACAACATGTGCATTGTCTAGACGGGGTTCTCGGATGATGATGATGATACTAACATTTGTTGCAAAGAGGAGCCACTTCGGTAAACGGATTCCGAGCTTGATTCGGTGGGGTTTGTGCAATCTAGTTGACAGAATTGGTCATCGCATAGTTCTTGACGACCTTTCGTTTCTTGGCAGGATGACAACCTGAATTCTTAATAGTTTCTCATATACTGATTCTAGCTTCTTTTTCAGTGCACCAAAAGCAACCATCATGTCAGTTAGTGTAGCAGAGAGAGTGATAGCCATTTCTAGTATGGTAGGGTTTTCAGCAATCACATGCCCTTGAATGCAAGCTAGAAGTCCTCCAACGTACCAGTCAATCTTCTTCTCCAAAGTTGGTACCAAGTCATGCACCAATGCCACCAACTCATGATATCTAGTGGTGTAAGGCAGATGCGGTCCACCCACCATCACATGGTTCAGTAGTTCAGCTTCTACTTTTTGCAGTTCGTTCTTAGGACAAAACTCACTTCTGAGTAATGTCTTGAAGTCATCCCATGGCATCGCTAATTCCTCATCTCTTCCACGAGCTTACAGCTGAGAATTCCACACCGTTAATGCTTGCTTGCGGAACGGGCCTGCAACATACTAAACTATGTGGTGCTCGAGACAACTACTAATGTCTAAGGTGTTTTCCATCTTCTCGATCCACTGGATCAAGCCAACTGAACCCTCATTACCACTAAAACTTGGTGGTTTGCATCCTATGAATGCTTGTAGGAGTTGTCTGGCCATTTCTTGAATTTCCGTTGCCATCACTGGAAGAGTTTATGGTCTGATTGCAGGTGATGTTACTATTGATATGATTCATCATATCTGGGATCACCTCCTTAAGTTGTTTAGTCAGTAGAGTGGCTAATGCCACAGTAGCAGGATCCAACTTCGATGGGGGAGGTGGAGGTGGAGGAGGTGGCGGTGGTCTTCTCTGTTGCAATCTATTCACAACTGAAAGGACTTCAGTCAGTTCGATGATCGAATGCAGAAGACAAATGCATATAATTTTCTTATTTCTAATTTCTCTACATAAAGGGTCTCTAGGTTATAGTCTAGGCCAAACCGTTCTAAGTAAGATGACCTAAATTCTTTATAACCATGGCTCTGATACCAATCTGTCACATCCCGAGGCAGGAGGCTGGATCATCTTTCCTGACGGGTGGAATGGTCTCGGGGGGTGATATCGGGTGATAATTGAACTGATCAGATTGTTTACAAGGCACATAATTTGAAATGAGAAATACTAAATCGACTAGAATTAAAAGGTTAAATTACATCAAGTCATGTTCCATAAGTTAACAATGTAAATCTTTCCAAAAAAGAATCATATGATAACCTATTTTGTAACTGTACAAGATATACAAAGATGATTCACATGAAATCTCCAAAATATATGCATCACAAAAGCAGCTAGGTCAACTAACAAGGCACACTAGCTATAGTCCTAAAATCCTGGTGACCAAACATGTTCGTCACCTGAGAAATCATGCAAGTAAATCAAATCAACACGTGGTTGGTGAGTTCATGTAGTTTTATAATTTAGAAATGTTTAAAATTGTTTTCTCAAGTCATATTTCCAATTAGTGTCCTCACCTTATACCTTAATACCAATAGTGCCCCATTCAGTCATGTAATGCTTATGTATAAGGCATACGCACCAACAATTGAAGTTGCCAACCCACCACTCAATTGACTCAACATGACCTTATCTTTATTGGAAACTAAGAATGACGCACTGCATACACACCCTCTTTTGGTTGTCCCCCATTTAGCATAATCACAAATGAGAGGGTTGTCCCCCATTTAGTCATAAACACAAATGAAGTTTTTTTATAGCAATATTTGTTTATAATAGTGTATAATACCATATTATGGTAAACACTTTGTGTTCAAAAGTCATATCTTAGCAATACCTTTCAATTCATCCCTAGAGTTCTCAATAGGTGAGTTTGTTGTTACTCACTTCTACAATAAAAATGATAGTTAACTCATTTAAGAATTTGTTAAAAATGATGATTGAATTCAATTGGACAACAATTTAGTTAACACTAAGTCAAACCAATGTGCTTCTATTCTACACCCATTCATTTTGGTATTTATAGTCATACTATGGCTTCTCAGCTGTCTGTCTTTAAGCAACACCATGGTTGATCTAAGATCAACTTGACCTTTGATAGTATACAAATCAGTTGTGGTAGATTTAATAGTAGTCTCTGTCTTATTATTGTCACCCACAATGTACCGACCTCACTCGCCGGAAGTTTGTAAAACTTATGGTACCACTATGTTACCATAAGCTTGGCCTCTGCCACTTAATGGTAAAAGAACTAAAAAGGGGCTTAACGCAGTTAAATTTTCATATGGGCACATGATCACAGTGAGATAATCCAGATAATTATACTAGTAATCAATTTTAGTCATATATTATCATCCCATAGCCATATCAATTTCATAGTCATCTCATCCCCTTAGTCTTCTTATTCTCATTGTTATTTACAAATCATTTCGTTTTGACATTTCAAAATACATTAGTAAAAAGTATTTTAGCATAGTACATAGTCATAATCCCTTTGATAATCCATAGTCATTGTCATAAATGTTGAGTAATAACATAGTCATAAACATAGTTATAAACATATTCATAAACCAATGTGCTAACATAGATATAACATTTTTCATAACATCATTATGAATAATTGAATAAAAGCCTTTAAATAATTTGGCATGCTTCTCAGCCCTGTAGTTTTATAAATAAAACATAGTAAAAAGGAACAATGAACTCACCTTGTAGTTATGTGAAGTGATTGACTGATTTAGTGAATGCACACGCTCGTTGTTGTTGAGTAGACTGTATTCAAGATCCTAAATTTCATTGAAATATCATTCCCAATTTTGAGTACTGGTTTATATATGGTGTGATTGAGTGATAGAGTTTCTAGGTGTATACCTTGTGATTTCTAAGTTTTCATACTTGTTTGATATTTAGTTCATACAAATAATGAACTTATGTTTGAATCTCATTTGGTATTAGACCACCAGTAATGTACTTCAGTGTGGAACTTCATACTTATTGAAATGTATGTGTTGATGTTTTATAAACAATTAGACTCTAGAATTTGGACCAATCTATGTTAATCACATGAAAATGGTGTGTTTTTAAATCAATGTTATTAACCCTAACTTAAACAAACAAGCTTGTTAAATCTTTATTGTTGCTAAACACATGTAAGTTTAAAGTAGTTAGCAAACTATGTATAAATTGTATAAAATGTCAAGTCTTGTTCCATTTATACTTGGATTAATCATAATGATACTCACCCTACACTTAGTCATTTAATTTGGTTGTTTTGATCCTTAAAATCGTTTATAATTAACTTTATGATTGATAGGAATACTTCGAGTAAAGCGCCCTAGTAGTATCGATGAGCTGGGTATGTTAAGAATAGCGTCGATATTGTCAATATTGACCAAAACTTAGAAACTACCCTTTTTCATTTCTTAATAAGTTCACCTTGGCTGCCATCGACTTTATCAGCTTAATATCGTTGAGAGTTGTAGTTCTAATACTTAGATTGAATTTACCTAGTAGTATCGACAATCCTTATATAGTATCGACGGTTCTAAGTTCGGCCAATATATGGAGAAGTTAAAGATACCCTTGTCGAGTTGTCGATACTAACAAGTTCGACACTTGTTAGTATTGATCATAGCTTCCTCCGAGATTAGTAGTATCGACTGGAACTTGGTCCCCTATCCTTGCATGTCATCGAAATTAGTAAGTTCGAGGAGGACTTGGACGTTTTGAACTCGACGAACTTAGCAATATCGATGGAAGAGTTACCATTTTTCCCAGGTTGTCGATACTATCACATTCAAGTGATTCTTGCATCAATATTAGTCCAAACGGATGTAAGCAACTAACCCAACCCTTCCACACTTATTCCAGGCTATTCCAAGTTTTTCTAAGGTCCAATGCACGTTAGTCCTTGGAGTTTGAATGGGTTTAAACTGGTTTTAAGTTAGGTAGTTTAGGGTTTGTGGGAAACCCTGAAAACCACAACTTTGCGTTTTACCTCGTTTTTGGTGGTTCCAAACTTAGATCCGTTGTACTTATAGCTTCTACATTTTGTGAGGATAATTTTGACACCAAGATCTCTCAATTTGGTTGAGAATTGAGTGATTTAGAGTTTAAATTTTAGAGAGAGAATATAGAGAGAAAGTGTCTGGTTTGAAGAGAGAGAAGGAGGTAAATGTAAGTCTTGAATGAGGAGAGAGAGAGAGAGGGGAAATTTAGAGGTTTTATAGTCCGGTTAGTATACGTGGGTTCGGTTTCGTTCTGTTTCGTGTTAACGTGTCATTTTCGAAACATTACGTTATAATACGTGAATGCTACACTTTTGTAAAAATAGTTTAATTTAAATCTTTTTAGATAGTAATTCCTAATAAATATTTTATCTTCCTTTTTATTATTTTTAAGGTTTTGAAAACGTTTATTCTTAATTGTTTCGTCAAATTGTATCACCTTCACACATATTCGTAAAAAGATCGTCACCCGTTCGAATACAACGGCGACTTTACTTTCAGATTTGGTTTCTAATTATAAGATATCATTTAGAATGTTAAACCCACATATTCGTGCGAATCGTTACCCACATGAACACTGTTAGTTTAACACCCTGACTTTCTATCCCGTGTTATTTTGTTTTTAATATGCTCACAGACGACCATGGTTTGAGTTTACCTTTACACTTAATCTCACTGATTTGCAACTGTGTTTTCAGTTGTCTGATCCTTCTTTTCGGAGAGTCATGACATACAATAGCATTGTTTTGTCCTTTACATACATTGTTATTTGTCTTTTCATGCACACTTCTGTTTGTGACAATATGTTTAATCATTGGATTTGCACAATAGTTATCATGCAAACATAAATACACAATGTATTTATAGTTACTAGTCATATACGTACACGTACCGTGCAGTTGTCTGATGGTCAGGAACTTGTTGTCACATCCCTTGGGTTCTTGACGCATCGTTAAGGGAAAAGGAATTGAGTTCTGTGACCGTGAGCCGCCGCTTACAGCCAAGTTAGTCTGATCTGCCGTCGCGTACTGCGACCTCTTTCGACTAAAATTCAAGTTTCCCACCAACACGCCGCGTACCATGATGGTTTTCGCCAAGCTGCTTCACGTACCGCGAAGTGTTCCAGAGTTTAATATCAACTTTTGTTTATTCGGTTTTTCTCGTGTTTGATTCATTATCGTTTTTAATTAATCTATTTTATTTGTTTCATCGCAGATTCATATATAGGTTATAGTTGTTTGTTAGAATTATCTGTTTGTTTCTTCAATTTGTTCCAGTAATTCCTCGAATTATTATTTCGTAACCATTTGTGCTTGTACTCATGTGCCACGTGTCACACAAAATAAATATGCAATAATTCTATAGAATTGTTATAAATATTTATTTATAAAATTCAAAGTCGGTCAAACTTAGACCAACTCAGCAATCTCAAATTTTCTCTGTTTTTTATAAATTTTCGTACTTTCTGACTAGTTTTCCTTGGTTTACACTCATTATTGTTTGTTTTTTGTTATATATATTTTATTTATATTGATATTCAGTTCAATAGTTATATGCAGTAGTAAACTTATGATATGATATGATATATATATATATATAATTTCTAAACAGTTAATTTTTTTATAATTTACTATATCTGAGTACTCGTCACCTAGAAAAAGTACCCGCAACTCCCTAGTCGAGCAGTCTTGCAGCGGCTAGCGATTTCTTAAGCATAAAAAACACTATTAAAATATTTATTGAAGTTGTTAATAATTTTTTTCAAACTATAACTGAAGTCATGATTTAAATTCAAACAAGTTATCAATTGGAGAACCACATTCATTTCAAGAAAATTTAGTTTAAGATGGAATACTTGAAATCTACGAAGAACTCAGGCATTCTATTTATTCACACAAACATTAGGGTGATGTCTAAGTTTCCTACCACATAAACTCTATCAAGTTACTCTTGGATAAGCTAACCAAACCGGTGAGTTTTATCATACTTCCTCTTTACATTTTCTGAAATTTTAGTGATGTTACACATGTTGTATTCAAGCTTTTTATATACTAGAGTCAAACAACTATAAATGCAAAATATTAGTTCTAGATAATGTTTTTTTTTCGGATTACTATGTGTTATTGCATGTTTGGAATCCATTAATGTTTTCATGCTATTCATTTTAGCACATTAATGGCTTAAGAATGGTTAGATACCTTCTTCGCATTGACATAGGTCATTGTGTAAAAATGGTGAAAATGTACACCTACTAAACTTATTGATATACATGTGTTAATTCAATATTAAGCTAGTCTTGAGTTAATGTTGTATATGGATACTTGTTCGGACACTTTCGTTGATATTATTCATACTTATCAAACTTGTTAATATACATGTTATTCATTCAATGCTAATTAATCTATTTGTTTGGATCCCTTTTATATGTGTTGTATAAAACATGTATGAGGTTCACCAACTATGTGTATATTTGACAAACCTTTACTTTACATGTGTAACATGTTAGATGAAGTGGTGAAGATATATATCTAGGAATTCTTTGACCTAGTTAATATTTAATTAAACATTTTTGTTACTTTTTGATAATTGGATATTTGAATATTTGTGATTGTGTGTAAAATTAAAATTTGTGGTTTCAATTGATCTTTAATATTGTTAGGGTGTGACAGACTTGTATTAGATCCATGGTTATAGGAATATATGCTATTAGAAATTGTGACATAGACTATAAGTAAGCTAACCCTAAACATGAGTTATCTTATATTACTTATATTATGTTTATTATATGCTTATGTGCTTCATGTTATATATGCTTATGTGCTTCATGTTATATATGCTTACACTTAGTTTAAGAGTACATTTTTTACTAACAGGTATCTTAGTTTAAGAATATCTTAGATGCTTTAAGAGATTCTCATCTCATTTTCATGAACACACAACTACTCCTTAGATGATAGGAAATTAAATCATTAGGCTAAAATACCTAATTAAATTCCTTAAGTTAACTCAATGCATACATATGTATATGTATTCTAAGTTGGATTTTATAATCTCGTTAAAATTTCATTTGTAAGTGAATATGTACTAACTAAATGGGCAAAAACAGATATGACCCTTAATAATTATTATTACATGATAAATTAAATAAATACAAAATTTGGATAAAAACATCATTACTTATTATGACATGATATGTATATGACATGGTCCGCTAAGGAAATAGGCACCACAAAAATAACTCAATTAGTAGAACACACTTTTAGTTAGCTTTTGTACCACCAATATATAGTTTTAGGGACAGTTTACATGTGTCATACTTGGTAGGCCATACTTTTAATTATATTTATCAATTTAGCGACAATATTAAGGTTTTAGTGGTAGTTTAAATATGCACACTAACAAAACATATAGTTTTTATGGCATTTACTTTCATGGCATGGTACACGCTTGATTGAGGTTTTAAGTCTAAATTTTGTTGTCATAACCTTATTAATGACTTGAACATCATAATATATATAGGTGAGCTTTTGATATACGTGAATTACTAAATACTTCTTTATATGGATGATGACAAGGTGGATATTATAAGAAATTTTGGAGCGAAAATTTTTGATAGAAATTTTCATTAATGTTTAAATTACTCGTGACATGTAAATATTTAGACATTTGAAATGCTCTTTCTTATTACACAATCTTTTATATATTTTAGTATTATGTTTTTGGTCAAACCTTTTAATGTTAGGGTACAATTTTATTTAACCATTATTTTATATATTTTTTTGTAAATAATGTGTTTATGTAACATTGTACTATATCACAGAACTATATATTGTTTTTACACACACAAAATTGGAGCCACACAATTTTTTTATAATACATATAAAAGGTTATTTCATGATCTTATATAACTTTTAAATTCACTCTTTAGTAAACATTTATTCTTAAATATTTGTTATTTTCCAAAAATATGTTCCCGAGACATATCTTTGTGTTGCATGTGGAGCTCTTTATGTGTCTAGTTCTAACCATATTGGGATCAAAGACGCCCTCTACTATATAATATGTATCCATTAAGGTGTGGATAAGTCGGTCTGGGTTAGTTTTTAACTTTATCCAAATTTGAAACCAATTTTTTTTTATTCTTAGTGTCCGTTTGAGTTCGGTTTTAGTTCCAGCTTTTTTGACTTGGGCCTTCAAAATTTTGGGACAAGAATAAAAGACACAAAATATTATATTTGAGCAAAAAATACTTGCGTTACAATGCAACTTAACATTTAAAATTTAAAATCACGTATAAGAATTGACAAATTTAATAAGTACTTGAGTTTTTAGTGTCATAGGCCTAAAAAGTTATACATTACACATACATACATACATACATTTTGCTATTATGGATTCAATAAATTTGAAACTTTCTTTTATACATTTGGCTTTTGGTTTTATGAGTTTACAAATAAAAATATAATGGTTATATTTTATTGAATTTTATAAATTTAATATGCACACATATATATATATATATATATATATATATATATATATAGTTTTTCTATCGTTTTATTTTATGTGAATCAAAACCAACCCATACTTTCAATTTTTTAGAAAACTTATAATAAACCCTCGTTTTATTGAATTTTATAAATTTATTATTATTATTATTATTATTATTATTATTATTATTATTATTATTATTATTATTATTATTATTATTATTATTTTTAATAATAATATTATTATATTTTTATTATTACTCTTATATTAATATTATATTTCAATATCATTATTATAAAAATATTATAATGTAATAATATTATATTATGTAGTAAGAGTAAGGTTATTGTACAAAGTGTTACTTTTGTAAAAAGTGAGAAAACAATCTGGGCCATCGATGTGCTAAGATCAAGGGTTGGGATTAAAAATTGGTTAAAAAATTAATTAAAATGGATTTGCGGCTATGAAAAGGGCAAATTAGGGATTTCTTTGTTTTTTTTTTTGCTGATATCACGGTTTAACGAATAAAGTGGGATTCAGTTTCTAAAATTAAAGATTCAATCGGGATGTAACAGATTACGTTTTGATTTTGTAATTGGGATGTGCTATTAACATTTAATCATATTGTTCTGATATGCTATTATGTTAGCCATAATATTGTGATGTGTTAGTTTGTGCTGATATGTTAAATATTAGATTGTAATTGTCGCACCCCGAGAAATCCCGTCCCTTCCGGGGCGCGAGCGGCGGCAGATTGTCAGGATCGCAGTCTCCGGTCACACAACATGCGAGACCTATATGTCTGATTTTGTACGTACATCCAATAACTTGGATAAAATGGTTTAGTAATATCAGAGTTGCGGAAGCAAAATATAAGTTATCAAAACAGGTTAACAATCATAGGTAGCGGAAGCATTAACTTAAAACAGTTTTCAAAACAACACAAGTTTAATGTTTGCGGAAGCGAGTAAAGATGGTTAGATAATACAAAGGTAACACGATCAATGTTTAAATTTTATCAAATGGCCTAAGACACTACAGTAGATGCATGGACTCCATCCTAGCATCCTAGTCCTTGTGCGCGTGCCTTAGTTACCTGAGAAAACATGCGAGTAAAGAGTCAACACAAAGGTTGGTGAGAGCACAGGTTTGTAATCAGCAGTAAACATTCAAATGTTTAAAGTAAAGTTTGCAGGTCTATTTTTCAATACAATGCAATATCAATTGATAGCTAATCAATATGTTTTATATCATATGCGGGTTCGCAACCGAAGCTAACATGCTGCCTCCCTCCATGTCCATCCAAGACATGGCAAATGTTGTTTGGTCAATTTTGCACTGTTCCGACCTCCAGTCGGGGTGGCCATATGACTCGCAACAGTGGGGCTTGTCAGGCCCAAATAGTACTATTCAGAATTACCACGCTGAGCGCTACGCGCTATTAACGGTTCGAGGTGTGTTTAATGAGGACTTATCAGTTTTGTGGATGAATGCCACACATATGCATATACGACATTAGCATGTACAAAAATAACCAAAAGTGTGTAAGTTGTTCAAAACAGTTGTATGCAATGTTTTCTCCCCCAAAGGTAGAAAATGTAAAAAGGGGCCGTGAACTCACCTATTACAGCAGTCCCGGTGTGTATGTGTTCGCGTCTGCGAATGCTAGCACCTGCTAGTATGCACCTATAACCATATAGGTGTGAGTATGTGTTTTGTGGTGTGTTGTATCCCATACAACTCCAAGTGTCGGTGTGCTCAACCGAGTGCGTGTGTTAACTAGTGAGACTCGACGAATCGTTGGTGACACGATTGTTGTGTTTATGTGCCTTGATGCACATAAGACACCCAAAATGCATCCTATGACTTATATCACATAAGTTACCATTTTTAGAAAGTTTCCAATTTAGGAAAGTGTGGTTATGAAATCCCATTTCACAACACTAATGACTTCCAATATGTTTACAAAATATGTTTAAACCCTTAAAACATGTCGTTTGCGCATAAATCATTATTTATGTCGTTTTGCCCAAATAAAGTTTCCTAAAATAGTAAGTGTCGGTTTGAATGCTTGCTTTCACAAATTAAAGTTTCCAATATGCTTAGAAATCATTTCTAAACATATTTCAACAATCAAAGTTCATCAAATCTTTCAAAAACATCGAAAGCCCTTTTTAGATTTACAAAAGTTTCCATTTATAGTAAGTTTTCACAAAATCGAGTTTTTGACAAAATCAAATATCCCAATGTGTTTCTAAACACTCCAATATGCATTTAACAACATCTAGACATGTCTAACATGTCTAGATTATCACAAATCCAATATTTGCACATAAAAGTTTCCTTTTATGGAAAGTTCACCAAATCATCATCAAATCGAACCTAGCTTAACCAAAACTCAAATCAAACATTCTAATACTATCAATCAGGAAATCTATAACATCTATTCAACAAATCACCGACAAAATCGTGTACAATGTTCACATGGAGTTGCATGTGGGTTCTCACCCATTGCATGTGCGATCTAACTATAGATAAACACAAGAAACTACCTTAGAAGCTCTTAGACGACTGATTTCAAGTTAAACAGAAGGTGGAGGGCTGCTACGATGGCTGGATTCGATCTCCTCGTCGATTGAGAGCTCCTTGATCTTCCTTGATGTTCCTATAGCTCCAAATCACCAAGAAATGGCTTCTAATGGTGTTAACAGAGGTTGAAGATTGATTTCAGGTGGGTTTTAGTTGCAAAAATGAGTGGGAGTTCGGAGAAAGAATGTAAGAGTTCGACTGAAATGAAAGGGGTGGGTTTTTATAAAATTTTCGATCTGCATGGCCTTCGCGTACCGCGAAGGCCGATCAAAATATTTTATCGCGTACCGCGATGGGATTCGGGAGTCTCGACTCCCGGTTTTCTTCGCGTACCGCGAAGCCTTTCGCCGTGGGACCGTCGCGTACCGCGATGGGTCCATTTCCTTGTTTTTCGATTTCGTTGATACGATTTCGCTCGTACTCGATTCCTAACGTTTATTCTAAACATCTAATGCATGTTTAAGCATATAATCACATAATAATACATAAGTTTGATCACCAACGTTCGTGAAACTCGTGTGTGTGTGTTTCGATAATTCCTCGAATTATCTTCGATAATTTGTGCTCGTGTCTAACGAAGTGTTTGCACGCTTGATTAATCCTAATCAACGTGTGATGCACAATTCAATAATTCCCCGAATCATTGTTTTGTGTTAGTGTTGTGTTTGCCACACTTGGTTTCCAAAACCAATGTGCAATGTACGATTCGATAGTTCCACGAACTATCGTTTCGTAGTTGCTTGTGTTCAACTCATCTAATTAACATAATTAAATGAAATGCAACAAGTATGAATGTGAAATGTAAAGAATATAAGAGTTGCAATTTACCTGAAATTGCCGGGTGTCACAGTAATGGTGTCGTGTTATTATGTGTTATTATGTTATCTGTACTATTATGTTATGTTAATAACCTATCATATTGTCCTGATATGTGCTATTATGTTAAATGTAATATTGAAATGGTGTTAGTATGTGCTGGTATATTAAATGTTAGATTGTAATGGTGGAGTGCTATTATGTGCTATTATGTTAGCTGTAGTATGTTGTCCTCATATGTGATATGTTAACTGTTAGATTGTATTATGTGCTATTACGAATTCGTTTTTTTTATGATAATAGAAGATATTCAATTAAATGTTAATTTTTGGAATAGGTTGAATCATTAAACTAATTACCTACTTTCCTATTTTAATGCAAAATTTAAAAATCAATTAAATACAAATTGTCTATACTACCATTTTCTATTAATTAATTAAAATGACACATGTCAACACCTTATTGGTTCCTATTATTTTGACAAAAACTTCTATTTGTATCTGAACCTACTCTTATGTAGTAATTTTATTATCATTATATTAACGTTGTTATTGTTCATTTTTGTTATAGCAATATTATATTTTAATATTTTTATATTATAATAATATTATATTATAATTGTAGTATATAATAATTTTGTATTCCCATTATTATTATAATATAATATTATTGTCTTATTATTACTACGATAATATTAGTATTATATGTAATATTATTATTAGAAATAAATTATATTATAAAAATATTTTTTTAATATTATAACATTATATTAGTATTATACTATGTTAATATTATTATTAATAATGTTCATTTAAAATATAAATGTATATATATAGTAATATTATTATTATTATTACTATTATTGTTGTTATTATTATTATTATTATTATTATTATTATTATTATTATTATTATTATTATTATTATTATTATTAATATTATTTTTAGTAACTAGAAACTTCTTTTAACAGTTACATCTATATATAGTAGTTGCCCATTTTATGTGCTTACTAATAAACATTTTGAAAAATACCCGAAATCTACAATGATGTTATAATAGGGTTGGATCTAATACGAAAAGATTTTTGTTTAAGAAAAGTAACAACCAATAGGAATTTGACATATCACATGTCAAAAATAGAAATGAAAATACAATACAAAGAAAAAAATATGTTACAAAAAATGTAGTACAAAAAAACAAAAATCTAGTACAGAAGAAATACAATACAAAGAAACTATGAATCCAATACAAAAAAATACAAAACAAAAAAGAATCTAGTATATAAAAAATCTACTACAAAAAATAAGATGTTATGCCTTAGCTTATATTTTATTCTTTGTTTTTATCATTACACATGTCAAATAACTATTGGTTTTTACTTTTCTTGATCAAAAATCTCTTCTTATTTGATTATTCCCATATATATGTATTGTGTGTGTGTGTAAACACGTTTGCAAAGGATGGTTGTTTGATCAGGTTGAACACTTGTAACAACACTTAACAACTATTTCTGGTTATATGTGGAATATCCGTTAGCATGATCTCATGAGAAAGAACACACAAGTTACTTCAAGCTCAAAGTATATTTCACTCAAATATATCTAGGTTACAAGACTTATAATGTGAACTTTACCTAAGCATCTCACAATAAGAGATTATATATTAAAAGAAGCTCACGACATCTACATTACAAAATTACAAAGGATCGGCCTTCAAACCAGCTGAATCGAAGGTAAACTTGAGCTCAAAGGGCTGGTTTTCAGGGTTTTGGCTTAAACATGTTAGCCGAACTTGTTACCGGGGTTTAATCCATCAAAGCACATTAGAATCACATAAAAATAAGTTCATTACACTTGGATTATGCTGGATTAAATATTTGGAAGATTTAGTGATAGTATCGATACAAGAACCATTAGTATCGACGATTGGAGCCCAACTCAACTGTATCGATGGGGTCTTGGTGATGAAACCAACTTGGTTCATCGATACTGTTAAGTTTGATGACCCTCAGCCTTAGCCATCCTTCAATACTGATAGTTTTGACTAATCCAAGCACTCAGCAACAAATTCCCATCGATACTAATAAATATCGAATCCATAGTATCGATTCTGGCTAGCATCGACACTGATATTGTTAACAGGGAAGGTTCCAGCTTGTTGATCGATACTAGTAAGATCGACGATCCTCTTAGGCTGAACCTCTGTCGGTTTTATTGCCATAGAATTATCCAAGTGACATGAACTCAAAATCAAACAAAATAGATGAGCATTGAACTCACAATATCGATAGGAAAACATAGTATCGACCGAAGACTCATTAGGGTTTAAGTGTTAACCGGTTATGGAAGTCTCATCGATACTAGCCCTTTAACCCATCGATACTATTTAAAATACATTTTAAACATATATAAGTGATAAAAACAAGTTTTTAAAAACAAAGATATGATCAAAGGATGGTGACAACTAAGTCACATTTTGTAGAAATACTATTAGGGTTTTCCTTAACAAGTGTTAAACAATTTTTAAACATTTTCATGTAACAATTCCTAAAGCCTCTTTGTAAGTGAATGTTAGCATACTTAAACTATTATATTAGCATACTTAAACTATTAATAACAAGTCTAAGAAACAAAAGATAATACTCATGTTTGAACCTGAAACCTTAGTGTAACTTAGGGAAATATCATGGTTTTCAAATTCATACATAATGCTAAGGATTTTGGTCAAGTTCAAAAAATCTATATTAAGAACATAATAACCCAATAAACATAACCTAAAATTGGTTTAGTATTAGTGGGTTATGTTACAAAATTTGGTTAAGGCTATTGATAACAACAAAGATTTGCACAAGTTAACCAACTTTAGGGTTAACTCATAAATCAATAACTTATACTTATAAGTTGTAAACAACATTGAATCGAACACAAGATTGTGAATTCAACATCATTACAACAACAACGAGCGCTTGCATTTACCTGATTCTTAGTCAACCACTTCATCATCAAGGTGAGTTCGTATGCCTCTTTTCTAATCTTTTGATTTCAAATGCGGGGCTAAGAAACATTCTAACTATTTTTCATATAAGACTTAGTACTTTATTTCAATTATCATGTTATCAAAACATCAAGGGTTTCATCCTTGTTATCATACGTATAATTATGCTATGCTTGTGTGTATGTGTGAAATTCCTATTATGACAATTATGACATATGAGATATTTTAAGTGGGAAATTCAATTTAAATGACATATCAAGGATGATATCATGACTACACAACTTCATGATATCATCAAACAATTGTGTTAACAGGTGAAGTAGGACTAGTTCTTACAACACTAGGTTTAAAACACTGAGATGACATTGAGACAACTACATAACATATAAATAATGACATCATGATAACATAATTTCATGATATCATTCGCCACTTGCGCTAACATTGTGTAATAAAATGAGATCTTATAACAATATGTAAATGACATTGAACATATAACATTGAGATGAGATGACAATGAGAACACATAACATCAATTTGATTAATATTAAGCCTGATTGCATTATATCATTGTATTCATGTCTCCAAGTATTCATGTGCAGTCGTAAGTCCCTTATTACATCATTTACCATTTAGTAGAGGCTAAACCGACGATAGCGTAATGGTACCATAGGTTTGAAAAACCTCCAGCGAGTGAGGTCTGTACGTTATTCGTATTCGTTATCATTGTCCTGTATCGTATGACCGGTAACAGGGCGACATCAGTCAGGTTTGGTAAACGTCCACATGGGTGATATTAATTTTCAGACACTGATTGTAATTGTACCCTTCGTTTCTGTTAACTGGTAGACCGAGGAAATTGATTTTCACTCGTGTCATATTATTGGTGACAGATTTGTTGTGACTGCACTAAGACTTGTGGGATTTCAAATGTATAGAGGTAAATTGGAGGCGTTGTGGTTTATTATGTGAGGACCACAATGGGTCCTATTTATGCTCTATACATTCAAGTTGTTAACACTATCAATGGGTTTACTAGTCACTTCTAATACTAGAAGTGAATTACAGTAAACTCCACATTTGAGAGAACACAAAAAGGGATAAGATTTATTAAATCAATTTCTTTAAAACATTTAGGGATTACCATAACTTATGTCATGGTAATGTATACTCTTAAAAACCTAGTATTCTATACATATATCATGTGGGATGAGAACATATCATACGGGAACAACTGGTTTGATATAAAAAGAGAATAAACACATGTGAGAAGAAATGGGTATACATAGTTGCAATACAAGTGGTGTTGAGTTCAGTTTAGTATGTGGTGACCTGGCGGCTGGGCTGGCGGTAAGCTTGACCCTACATATGCCCTATACATAAGAATAGTTGATTGGATATCATATTGTCTATAGGTGTAACTATGGAGAGGACATTGCTGTGAGACAAGATAAGACAAATTCAATAAGACTTGTGGGTTTAATACTATGACCTATGAATAAAAAAAATTACAATTATTTTCATTTACAAAACTTATGCACTCACCAACCTAGTGTTGACTTGTCTTAAATACATGTTTTCTTAGGTGACGAACATGTTTAGTCACCAGATTCAGGATGCACTAGCCCGTAGACTTTTATAGTGGATCTAGCTACTTTTGTTCGCATTTCTTTTGGAATGACATATTTGTGAATCATCTTTTGTAAATCTTGTGCAGATACAAGATAGCTACTCTACGATTCTTTTGGGTAGATTTAAACAGTTAAATTATGAGCATGACTTGTGTAATTTAACTTTGTAATTCTATATCAATGTCATTTTAGCATTTCTCATAAAAGATCATGTGCCATGTAAACAATCTGATCATGTTGATTATCACACAGCAACGCGCCCAGAGACCTTTCCGCGCAACGGGAAAGTCGATCCAGCCCACTGGCTCGGGGTGTGACACAATCTCATGCTTACCCAACTTCATGGTAAGTTACTCACCTTAGAACGTGAGATTGACCAGAAAAGAAAATTAATTAAGTTTGGTAAATCAACTTAGGAGTATGTCCAAGGAAACACGGCTTTCCTTAGTCATGCTCATAACTCTAAGAATCCTGATCAGAGTTATGATGAATGCATTGATATTACCACAGGCATCACAACTTCTTTTTCTTCATGTGATGATCCTACACTTATTCCTAACAACTTGTTCTTTATCATGGATGATCTCCGTCATATTCCAAGTGATGACTTGGAAGAAATGGATATCCTAAATCAACTTGCCCTTTTGAGCATAAGAACTAACAAGTTCTAAAAAAGGACAGGAAGAAAATTTCATGGTACCATGGTAAGACCAAGATCAGTCTAAATAAAGAAACAGTTCATTGCTATAGGTGTCATGGAACAGGACATTTTGCTAGGGAATGCAGAAATGCTCCTAACCATCTTTGTTCACCTTATGTGACCTTCCCTAACAGAAGTTCTTATTCAACCCTCTCCTTCATCAACTGTTCAGTATGTACAAACTGCCAATGGCAGCATATATCAGCTTATGCCTGCTCTTCTTCAAATCGTTTCACCTTCTTCTCATCAAATAACTACTCCAGGCCCAACTATCCAAACCTCTCAATCCAGCCAACTTTCTCTTTTCACCCAAGAGTATGAGGATTGGAACAGCTTGCCTGATGATGCAGGTTATGCCTTTATAACCAATGAGCCTACTGCACTAATGGCCATTGGTGAAACCTCAACTTCTTCTGGCCAACCTGTTGCTGATTCATTCAATGCTCAGGTGTCTCCTGCTCTTCTTGAGAAACTCTATTTTGAATCTTCTATTGAAGTATTTGCAAATATAAAGATAGAAAATATCTTGTTACAACAACAAAATCAACAACTTTTACAACAGGTGGCCGATAAAAACATGGAAGTAGATAAACTAATAAAAGATAGGAATGGTTAGATTTCTCTTCTAAAAACTGAAAAATCAGATTTACAAAAACTTTTGACTTGAAACAAGAAAAATATTCTGCTTGTAAAACTGAACTAGCTGAAACAGAAGTAAGCTGTGAAAAGTGGGTTAAATCCTGGAAAGGGTTTAGACTGCTTCTTAGTAAGCAAGTTCACAGCAAGGCAAAGTTCAGAATTGGGTATAATCACACTACCCCACCTACTGATTATACACCAAATGACAATAAAGTGGAAGAAAAGGATTCTGAACCTGTATCTCCCACATTTCTTCCAAATGTTATTCCTGAAATCATGAACTCACCTCTAAGGGTGTATCCATCAGGCTTACTTCAGAAGTTTGTATATCCCACTAATACAAACTCAAAAGTACCTAAAGAAACATCCTTGGATAAATTTCAAATAAAAAAAATCTTCAGAACAAAATGGGAATGTTCCCTCAATGAACAGAATTCTAAACTCTGAAGATACAAGAATAAAAGAAACCAGTAATAGATCAAAGGATCTTCTTAATAAAGGAAAGAGTCCTATGATTGACATTAAGTTTCGTCCTTCACATCCTCAGCCTCCCTATCTGGTAATGAAGGCAAACAAACCTTCTGTTCCCAATTACTCTTCATTGTCTCCTTCCTGTACTAAGTGTTTCAAGTACAATCACTCTGCCGAGGAGTGTAGGACTAAGACTCCACTTGATAAACTTAGAGATAAGTTGAAAGCTGAAAAAGCCTCATCATCTAAAGAGACACCCCCTAGCATGGTGAAAAAGGCGAGGAAAGTAAGTAAACAAAGTGCTAACAGTACAATAAAGCCTACTCAACATCCATCTTTTCTCTCACCTCCACCTTTGCTTCCATTCCCAGACCTTCATTTCTTGGTACACCTCCTTTCTACCTACCAAAGGTGAATTCTGCTCCTCATTCATCAGATGTTGTGAATTCACCCACTGTGAACTCACAAATAAACATCTTGAACCAAAATCAACAACCGATTCAGATGATGCAGAAATTGATGAATAATGTGTAGAAATAAATGACCTCTCAAAAGTTCTTCTATTGTCCAAATAAATATGGACCCATATCTTACTTGTTGCATTTGATCCTATGTGCACAGAGCTACTTCAAACCAGAATAATTTATGGTATGTGGACAGTGGAGGCTCTAGGCATATGACTGGTTGCAGATCTATTCTTAATAATTTCATCCCAAAGAATGGAGGATCTGTATCCTATTGAAATGATGCAAAGGGTTGGATAATTGAGTCTGGCTCTGTCTCTAGTGGAAAATTGCACTTTAAGGATGTTAGTCTAGTTGATAACCTTAAGTTTAATCTATTAAGTGTATCTCAACTAGCTGACAAAAATTATTGTTCATTTTTCACTAAAGACAGCTGCAAAATTCTCTCCCCAGAAATAAGCTCAAAAATAAAGATCCTAATAGACCAACATACTCTTCTTACAGCTAAGAGAAATGGGAGTGTCTATGTGGTTGACATGACAAAGGATTTTCATTCCAATGTTCCCACATGTTTCCTAGCTAAAGCTTCATCTTCTGAAACTACCCTTTGGCATAGAAGATTCAGTCATCTCAATCATCAATCCCTTCATAAGCTCTGTACACTTTCACTTGTAAGAGGATTACCTTCAAAAGAATTTAACTTAGAAGGTCAATGTGAATCTTTTTTGAAAGGAAAGCAACATAAATCTTCACATAATTCCATTGAGGTATCAAAAACAACTGACTGCCTTCATATGCTTCACATGTATCTTTTTGGTCCAGTTAAGGTAGCTAGTATAGCTTAAAAGAAGTAATGTCTGGTTGTTGTAGATGACTACTCAAGATTTTGCTGGAATTTCTTTCTCAACAGCAAAGTTGAGACTTGTAATAAAATTAAGGCCCTAATCACTCAAATTGAAAGAAAATTTGGTCTTTCAGTCAAAATAATAAGAAGTGATAATGGGACTGAATTCATGAATCAAGTTCATGATGAATTATGCATTTCTAGGGGAATTTTAAGACATTACAGTGTTCCTAGAATTCCTGCCCAAAATGGTGTTGTGTAAAGGAAAAAACAGGACACTTATTGAGGTTGCGAGAACAATGCTTACAGACTTAAGATTACCCTCATCCTTTTGGGCTGATGAAGTAAACACTGCTTGTTATGTTTTAAACCGAGTTAACATTTTGAAAAGACATAATAAAATGTCTATGAAGTCCTTCATAAGATAAAACCTCTTATTTCCTTCTTTAGAGTGTTTGGATGTCCATGTTTTATCTTAAACACAAAGGATTCCTTGTCCAAATTTGCTGCAAAAGTGGACTCGGGATAGTTTGGGGGTTATTTTTGTTAGTACCCTGATAGCATCAGCTTCAGTTTTTAAATTAAAGACTAAAGATTGTAGCTAAGTTGATGTGAAGATCATTATTTTATTGTTTTTGTATTTGTTTAGTTTAATGTTCTGTTGTTTAGTTTTGTATTTTGTTTTGTTTTGTTTTGAGTTTTGTAATTTTGGTTAAGTGTTGCACCATCGATACTAACAGTATCGATGGAATGCCTATAAATAGTCTAGTCTCGATACTAATTGAATCGACTTTGTGCATAATTCTAATTCTTAATTTCTTTTAATTCTCTCTGATTGTACAAACTCAATTCCAGTTATTAATACAAAATGAGTGGATTTATTTCATTGATTTGTTCTTATTCTACTTGTATCGATCATTGTTCAATCATAATACTATGGATTCCGCACTAAGTGTTATGACATACTAGATCATTTAGATCCTAACCACGAACCTACAATTGGTATTAGAGCTTTTGCTCAGCTATGATCTTGGTTGAACAAAGTTTTGGTGATTCTATCGATTTCCGAAGACAATTTGATGATATTTTGACCCTTTCATGAGATCAAAAGAAGATTTTTTATTGAAGACAATAACTGCATTCAATTAATTTTCGAAAGTGTGAAAAATTTAGTTTCGAGACTTATAATCTCGATAAAAACGGTTTTGAAGTTGTTCATCATCGATATTACTAGTATCGATAGTCATTCCATCGATATTACTAATATCGATAGCTTCTCATCGATATTACCAATATCGATCAGATTGTCATCGATGCTAATAGTATCGACAACTTAATATCATCGATATTATTAATATCGACAAAAGAGTTCTGGAATTTTTCTATGTGTTGTTAATTCAAGAAAGACATCTCCAAATGTCCAACCTATCTTCTCTGTCAACACTGTTATCTAATAATGAGGCTAGTACTATGACCAAGCCTACGAAGCTTGTCTCACTTAGTAAATATTCGTCATGGAGTACAAGATTCGAATCGTTCTTACAAAGTGTTAACCCCAATCTGATAATCCCACTATTGAAGGATATGAACAGCCTTAACTCAATGCCGTTTACAAGAATGTCTCTCGTCTTACTGAAGATGAAAAGAAACTTTATGACTTAGAGAAGAAAGCTTATGCACTACTCACCATGGCACTGCCCAAGGAAATTTTTCAATCTTTTAAATCACATAAAAGATCTAAAGCATTGTGGGATGCTTTGGCAAAGAGATGTGAAGTGAGTGACCAACTAAAAAGGCGTAAGAGAACTCTTCTTAAGAAACAATTAGACGTGTTTAAATGTCTAGAAAATGAAACCTTTGAGGAACTGGTGACTAGATACACTTTACTGTTGAATGAGTTATTTGGATTATGAAGTTTCTCTAGAAGAACAAAATGACAAACTCCTTGATGCACTTCCATCTTCTTGGGAGACATATGGCATGATCATAAGAGAAAACACAGACTTGGAGATTACTGAACTTGATGTATTGATCTCCAAACTTCAATCTTTTGATCAAGACATGCAGAAGAGAAAGGCTGGAAAAAAAATACTCAACTCAAAACCCAGGCCTTTACATGAAACCGATTGTAGCTCCTGCCACCACTTTTGGTTCAATTGCATTCCTATCAAGTACTGAAAATGGTGAAATATCTGCTATTATTGATGATACTACATAGGTGTGTTTTACATCTGCAAGCGGAAAAGTGAAAACATCAGGCAGTAGATCAAAGATGATGAATGTGACGATGTCACAAGAGCATTTAGCCTTTTTCATGCAATTTGTCGATGCATATGATTATGTGGTGCTAGATGAAGCACAAAGACTCACAAATGAAGACATGATTCAACTTGATCCGAATGACTAGGAGGAAATGGATATCTAGTGGCAAATGGCCATGTTGACGAGAAGAGCAAGACGATTTCTGCAGAGAACTGGAAGGTCTAAAATTTCTGGAAATCCAAAGAAGGAACTTGGTTTTTTTTAAACAGAAAGTCAAGTGTTGTAATAGTGGGAATCTGGGGCATTTTGCAAGAGAATGTTAGATGCCAGTTAAGAACAATTCAAGATTAGAGGCTGGTAATAAACAGGACAAATTTGATCCTCGAAGAGGAACTGCTGGTGCTTCTACTTCTTTAGGAAATACAAGTTCAAAAACCTGTTCTCCAGTAAAAGAAAAAGCTTTGCTTTTAGAAGATTAGTTTGGAGCTGACTAGTCTTCATATGCTGAGGAAGTTCAAGTCAATGATGATTCTCATGTGGCCTTTATGGCTCAGACAAGTCAGAAAAAGGTTGATTCATCATCAGTAAAAAGTCTTAATATTAAACAAAATTGTCTAAAAATGTTGTGCTTGTGCTTTAAAGCTAGACATGGTAACGAAGCACAATCAATTTCTTGGTGATGATGTCATATGTTTGGAAGATAATATGAAACAATTTCTTACAAATGAAAAGCTTTTTAAAAAGAAAACTGAAGAATACAATGTAGATATTAAAATTTTAAAAAACTTAAATTAGCCGATCAAGATGGCATCATCAATAAGATAATTAAAGACATGAATGAGCAGAAGAAGAAATGCAAATCAATTGAGTGTTTGCATAGTGGTCAGCAAACTTTTGAGTGTATCTTGGCTAATCATGTGCCATGCAAAGGTACCCAAAGGATTGGTTATAATGTTGTTCCTCCACCGATTAACCATCTCTATGGCAAACTTCCTGATCAGCGAAATGTTGTTCCTTATCTTTCGAAGAATTCTAAGAACTTAGACTTATTTTCATCTGATTATCTAATTTGTCTAGTTCTGTGAGTTTTGTATATGCGGGAACATATGTAAAGAACAATGGAAGCAAGATTAAAGTTTGTGATGCTGAAAACAAGTATTGTAGTGATATTTCTGGTTTAGTTTGTAACTTTGATTGTGTATTAATTGAAGATGTTGATATCAGTCATGAATCTGTCTTTAAGGAATCTGATATTCCCAGGGACAAATGTTTATTTACTGAACGAGCTAATATTATCTATTATACATTTAAAGGCCAAGATGAGATTTTATGTGATGATTCAAGACCTTTGAGTTCATTTAATTCAAAACTGGTTGATAGAATTTTTAAGAAACCTAATGAGAAACTTTTTCCGAAGTCAAAATGGGTTGATAAACAGGTTTGGGAAAAGACATGTCAACACAATTTTGTTAAAAGACAAATACCAAATGATGAGACTGACAAGTTGTTGTGTCAGTCAACTATTGAATTCTTAGGTGTTAAAACTTCAAGGCCTACATCACAAAATTGATCTTCTCAAAATTCTTCAACAGAGAAAGTGTTTTAACAAGATGATAAATTGTTGAGAAAAAATTTTCTCGTAGCAATGGACCTATATTTGCATAATCAAAGGAGTCTAGATGCATTGTCAAAGGAGTCTAGATCTGGGTCTGAGGTTCAAGATGCTAGTATATTCAGGAATGGTAATTAATCATAGGTTATACATTCAAAGCAAAGTAAAAGGAAGCAACCCACAAATCCAATTAACCTAAATGATGATCTGACAACAGCCTTTACTGCATATTCATCAGGAAAAAAGTGTAATGTTAAGCCAGTAAAGTCTGTAATTCATTTTCCTTTTATGAGAAAGAAACATGTTACACCATTGCTTTATAAACCAAAAACATTGTTTGGAAAATCCAAAAGAATGAATTATATCAAATCAAAGGTTTTTCTAAAAGAAAATGGATAAAATTGTTAAACCAATGGTGAAACATCAGAATGAGACTATTCCTTAAAAGCCAATTCCTAATCAAATATGGATTGTTCAGGAAAAAGTTTCTTTTGCTTTCACTGGTTGTCTAACTTCTGGTAATCAATCTGTTTCTCCAATCCATGTCAAAAGTCATATGACTAAGACAAGAATTCAAGTTTCTCATTAATTATTTTTCTATATGTGCAAGACTCATTATCTGGTGCTCAACAGAATATTTGGTATGCTGATAGTGTATGTTCTCGACACATGAATGGAAATTTGGAGCTTTTGGCAAATATTAAAAGAACAAATGGTGTATATGTGAAATTTGTTGGTAACACAAGAGGCTACATTATAAAAGAGGGAGTGTTATCAAATAACAGAAGAAGCTTTGAGCACATGAGCTTTGTGGAACAACACAAACATAATCTGCTGAGTGTTTCCCAAGTTTGTGACAAAGAATATTCCGTTATATTTGATAACAAAGCATGCTACATTCTGTGAAGATTGGACTGTTGTTACAGCTCCCAGACACAACAACACATATCAATTGGATATGTCTTCTATCTTATCATCTTCTCAACTTACGTATTTCTTCTCTAAAGCTACTGAAAAAGAATCAATTTCATGGCACAGACGGATGGGACATGTTATTTAAGAAAAATGAATTTTTTTGATCAGAATTGGTCTTGTTGAAGGTATTCCGTCTCATTTTTGTTATGTCTGATCACTATATCTCTTGTAAAAAGGGGAAACAGCGTAGAAAATCACATAAGCCTAAAGTTGAAAATTCCATCAACACTCCTTTAACTATCTTACATATGGATCTTTTTGGTCCAGTGTCAGTTAAGAGTGTAGGTGGAAGATCTTTTTCATTAGTTGTTACTGATGATTTTCTAGATTTTCTTGGGTTTTCTTTTTAGAAGCTAAATCGGAGAATTCTGAGATCTTGAAGAATCTGATTATCATGATAGAGAATGAATTTTCTACACAAGTAAAATTTTTGAGAAGTGACAATGAAACATAATTCAAGAACCATAATTTGGAGCTTTTTTGCATCCAAAAGGGTATTACTCACCAGTTCAGTATACCCTCAATAGAATGGTGTTTCCTAACGAAATAAAACCGCACTTTGCTTGCAGACTCTCATCTTCCGATCACATTTTGGGCTGAAGAGGTCAATACCGCATGTTACACATTAAATCGCGTGCTAATTGTCAAGAAGCATGGTAAAACATCTTATTAGTTTCTTAAAGGAAAAAAGTCCAACATTGCTCATTTGGAACCTTTTGGAGCTACATTCACATATTTGAAACTTACTACTCCAAAATTCGAGCCAAAGGTAGTGGATGAAATATTTTTGGGATATTCAGCTAAATCTTTCAACAAACAAGTTCTTAGTCTGGCAAATAGAGTGATCGAAGAAGCATATGTAGTTACTGTATGTCAATTTACTAAAACTTTTCCTGGACGAGGTCCACATTTGATTATGAATTAGTGTTTCAATGTTTTCATAAGTTGTTTCCATCACCTTCGATTGATCTTGCTGAATCTTTGACGGATACTACTAACATTCATGGTTCCTTATTTCCAGGTTTTTTTTTGAAATCTTCTGAAGGAAGTTCTTTTGTATTACATATGATTTTTCTTCTTCTTTTGTTCCTAAATAAGTTGAAGTTTCTAAAGAAACACATTCTGATGATGAATTTCATGATTCAACAAATGATCCATCAGTTATTATTGAATCTGAAATTCAGGGGGAGATTTTACCTGAAGAAGAAAATCATATTACAAATCATGAAGATGAGATAGCTGTGGAAAAAATTGAAACACATAAAATTAACAGAGACATTCAATTGAAAACATTATTGGTGATTTAAATTCTGGAGTTAAAACTAGAAGCCAGCAAGTTCAAGGTAAAGATGATGAAGTATTATTGTTAGAAATTCAGGAGACAATGAATTCATGCTTATATTCATGCTTAATAAGTCAACTAGAACCAAAGAATGTAAAAGAAGCATTGAAAGAGTGTTCCTGGATTACAGCCATGGAAGAAAAATTAAGTCAGTTTGAAAAATTGTGAGGTTGGAAGTTGGTTGATTAACCTGAAGATGTCATTCCTATAGGTACCAGATGGGTTTATAAGTGTTAAAAGGATGACAAGGCTAGGATTGTTGATCAAGGATTAAATCAACAGGAGGGAATTGCTCATGTGGCAAGAATAGAAGCCATCAGATTGTCTCTTGTTTATACCAGTTTCAAAAAGTTCAAAGTGTTTCAACTGGATGTTAAGAGCGCCTTTTTATATGGCAAAGTGAAAGAAGAGGTTTATGTTGTTCGACCGCCAGTATTTAAGGATCATAATAATCCTACAAAGTGTTATCGTCTTGATAAAGCTTTGCATGGATTACATCAGGCACCTAGAGCATGGTATGAAACATTGTCAACTCATCTGCTTAGATAATGGATTTTCATGGGGAAAGATTGACAATTCTTTGTTCATCTTGAAAAAGAATGATGATATTCTGATTGTGCATATCTGTGTGGATGATATCATTTTTGGAGCAACAAATGAACAGTTATGCAAAGACTTTGAAACAGTCATGAAGCAGAAATTTGAAATGAGTGCAATGGGAGAACTTGATTTCTTTCTTGGAATACAAATGGATCAGGCGAAGGATGGCTTGTCTATTCATCAGAGTAAATATGTACATGACATCTTGAACAAGTTCAAGATGAATGATTGTACATCCATTACTACCCCTATTTATACAAATCATAATTTAAGGAATATTGAGAATGGTATAGATGTTGATCAACATCTATATCGTTCAATGATTGGTTCCCTAATGTATTTAACTGCTTCCAGACCTAACATCATGTTTTTTGTTTGTTTTTGTTCCAGGTTCCAAGCAAAACCAAAGGATTCACATATCAAAGCAGTGAAACGAATGTTTCGCAATCTGAAGGGAAAACCAAGTCTTGGACTTTGGTACCCTTTTGATGATAGTATGAATAGTATTGCTTTTTCAGATTTTGACTATGGTGGATGTAATCTTGACAGGAAGTCAACAACTGGGGGTTGTTAATTTTTTGGCAATAAACTTGTAACCTAACAATGTAAAAAGCAACTTACTTTAGCCATCTCTACTTGTGAGGCTGAGTATGTTGCTGCTTCAAGTTGTTGTTCACAAGTTTTGTGGATTCAACAACAAATGCGAGATTATGGTTTAAAGTTTACAAAAACCCTTGCCTTTGTTGATATTACAGCTGCTATGGCCATTACTGAAAACTCAGTTTCACATAAGAGAACAAAGCACATTGATATTCAACATCATTTTATTGGGGATTGGTCAGACAAAAATTTAATCCAACTTTTGAAAATTAATAAAGTTGACAACATTGCTCATATTTTCACAAAAGCCTTTGATTCAGTCTGATTTTCTTCTCTTGTATAAGGACTTGGGATGATCAATTTTGAATGAAAATTTTTGAAAAATTGCACTTGAAAGTTTGTTTTATTTTTTAGTTTTATCTTTCAAGTTTAATTTTTAGAAATTTTGAAAAATATAAAATTTTTGAAAATTGTATCCAGATTTTATAAAAAATGATAGTAATTTGACTTATTTGAATTAAGATTTTCTAAGTGATAAAAATTTAAATTTTTCAAAATTATACATGTGAATTTGATAATGTTTAATTTGTGTACTAAAGCATATAAGTTGTAAGACCAAGGAAACCACTCGATTCCATACAGAATCAGCTCGGCAGGCCCTCGAATAGTGCGGAATCCTATTCGAGGGTTTTCCAATCGAAATCACCAAGCCCCGTGGCAATCCGATGATGTGGAGTCAACGTTTTGATCAAAATCGAACACCACGAGGATGAGAAACGAACTTGGAGAATGGGTGGTGGCTCAAAACCCTAGGAATGTGACACGGGATGTTCAGGGGTTAGAAAACGTGATTAAAACATCCTGTTTGCAGGTCTATATATAGGCTGTACTCATTCGGCTGAATGAGTTGTGCGAAACACTCATTCGGGTGAATGGCTTAGCCGAATGAGCTTGTCAACCGAATGAGTCATGCGAGTGACTCATTTGTTCGCCTCAGTCATTTGCTAGTCGTTCATTCGTGCGAATGAACTCATTGGTAGGTATCATTCGCACGAATGGGTCTGTATTATAGATAAATCAAAGTCAAACAATATTAAACTTGAACAAACGTAAATGAACAAAACAGAATAGTCGATTTCATTACTGATATAAACTTTATACATCAAAATCATACAGTACACAGAACTAGGGACATTACATGCACCAACAAACTCCCCCTTGGACCTAGTTCTCTATATGTCAGCATCTATCTTCAAGAATTTTTCTTAAAGAGCTTTCCAGTTAGAGCCGACATGAATATCATACGAGAAGCATAGCCGGATGACTCTCATAAACTGTAGAGCTTGCTCCATATCTCCAATATCAAAGAATATCTGACATTTGTATAAGGTCTTTACATCTTCTAATGATAGATTGGTCAGCCAAATGGGATTAAAAATACGCACGGTATCCCATGTGTTTTCCTTGCATAGCACAATTACAGCCTCAGCAGCTCTCCCGTCATAATACCACCATCTGAAACTGTCCGAAAAGTATTGACGCATCTTTCGTAAAGGAATCTTCTTCATGACTTTAGGAGGCAGCCACTTCAGGACAACTTTGTATCCTCGGGTTTTAGCATCGATCACCGGTTGATAATAAGGTTCCGGTTGTTGTGGCTTGAAATTCGCCCATCTTTTCCTGTACTCAAACTGGATTTGCCTAGCAAACCAGGATGACATCCCTGAATCCTCACTGTACAACATCTTTAGACGTGCAAGCAGATTGACTTCAAATCCAGGCAGCGTCTTGAAGTCATGAGGAAATCGAAAGTACTGGATCCCTCTTTCTCTCTTCACTGCATAACAATGCAAATCATGAAAATATGACCAACTCAGAATCTGACCGCCAGATGTATATCCTTTGGTCTCGTAGACTTTGGTGTGTGGAGTTGGCATAGGTGGAACGTTTTCCTTTTTCAGCACCCCCCAATAGGCTGCCCATTCCTCCTTTCTTGTTTGAATGCCTTCTGCTGAAGACTCACTGCCACTAACCTTCTCGTCTATCTTTCTGTCCAAATCCTCCTCAGAATGTAGACCGAAAAGGTCAGCAAATGTAGACAGCTCCTCTTCATCTAAAGTGTACTTTGTGCTTTCTTCTTTAGTAATGTCTTCCAGAATAACTTCATCAATATCATAAAATTCTTCTAGAGTAGGAAGATCAGAAATGGGAATAGTAGCATCATCCAAGACCACCTCATCAGGATTCAACCTAAATAACTCTGCAATCTGTTCTTTGGTGAGGCAGTCGATGATCTCTCCTTCTTCTTTATCGTAGCTGACAAAATGTTGAATGATGCCTTGATCGTCTAGAATCATAGTCAACTTTTCGTCCAGAAGATGTCTCACAGGCATAGCATCAACCTCTTCAGTAGCCTTGGGTTCTTCAGCTTGATTCTGAGGCTGCTTGGGAGCTTTATCATGCCTTTTCTTGATTCTGATCTCTGTAGGAGGGGACTGCTCTGCAGAACTGGAAGAACTTGCAGAGGCACTCCCTGCTCTATTATCATCACCTGAATCGTCATCATCATCTGTACTGTCATAGTCAACCTTCTCCTCCTCAGACTCTTCCTCCTCTTCTTCATCTTCCTTATCTGAATAATCGGAGACAGATTCAGCAGCCTCAATCCTTGGAGTAGAATCCTTTAGGCTTTCAACTTTCTCAGCAAGACGCAAGTTTTCAGCCTCAAGAGAAATAATCCTATCATTGAAGCCATAGGCAGTCAAGGCTAGCTGATTATGCTCATCCATATACTTGAGCAGACGTTCCTCCAACTCAGCAGATCGGGATCTCAAATCAGCCCTTTGATAAGCAGCCTGTATCAATAGAGCATCCTGCTCACTGACCCTCTGAGTAAGCTGAGAAATAATCTGATCCTACTCATGATTCCTCTCAATTAGTGTGCTAATATAATCAGCAACTGAAGCAGTCATAGTATACGGATATGAACGTGTAGTAGAAGGACCAGAGGAAGCCATAGTGAAAACAGCTGTAGTAGCAACAGATGAGGTCAGAGGGGAAAGTAGTAATACGTGCAGGAATAGTCCTCGACCTGGACAGTGAAGCAGTCGTGACTGTTGCAGCAGATGTAGTAGTGGTAGCTGCAACAAAAACAGACTCTGTTCGTCTCTGTTAAACAAATCTGGTCATCTTTTGCCTCTTAGCTGGAGGGGAGGAAGTCTCTGCAACAGTAGATAATAGAGAAAGTACGAGAAATAGGATCAAAATCAAACTCTGGAATAAAGGACAGATCCTGAATCTCCTCCTCATCTATAGAGGGTTGCTCCTTAGACCTTGTCCCACGAAAAATGACTTGAGATCTAAAGCTGGTAGTCACAACTTCAGGCTAAGTGTTCTCTGACTCAGAGTCATCTGTGGCATCATCAGCTTCACCTTCAATATCCTCCATCTAAATATCCTCCCCCTCATCTGCAGAAGTAGTACCACCCATCTCCAATGGAGTAGAGATGGTGGACATAGAGCCAGTAGTAACATTAGGATTTTGAAGAGCAGCACCAGCATCAACAACTGGCTCTCCCTCACCAATACTAGCACTCACACTCACACCAGCACTAACACCAACATATCCAGCAACAACATTACCACCACCAACATCTCCAGCACCACCAGCGACAACACAAGTGTGACAACCAATACCTGATTGTCCGGCAAGTCTGTACGGTACGTGTACTTTCACTATTTACTATGTGTAAATACAATGTGTAAACAGTTGTGTGACAACAGAAATCAGAAAACAAACAACAGTTGTATGTGTTTAAGTGGAAACCTAAATACAGTAAATACAAAAACTCATGAGAAACAATAGTGTGAAAACAACTCATGGAAAGGCTAGCAAGACTCTATGTCGAGGAAATAGTAGTACGGCATGGTGTGCCACTATCTATTATTTCTGACCGGGACAGTCTATTTACATCGCGGTTCTGGCAATCATTGCAACAATCCTTACACTAGAGGCGAACCTATGGCATCTAATGGAAAGAACCTCCTGGTCGAGTGTGGAAGTCGAACCCTTTTCAGCGAACCTAGGCACATTAAACCCTCAGCCGAACCTCTTCTTCATGTGAAACCGCTACCCACCGAACCTTGGACTCACGATGCACATGGCCGAATCTAAGTAGTCACGAACCTTGGGTTGATCATTGGACCACCGGCACCGAAACTAACTGAAATTAACCCAAAGGTTCGCTGGACTCGGGAGTAAATTCATTTACTCGGCCATGCACACCATCGTTGAAGCTCACACGGCTTGGCCCAAATAACTAACAATTGGCCCATGTATCGGGCCCATAACACCCATGGTTCAGCCCAAACAGCAGACCCCAAACCCTTGACATTTGGCCCATAAAACTTACACGACCCGACTTACTCTTCGGGCCAATTAGGTTTCGGCCCACATGATTAATGGATCACATAACACACTAGAACTATAAACAAGGAATAACATGCATGGGATTAAATCATAAAGTTTTATTAACTTTAAACTCAAGTGAATGCTTATTAACTAAAATGGGTTTCAAGGCTACACATAATAATAAGGTTCACGTAGAAGGCAACATGGGGTAGAGGAAAACGTGTATTAGCCTTACCTAATTGAATAAGTGCTAGTAATATCTCTTGCACGCAAATTCGGGCCGAATAAAGACCAAGACTCACAAGTGTTAGCCAACTTTAGGGCAACACATACACACACACAAATCACTACAACTCATACTTATAAGTTGCAAACAACATGAAATCCATACAGGATCATGAATACTACCACAAACACAACAACGAGTGCGTGTATTCCTGTTTATACTTAGTCAACCACTTCAAACACAAGGTGAGTTCATTTGTCCCTTTTCAAACATATTTGTTTTACCTTGAGACTGAGAAGCATGTTATACATTTTAAACAAGTATTGAAATGTTTTATAAATGCTCTTACTACTATTCATTACTTAACTACCAATGCTTATGATTGTAACACTTGTTGTGAAAATTAGAAGCTAAGACTTGGACATAAATGCTAATGCTACATGCTAAATGCTCAAACTATGTGCTCATGCTATGAACTTTGTGCTCTAACTACATGCTATTGTCAATGCTATAAGCTACATGTTAAACTAAAAGCTAATACTACATGCTAATGTTACAAGCTATATGTCGTACTATATGCTAATGTGAAGGTGATGAATTGTATGCTCAAACTATATGCTAATACTAAATGCTAAATGCTAAAAGCTAAGATTATGTGTTGAATTCTAAGCTTGTGTCTATGCATGGGATACGTAAATGCCAAACTATGCTATTGCAAGCTGGTATCTATGCATGGGATACGTGTAAGCTAAACTATATGAATGCAAAGCTTTTATCTATATATGAGATACGTAAATGCCAAACTATGCTAGAGCAAGGCTTGTATCTGCATATATGAGATATGTGAATGCTAAACTATGTGTGTGCATAGCTTGTGTCTATATATGAGATACGTAAATGCCAAACTATGCTAGAGCAAGGCTTGTATCTACATATATGAGACACGTAAACGCTAAACTATTCTGATGCTAAGCTAAAATCAATTCATGAGATACATAATGGCCAAACTATGCTAGAGCAAAGCTTGTATCTAGTCGTGGGCTACGTAAATGCTAAACTATGCTAGAGCAAAGCTTGTACCCATGCATGAGATTGGTGGAAGCTAAACTATGATTTGTGAAACTCTTATCCTTGTACAACAGACTTAAAAGACAATATATGTGAATGCTATAAACTTGTAAACTTTGAACAGTATGCAAAAGATATGATGAAGACGGGATTGGGTTATAGGTAAAACGGTTAATTTTCATTAACAACAATTTCATACGCGGATTAGTGTGTGGTGGGCGTCTGGGCGGGTTGTAGGCTCGACCCTTTCGTATGCCCTATATATAAGCATACCGATTTGGATATTACATGTGATGTTAATGAGGTTAAGGTTGTTACCGAAAGAGGTTTTCCAAAGCTATTTTTCAACAATTAAACTATATGAACTCACCAACCATTGTGTTGACTTTGTTTTCTTACATGTTTTCTCAGGTGATGTATAGGAGTAAGCTAAGGCTCAAGATTGCATGCTAGGATGCCCAGTTAGAGGACCTAGTAGACTTTTGGAAAGCACATATTTTTTTATTGATGCAAGTCACTTTTGATATCTTGTACAGATACAAGATAGAAACATTTGATTCTTTTGATAGGTTTACGCAGTTAAATTATCAAACATTGACAGTTGTAATTTAACTCTGTAATCCTAGTTTAATGCTTTATTATGCTTTAGTTATTCTCAAAAATTGATGCTATGTAAACAATCTAATCATCACAATTATCACTCACGATATCGCGCCCCGAGAACCTTCCGCCTGGCGGGGAAGTCGATCCGTCCCGCCGGCTCAGGGTGTGACATCTAAGATGCATGTTCTCAGCATATCCTCTAGGGTTTGAATTGTTCGCTAGTTTTGTCCATCCGTTTGTGGATGATAAGTGGTGCTCAAGTTAACACTTGTCCCTAGACATTGTTGCAATTATTGCCAAAACCGCGATGTAAATCGACTGTCCCGGTCTGAAATAATAGATAAGGGCACACCGTGCCGAACTACTATCTCATCGACATAGAGTCTTGCTAGCTTTTCCATCTTGTAATTCTCTCTGATTGGCAAGAAGTGTGCGGACTTGGTCAATCGATCAATAATGACCCATATAGAATCGTGTCCGCTGGAAGTGCGGGGTAGCTTGGTAATAAAATCCATAGCTATCTGTTCCCACTTCCATTGTGGTATCTCCGGTTGTTCCAGCAAACCTGACGGTTTCTGGTGTTTAGCTTTGACCTTGGCACATGTTAAGCATTTTCCAACATAAGTGGCAATATCTTTCTTCATACCTGGCCACCAATAAAATGACCTAAGATCTTGTTACATCTTATCGGCACCAGGATGAACTGAGTATCGTGTCTTGTGTGCCTCATCAAGTATGAGTGTTCGAAGTTCATCTACTGCCGGGATCCAAACACGATCCTGATAATAGATAACTCCATCTTGTTTTGTTTCAAAACGTTTCTCGGCTCCACAATCGAGCTCGTGTTTCAAATTGTCTCTTGCCGTTGCATCTTGTTGCGCTTGTATGATTTGATCTTTTAAACTTGTTTGCGCAGTCATTCCCATTGCTCTAACGCGCAAGGGTTTGACTCTTTCCTTCCGACTAAAAACGTCTGCGACTACATTCGCTTTTCCCGGATGGTATTTGATCACACAATCGTAATCGTTCAGGATCTCAACCCAACGTCTTTGTCTCATGTTAAGCTCCTTCTGATCAAATATGTGCTGTAAAATCTTGTGATCTGTGAAGATAGTGCATTTGGTACCGTACAGGTAATGCCTCCAAATCTTTAAAGCAAAGACAACAGCTCCCAGTTTTAAGTCGTACGTTGTGTAGTTCTTTTCATGTATCTTCAGTTGTCTTGATGCATAGGCAATAACTTTGTCTCGTTCCATTAAAACACAACCGAGTCCCTGATGGGAAGCATCACAGTATACTACAAAATCGTCATTGCCTTCTGGGAGTGTTAGAATTGGAGCATTGCGCAATCTTTGTTTCAGTGTTTGGAATGCGTCTTCCTGTTTTTGTGTCCACACAAAGGGTTCACTCTTCTGTGTGAGTTTGGTGAGAGGCAAGGCTATCTTAGAGAAATTCAAAATGAATCTCCTGTAATAACCCGCCAATCCCAAGAATGATCTGATCTCTGTTGGTGTTGTGGGCACATCCCAGTTCTTGATTGCTTCAAGCTTGGCAGGATCCACATGAATACCATTATTGTTTATCACATGACCCAAGAACTGAACTTCTCGTAACCAAAATTCACACTTGGAGAATATGGCATAGAGTTGTTCATTCTTTAAAAGTTCCAAGATTGTCTTGAGATGTTGTTCATGTTCTTTCTCACTTCTTGAATAAATCAGTATGTCATCAATAAAGACGATAACAAACTGATCTAGGTTTGGCTTGCACACCCGGTTCCTTAAATCCATAAACACTGTCGGTGTGTTGGTCAATCCGAATGGCATCACCATGATTTCGTAGTGACCATATCGGGTACGAAATGCCGTGTTGGGTATGTCGTCTTCTTGAATTCGGAGCTGGTGATAACCTGAACGCAGCTCTATCTTTGAAAAGTACAGAGCTCCATGTAATTGATCAAACAAGTCATCAATCCTCGGTAACGGGTACCGATTCTTGATGGTGACTTTGTTGAGCTCTCTGTAATCTATGCACATTCTGAACGATCCATCCTTCTTCTTAACAAAGAGAACTGGAGCTCCCCACGAGGAAAAGCTCGGTCGGATGAATCCCTTGTCGAGTAGCTCTTGTAATTGATTGGACAACTCCTGCATTTCTGATGGTGCAAGTCTATAAGGAGACTTAGCTACAGGATTCGCTCCCGGAATCACGTCCGCATAGTCTTCTACAATTGGTACATCTTGAATCCTGATTGCTCTCTTGTCTTTCTCTACCACGTGAGCTAGGAATGCGATACGTTGTTTTCTTAGACTCATACAAGCCTTCATGCACGATATTATCTTGACACTGCGGCCTGCCTGATCTCCATGAATTTCCAAGATCTGATTGTTCTCCAATGGAATACATAATAGTTTTTCGGAACAGATGAACTCAACTCTATTAAGAGATAGCCAATCCATTCCGACGATGATATCGAAACTGCCCAATTCCATCGGTATCAAATCGATCGAAAATGTGTGATCGCCAAGTGTTAGTGGGCAATTCCTCAGTATTGTGTCAACTGTAATATTTTGCCATTAGCTATCTCAATAGTATAAGGGGAGTCTAATGATTCCTCGACATGATTAAGATGGCTATCAAATCGGATGAGATAAAACTCTGATCCGCACCAGTGTCAAATAATATGGATGCATAAAAGTCAGATAGGAGAAATGTACCCGTGACCACATTCGGGTCCTGTTGTGCCACAGCTGCTCCAATCTGAAAGGCTCTACCTCTTGCAACTTGAGCCCTTGGTTGATTCTTCTTGGGACAATCCCGAGAAAAGTGTCCAGGCTCGCCACAGTTGTAGCAAGACTTGTTGTCAGCAGCAGCAGCAGTAGTTGCGTTGTTGTTTCTGTTTTGGGCTCCCGTATTCCGACATTGATTTGCCTAGAGACCAAACTTCCCACAGTTAGTGCATTGTCTGCACTGGGTGTTTGGTAGATGATGATACTGGCAGCTGTTGCACAATGGTGCAGTGCCAGTGTAGGGCCTCTTGATCTACAGCGGTAGAGGTTGGTTAGCCATCGGCGTTTGAGTGGTCGCTGCAAAGTTCTTGCCCACTTTTTGTTTCTTAGCCGGGCGTTTATCCGGCCTTCTTGAAGTCCCAACCTTTGCTGCTTCAGTTTCTTTCTTCAGTGCCCGGAGGCAACCATTACATATGTCATTGTTGATGACAGAGTAACAGCCATCTCTAGGGTTGTTGAATGAGCAGCAAGAACAAGACCTTGCACACAAGCCGGTGATCCACCGATATACCGTTCGATTCTCTTCTCCAGTGTTGGCACTATACCCGGTGCCAATGTTGATAACTCATGAAATCGTGTGGTGTAGGCCAGATGCCCAGCACCAATCATCACAAGATTGAGTAGTTCCATTTCAAGCTTCTTCAGTTCGTTTCTTGGACATAATTCTGCCTCAGTATCGCCTTGAAGTCATCCCAAGGCATAGACAGAGCCTCGTCTCTTCCTCTGACTTGGACTTGAGCGTTCCACCAAGTCAATGCCCTCTTGTTGAATGAACCAGCAGCATAATTCACCTTGTACTGTTTGGGGCAGCCACTGATTTCTAGAGTTGTCTCCGTTTTTTCGATCCATTGGATCAATCCGACGGCACCCTCACTGCCACTAAAACTAGGTGGCTTGCATCCTACAAAGTTCTTGTAGGAATAGTCCTGATGGTGTTGGGTATTACCGCTGCCTTCTCCAGATATGTTGGTGATGTTACTGTTGTTGCTGTTGATTCGGTTCATCATGGCAGGGATCACATCCCTCAGTTGACTAGTCAGCAGTGTGGCCAGTGCTATAGTAGCGGGATCCAGCTCATGAACAGGTGGTGGCAGAGGAGGAGGTTGAGGAGGCGGTGTAGGAGAGTCAGGTGGTGTCGGTGTCGATGAGAGTGGAGCTGAGTCTTGCGGTGGTGGTGGCAGTAAAGCTGGTAGTGGTCTTCTTGGCGGCATTCTGATCATAACCGAAAGAAAATCGGTTAGTGCATTGACCAGATGCAGAAAACATATGCAAATAGAATCTTAAGTTGTATGTTCTCTACATGAGGGCCCCTAGGTTATAGTCTAGGCCAAACCGTTTATGTAATGTGACCTATATTTCTCTATAACCATGGCTCTGATACCAATCTGTCACACCCCGAGCCGGCGGGCTGGATCGACTTTCCCGTCGGGCGGAAGGTTCTCGGGGCGCGATATCGTTTGATAATCACAATTGATCAGATTGTTTGCATAGCACATGATATATAAATGAGACATGCTAACATGACAATGAAATAGAATTACAAAGTTAAATTACATTGTATCATCATAATTTAACTAAGTAAATCTAATCAAAAGAATCAATAAGTTTCTATCTTGTAACTGTACAAGATGCACAAAAGATGATTCATTGTTTGTCATTCCAAAATACGCACTACACAAAATGTAGCTAGGTCTTCTAAAAAGTCCTCTAGCTATAATCTTGAATACGGGTGACTAGTTCGTCACCTGAGAAAACATGCATTTAAACAAAGTCAACACTAGGTTGGTGATTTCATATGTTTGATAATTGAAAACCTTGAATTGTTCACATACACAATCACAATTGTCATACATGTTTCATGTAGATTGTTTGATTCACCCCTTCACACAATGGCCTTTCCATAGTTATATTTACAAGTAGTATCTCATCCTATTAGATATGCTTATATATAGGGCATATGTAGGAGAACAAACCCCAGCCAACATCCCACCACATACCTAATAAAACCTAACACCACTTGCAATACAACTAAAGATGCCCATTTTCCTTTCACCCGTCCGTTTGTATTTATCACCCATTGTATCATATGTAGAATAATATTATAGGAGGGGTTTAGTTATCAAACTTAAGTGTTGATATACCCTCTATGTATTAAGAAATTTAGATTAATTTAATCTGTTCCTCGTTATTATTCCATTTCTTGTGGGGTTAACTGATAATCACTTTTAAATAATAAGAGTGTTAGTTAACCAATTGATATTTGTTCTTAACAAGAAGTGCATAGAGCTTGGAATCCATTGCAATCCTCATGTAATCAGATTACAATGCATCCGATTTACCTCTACCACCATGTATTACCGTAGGCCTCATCGAAACTGTTACTAGCAATACAACATGAGAGAAAATAAATTCCTCAGTCTACTAGTTAACATGAAACGATGGATTAATTACTTTTCACTACAGATTAATATCACCATGTGTCGCTTTCCAGACCCTAACTTGAAGTCGCCCTGTCACCAGTCGTACGTTACCGGCCAAATGAAATTGCGATCAACATACTAGCCCTACAAGCTAGAGGTTTGTCAAACCTATGGTACCACTATGCTATCGTCGGTTTAGTCACGTCAAATTAACTGGTCAGCGATTTGTGAAGGGAATTACAATGATCAACTTGAGTACATGGCACATGATTGAAATGATATAATACAGACAGATCAATAGTAATCAATTGTATTGTGTGTTCACCAATGTTGTTTGTTCTCAGTGTTGTTGTTCTCTTGTATGTATGTTTCCGTTGTTTCTAACAAAGTTATATAAGAACATGTCTTATTATACAATGTTAATAATTGAGTGAATGATGTTGTTATCATGAATTTACATTATCATGATTATCATTCTTGTTGTTCCATATAGTCACCCTGTTGTCCCTACAGTATTGTAAGAGCTAGTCTTACAACACTTAGTCGACTCAGGTGGTGGATGATACTTGTTGCATGTTATCTTGTAATTTGCATCGAGTTGTAATTTAAGTGTTATAGAACTAGTCATGTTACACTTAACTAACTCCGATGTTGAATGATATCTTGAAGATATGTTATCTTCATATCATTCTCGTTTGTTGTAGTTGTTGTCATCATGTTCACCTGTGATAATCTCATTGTTTGTTCTTGTAAGAATAATTAAGTGTTATAAGATAAAATCTTATAACTATGTTATTCTATTGTGTTGATGATTTATGAAGTTATATTATCATATTCATCTTAGTTGTCTCTGTCATATCATGATCATACAAGCATGCATACAATGATAAACGATAATAAGTCAAGCAATATTATCTAAATCTAAGTATAAACAGTATGTTAAGCTAAAACTTTTAAATAATTAAAAGTAAAGCATGTTTCTCATCCCCGAGAGCTTAAAATCAGTTAAGATTAGAAAAGGGGCATATGAACTCACCTTGTTGTTGAAGTGGTTGACTTAGCTTAAACAAGAATGCACGCACTCTTTGTTGGATTTGTTGTTGTATTCATGATCCTATATTGATTTCATGTTGTATGTAACTTATGAGTGTAAGTTATAGGAACTCGTGCGTGTGTATGTGTTAGCCCTAGAATTGGTTACACTCGTAAGTCTCGGTCATCATTCGGCCCTTGTTCATTTGTACTGTATTTTACTAACACCTAACTATTTTAAGTTAAGCTTAGTACTTAGTATTATTGATTTTATGTTTCACTTTGTTTTACCCTAACCATATGGTGTAAACTTGAAATCCATTGTTATTAAATAACCATGACTATTCTTGTAAAAGCTTAATGTTTTAGCTTTTGTGTGAAATGCATTAACCCAATCCCTCACCTTTGTAGTAAAGTCCCATGATTTCCATGCATGTTATAAAATACCTAGTTGGTTCAACATATTAATTTGTGTCTTCCATCATATGGGCCGAGTAAATTTTGTGGGCCTATAGATCGTCTAGTTCAAATGAATTATGGGCCAACTAAGTAGTCATAGGCCAAATCAGTTGACCATGGGCCGAACCAATGGCCTTGGGCCTCATGAATTGCCATGGCCCGATAATAATGTTGGACCAAATGATATGGATCATATGAAGGGTTCTAGGTTGAGACAGCCCTATGGGCCGAATGACTCTTTTGGGCCGACTCAAGATCACGGTCGAAGCAAATGTGGGCCAGCTAGCATGTGGGACGAATCAAAGTGCATTTGATCAGCTAGCTTGGCCGAATGTCCTGGGCTTTGGGCGAATGGGATGGGCCGATTGAGTGGCCGAATAGATGGTTTGGCCGAGAGAATAAGGGTGTTGGGCGAAAGAGCAGCGGCCGGCGAATGAAGGTCGAATAGGGTCTGTCGGTCGGCCTTGCTCATACTCCCCCCTCCCTTCGGCCGAATGGGCCATTCGGTAGGTAGCAGCCTAGATTCGCTTAAGGGGTTCGAACCAGTGGGTAGTCAAGCTAGGTGGTGGTTCCATGGTGGTAGTATGCAAGGACTAAGTTTCGACGGGTGAGGGTCGAAGAAAACAGGGTTAGGACCGGTAGAACTCTTAGGCCACACTCAAGGGTGAAAACCCTAAAACTCGCTACTTTTCTTCACTGACTACCTCGTTACAGGTGGAGTCCACCCCAGATCGGTTGTGCTTTCGTGTAGGGAATGATGAGAGCTTTGATTTGGTCCAAAGATGAGCTTAATTGGTGGAGTATTGAGTGAGATATGAGAGGTTGAAGCTTGAAACCCTATAGAGAGGGGGAAAACAGGGAGAGAGGTTTTAGAGAGAGAAAGTGAAGAGAGAAATGAGGAAGAAACCCTCATTTAGGGTTTATATACCCCGGGCATGTTCGGGTTCGTTCTCGTTGCACGATTCGCGTTTCCGTTGCGTTTCCGGAACGCAACGCCCATATATTACGTAATTTAATAAAACAAATTTGTTTCTACGTTTTAAAGGTTGTGATTCCTAATAAATTTTTGATATTTAATGTTCTTAAATTAGTTTATCGAATTCGTTGATTGGTTTCGTTTCGTCAGATCGCGTCACTTTCACGCGTATTCATTCGAATCGTAACCCGAACGAACACAACGATGGTTTTGCTTTCTGATTCTTGTTTTCTACCTTCCAGTCATCATTTCAGAACGTTAAACTCACAGATATGTTGTGTGAATCGTCACCCAAGCAAACACACTGTCAGTTCGTTATTCTGAAACGACACTGCAATTATGTTCTGAATTGTGTTTCCTCACTGACGGACTCAACTAAACTTCCTGTTTTCACATTGTTTTCAAAATGAATTCACATTGTTTTCATACAGATTCATCGGCCATCTGATTCTTGTCATCTATGGATACCAGATCGCAACCGATATGTTCTTGTAGTTTACTTGTACACTGTTGTCTCTCTTGGTTCGTTTTTGTAACAACCCATTTTGGAGAATTATTATAAGTAAAATGTAATTGGAGTAGAAATTATGTTTTATTTTAATTTGATGGGTGTTTTATTAATATTTGTTAATTTTAACAATATGTTGGGTGTTTATTAACTTAGTTTAGTTAGTTATAACTAGTTATTTTAAACTAGAACTTGAGGGGCTATATATGCCAATCTATGAAACTTAATAAAATGGGGTTAAATAAGAAAATATGGGTCAAAATCAGTCAAAGACTGATGTTGGGGTTAGAGGCGACGGGCATCAGGAGAAAATAAGGAGAAAAACTCAAGAACTCCAAAAATTGATCAAATTGGAGGTTGAATGTGGATCTGATCTTTAACGCAAGCATAAATTAGAGTTCCCCTTACATCAAACAACATCTAGGTAAGATTTTTGGGTGTTTTTGATGGGATTTTCGTGGGTCTCCATGGGGGTTGGGGAAGATTAGAGTTCCCCTTACATCAAACAACATAGAGGATAGATCGTTGGATCAAGGTAAGTGACCCAATCTTCTATTTTTTATGTGTAATGGTGTTATGCATGAATGAATATGTTGTGGAAGATTGACTTTATGGTGAATAGATGATATTGGTGCTTGTTGATAGACAATAATAAGCAATAGGTGATATATGTTGCTTGATTGTTGTTGGTATGGTGTTTTTATGCTAGTTCGTGATTGACTTGGTGTTAAATTGTATGTGTGTTGAATGATTTGAATTATTTCACAAGGTGTGTGAAATGTAATTTAAATCAACTCAAATTGGTGTTTTAAATCACAAGTGGTGTGATCATGACTTTGGATTATTCACATGGTGTGTGAATGTCCTTTGTTGGGTGTAATGAAGTTAGTAAAACACAAGTGGTGTGCCTTACTTAACTTGAGAAATCTTGTGGAATAAGATTTCAAAGGAGTTTTGGGTGCAAACGACCCGTTAGTAAATCGTTTGATATTATGACCATAATGGTTATAAATTGGTGAATTAAGGTGTTCAATATGATTCCATGGTGTTATATAATCTTTATGGGGGTATTGGAATGGTCGGAATCGAGTGGAATGGGTCGAGATGGTGTAAAACAGATAAATTGGCCGTGCAGGTGGTGTTGGCGTATCATACGCCATGGATACGCCAGTGGATACGCCAATCTCACAAATTTTCTGTGATACGCTGTAACATCAGTGCCGGACGCGTGCCGGAACAGTGATCGTAACAGTAAACATGTACAGTGATTCAGGTACACATTTCGTTAAACTATGTTTAGACTATTTATACATATTGATTAGCAGGAAACTATTAAACGATTGTCTGAATCTGACTAAAACCTTAGGGTTTAACAGTCAGAAAACATGTCAGACAACACAGTGTTGAAACACGAATACATGATGTGATATTAGTTGTATAAACGTATGTGAGGTTTAACAAAAACGAAGTTAAAACGGTTATTGTTGAGGAATGCTAAACCGACGAGTTATTCGTACAGGTGACGATCTGTACGAATGATTCTGATAGTTTAATGTTCTGAGATAATAACTTAACAGTAGAAAACAAGAATCAGAAAGCCAAACCATCAACGTGTTCGTTCGAATGACGATTCGAACGAATACGCGCGATGGTGACGCGATCTGATGAAACGATAACGAAAACGAATAACGACACGAACGATCATAAATTTAAAGAAATATTATATTTCTTATTTTACAATTTTGAAACTCATCATAAAATAATTTAACTTTAACTATCTTACTTTAAATCGCGAACAAATTATCTAAATGTTAAAAATTTAACAAAACGCGTAAACCATTATAATTCGAAAAAATAATTTAACGTAACGATATTTAATATAATTCCTAATAATATTTATAATCTGTTCATCCTAAAATAATTCTTTTATTTTATTTACGAAAAAGCCGCGTAACGTGCCGGATACGCGACGAAACCGCAAACCGAGCAACCGAAACGAACCCGAATACCCACGGGGTATATAAACATCAAATGAGATGATTTATCTCATTTAATACCAACCCTTTCTCTCTCAAAAATCTTCTCCCGTTCGTTTCTCTCTCTAGCACCAAAAGTCACCATTTTTGATCTTTGAAGCTCTCTAACTTGCTTGAATCTTAACCAAATCAAGTGATCTTGGAACCTAAACGAAGCTCTAGTCATCCTCTACAAAGAAGTACAACAGATCTGAAGATATAATCACGAAATCTCGAGGTAATCAGTTGTGAAGTTCACGGAAAATTAGGGTTTTCTATGAGTTGTGGATAAATCCACCAACATAACCGACTTTATCATCTCTTGTCGTTGTAAACATCACCCCGAAACCTGGTATTAGTACACAATCGACATGAAAACAAGTTTACAACCGTAGCAGGTCTGATGGATGGCTTGGGTTACATGGTTCGCGAGTTGTAGAGATGGCCGAAGTGGATGTGCAGGTTGGGCGAACCCTGTGCTGCTCGCGAACTATGGTGCCCGAACCCACATCACCAGCGAACCCTCCAGCTCATCCCACGAACTGTTACTTTAACCGAACCCTTCTGGGAACTTGGCCGAACTCTGCCCTCAACCATCTCAGACGAACCATTGAAGAAGATGCGAACCAGTTGGCCACGAATCCTTGCACATGATGACGAACCATAGGAGCTCAGGCGAACCTTACTGATCAAACAAACGAACCCTGGGTTCGCTGCTGACACCACCGAACCCTCACCTTTGTCAAACCATGAGGAACGAACCTTGTGTATCATTACCTTGGCCGAACCTTAACTGAATAAAGCTATAGGTTCGCTGTTTAGGTTTATGCAATTCGTTGATATTGAGAACGTCGATGCAGGTTGGTCAGATGGGCCCAACATTAATCAAACAGGCCCAATAGCAATTGCCAGCCCAAGCCTTAAAGTTCACACGAACCATTTCATTTACCAAGCCCAATTCAATTCGGCCCAACTTCTTATTTCCTGGCCCAACTGTATTTTGTTTCAGCCCATTATCAGTTTAACAGCCATTTCTTTTGTGTGATGTTGGGGTATTCGGCCCATGTGAATTAAATGACCATGAGGCCCAACAGGCCCATCAGTTCTTTGATCGGCCCAACAGAAAACCTTTAGCCCACTCATTGGCCCAATGCCTTTGTTCCATCTCTACGGCCCAAGTAATATACAAAGGAGCCCATATCCAATTTTTTTTCGGCCCATGGCCCTTGTTTCGGCCACATGACCAAAATTTGGCATATTAATCTTAGAAACCAACTAAAAGAAGTCATGAGCATGGGATATGGACTGTTAATACAAGTGTGAAAACAATTTCATGAACATTTAAACATAATACTTAACAATAACTTTTAAAGGATTTAATGGTGATAAGTGGGTAACTAAAATCCATGATAGTGATGGGCAAACATATTAACTAGTTAAATGTTTATAAAGGAGATATGTAAGATTGATACAAAAACCTAAGTTACTCTTAGTAACTACTTTAAGGTCGTAAACTTAAACAAGTGATTATGGTTAGAACAAGTGAAATATAACATTGATAACAATATGTACTAAATTTAACTCGAAGTGGTTAAGCTTTAGTAAAATCTATGACTATGGAGCAAGGGCCGAATAAAGACCGTGACTCACAAGTGTTAGCCAACAATAGGGCTAACACTTACACGCGCAACGAATCCTTATAAACTTATACTTATAAGTTACAAACATTATGAAATCAATACAGGAACGTGAACAACAAAACAAGAGCAAACTAAGAGCGCGTGCCTTCTTATTCTACTTAAGTCAAGCACTTCGGACCTAAGGTGAGTTCATTTGTCCCCTTTCAAACTTATTTGTTTTAAATTCGGGACTGAGAAGCATGTCAAACATTTTTATTGAAATGTTATTTAATGCTTTAAACATGAACATGATTGCTTATGATGGAAACCTTTATTTTAAGCTTGATGCTTAAAATCAATTGTTGATTTCTTGATACGATTACATGATTCTTGATACAATTACATGAGACTTGATTCAATTACATGAGACTTGATACAATTACATGAGACATGATACAAATACATGATACTTGATTCAATTACATGAGATGTGATTCAATTTCATGAGACTTGATACCATTACATAAGACTTGATACAATTACATGAGACATGATACAAATACATGATACTTGATTCAATTACATGAGATGTGATTCAATTACATGAGACTTGATACTATTACATAAGACTTGATACTATTACATGAGATATGATGTTTAGAAACGATTACATGATACTAGGCCATCATACATGTATCTAACCATAGGCTACGTAATTGCTGAACGTCTGGTATTCCAGAGCTTGTACCTATGGGGTGAGATACATGTAATAACATAACATAATGATACTCAGCTATTACCTGGTTATAAGTGACATGTAATTGCTGAACGTCTGGTATTCCAGAGCTTTTGTCAGCTTATATGAGGTATGTAAAGGCTAAACATGAAAGTATCGATTCTAAGCTATTACCTGGTTATAAGGGACACGTAATTGCTGAACGTCTGGTATTCCAGAGCTTGTGTCGGCTTATATGAGGTATGTAAAGGCTAAACATAAACGTAACGTTACGGAGCTATTACCTGGTTATAAGGGACATGTAATTGCTGAACGTCTGGTATTCCAGAGCTTTTGTCCGCTTATAAGAGGTATGTAAAGGCTAAACATGAACTTGTTGAATGCTAAGCTGTTCTCTATATAAGAGACATATAATTGCTAAACTACTGGTATTCCAGAGCTTTTGTCTGCTTATAGGAGATATGTAATTGCTAAACTATATGTGTGTGAATCTATGATGCTTGATAAACATGATGAGAAACTAACACTTACGAATACTTTAGACATGAAAACGTTGAAACAGATAACAAAGGCTTTGATGAGGATTGAGTTGTTTGGTAGGTAAAATGCTTAATTATTATTAACAACAATGTCATATCCGGGTTAGTATGTGGTGGGATGTTGGCTAGGGCTTGTTCCCTTACATATGCCCTATATATAAGCATACCGACTTGGATATTACAGGTGGAGTTAATGAGGTTAAGGTTTTACCGAAGGAGGTTTGTGAAACTATTTTTAAACTTATAAACTATATGAACTCACCAACCGTTGTGTTGACTTGATCTTTTTACATGCTTTCTCAGGTGAAGAACAGGTTTAAGCTTAAGCTTTTGGATATGCATACTAGGCTGCCCAGATAGAGGACCTAGTAGACTTTTGGAAAGCACATCTTTGGTTGATGATAAACATTATTTTGATATCTTGCGCACATACAAGATATAAACATTTATTCTTTTGGTTAGGTTTACTTAGTTAAATTGCAGAACATTGCTATTGTAATTTAACTTTGTAATCCTATATAACATTTGGTTGTGCTTTAGATATTCTTAAACGTTGATGCTATGTAAACAATCTGATCATCATGATTATCATCCGCGATATCACGCCCCGGGAACCTTCCGCCCGACGGGGACTCCGATCCAACCCCGCCGGCTCGGGGTGTGACAGATTGGTATCAGAGCTCAAGGTTATAGAGAATAATAGGTCATTTACTAAAACGGTTTGACCTAGACTATAACTTAGGGACCCACATGTAGAGAACTTAAGACTTAAGTTTGCATTATGTTTTCTGCGTTCGATCATTGCACTAACCAAATTCTTTTGGTTATGATCAGAATGCCGCCGAGAAAACAACCTACTCCGCAAGTTTCTGCTCCTCACTCTTCGACTCCTACACCACCGGATTCACCACTACCACCTCCTCCTCCTCCGCACTCTCCACCACCAGGCTCAAGCAATACACCGACACTGGATCCTGCTACTATCGCGTTGGCTACGCTACTGAGTACTCAACTGACAAGCCAACTGAAAGAGGTCATCCCAGAGATGATAAACAGGATTCAAGGACAAGGCAACACTTCTGGTCACACTACAGGCGAGGCTAGTGGAAACACTGGTCATGCTTCGGATTGCTCCTACAAGTCCTTTGTAGGATGCAAACCCCCGAGCTTTACCGGAGTTGAAGGAGCTGTTGGACTGATCCAATGGCTTGAGAAAATGGAAAATACTTTGGACATCAGCGGTTGTCCAGAACATCACAAAGTTCGCTATGCAGCTGGTTCTTTCAGCAAGCGAGCTTTGACTTGGTGGAACGCACAGATCAGGGCTAAGGGAAGAGACGAAGCTATGGCGATGCCCTGGGCAGAATTTAAGCTTCTTTTGAGGAATGAGTTTTGCCCGAAACATGAACTCCAACAACTGGAGATTGAGCTCTCGAATCATGAGATGAAGGGAGCTGATCATATGACTTTTACCAACCGCTATCATGAACTGGTAGCCCTGGTGCCAGAAATGGTACCAACCTTGGAGAAACTAATTGATCGCTATGTGGCAGGATTACCTTCATGTATACAAAGCGTTGTACTGGCTTCATATCCTGCTACTTTGGAGTCAGCCATTTCCCTCTCTGCTAAGCTTACCAAGGTAATGGTAAAGTCTGGAGTCTTGAAAGATGATGCTGGAAAAGCCAAGGAAACAACATCAAAGAAGCCCGAGTACCACCAGAAAAAGAAACAAAAGGTTGTCAAGAATTTCGCAGCCGTTACCCCTCTGCGACAGGCACCTGCCGCACCTGTCAATCCTACTACTAGGGGTTATGGAGGGGAATATCCTCAGTGCACAAACTGCAAGTATCATCATCCTGCTGGTGCTCAATGCAGGAAGTGCACGAATTGTGGCCGGTATGGCCACTGGGTTAACAAATGTCGCTTTGCGGTGAATCAAGCAACCAACACTGCAACAAGAGCACTACCACCACCACCACAGAACCCAGGCAATAACAACAACAGAGACTGCTACAACTGCGGGGAACCAGGTCACTTCTCCCGCAACTGTCCAAAGAAGGTGCAAGCTGGAGCACAAGCACCTCGTGGACGAGCTTTTGTCATCGGAGCCAATGCTGCACGTCAGGACCCTAATGTGGTCACTGGTACATTTCTTTTACATGACTCTTATGCATCCATATTATTTGATACTGGTGCAGACCAGAGTTTTATTTCATCTGATGTTGCACGACAACTTAGTCTTATAGAGGATACTTTAGACTCCCCTTACATTATTGAAGTAGCTAATGGGAAACAAGTTACAGTTAGCACTATAATTAGGAACTGCCCACTTACACTCGTAGATCATACATTTTCCATCGACTTGTTGCCGATGGAGTTGGGCAGTTTCGATATCATTGTGGGGATGGATTGGCTCTCACTCAATCGAGTTGAAGTCATCTGTTCTGAAAAGCTACTTCGGATTCCAGTAACGGATGATCGTGTATTGGAAGTTCGTGGGGATCAAGCCAAAAGAAACGTAAAGATCATTTCATGCATAAAAGCGCGTAAGTGTCTGCAAAAGAAGTGCATAGCATTTTTGGCTCATGTGGTGGAGAAAGACAAAGACAAGAAAACAATACAAGACGTACCGATAGCGAGAGAATATCCTGAGGTGTTTCCTGAAGATCTACCTGGTTTGCCTCCTGTGCGACCGGTAGAGTTTCGTATCGATCTGATTCCTGGAGCAACGCCTGTTGCTAAATCTCCTTATAGGTTAGCACCTTCGGAGATGCAGGAATTATCTAACCAATTACAGGAGCTACTTGATAAAGGTTTCATCCGACCGAGCTACTCACCTTGGGGAGCTCCGGTTTTGTTCGTGAAAAAGAAGGATGGATCCTTTCGGATGTGCATAGACTACAGGGAGCTAAACAAATTAACCATCAAGAATCGGTATCCATTACCGAGGATTGATGATTTATTTGATCAGTTGCAAGGAGCTCAGTACTTTTCGAAGATCGATCTGCGTTCCGGATACCATCAGCTTAGAGTACAAGACGAAGACATACCCAAGACGGCATTTCGTACCAGGTACGGGCATTACGAATTCATGGTGATGCCTTTTGGTTTGACGAATGCACCCGCGGTTTTCATGGATCTCATGAACCGTGTGTGTAAGCCGTACTTAGATCAATTTGTTATTGTTTTCATTGATGACATATTGATCTATTCTAAAAGCAAAGCAGAACACGAGCAACATCTGAGAACGATCTTGGAACTGTTAAAGGAAGAGAAACTCTATGCCAAATTCTCTAAGTGTGAGTTTTGGTTAAAAGAGGTTCAATTCCTAGGTCATGTTGTTAACAGTGAGGGAATTCACGTTGATCCTGCCAAGATCGAGGCAATAAAAGATTGGGACACTCCGAAGACACCGACGGAGATACGTTCTTTTCTAGGCTTAGCAGGTTATTACAGAAGGTTCATCTCGAACTTTTCTAAGATAGCTCTGCCACTCACGAAGCTAACACAGAAAAGCGAACCGTTCATTTGGGAACAAAAATAAGAAGAAGCCTTTCAGACATTGAAACAAAAGCTATGTGATGCTCCGATCTTATCTCTCCCAGATGGTTGTGATGACTTTGTTGTTTATTGTGATGCATCCCATCAGGGACTTGGCTGTGTACTTATGCAGCGGGACAAAGTCATTGCCTATGCTTCGAGACAATTAAAGATTCATGAGAAGAACTACACAACTCATGATCTGGAATTGGGAGCAGTGGTGTTTGCACTGAAGATCTGGAGGCATTACTTATATGGAACCAAGTGTACCATATTTACAGACCACAAAAGTCTGCAACACATATTCGATCAGAAGGAACTCAACATGCGACAGCGACGTTGGGTTGAGCTTCTGAATGACTATGACTGTGTGATTAAATACCATCCGGGCAAGGCAAACGTTGTTGCTGATGCCTTGAGCCGAAAGGAACGAGTCAAACCCTTGCGCGTCAGAGCAATGGGAATGACTGTGCAGACAAGTTTACACGATCACATTAGGCAAGCACAACAGGAAGCAATTGAACGAGGAAACTTGAAGAAAGACTTAGATTGCGGTGTGGAGAAACATTTGGAAACAAAACCCGATGGACTTGTTTACTTCAAGGATCGTATCTGGATTCCTGCAGTAGATGAGTTAAGGAAACTTATTTTTGATGAAGCACACAAGACCAAGTACTCTGTGCATCCCGGTGCTGATAAAATGTACCAAGACTTACGTGCATTCTATTGGTGGCCGGGTATGAAGAAAGACATCGCTGAGTATGTTGGTAGATGCCTTACGTGTGCTAAGGTGAAGGCGGAACACCAGAAACCATCTGGTTTGCTGGAACAGCCTGAAATACCACTATGGAAGTGGGAACAGATAGCTATGGACTTTGTTACCAAGCTACCCCGCACTTCCAGTGGACATGATACCATTTGGGTTATCGTTGATCGATTAACCAAGTCTGCTCATTTCTTGCCAATGCGAGAAACTTACACGATGGATAAACTAGCGAAGCTTTACATCGACGAGATAGTGGTACGCCATGGTGTGCCATTGTCTATCATTTCAGATCGTGATAGCAGATTTACATCAAGGTTCTGGCAATCGTTGCAGAAATCTCTAGGGACGCAATTAAACTTGAGTACGGCTTATCATCCACAAACGGATGGTCAAAGCGAACGTACTATCCAAACCCTGGAGGATATGTTAAGAACTTGTGTTCTAGACTTTGGTGGTAATTGGGATTCTCATTTACCACTAATTGAGTTCTCCTACAACAACAGTTATCACAGCAGCATCGGTTGTGCCCCATTCGAGGCTCTTTATGGCCGGAAATGTCGGTCACCGATCTGTTGGTCAGAAGTGGGAGACAATCGTATCACCGGGCCAGAACTTATCCAAGAAACTACAGACAAGATTGCTCAGATACAGCAAAGACTACAAGCGACACGAAGCAGACAAAAGAGCTATGCTGATAAACGGCGTAAGCCGTTGGAATTCCAAGTGGGAGATCGTGTTATGCTTAAGGTTTCTCCTTGGAAAGGCGTAGTCCGTTTTGCAAAGAAAGGCAAACTAACACCACGATACGTAGGACCGTTCGAAATCATCGAACGTATTGGTCCTGTAGCATACAGATTGAACTTACCGGATGAACTTAGTGGTGTACATGACGTGTTTCATGTCTCAAACTTGAAGAAATGCCTTGCTGATGAAACTCTTATCATACCAATTGAAGGAATTCAATTGGATGAAGATTTACGTTTTGTTGAAGAACCATTGGAGATTATGGATCGTAAAGTTAAGCAACTGAGACGAAGCCGTATTCCTATTGTTAAAGTTCGTTGGAACTCAAAGCGCGGACCTGAGTTTACTTGGGAACGTGAAGATCACATGAGAAACAAGTATCCCCAACTCTTTGCCGAGGAAGTCGTACCGAATAACGAGCCTTAAATTTCGGGACGAAATTTCTCTAACAAGGGGAGACTGTAACATCAGTGCCGGACGCGTGCCGGAACAGTGATCGTAACAGTAAACATGTACAGTGATTCAGGTACACATTTCGTTAAACTATGTTTAGACTATTTATACATATTGATTAGCAGGAAACTATTAAACGATTGTCTGAATCTGACTAAAACCTTAGGGTTTAACAGTCAGAAAACATGTCAGACAACACAGTGTTGAAACACGAATACATGATGTGATATTAGTTGTATAAACGTATGTGAGGTTTAACAAAAACGAAGTTAAAACGGTTATTGTTGAGGAATGCTAAACCGACGAGTTATTCGTACAGGTGACGATCTGTACGAATGATTCTGATAGTTTAATGTTCTGAGATAATAACTTAACAGTAGAAAACAAGAATCAGAAAGCCAAACCATCAACGTGTTCGTTCGAATGACGATTCGAACGAATACGCGCGATGGTGACGCGATCTGATGAAACGATAACGAAAACGAATAACGACACGAACGATCATAAATTTAAAGAAATATTATATTTCTTATTTTACAATTTTGAAACTCATCATAAAATAATTTAACTTTAACTATCTTACTTTAAATCGCGAACAAATTATCTAAATGTTAAAAATTTAACAAAACGCGTAAACCATTATAATTCGAAAAAATAATTTAACGTAACGATATTTAATATAATTCCTAATAATATTTATAATCTGTTCATCCTAAAATAATTCTTTTATTTTATTTACGAAAAAGCCGCGTAACGTGCCGGATACGCGACGAAACCGCAAACCGAGCAACCGAAACGAACCCGAATACCCACGGGGTATATAAACATCAAATGAGATGATTTATCTCATTTAATACCAACCCTTTCTCTCTCAAAAATCTTCTCCCGTTCGTTTCTCTCTCTAGCACCAAAAGTCACCATTTTTGATCTTTGAAGCTCTCTAACTTGCTTGAATCTTAACCAAATCAAGTGATCTTGGAACCTAAACGAAGCTCTAGTCATCCTCTACAAAGAAGTACAACAGATCTGAAGATATAATCACGAAATCTCGAGGTAATCAGTTGTGAAGTTCACGGAAAATTAGGGTTTTCTATGAGTTGTGGATAAATCCACCAACATAACCGACTTTATCATCTCTTGTCGTTGTAAACATCACCCCGAAACCTGGTATTAGTACACAATCGACATGAAAACAAGTTTACAACCGTAGCAGGTCTGATGGATGGCTTGGGTTACATGGTTCGCGAGTTGTAGAGATGGCCGAAGTGGATGTGCAGGTTGGGCGAACCCTGTGCTGCTCGCGAACTATGGTGCCCGAACCCACATCACCAGCGAACCCTCCAGCTCATCCCACGAACTGTTACTTTAACCGAACCCTTCTGGGAACTTGGCCGAACTCTGCCCTCAACCATCTCAGACGAACCATTGAAGAAGATGCGAACCAGTTGGCCACGAATCCTTGCACATGATGACGAACCATAGGAGCTCAGGCGAACCTTACTGATCAAACAAACGAACCCTGGGTTCGCTGCTGACACCACCGAACCCTCACCTTTGTCAAACCATGAGGAACGAACCTTGTGTATCATTACCTTGGCCGAACCTTAACTGAATAAAGCTATAGGTTCGCTGTTTAGGTTTATGCAATTCGTTGATATTGAGAACGTCGATGCAGGTTGGTCAGATGGGCCCAACATTAATCAAACAGGCCCAATAGCAATTGCCAGCCCAAGCCTTAAAGTTCACACGAACCATTTCATTTACCAAGCCCAATTCAATTCGGCCCAACTTCTTATTTCCTGGCCCAACTGTATTTTGTTTCAGCCCATTATCAGTTTAACAGCCATTTCTTTTGTGTGATGTTGGGGTATTCGGCCCATGTGAATTAAATGACCATGAGGCCCAACAGGCCCATCAGTTCTTTGATCGGCCCAACAGAAAACCTTTAGCCCACTCATTGGCCCAATGCCTTTGTTCCATCTCTACGGCCCAAGTAATATACAAAGGAGCCCATATCCAATTTTTTTTCGGCCCATGGCCCTTGTTTCGGCCACATGACCAAAATTTGGCATATTAATCTTAGAAACCAACTAAAAGAAGTCATGAGCATGGGATATGGACTGTTAATACAAGTGTGAAAACAATTTCATGAACATTTAAACATAATACTTAACAATAACTTTTAAAGGATTTAATGGTGATAAGTGGGTAACTAAAATCCATGATAGTGATGGGCAAACATATTAACTAGTTAAATGTTTATAAAGGAGATATGTAAGATTGATACAAAAACCTAAGTTACTCTTAGTAACTACTTTAAGGTCGTAAACTTAAACAAGTGATTATGGTTAGAACAAGTGAAATATAACATTGATAACAATATGTACTAAATTTAACTCGAAGTGGTTAAGCTTTAGTAAAATCTATGACTATGGAGCAAGGGCCGAATAAAGACCGTGACTCACAAGTGTTAGCCAACAATAGGGCTAACACTTACACGCGCAACGAATCCTTATAAACTTATACTTATAAGTTACAAACATTATGAAATCAATACAGGAACGTGAACAACAAAACAAGAGCAAACTAAGAGCGCGTGCCTTCTTATTCTACTTAAGTCAAGCACTTCGGACCTAAGGTGAGTTCATTTGTCCCCTTTCAAACTTATTTGTTTTAAATTCGGGACTGAGAAGCATGTCAAACATTTTTATTGAAATGTTATTTAATGCTTTAAACATGAACATGATTGCTTATGATGGAAACCTTTATTTTAAGCTTGATGCTTAAAATCAATTGTTGATTTCTTGATACGATTACATGATTCTTGATACAATTACATGAGACTTGATTCAATTACATGAGACTTGATACAATTACATGAGACATGATACAAATACATGATACTTGATTCAATTACATGAGATGTGATTCAATTTCATGAGACTTGATACCATTACATAAGACTTGATACAATTACATGAGACATGATACAAATACATGATACTTGATTCAATTACATGAGATGTGATTCAATTACATGAGACTTGATACTATTACATAAGACTTGATACTATTACATGAGATATGATGTTTAGAAACGATTACATGATACTAGGCCATCATACATGTATCTAACCATAGGCTACGTAATTGCTGAACGTCTGGTATTCCAGAGCTTGTACCTATGGGGTGAGATACATGTAATAACATAACATAATGATACTCAGCTATTACCTGGTTATAAGTGACATGTAATTGCTGAACGTCTGGTATTCCAGAGCTTTTGTCAGCTTATATGAGGTATGTAAAGGCTAAACATGAAAGTATCGATTCTAAGCTATTACCTGGTTATAAGGGACACGTAATTGCTGAACGTCTGGTATTCCAGAGCTTGTGTCGGCTTATATGAGGTATGTAAAGGCTAAACATAAACGTAACGTTACGGAGCTATTACCTGGTTATAAGGGACATGTAATTGCTGAACGTCTGGTATTCCAGAGCTTTTGTCCGCTTATAAGAGGTATGTAAAGGCTAAACATGAACTTGTTGAATGCTAAGCTGTTCTCTATATAAGAGACATATAATTGCTAAACTACTGGTATTCCAGAGCTTTTGTCTGCTTATAGGAGATATGTAATTGCTAAACTATATGTGTGTGAATCTATGATGCTTGATAAACATGATGAGAAACTAACACTTACGAATACTTTAGACATGAAAACGTTGAAACAGATAACAAAGGCTTTGATGAGGATTGAGTTGTTTGGTAGGTAAAATGCTTAATTATTATTAACAACAATGTCATATCCGGGTTAGTATGTGGTGGGATGTTGGCTAGGGCTTGTTCCCTTACATATGCCCTATATATAAGCATACCGACTTGGATATTACAGGTGGAGTTAATGAGGTTAAGGTTTTACCGAAGGAGGTTTGTGAAACTATTTTTAAACTTATAAACTATATGAACTCACCAACCGTTGTGTTGACTTGATCTTTTTACATGCTTTCTCAGGTGAAGAACAGGTTTAAGCTTAAGCTTTTGGATATGCATACTAGGCTGCCCAGATAGAGGACCTAGTAGACTTTTGGAAAGCACATCTTTGGTTGATGATAAACATTATTTTGATATCTTGCGCACATACAAGATATAAACATTTATTCTTTTGGTTAGGTTTACTTAGTTAAATTGCAGAACATTGCTATTGTAATTTAACTTTGTAATCCTATATAACATTTGGTTGTGCTTTAGATATTCTTAAACGTTGATGCTATGTAAACAATCTGATCATCATGATTATCATCCGCGATATCACGCCCCGGGAACCTTCCGCCCGACGGGGACTCCGATCCAACCCCGCCGGCTCGGGGTGTGACATACGCCTCCAAATACGCCAACCAATACGCCAGGTGTTGAATTTGACCAAAATTGACTATTTTGGTCATGTAAGCTCGGGTGGGCGGGCATGGTGATCTTACTTAGTTCTAACGAATTAACGGTGACTTAATTATGGTGTTTTCAGGTGAAAGGAAGGGTTAAAAGCGGTCGTGATCGGGATTCTTGGCAAGGACTCGGATCAAAGATGTTTGGGGTTTAATCTTTGTTTGTTTAAAAAAAAGGTTTTTGGTGAATAACTCAAATGTAATTTTTGTTATTGAATGTTTTAATACATCAAATATTTTGTAAAGTCTTTGTAAAGTGGGGTGTTCAACTGTTTAATACACTTGTTTATTTGAAAAATCTGGAACCTAAATTGAATAGTTGTTTTAAAACACGTGTCATGTGCGTGTGGGTTTTGGGGCTTACAAGTTGGCATCAGAGCCATTGGTTTGAGGGATTCAAGTGTGTCGCGAACACTTGAACTCAAATCGTTGAGCTTTTGATATGGAGAGTATTGTTTGATCCAAGATCCGATCACGAAGCCGGGGGTTAAGGTAACAAGTTTGTGGTTTGTTTACCTTAGTTGCATATGTTGATGGTGTTTGGTGTGAAATTTCTTGTGAAACCGAACTTCTTAGTTATATTATGGTGAGATGAAATTAAGGAATTGGACAAGTGAAGCATATAGTGTTATGTCTGGCCAATAAGATTATATTCTTGACTTGGGTATGACCTTAATCGAATCAACCCATATTATGACTTGGAACATTAGGTAAAGTGTTAGGAGTTGATGTTGTGATGCTTTTTAGTTCATTTTTCATGGTGTGCTTTCTTATATGAACTAGATAGTAAAACTAATGTATCAAATAACTTATTTCAGCCGTAGAATGGCTGGTGGTGATGACGTTTACGGTGGTGGAGGTCATGAAACTAACCTCACTGAATTGCAAACTATGGTGAGGGAAGAAGTGGCAAAAGCACTGGAAGCTTCAATTCCTCACCATATGGAGGGTCTACAAGCCTCCATGAGGGAATTTATTCAAAAAGAGTTTGCAACTCTCAGAGCGGGGAGAGATGGGGAACGAACTCCAAAGAAGGTGACCTATAAGGAGTTTGTGGCTTGCAAGTCAAGTGAATTCAAGGGGGAGGTTGACCCATTATTGAGTCAACGGTGGATAACTGATATGGAGGGCACGTTTGAGACGAGCCATTGTGATCCGGAAGATGAGGTTATCTTTGCTGGAAATCAGTTGCGAGAAAGGGCAAAGGATTGGTGGGAGCCTCTTCGAAAGGAGAAGGGTAGGGATGGCATTAAGAGTCTAACATGGGGGGAGTTTAAGGAGCTGTTTCTTAAACGATTCTGTCCGCAGGCGGCGATCGACATAACTACTGAGGAATTTCTTCATATGCGACATAAGGAGGAAAGCATTGACACTATCACTGCCATCTTCTATGACTAGGCGAGGTTTTGCCCGGAGTTATTGCAAACAGAGCGGATGTGGATCAATCGATACCATAGTATGTTGAATGCCAAGTACCGTGAATTTCTTACACCATCTAAGTGTGAGACATTGGCGGAACTTATTGATTGTGCTCGGGAGCGCGAGTTGCTGTTAAAGTGACAAGAAGACCGCGGTGAAAAGCGGAAGGTGGAGAAGGAGACGGGGTCGTCTAAAAAGGGGAAGTTCTCTAACTCACCTACAAAGTTCCACTCAAGTAGGGGAGTTAAGCATTGTACTAAATGTGGGAAGACCACATGGGTGATTGTTCGGTACGACCTTTATCTTGCTACAAGTGTGGGAAGCAAGGTCATCTTGCTAATCAATGCTCGAGCCCTTTAAATTTATGTTATAATTGCTACAAACTGGGGCATGTTCAGAGTGAGTGCCTGGAACTTAAAGGGGTTGGATTTGGTGGCGGGGAAAACCGATATTTCAAGGGGGAAGGGAGTGGAAAGAAGGTGGAGGTACTCAAACCAAAGGGTAGGGCCTTTCAAATTACTGCGGAGGAAGCCAAAGTCACACCTGACCTGGTGACAGGTACTTTCTTCATCAATACCTTGCCTGCTTACATTTTATTTGATTCCGGGGCTAGTAGATCATTTGTGTCTACGAATTTTATACACCAGTCATCTTTTGTTGTTGAGAAATTTTCGGTGCCTCTAGAAATAGAAATAGCGGATTCTAAATGCTTTCTAGTATGTGATGTCTATCGAAAATGTAAATTAACTATCGATGGGGAGGATTTTGACATTGATTTGATCCCTACGGTATTGGGGGAGTTTGACGCGGTGGTTGGGATGGATTGGATTTCGGCTCACGGGGCCAACATTGTATGCAAACATAAGATTATCCAATTGATGTCTCCTAGTGGACATGAGGTGTGTATTCGTGGGGAGAAACGTGGTGGTATGATCTTATGTTCTTTAATCGAAGCTATGAAGTATTTGAACAATGGGGGACGATCATTTCCTGCTTATGTGGTGGATTCAAAGAAAGGAGTGAAGATGATTGAAGACATTCCTATTGTGCGTGAGTTTTCGGATGTCTTTCCGGAAGAATTACCGGGAGAACCTCCCGAGAGAGATGTGGAGTTCCGAATTGACTTGGTGCCCGGGGCTAAACCCATTGCTAAGGCTCCATACCGTTTGGCGCCATCTGATTTGCAAGAGATGATGAATCAATTGCAAGAACTTCTTGACCGGGGTTTTATTCGTCCTAGCATCTCACCTTGGGGTGCACCGGTGATATTTGTCAAGAAGAAAGATGGGAGCTTCAGAATGTGTATAGATTATCGGGAGTTGAACAAGGTCACGGTGAAAAATAGGTATCCATTACCTAGCATTGACGACCTCTTTGATCAATTACAGGGTGCTTCATGGTTTTCTAAGATCGACCTTCGATCGGGATACCATCAGTTAAAGGTTAGAGAGGAAGACATTCCAAAGACGGCTTTTCGTACGAGGTACGGGCATTACGAGTTTCTTGTGATGTCCTTTGGGTTAACTAACGCACCAGCGGCGTTCATGGACTTGATGAATCGGGTGTGTCGTCCTATGTTAGATAGGTCAGTCATTGTGTTCATCGATGACATACTTATCTATTCCAAGAATGAAGCTGATCACGCGTGTCATTTGCGTGAAGTTCTTGAAACACTTCGTAAGGAGAAACTGTATGCTAAGTTCTCCAAGTGTGACTTCTGGTTACGCGAAGTACAATTCTTAGGACATGTGGTCAATGCCGATGGCATACATGTCAATCCTACAAAAATTCAAGCGGTTATGAAATGGAGTCCACCCAAGACTCCAACCGAGGTTAGAAGTTTTCTTGGTTTAGCCGGTTATTACAGGAGGTTTATTCAAGACTTTGCCAAGATTGCTTCATCTTTGACAAAGCTTACGAAGAAGAATACTAAGTTTGTGTGGGGTGATGAACAAGAAAAGGCATTTCAAGAGTTAAAGACAAGACTAACACAAGCACCGGTGTTAACTTTACCGGATGGACCCGATGATCTTGTGGTCTATTCCGACACATCATATGTTGGTCTTGGGTGTGTTCTGATGCAAAGAGGGAAAGTTATTGCTTATGTTTCACGTCAGTTGAAGGTTCATGAGGTTAACTATCTCGTTCATGACTTGGAGCTTGCGGCGGTTGTTTTTGCATTAAAGATATGGCGTCATTATCTTTATGGGGTGAAATGTACCATTTATACCGACCACAAGAGTTTGAAGTATTTCTTCAATCAGAAAGAACTAAATATGAGGCAGAGACGGTGGATGGAGTTACTCAATGACTACGACTGCGAAATCCTCTATCATACGGGGAAAGCAAACGTAATGGAGGACGCTTTGAGTAGGAAAGAGGAACATTTACCCATTCGGGTAAAGGTGATGAAAATTGTGGTGACTTCGGATCTGGTGAATCAAATTAAAGCTGCTCAAACAGAAGCTTTAAAGGAGGAGAATTGGAAACATGATAGAATTAAGGGGTTAGCTCATCAATTGGATGAGGATAGTCGGGGTTTAAAGACAAGATGGGGTCGGGTGTGGATACCTCCCACTTGTCCTTTAAAGACGGCTTTATTGGAGGAATATCATAAATCAAAGTATTCGATTCACCCGGGAGGCACGAAGATGTATCGTGACTTGTGGGTTAACTATTGATGGCTGGGAATGAAATGAGACACTGTTAAGTATGTCGAAAAATGCTTGACTTGTGCTCAAGTTAAGGCGGAGCATCAAAAGCCGTATGGCAAATTGCAACCCTTGGAGATTCCGGTGTGGAAGTGGGAGCATATTACGATGGACCTGATCACGAAGCTTCCTAAAACTAGGAATGGTTATGATACAATATGGGTCATCGTAGATCGGTTATCAAAGAGTGCTCACTTTATACCGATCAAGGAGACGTATTCTTCCAAGAAGATAGCCGAAATTTATGTTAAGGAGGTGGTGGCTCGACACGGGGTACCAGTGATTATTGTGTCTGATCGTGACACTCGGTTCACTTCTCATTTTTGGAAGAATTTACAGGAGGAGTTGGGTACAAAGTTGTTATTGAGCACGGCGTGTCATCCTCAAACGGATGGTCAAAGTGAAATAACCATTCAGACACTTGAGGACATGTTACGTGCGTGTATCATTGACTTTGGGGGAAGTTGGGATGACTACTTACCGTTTGCAGAGTTTTCGTACAATAACAGTTATCATTCTGGTCATGGAATGCCTTCTTTTGAGGTTTTATATGGAAGAAAATGTAGAACTCCCGTGTGTTGGGGAGAAGTGGGGCCAAGGGAACTCGCCAGCAAAAAGGTAGTAAAGGTGACCAACGAACGAATCGATCAGATACGAGCTCATTTAAAGGCGGCACAAGACCGTCAGAACTCGTATGCGGATAAACGGAGGAGGCCGATCGAATTCCAAGTGGGAGACTTTGTGTTGCTAAAGGTTTCCCCTTGGAAAGGTGTGATTCGTTTTCGAAAGTGGGGGAAACTTAGTCCACGATTTATTGGACCGTTCAAGATTATAGCTCGGATTTGTGAGGTTGCCTATCGCTTAGAGCTACCGGAGGAGTTGAGTGGGATTCACTATACATTCCACGTGTCTTATCTGCGAAAGTGCTTGGCGGACGAATCGGCTTATGTGCCAATGGAGGATTTGGTGATTGATGATAAACTCAATTATATTGAGAAACCGGTGGCTATCTTGGATAGAAAAGTCAAGCAACTTCGGAATAAGACGATTAACCAGGTGATGGTGCAATGGAAGAACAGGCGGGGTTCGGATGCTACGTGGGAGTCCGAGGATGAAATGCGGAAATTTTATCCTTTTCTTTTTGAGGTGTAACGAGGTTTCGGGGACGAAACCTTTGTAAGGAGGGGAGAATTTGTAACAACCCATTTTGGAGAATCATTATAAGTAAAATGTAATTGGAGTATAAATTATGTTTTATTTTAATTCGATGGGTGTTTTATTAATATTTGTTAATTTTAACAATATGTTGGGTGTTTATTAACTTAGCTTAGTTAGTTATAACTAGTTATTTTAAACTAGAACTTGAGGGGCTGAATACGCCAATCTATGAAACTTAATAAAATGGGGTTAAATAAGAAAATATGGGTCAAAATCAGTCAAAGACTGATCTTGGGGTTAGAGGCGACGGGCATCAGGAGAAAAACTCAAGAACTCCAAAAATTGATCAAATTGGAGGTTGAATGTGGATCTGATCTTTAACGCAAGCATAAATTGGAGTTCCCCTTGCATCAAACAACATCTAGGTAAGATTTTTGGGTGTTTTTAATGGGATTTTTGTGGGTCTTCATGGGGGTTATGGGTTTGATGGGTAAAACTCTCCATTGGGTGTTTTGAGAGTGTCAAATGTGGTTAATGATGTTGATAATCATCTAGGAATCACTTTTGATTGTTTTCTTTCATGATTTGATTGTTATGATAATGGGGGAATTAGGGTGTTCATGGAGTAGATGAACATGATGTGTGAAATGAGTGTCTAATGGTTGGGATTCGATGTTTGTTAATAAATTGTTGTAGTTTATGGTTAAAGTGATGAAATTGATCATTTATAAACAAAATAATGGAGTTACATAGGTGTGTTAATGATGAATGATCATTAGTAGATGAACTTGTGCGTGTAGGGTGTTTGATGAAATGCCAAGTAGAGTAATCCATTTAAAAGTTAGTTTAAAACTAATGGTGATATGAAATATGTGTGGATATTAAATCAACAAGGGTGAGTTGATGTGGTTAAGGGTCAATTGGAAGTAATTAAGTTAAAATGATGGCATTGGGGTGAATGGGTGTATTTTGACTAGTTATAGTCAAACTTTATATTAAACCTATTAGTTGTGATAATAGGAATTGATAGTGAAGGTGTGGGTGGAACCAAACGACCAGGGAAGGAAATTATTACAGAGGATAGCTCGTTGGATCAAGGTAAGTCACCCAATCTTCTATTTTTTATGTGTAATGGTGTTATGCATGAATGAATATGTTGTGGAAGATTGACTTTATGGTGAATAGATGATATTGGTGCTTGTTGATAGACAATAATAAGCAATAGGTGATATATGTTGCTTGATTGTTGTTGGTATGGTGTTTTTACGCTAGTTCATGATTGACTTGGTGTTAAATTGTATGTGTGTTGAATGATTTGAATTATTTCACAAGGTGTGTGAAATGTAATTTAAATCAACTCAAATTGGTGTTTTAAATCACAAGTGGTGTGATCATGACATTGGATTATTCACATGGTGTGTGAATGTCCTTTGTTGGGTGTAATGAAGTTAGTAAAACACAAGTGGTGTGGCTTACTTAACTTGAGAAATCTTGTGGAATAAGATTTCAAAGGAGTTTTGGGTGCAAACGACCCGTTTGGAAGTCGTTTGATATTATGACCATAACGGTTATAAATTGGTGAATTAAGGTGTTCAATATGATTCTATGGTGTTATATAATCTTTATGGGGGTATTGGAATGGTCGGAATCGAGTGGAATGGGTCGAGATGGTGTAAAACAGATAAATTGGCCATGCAGGTGGTGTTGGCGTATCATACGCCAGTGGATACGCCAATCTCACAAATTTTCTGTGATACGCCTCCAAATACGCCAACCAATACGCCAGGTGTTGAATTTGACCAAAATTGACTATTTTGGTCATGTAAGCTCGGGTGGGCGGGCATGGTGATCTTTCTTAGTTCTAACGAACTAACGGTGACTTAATTATGGTGTTTTCAGGTGAACGGAAGGGTTAAAAGCGGTCATGATCGGGATGCTTGGCAAGGACTCGGATCAAACATGTTTGGGGTTTATTCTTTGTTTTTTTAAAACAATGGTTTTTGATGAATAACTCAAATGTAATTTTTGTTATTGAATGTTTAAATACATCAAATATTTTGTAAAGTCTTTGTAAAGTGGGGTGTTCAAGTGTTTAATACACTTGTTTGTTTGAAAAATCTTGGACCTAAATTGAATAGTTGTTTTAAAACACGTGTCATGTGCGTGTGGGTTTTGGGGCTTACAGTTGTATTAATTGTACTTAGGTTTTCACCTAAATACATACGAATTTTTGTTTATCGTGAGTTTTGTGCTTACGGTATTTAAGTTTTCACATAAATACGTACAACTGTTTCTTGTTTTCTGAGTTCTGTTATCATAATTACTGTACATGCATTGTATTTACACACAGTAAAAGGTGAAAGTACACGTACCGTACGGACTTGTCGGACGATCAGGTACTGGTTGTCACACCTAGTAACTTCTTCAAACATGGTAGAGATTATGGATCGTGAAGTCAAGAGACTGAAACGAAGCCGTATTCCTATCGTGAAGGTTCGCTGGAACTCCAAGCACGGACCAGAATTTACCTGGGAGCATGAGGATCACATGAAGAAAGAGCATCCCCACCTGTTTGAAGAAGTAGTGCCCGACAATGATGCTTAAATTTGACGAAATTTAATTAACAAGGGGAGACTATGACAACCAGTACCTGATCGTCCGGCAAGTCCGTACGGTACGTGTACTTTCACTATTTACTATGTGTAAATACAATGTGTAAACAGTTGTGTGACAACAGAACTCAGAAAACAAACAGTTGTATGTGTTTAAGTGAAAACCTAAATACAATAAATACAACAACTCATGAGAAACAACAGTGTGAAAACAAATGACAAAAACACATCGGTTGCGATCTGATATCCACAAATGACAGGAATCAGATGGCCGACAATTCAATAACAATGTGAAAACAGGCAAGTTTAGTTGAGTCCGTCAGTGAGGAAATGCAATCCAACTAACAACTCAGTTACGTTTACAAATGATGAACCGACAGTGTGTTTGCGTGGGTGACGATCCACACAAACATATCTGTGACTTTAAAGTTCTGAATGATAACTGAAAAGTAGAAAACAAGAATCAGAAAGTGAAACTGTCGTCGGATTCATTCGGGTGATGATCCGAACGAATACGCGCGATGGTGGAACGATTTGACGACATGAAACGACGAAACGAACTAATAACAATAAATAAAAGAATTAAAAAGATTTACCAGGAATAACAACCTTAAAAACCTAAAACTAAAACCCATTTATTTAAATCCGTAAAACGCGCGTGTTACGCGCCGGAAACGTAATGAAAACGAAAACCGAGCAAACGAAACAAACCCGAACACACCCGGGGTACTTAAAACCTAAATGAGACCATCTTCTTCATTTAATACCTCCCCACTCTCTTTCTCTAAAACAACATTCCCGGCTCTCTCTCTCTCTCTCACTAGGGTTTTCTCACACAAAAACCTCCATAACTCCTCCATTTCTTGACCAAATCACTCCATCTTGGTGTCAAATCGAAGCTGTTGATCTCCTCTACATGAAAGTACAAAGGATCTACTCAAAAACCCACCTGAATCGAGGTAAATCCGAGCCTAAAGATGGCAATTTTAGGGTTTTCTAAACCCTATGTTCGAACCGACCTAACCGGTTAAAACCCTTAGCACTCGAACTCTACACCTTCGAAGATGGTTCCTACCTGCACAATCACTGAAAGACCTCATGGATCTCGAGTTGGAGCTGGAAAGGACACCTATGCGAGGCTGGCTACGATTTGGCCTAAAGAAGCTCCCAACCGAAAGGAACCAAGGCCAAAGGGGCCATTTGGTCGACTGAAGATGACCGAATGGTGGCTGGTCCACATGACTCTCTTTCGGTCTAACCTCCTCATTCGCACACTTAGCCATTCGCATGGGTTCTCCTTCCGCCAATGGGGTTGTGTCAGGTGGGCCACTGGCACGGGTTAGCCTATTCGGGCTACACAACATTCGGCCGAACAAAAAGATAGGCCATTCGCGGGCTAACCTTCATTTGGAGACATGACATTCGGCCAAGGCTAAGGACTTCTCTTGCGGGGTGGTACTCATTCGGGCCACATAGTAGTATCACATTAAAACCGAAAACCCTAATCATGCATCAACCCCTCTTCACATCATGAGTTAAATAAAGGTGTAACTCATTAGTACAAAGTTGACAAGATGGTTTTCTAATAATATCATCCGATCTTTTGTAAGATTGTTAAGGAAGTCCTAATCTTTAGCCTAAAACTCCAATTTTACTACAAAATTAGTGACCTTATTATTTATGTAACTAAATAGCAACTAAATCTTTTTCACAAGGTGTTAAACGGTTAAGAGGAAAATTACTACCTAACTTAGCACAAGCACAGGAAGAATAACTCTTCTAAGTATCAGCAACTAGATTTTTAGCAAATTTAAAATTCTAAGAAACTATAATAGGTTTCACATTTTCATAACTTAGTATGGTTTCAAGTCAAGTTAAACACAAACACTAACAATATGACATGCTAAGTAACCTAGTTGGTTAAGTGTTAGCATATACCACCACAAGTGAAGGGAGATCAAACGGTAACAAAGACTATCAAGTGTTAGCCAACTTTAGGGCTAACACACACACATTCACACAAATATCTAAAACTTATACTTATAAGTTACAAACATCGTGAAATCAATACAGGATCATGAAAACAATATCAAGAACAACAACGAGCGCGTGCATTTCCTGTTAGTACTTAGTCAACCACATCAACTACAAGGTGAGTTCATACGCCCCTTTTCTAATCTTAACTGATTTTAAATCTCGGGGCTGAGAAACATGCTAATTCTTTTAATTACTTAAAAGTTTTAGTACAACATGTTGTTTATACTATGATTTATATAATATTGTTTATCTATATTATCGCTTATCATTGTATGTATGCTTGTATGATCATAACATAACTTAGATATCTAGGATGAAACATGATAATTTAGTTTCATGAATCATTAACACAATGGAATAATACAAGTTGTAGATTATATCTTACAACACTGTATTATTCTTACTGGAATGAACAATGGGATAATCAACAGATAACACGAACAACTAACAAGAATGATATGATGATAATATAATTTCATAATACCATTCACCATCGAAGTTAGCTAAGTGTAATAAGACAAGTTCCTATAACACTATGTTTACAACTCGGTGAAGACTATGGGATAACACAAGACAATTACTAATGAGAACAAGAATGATGATCCTGGCCACATAACTTCTTGACATCTTTCACCACCTGAGCTAACTAAGTGTAGTAAGACTATCTCTTACAACATTGTAGTTACAACTGGGTGAAGGCTATGGGATGTCAAGAATGATAATCATGATAACGTAATTTCATGATAACAAAATCATTCACACATTTACTAACAATGTGTAATAAGAGAAGTTCTTATAACACTTTGTTAAAGACTATGGGAACACATAACTACAAGAACACACAACAATTGATTACTATTAAACTGTCTGTATTATATCACAACAATCATGTGTTCATGTATTCAAGTTCAATTGCAAGTCCCTTCTATAGAATCGTTTACCAGTTAATTTAGTGGGACTAAACCGACGATAACGTAGTGGTACCATAGGTTTGACAAATCGCCGGCGAGTGAGGTTGGTACGATGATCGTATTTTATCATTGGCCAGTAATGTATGACCGGTAACAGGGCGACTCAAGTCAAGTTTGGTAAACGACACATGGTGATGTTAATCTACTAGTAACTAATTGTAATTTATCCTTCGATTCTATTGACTAGTAGACTTAGGAATTGATTTTCTCTCATGTCACATTACTGATAATAGTTTCATTGAAGGCTATGAGAACACAAATGTGATAGAGGTAAATCGGATGCATTGTGATCTGATTACGTGAGGATCACAATGGATTCCTTTTAGGCTCTATGCATTCCAAGACGAGATCAATATCAATAGGTTAACTATCACTTCTATTCTTAGTAGTGAATTACAGTACCACACAAACAAGAGAATAATAACAAGGATAAGATTGGTTAAAACTATTTTCCTTAAACCACTAAGGGTTTATCAACACTTCAGTATTGATAACTATAATCCCTCATACTTTATTATTCTACATATAACACATTGGGTGATGAACACAAACTTATGGGTGAATGTCAAATGGGTTGAACACATGTGAGATGGAAAATGGGTATCTATAGTTGTATTGATAGTGGTGTTGAATTCTGTTAAGTTATGTGGTGGGATTTCGGCTGGGGCTTGTTCCCCTACGTATGCCCTATATATAAGCATAACTCATAGGATGAAACACTACTTGTAAATATAACTATGGAGAGGCCATTGTGTGAGACAGATGAATCAAACATTAACAAGACTTTTGTATGACATTGTGACTGGGCATGATAAAAAAATCAATGTTTTCAATTACTAAACTTATGAACTCACCAACCTAGTGTTGACTTTGTTTAAATGCATGTTTTCTCAGGTGACGAACAGGTCTAGTCACCAGCATTTAGGGATTAAGCTAGTGGACTTTTAGAAGACCTAGCTTCATTTTGTGTTGAGCATATTTTGAATGACAAAACAGTGAATCATCTTTTGTAGATCTTGTACAGTTACAAGATAGAAAACTCAATGATTCTTTTAGATAGATTTACTTAGTTAAATTATGAACATAACATTGTAATTTAATTTTGTAATTCTATATCATTATCATGTTAGCATTTCTCATTTATATATCATGTGCCATGTGAACAATCTAATCATCTTGATTATCAAACGATATCGCACCCCGAGAACCTTCCGCCCGATGGGAAAGTCGATCCAGCCCGCCAGCTTGGGGTGTGACAACCAGCATCATCAGCATCATAATCATCACCATCATCACCTCCTGGAACAACAATGTCTTCCTGACAGAAATCTGAGTCCTCGTGTCTCCACCTCCTCCCAATAGGTGCATCATAGTCAGCATTGAAGAGGTGACCGAAAAGACGACGAGTAGGAGGCTTCCTTTCCTTTCCCCGATATGAGAGAACTCTGTTGAGGTTAATGTCATACATATGCTCCAGTCTGATGATATCTGAGTTGGCCTTTGGAAGATTCGGCACTTGAGCATCAAAGATCATCTGTAAAAAATCTCAGATACATCAGAAACTTCTTGTTGTCCTTCATATACACGTTCTCCTTCATGTGAGTAAACACCATCTCTGAGAAGGTGAACAGGATGTTCAGCACTAAAGCAACAAAAGCACACTGTAGGGTCTCTCTAAGATCATCAAACCCTCCACGCGTTGATCCTAGGTAATGAATGAGAACATGACTCAGATACATGCACGCCAGCTTCCAGATCCCCATCATAATTGCACCTCATGAAACATCCACTAACAAGATATCTATCAAGATGGATAGGATGATCTAGTGAGTCCTGAAATCCACACACCCGTCTAATATGCTCAGTAGAGACAACAACATCTTGTCCTCTGATCTTCCCGCGGATAACTGGAGGCTCTTCCTCACAATCAATATCAGCTGAACTCCAGAAATCTCTCTGATGTGATAGGTAAGGATCATGAACACTAGAAATGGCTGCGAATATCCTGTCAGAAATACTATAATCTCAGTAAAATGCCCAGCATTCCTCGTAATGGCATCCGGATGTGCACAAATGTTGTTCTTTGGAAAGGCCTTGGAACTTGTCATTCTGAAACACAAGAGAAACAACATGTCAGTTCAGATCAGTAAACATTTAAACAAAATCAAAATTTTAACACAAGTGCTTAACTTGTGCAAATGAGACAATCTCATCCGAATGGGCTTCAAACGAATGAACAAGATAACCGAATGAACTGTGTCATGCGAATGCACACGAATAAGTCATTTGGTTGAACCCATTCATTCAGATGAACGATGGCCCGAATGACCCCATTCGGTTCACCCTTTGACCAAAAGACTCTCATTCGATCAACAGCCCTCATTTGGTAGACCGAAGATCCTTAAAACCATAAGCTCCCAAAATCACAAATCAGACCATAAAAATGATAAACTTAGTTCAGAAGGGTCCAATTGAAGTTATAGAACCAGTTTTAAGAATATTAAAGTTCATTTTGACAGGTTATTACGTTGAAACAGGTTCGAGCCCTAAAAACCTTAAAAATCGAATTGTTCTGATTCGAAATGTGGTCAAAATTGAGGAATCTTGATTCCAAATGTACGTGAAACACTCACGCAAAGAAAAATGATCAGAATAGTTAAAGTAGATGGTGAAAAAATGAAGAAGAAGAACAAGTGGTTGTTTCAGGCGAAAGGGGTTCACACAGTTAAGGTGAAAGAGAAAAACTAATGTGAATGAATCATTCGGCCGAAAGACCCTCATTAAATAGCAGGGCTCATTCGGGAGAGAGTTCACCCGAATGAACATATTCGCATGTAGTAATCAACCGAATGATCCATTCGCATAAATGGATTCATTCGCTCGGTTGAGTCATTTGTCACACCCCTGCGCCGCGTGCGGAATCCACGGCGCGGTGACGTATGAACAGTTGAATCATGTACAAGTATTGAATGAGAACAACCACAACGGTTTACTATGTTTCATAATGTTAAGACAGTTGTTTAGTTACAGACTGCTATCTACCAAAAGAAAGACAACTACAGACCCAAAATATAGTTACAAAATAAGACTTCAAACAAGACAACTAAACAATCAGGATTTAGTGTGTTTCTAATCCATCCTAGCATGTTTCTTCATCTTGTTCTATCTTAGATTGGTCCCCTTAGTTGTCCCTGAGAATGTCTTAAACCTGATTACCTGAAACACGTGAAAAGTAACTGTCAACTACAGACGTAGTTGGTGAGAACAATAGGTTTAAACATTTGTAAACATGAGTATATGATATAAGGCATAGGTAAGTTAAAGCAACATAAGATTCACACGGATGAGCTGCAACCCAAACTAACATCAAGTAAGAAAATGAGTGTAAACAGTCCAATCACTGTTCGCACGAAAGCCAACATATAATATCAAGTCCCAAAACACGTTTGGAGTTAGATAATACATCAGCAGTTTTGATAACCATATGACACCAGACCTGCAGTTGGCTTTTAAAAGCAAATTTAAAAGCCAACTCCATCCTGGATAAGAAAACAATGACACCAGACCTGCAGTTAGCTTTTAAAACAAATTTAAAAGCTAACTCCATCCTGGATAAGAAACAATGTGTCCGCTTTCCCTTGTTGTGATCACCCAGTACTAACGCTAATGAATATGATACTTGATGCTTTTACAAGTTTGTTTACAACAATAGACACCATGTTTTCTGAATCTTACTTTAACCGGATGTGTTAATGCCTTATTTGATAACATGAATTGAAAACCTGGATTTAATTCCACGAATTAAATCCTTTGTTTTGAATACCATGAATTGAACCACTTGATTTGAATACCATGTTTTGAACCACTTGATTTGAATACCATGTTGTGAACCATCTGATTTGAATACCATGTTTTGAACCACTTGATTTGAATACCATGTTGTGTACCACTTGATTTGAATACCATAAAATAGTGACCTTGTGTAACAACAAGGTTTATAACAAAAGAGTTATCAAATCATTTATTTAAAAATGTTGATCCTTTATAAGAACATTTGAGTAAATCTGTTATAACACATTTCAAAGAGTCTTTATAAAATCCTTTTTAGTAAAAAGATTCCAATAGTTAATAAGTCCTTAAAACGGTTGACAATTTCTTTAAACAATTTATGAATCCTTTGGATTCGTAAGATGAACCTGTAATGTTTATGAAATACACATAACTTGTGTAATGAAACAAGATTGAAATAGCGGTTTAGATCACGTGTTCCACCCCAAAACAGTTATAAAACAGTAAAAGAGGGGCTAAAGTTCTCACCTGTCTGCAGTAGACTCTGAACTAAAACAGATAGCAAGTAGCAAACAGGACTTCTAATTGTTTCCTATAACATTGTAATCATACATAAGATATAGGATTTATAATTGTATAGACTTTGATTCATTGATTGACTTGTGTTCTCATGATTATGATTGTTGTGAAATCTTGAATGTTATGATTTGAATCAATTGAATGATCATAGGTCAATGAAACTTATGAAGTGCTCTTTTGTTTTCAAACTTGTTGGTACACATCACATGTGTTTGAGAAATTGATTAACCTTTGATCAACATGAAATGTATGAATATGTTTCAATGTTTTAGACTCTCGTGATTATGAATTGATCTCATTATTAGTTTAGGTTAATCTTAACCCAACTAATACAATTCATAGACATTTTGTATTATAGACCACATCATGGGTCATTTAAAATACAATGGGCCAATTGGTTATAGTGTTGGGCCTATTGAATGTGATGTTGGGCCAACCCACTTGTATATATATAGGCCAAGTAAGGTTCCAAAGTAAGATTGGGCCACTTAAGATCAAAACGAGTCTATATAACACAATTGGGCTTAGTTTATGTCTATGGGCCACTTGCTAATGGAATTGGGCCGATTACAACCTAATTGGGCCGAAGGAGATGTGGGCTGCCAACTTTGGGCAGCGAACCTATCAAGTTCCATGGGCTAGGTTCGTTGGTCATGTTCAACATACTAAGGTTCGGCCAAAGGTGACTAGAGGCTCGGCTAATGTTAGGCGAACCATGCAGGGGTTCGTGAAGGTTAGCCATGAAGTGGAGGGTTCGTTGTTCCCCTAAGGCTCGCAGAAGGTTCGTCCAAAGTGTAGGGTTCGTAGGCATGGTTCGGGAATAAGGCTCGCTATTCATGCATGCAAGGGTTTGTCCATGATCACCAATGGTTCGCAAAGGGTTCGACTGATCCAGAAAGGTTCGTGGCATAAGAAGGGTTCGTCTGAGGCATGAAGGCTCGGTACAGGTTCGTGAGGTCCCATAAGGGTTAGGCTGAGGTCCAACGAACCATTAGGGTTCGTGGAGCCTCGCTAGGGTTCGCCAACTGAGGAAGAAGGTTCGCCCGTAGAACCTGTTACCAGCACCATCACCATCATCGAAATCTCTGAATCCAAACCACGATCTAAACTAGTATAACTTCGGATAGGGTTGCTAGTGGTGCGAAAATGGTAATGGAGTGCTAGAGCCGGCTAAACATCAAGTTTCAACCACCCACACACCCAAAAACCCTAATCTTCAGACTTTTCAAGCATCAATACCTCGAGATTCCGTGGATAAATCTTCAGATCCTTTGTACTTCTGCGTAGAGGATGTCGAGAGCTACGCGTGGCCACCAAGAACACCGAATTTCGTCAAGAAACGAGCGAGTTACGAACGTTTAAAGTGAGTTTTCTAGAGAGAGGAAGGGTTGGACGAAAATTTAGAGAGAGAAAGGGTTGTTGGTTGCATTTATGAGGAAACAAGCTTTGTTCAAGGCTTTTATAGCCCGAGTGGTATTCGGGTTCGTTTCGGTCGCTCGGTTCGCGTTTCCGGAACGTAGCGCGTATTTTACGCGGATTTAAAAATAAAAGAGTTGTTAAACTCATTTAAATGATGAGTTTCAAAATTGTAAAAATATAAAATAATTAAAATAATTATTTTTACTCTTCATGCGTTGTCGGACCGTTAAACATATTCAATTACGTGTATACCCGCAATCGCGTACGTTTTTCGATCGTATTAATTATTTAAAGTCGTTTAATCGTAATTATAAGTTCAACATTCGTATTATTATGGATCGTCACCCATAACTATACTCAGTCTCGCTTACGTATTACGATTTTTTTGTGAATTAATTAATTGTTATAATATTCGTCTTAACACTACGCACCAACACTATCCTGTTATACCGAACGCAGTATATATATAGGGCTCACTCTCGCTGCCCACCACTGTTTCGATATAACACAATACTGTTCTTGCCTAGTGAACTCGACTGTAAATAAATAATACATACTTGTTAAATGATAAAGATTTTAACACACAAGCACCTAATGAACATATGATTCACATTGACTGACTGAACATGTACACACGCTGTTCTAACATTGTTTACGACTATCATGACTAAATGCACAAATGTTACAGTCTCCCCTAGTTAAGGGAATTTCGTCCCGAAATTAACTAGCCGAAGATACTGTAAAAAGATGAGGGTACTTAAGCTTCATCTGGTCTTCACGTTCCCAGGTGAACTCAGCACCGCGTTTGCCCTCCCATCGTACCTTTACGATCGGGATACGGCTGCGTTTAAGTTTCTTGACTCCATGATCCATGATCTCAACTGGACGTTCTATGAATTGCATGTTGTTCTGAATCTGTATGTCTTCCAGTGGAATCTGAACATCATGATCTGCCAAGCATTTCTTAAGATTCGATACATGAAAAGTATCGTGAACATTGCTTAGCTCCACTGGAAGTTTGAGTTTGTAGGCTACGGGACCAATCCGTTCCAGGATCTCAAAAGGTCCAACGTACCTTGGTGCAAGTTTCCCTTTCTTCCCGAATCGGACAACGCCTTTCCAGGGAGAAACCTTGAGTAAGACTCGGTCACCGACTTGAAACTCAAGCGGTTTCCGACGTCGATCAGCATAACTCTTCTGCCGATCTCGTGCGGCCTTAAGCCGTGACTGAATGATTATGATCTTGTCTGATGTTTCCTGAATGAGTTCTGGTCCTACGACCTGTGAGTCACCAATCTCGGTCCAACAGACCGGTGATCGGCACTTTCTACCATATAGAGCTTCGAATGGTGCACATTGAATGCTCGTATGATAGCTATTGTTATATGAAAACTCAATGAGTGGGAGATGAGTGTCCCAACTTCCACCGAAGTCAATGACACAAGAACGAAGCATGTCCTCAAGTGTTTGGATAGTCCTTTCGCTTTGGCCGTCGGTTTGGGGATGATATGCCGTGCTAAGATTAACACGCGTTCCCAAAGCCTTTTGCAATGATTGCCAAAAGCGAGAAGTGAAACGACTATCACGATCAGATATGATTGATGTTGGTGTACCATGACGTGCAATGATCTCGTTGATGTACAATGTGGATAACTTCTCCATCTTGTAATCCTCTCGGATCGGGAGAAAATGAGCAGATTTGGTGAGTCGATCAACGATCACCCAAATCGAATCGAAACCTCGCGGAGTTCTCGGCAACTTAGTTATGAAATCCATGGAAATTTGCTCCCATTTCCATTGAGGAATTTCAGGTTGCTGTAGAAGTCCCGAAGGCTTTTGATGTTCTGCTTTGACATTTGAACAGGTAAGACATTTTCCCACATACAGTGCTATGTCTTTCTTCATTCCCGGCCACCAGTAAGATGTCCTCAAGTCCTGATACATCTTGTCGGCTCCAGGATGAACTGAGTATCGCGACTTATGAGCCTCATCACAGATGAGTTTGCGCAATTCTTCAGACTTTGGAATCCAAATGCGGCCGTTGAGATATAACACCCCATCAGCTCGAGGTTCTAGTTTCTTCTCAATACCACAATCCAAGTCTGTCTTGAGTTGATTGTTTGTTACTACTTGTTGTTGTGCAATACGAATCAAGTCTTTCAAGTTTGGCTGTGTGTTGATCTCCATGGCTCTTACACGAATTGGTTTGACTGGTTCCTTGCGACTAAGAGCATCCGCCACCACATTGGCTTTACCCGGATGGTAACGAATCTCACAGTCGTAATCAGTTAGAAGCTCAACCCAACGCCGTTGTCTCATGTTGAGTTCTTTCTGATTTAGAATATGTTGTAGGCTCTTGCGGTCTGTATAGATAACACATTTAGTACCATACAGGTAGTGTCTCCAAATCTTCAATGCAAAGACCACAGCCCCTAACTCAAGGTCATGAGTAGTGTAATTCTTCTCGTGAACCTTAAGTTGTCTTGAAGCATAAGCAATGACCTTGTCTCGTTGCATAAGTACACAATCGAGACCAAGGTTGGAAGCATCACAGTAGACAATGAAATCATCACTGCCTTCTGGAAGACTAAGGATAGGGGAATTGCATAACTTCTGTTTAAGAAGTTGAAATGCATCTTCCTGTTTCTGTCCCCATATAAACGCTTGACTTTTCTGAGTCAAAGTGGTAAGTGGCAAAGCTATCTTAGAGAAGTTTGCAATGAATCTTCTATAATAGCCTGCCAAACCCAGAAATGAACGAATCTCTGTCGGAGTGGATGGAGTAGTCCAGTTCTTAATCGCCTCAATCTTTGCTGGATCTACATGTATTCCATCCCTGTTGATGACATGTCCTAAGAAGTGAACTTCCTTTAGCCAAAACTCACATTTTGAGAATTTAGCATATAGTCGTTCAGTTCTTAGTAACTTTAAGACTTTCCTCAAATGATCCTCGTGCTCTTGTTCTGACTTGGAATAAATCAATATATCGTCAATGAAGACAATAACAAACTGATCCAAGTATGGCCTGCAGACTCGGTTCATCAAGTCCATGAACACTGCGGGGGCATTGGTCAGCCCAAATGGCATAACCACAAACTCATAGTGTCCATATCGAGTCCTAAATGCAGTCTTTGGTATATCCTCATCATTTACTCTCAACTGATGATACCCAGATCGCAAATCAATCTTAGAAAAGCAAGTTGCTCCCTGTAATTGATCAAACAGATCATCGATCCTGGGCAGAGGATATCTATTCTTGATTGTCAACTTGTTCAACTCACGATAATCGATACACATACGAAATGAACCGTCTTTCTTTTTGACAAAGAGAACCGGAGCTCCCCATGGAGAGAAACTCGGTCTTATGAAACCTTTGTCTAAAAGTTCTTGAAGCTGACTAGACAGTTCTTGCATCTCAGACGGTGCTAATCGATACGGTGACTTCGCCACTGGGTTTGCTCCAGGGACGAGATCGATTCTAAACTCCACTTGTCGGATTGGTGGTAATCCAGGCAAGTCTTCTGGAAACACGTCAGGAAAATCTCTGATCACTGAAACGTCTCCAACTGCTTTCTTTTCGGGTTTCTTTTCCACCACATGTGCTAGAAATGCAAAATATTTCTTCTTCAAGTACTTCCTCGCCTTGATGCACGATACAATCTTCAATCCGCGGCATGGTTTCTCGCCGTAGACTATCATCGTTTCGCCGGTCGGTAGGGGAATTCGAATGAGTTTCTCCGAGCATACGATTTCAGCATTGTTTTTGGATAACCAATCCATTCCTACTACAACTTCGAAGCTTCCGAGAGTCATAGGAATGAGATCGATGGAAAAGAGATGGTCATTTAATCTTAGCTCACAAGCATGAATTATGGAATCTACAACTATGGTCTTACCATTCGCTACTTCTACAGTATAAGGAGCAGTAAGTGTGGATAGTTGCATATTAAGCAAAGAAGCAGTATGAGTAGAGATAAAACTTTTATCGGCACCAGTATCAAATATGATAGGAACATAATGATCATTGATAAGAAATGTACCCGTGATGACTGCCGGCTCTTCACGTGCTTCAGCAGTTCCAATAACAAAAGCACGAGCAGCAGCAGTATTGTTGTTGAGTTTTGGACACTGATTTCTGAAGTGTCCCTCTGCTCCACAATTATAACAGGCCCTTCCACCTGTAGCAACAGTGGTAGTGGTAGCAGTTGTTGCAGCAGCAAGATGAGTAGATCTACAAGTAGCTGCAAAGTGTCCCATACGCCCACATTTGAGACACTTTTTGCATGGAGTGTTGGGCAGATGATGATACTGGCATTTGGTGCAAAGTGGAAACTGGCCAGTATAAGGCTTTCTAACATTAGCAGGTTGTGGCATGGCGGTGATAGGTGTAGCATGAGTAGGAGCAGCTGCAGTCAACGCTGCAAAGTTCTTGATCGTCTTTTGTTTCTTTTTTCTTATGATGATGTTGTTCAGGCTTCTTGCCTTCCTCAATCTGTGCTCTTTTGAATCCCTTTCGAGTGAGCACTCCAGATTTAACATACTCTTCAGTAAGAGTAGCACCCAGTTGAATCGCGGCTTCCAGAGTAGTGGGGTTGTTCCCCATAACAGTTCCTCTGACAACTAGAGGCAAGCCTTCAATGTATTTCTCTATCCTGCGGGATAGAGGAGTAACCAAGTGTGGTACCAGAATGCACAACTCATGGAATCGAGTTGTATACTTTGCGTTCTCTCCACTATCTTGCACCAGATTCCACATCTCCACCTCGAGTTTCTTCAGTTCATGACGTGGACAAAACTTTTCCACAAGCAGATTCTTGAAACCGTCCCACGGTAATGATAACGCGACTTCTCGGCCTCTGGTGTTCTTCTCTGAATTCCACCAGGTGAGAGCGCCTTTGTGAAAAGCGCTTGAGGCCATCTTGACCTTCAGATTCTCAGGACATCCAGTGAAGTCGAGAATGTCTTCAATGCTTTCCAGCCATTGCAGTAGGCCGGTAGCTCCCTCGGTACCAGAGTACTTAGGAGGTTTAGCATCGTTGAACTGCTTGAAAGTAAAGTTAGCAGTTCCAGCGTTAGTGGCATTTGAGTTGTGTGCAGAATCACCAGTACTTCCCCGAAGATTCTGGGTAATATCAGTGACCATACCCGGGATCACCTCCCGCATATGAACCGCGATAGCTCGAGCAATCTTGTTGATCTCATCGTCGTTGCCACTTGTTGAACCCCCTCCGTTAGGATCACGTCGGGGAGGCATTCTACGAATAGAAGCCACAAGTGGGTCAGTAATGAGGAAGGATACAATTGAATGTTCATGATAAGGTCAGTAATATATCCATACTACTAGTATTATCATTCAATTGTAATATGATCCAGTACACGTATAAGTTATCAACTTATTTGCATACTTATCATGTGAATATGTACGATGTTCCATGATCTCTCCACCAAACCTACACACTGACACTTTCCCGATATACCGAAAATAGCTTATATATAGGGCTCACTCTCGCTGCCCACCACCGTTTCGGTATACCATGATCATGCCCTTGCTAGCATTTGGCAACACGTTTGTACTGATTTGCAAGTGTGTTCCATTGATTAAGAATCCCATGATTTTTGATCAACTTGAACTATGATTGATTCCATGATTGAACCATGATTATGTTATGTGTGCACTTACTAACAGTTGTTAACATGTAGAACTAAGTCATACGTGTGTTCTACACTTTCCTGTTAACCTATGTCAGTAAGTACTAATGATGTAATCACTTAAGAATTTCACTTAAGGTTTACATTTACAGAATGTTCACAACTTGATTGATTCACCATAATGTTTGGTTCATCCAAGTTTGAATTGCACTATGATTTGATTCACCAATGATTGTTTCCCAAATGTTTGTATCCCATGTGTTTGACTCATGTTCCATGTTTCCAGTTGATCCCGAATCCTCACTCCAAATACAAACGCCGGATTCCCCCTAACGTACTGAAATAGCTTATATATAGGGTAAGCTCTCACCGACCCACCACTTACCTCAACACGTCAGCGTTAATCCGTCGTCTATATTTGGGGCTAAGATTCCAACTGTTGATTGATTATGATTGTTTCATGATTGCTTCTTGTTCTCAGAATATGATTATGTAAACCATGGTTCTTAATTTGCTTGAAATTAAAACCTTAGGTTTTAGCATATGTGTCCTAGGTTAATTAACCTAGGTTCTCAATACTTACAGTATCGAGTATAATGATCTCTTGTGAGAACTTCAACTAAAGAATACTGTTACACAGATTCTAAGTTATAAAGTTCCTATGATAATGAACACCTGATAATGATAACAATGATAACAATGACAAGGATTTCAAATCAAGATTCTAAATTAATAGTTCTTGACCTTTGAATTCCTATAATGAGCATGACAAGGATTTCAAATCAAGACTCTAAATTAATAGATCTTGACATTTGAATTCCTATAATGAATATGACAAGGATTTCAAATCAAGACTCTAAATTAATAGACCTTGACATTTGAATTCCTATAATGAATATGACAAGGACTTTAGATCAAAGATACCAATCTTTGCCTCTAAATCCCATAATGAATATGACAAGGATCTTAGATCAAAGATACTAAATTAATAGATCTTTGCCTCTAAATCCCATAATGAATATGACAAGGACTTTAGATCAAAGATATCAATCTTTGCCTCTAAATCCTATAATGATTATGACAAGGATCTTAGATCAAAGATACTAAATTAATAGATCTTTGCCTCTAAATCCCATAATGAATATGACAAGGACTTTAGATCAAAGATATCAATCTTTGCCTCTAAATCCTATAATGATCTCTGTGTGAGAATTTCAAATCAAGGATACTAAGAATACAGATCCTTGCCTCTGAAATCCTTAAATGCATATGTGTGAGAATTTAATTCGGTTTCTAAAATTATAGAAGTCCGATTCAAATTCTTTGACTCGATGTCTAATCTTAGTAAAATGTCCCTAAGATCTTTCAAGCTTATTGTAGACTTAATGCTCACTTAAGTTACTTAGATCCTAAGTTCCTCAAGCCTATAGCACTTAGTCCTATTGGGTAGCTTAGGTTATAGTCTAGGTCGTTAAACATTGGGTTTTTCCTAGTTCTCTACAACCTTGGCTCTGATACCAACCTGTCACACCCCTGCGCCGCGTGCGGAATCCACGGCGCGGTGACGTATGAACAGTTGAATCATGTACAAGTATTGAATGAGAACAACCACAACGGTTTACTATGTTTCATAATGTTAAGACAGTTGTTTAGTTACAGGCTGCTATCTACCAAAAGAAAGACAACTACAGACCCAAAATATAGTTACAAAATAAGACTTCAAACAAGACAACTAAACAATCAGGATTTAGTGTGTTTCTAATCCATCCTAGCATGTTTCTTCATCTTGTTCTATCTTAGATTGGTCCCCTTAGTTGTCCCTGAGAATGTCTTAAACCTGATTACCTGAAACACGTGAAAAGTAACTGTCAACTACAGACGTAGTTGGTGAGAACAATACACTACAAGAAATTGGTATGTTTACCAACACATAATGTACCTACACTTATAAATGTGTAGGTAATTTACCTACACATATGTGTATATGTGTGGGTAATGCTTGATCATATATTTTTATAATGATCAACACTTAATATGTGTTGCCAATACGTTTTAGCTACACTTAACATTGGTGGGAAAATTTGCCCCCAAAATTTACCATCAATTAAATGTTTAATTACCTACACATGTAAAAAAAATTAAATATGTGTGGATAATTGGTTATGTTTTACCAACACATAATATGTGGAAACAAGTGTGTAGATAAATTAAGTATATAAAGTTTTATTTTATTTCCTAAAATGACATGACAAAACAAATACCTACATATAATCCAAAATGTATAATATGTGTAAATATTGGATATTTAGTACATATACAAATTATTTTAATTAAAATGTTTAGATAAATATACAATGACATGAAAATAAATATTTAAAACAAAAATTAAAATCAAACTAAAAGAAGTAAGTAGCAGACCATAATATACCTACACATGTTTGTATATGTATGAATAATAAGGGGTGTTTAGAATAATCAAAAAAACGTCTAAAACCATTAACAAGATCGTATCCGTAACTGAAAAAAATCAAATCAAATTGCGTATTATGTTCATAGCCGTATCCGAAAATTACAAATTCGGTTTGGGTTACATTATTTTTTAAATTCAGTTTGTTTGATTATGCTGTTAAGCGTATCTTTTATCTTTTATATAAAAAAAGAGATTAAAATTGTTGTCAAATACATTCATTTGTTTCCTTGTACTCGTTTAAGCTTTTGTTTTTTATATTTTTCCCTTTAAAGGCACGCGGGTCAAACCCGTTTTCTCCCAAATTTTTATCGCTCCAATTTATCGTATGTCATTTCCCCTTTTGAACCCTAGAATCCCTTCCATGAGCATCTCTTGATTTCCCTTGGACTTAGCGTTCATTGATTTCATTCTAACAGGTTCGATTAACATCTCATTCGAGTGGTTAGATTGTGTTTATTTTGTTCGCATGATATGCGTTTTTTTTTGCATATGTGTTCTTTGGATTATGAAATCGATTTCTTTAATTTGTTATATATAATCCAACCCTAGTAGCACATTGTACAGATTCACAAATCCAGATTTCTTATGCTTTCTTCGATCATGTTTTCAATATATATGTGATTTGTTTGTATATATGTTGTTTGGATTATAAAATCGGTTTTATTAATTTTCTTACGTACAATCCAACCCTTATAGTTGTTTGTGCAGGTTCACAACTGAGGCTAACGACGAAGTCAGCCATTTGTTCATTACTGTTGATTTCATAAGTCATGTCTTTGATTTGGAAGTTGATTCCATCTTTGATTATTGTTCTTCTGTTGATTAACAATCGAATTAAAAAAAAAAATTCATTAGTCTTTGATTGTGTTTGTTTTGTTCCTTGTCTTTAAAGAGTTTGATTATGTTCTTCTATTTTCAAATTTCATTAGTCTATTATTAACAATTAAATTCAAGAGTTTCAGACAATCGATTTTGTTCTTATTTTTTAAAGTCATTCAATTTCAAGCAATCAAATATATTCTTATATCTTTTATTTTCTATAAAGAGTTATTTTTAACATGTTTTTAGAATCATTTGCAAGCCTTCAACTTCCACAATTTCATAGGTTTGTTGATAAATTCTACAAATGAAGCCTTTGCTGAACAATATCTTGGTTCTTTGTTGCTGTTCCAACTTTCACAACTTCACAATTTAAAGGTATATTATGTTTATGTTCCGATTTATAAACTAAAATCATAGTTTCATATTAGTAGTTGATTAGCTAATTTGATTGATTAGGTAATATGTTAAATTGATTAGGTTTATCACACAAGTGTATAAAACTTTCAATTATTGTTGTTAATTGTTTGTTTCATCAAAGCAATTGCTTTGATTAGGCACGATTTCGATTGCTATACCACACAAGTATATAAGACTTTCGTGGTGGTTACTATATTGTTTATTCAAAGTGATTGCTAAATTGATTAGGCAAGAGTTCACTCCCACACAAGTTGACAAGAAATTTTAGTTTTGACCAAGCTAGATTTTTTGTAACTTTTTTTTAGTAATAAAATTAGGAGTACGAATTTAAAAAAAAATTAGCAAAGGTCCTAGATGCCCTAGATGTTTTGGTAAAATATTCTATGGTCGACTTGAGTTTAGCAACACAAGTTGGATTGAGGCAGATGTTTATTTATCTCAAGATCTGACTTTTCTCATAATAGGCATGTTGCTGCCACAACAGATGAAGCCAGAAATCAGAATCTTGTAACTCAGGCTTTATCGGTTAATATAACATTTCTTGCAACTGGTCATTTTTCTTTACATAACTTGTTGCTATCTGGTCTTTTTACTCGTATACTGTTGTATCTTTTTTATGTCAATATCCCTATTTTGAATGCTTCCTATTCTTCATTTTTTTACTCATCCATGTTGGATTCTGCTTGCTTCATTGTCTTTATGGTATTCAATTGCAAGGATAGAGTGATGATTATCTTTTTTTTTTTTTTTTTTGCGGTCGTGACTTGCAGTTGCTAGGGCAGAGGCTCAAAACTTAAGGTTCTATACATATAGAAAGCATATCAGATGAGGCAAATTTTAGGGGTCATTAAAGTGGGACCTTCATCAACAAATAGAGGTAAGATTTCTCACTAAAACTCATATATATGCACATTTTTACCAAAAACTTTACTGAAGCAGGTTAGAAACAGATATATGGAGACAATGCTGAAGTGATTCTTTACATTCTTCTTTAAAGTGGGCCGCCATTTTGGGAGGTGATTACTTGATTTATGTTTATGTAATTTTTGTCTATATTTTTTTCTAATTGATTTTAGATCGTCATGCTTAATCTTTCTATTGTTATAGAAACACAAATTAAAGTATTTAGGGATATATTGAAAGGCTTGACTTCTCCTTTAACCCATGGCCAATTATCTCTTCAAGTGCAAAGAATTTGAACAAAAAAAATGGTTCTTAAATATCGAAGTAGGAGGATGACTAAGCTTGAAATTCATCTTAAGTTTAATTTTTCTTTTTATTGAATTATAAAACACCGTAAGGCATTGTTTATTATTGATGAACTTATCTTACAGGATAACGATGATGATAATTACAATGCAAACAATATCTTTTTATTTTTTTCTTTTCAATATTTCTTATTTACTTTCTTGTTTTCAAATTAATGCAGGACACCAGACACAAATGGATCAGCATAAATGGTATCACGCCAAACAAGCCTCTTGATCTTGCTGTCTTGCAGTCACCTTCATCAAGCACATCAAAACAATTTCAAAGAGATACATCAGTGATGAAAATATTAATGAGTGAAGTACTTTTGATTTTATCTATAAACTCGTTGTGACTTATGAATAGTTTATGTTTTGTTAGTTTAAGTATTTTAGTTTCAATGACTAGTACTTTACTTTTATGGTTTGAAGAATAATGTTTGAAGATATTTAATTAAGTGTGGTAATTTTGGTCGCATATGTATCTATTTGTATATGCAATTTTGTATTTGTTGGTATGGATTTGAATATAATTACCTACATATATCATGATTAATGTCAACATATAAATCTATTTTTACCAACACATATTACTCAATATCTACACATATACCACTTTTACCTACACATAATTTCCTTTTTACCCACACATGTATGTGTAAGTATAGTGTGATATATACCTACACATAAGTGATGTGTGGGTAATGATCTATATCAACAGTCATGAGTCTACACATCATGACACTTAATTTATGTGTAGGTAAAAATAGTTACCTACACATAATAGACTTTTACCTACACATACTAAGTGTGAGTAAAGACTCAAATTTCTTGTAGTGATAGGTTTAAACATTTGTAAACATGAGTATATGATATAAGGCATAGGTAAGTTAAAGCAACATAAGATTCACACGGATGAGCTGCAACCCAAACTAACATCAAGTAAGAAAATGAGTGTAAACAGTCCAATCACTGTTCGCACGAAAGCCAACATATAATATCAAGTCCCAAAACACGTTTGGAGTTAGATAATACATCAGCAGTTTTGATAACCATATGACACCAGACCTGCAGTTGGCTTTTAAAAGCAAATTTAAAAGCCAACTCCATCCTGGATAAGAAAACAATGACACCAGACCTGCAGTTAGCTTTTAAAACAAATTTAAAAGCTAACTCCATCCTGGATAAGAAACAATGTGTCCGCTTTCCCTTGTTGTGATCACCCAGTACTAACGCTAATGAATATGATACTTGATGCTTTTACAAGTTTGTTTACAACAATAGACACCATGTTTTCTGAATCTTACTTTAACCGGATGTGTTAATGCCTTATTTGATAACATGAATTGAAAACCTGGATTTAATTCCACGAATTAAATCCTTTGTTTTGAATACCATGAATTGAACCACTTGATTTGAATACCATGTTTTGAACCACTTGATTTGAATACCATGTTGTGAACCATCTGATTTGAATACCATGTTTTGAACCACTTGATTTGAATACCATGTTGTGTACCACTTGATTTGAATACCATAAAATAGTGACCTTGTGTAACAACAAGGTTTATAACAAAAGAGTTATCAAATCATTTATTTAAAAATGTTGATCCTTTATAAGAACATTTGAGTAAATCTGTTATAACACATTTCAAAGAGTCTTTATAAAATCCTTTTTAGTAAAAAGATTCCAATAGTTAATAAGTCCTTAAAACGGTTGACAATTTCTTTAAACAATTTATGAATCCTTTGGATTCGTAAGATGAACCTGTAATGTTTATGAAATACACATAACTTGTGTAATGAAACAAGATTGAAATAGCGGTTTAGATCACGTGTTCCACCCCAAAACAGTTATAAAACAGTAAAAGAGGGGCTAAAGTTCTCACCTGTCTGCAGTAGACTCTGAACTAAAACAGATAGCAAGTAGCAAACAGGACTTCTAATTGTTTCCTATAACATTGTAATCATACAAAAGATATAGGATTTATAATTGTATAGACTTTGATTCATTGATTGACTTGTGTTCTCATGATTATGATTGTTGTGAAATCTTGAATGTTATGATTTGAATCAATTGAATGATCATAGGTCAATGAAACTTATGAAGTGCTCTTTTGTTTTCAAACTTGTTGGTACACATCACATGTGTTTGAGAAATTGATTAACCTTTGATCAACATGAAATGTATGAATATGTTTCAATGTTTTAGACTCTCGTGATTATGAATTGATCTCATTATTAGTTTAGGTTAATCTTAACCCAACTAATACAATTCATAGACATTTTGTATTATAGACCACATCATGGGTCATTTAAAATACAATGGGCCAATTGGTTATAGTGTTGGGCCTATTGAATGTGATGTTGGGCCAACCCACTTGTATATATATAGGCCAAGTAAGGTTCCAAAGTAAGATTGGGCCACTTAAGATCAAAACGAGTCTATATAACACAATTGGGCTTAGTTTATGTCTATGGGCCACTTGCTAATGGAATTGGGCCGATTACAACCTAATTGGGCCGAAGGAGATGTGGGCTGCCAACTTTGGGCAGCGAACCTATCAAGTTCCATGGGCTAGGTTCGTTGGTCATGTTCAACATACTAAGGTTCGGCCAAAGGTGACTAGAGGCTCGGCTAATGTTAGGCGAACCATGCAGGGGTTCGTGAAGGTTAGCCATGAAGTGGAGGGTTCGTTGTTCCCCTAAGGCTCGCAGAAGGTTCGTCCAAAGTGTAGGGTTCGTAGGCATGGTTCGGGAATAAGGCTCGCTATTCATGCATGCAAGGGTTTGTCCATGATCACCAATGGTTCGCAAAGGGTTCGACTGATCCAGAAAGGTTCGTGGCATAAGAAGGGTTCGTCTGAGGCATGAAGGCTCGGTACAGGATCGTGAGGTCCCATAAGGGTTCGGCTGAGGTCCAACGAACCATTAGGGTTCGTGGAGCCTCGCTAGGGTTCGCCAACTGAGGAAGAAGGTTCGCCCGTAGAACATGTTACCAGCACCATCACCATCATCGAAATCTCTGAATCCAAACCACGATCTAAACTAGTATAACTTCGGATAGGGTTGCTAGTGGTGCGAAAATGGTAATGGAGTGCTAGAGCCGGCTAAACATCAAGTTTCAACCACCCACACACCCAAAAACCCTAATCTTCGGACTTTTCAAGCATCAATACCTCGAGATTCCGTGGATAAATCTTCAGATCCTTTGTACTTCTGCGTAGAGGATGTCGAGAGCTACGCGTGGCCACCAAGAACACCGAATTTCGTCAAGAAACGAGCGAGTTACGAACGTTTAAAGTGAGTTTTCTAGAGAGAGGAAGGGTTGGACGAAAATTTAGAGAGAGAAAGGGTTGTTGGTTGCATTTATGAGGAAACAAGCTTTGTTCAAGGCTTTTATAGCCCGAGTGGTATTCGGGTTCGTTTCGGTCGCTCGGTTCGCGTTTCCGGAACGTAGCGCGTATTTTACGCGGATTTAAAAATAAAAGAGTTGTTAAACTCATTTAAATGATGAGTTTCAAAATTGTAAAAATATAAAATAATTAAAATAATTATTTTTACTCTTCGTGCGTTGTCGGACCGTTAAACATATTCAATTACGTGTATACCCGCAATCGCGTACGTTTTTCGATCGTATTAATTATTTAAAGTCGTTTAATCGTAATTATAAGTTCAACATTCGTATTATTATGGATCGTCACCCATAACTATACTCAGTCTCGCTTACGTATTACGATTTTTTTGTGAATTAATTAATTGTTATAATATTCGTCTTAACACTACGCACCAACACTATCCTGTTATACCGAACGCAGTATATATATAGGGCTCACTCTCGCTGCCCACCACTGTTTCGATATAACACAATACTGTTCTTGCCTAGTGAACTCGACTGTAAATAAATAATACATACTTGTTAAATGATAAAGATTTTAACACACAAGCACCTAATGAACATATGATTCACATTGACTGACTGAACATGTACACACGCTGTTCTAACATTGTTTACGACTATCATGACTAAATGCACAAATGTTACATCATTCGCATGACTCATTCAGGCGAATGAGATTCAGCAATTAATACCTTTCAAACATATTTGTTATATCAACAACCAAAACACAACACATTTTTAGATTTTGGCATTTTGATCATAGAAAAGAATATCATTATGAAGTTTAGTCTGGTTTGGTGATCGGTTAAGATGAGATTGAATATCCGAACAAACAAATAATCATTTAAAACAAATTATAATTGAAAATCTTTTTGTATTATTTTTTGATAAGACAATAACTGTACGACTAACACTAAGACAATTAAAACACATATTTTTGTGGGTAGCCTTTCAAGAAAATGACATATACACCAGGTCACATCAAATCAGCATTCATGAATTTTATACTTCTGACACATTTGATTTATCAAGCAATTACTGATATACTTGTCCACTTTAAACCTGACAATACTTCATTTCTAAACCAATCAATGATCACTCATATATTCTGACTGAATTACCCATTATAGTCAACCAATATAGGTCAAAACTAATTTATAACTCATTTCTACATAACTTAATACCTAACATCATAAGTTCTATAAGGTTCCAATTTATTTTCTTTTTGTATTTTTCTTTTTGATTAGTTTCTCAAGTTCAACACATTCTCATGGACGGCTTCAGCTAGGTCTTTACAAAGCAATATGGCACGTATACAGAACTGTGTTGACAAGATCAACCTGTTCTATCCAAATGGATGGCTTCAACTAGGCTGCAACCCAGTAATAAAGCACATGTATGGAATCGAACTTATTTTATTTTTGTATTTTTCTAGCTTATCATATCTGAATGGACGGCTTCAGCTAGGCTGCAACCCAACAATATGGCATGTGTACAGAGTAAGATTCACTTTTATTTTTCATTTGATTTAATAATTATTATCTGAATGGATGGCTTCAACTAGGTCTTTACAAATCAATATGGCACATGTACAGACTTGAATTCATGAATCATTGGAAACCTCATAAGATCCTATGATTACAGGTGTATGCCTGATTTGAGTTAAAAACTGTTTATCCCATAACTAGTTTTCTAAACTGGATCCCACAATTCAGACATTCTAAGCAATCACCAAAAATCTATAAACTTTGCAAAGTCGGGCTATAAGAACATCAAATCATAAAACCCATGTGCTTTCAGTTTATGCATTCAATCTTGCATTTAAGACATTGTAGAAACGTGATAGGACCGGCGATTTCACTTTGGACGGAAGGTTAGGGTTTTGATACACGACGAAGATGAAGATGATGAACAAAATCAAATGGTATATTGATAGAATCGAATGATTACATGATAGTATTCACATCATAAAAGAACATAGTGTTGCCGGGGAGAGATCGAGCATGATCTCTCCCCCTTTCGTGCTCAAAAACCAAGAACACACAAAAACCTTAAACCCTAAATCTGAAAACTGGTATTTATAGGGCCTGTAGCCCATTCGGCCGAATGGAGCCATTCGGCCCTTCATTCGCCGAATGGGTCCCTTTACATTATATCCATTCGCAGATGCTCCTGCGAACGACTCAGTTTCCAGATTAACAACATACATACACATACAAGTGATTACAAATAAGCAAATACAAATCTAATCTATTCAAACAGCAGCGGACACCCAAAATATGCACCAACAGACATGACTGGTTAACACATCACTTTCTCAAACAAGACTTTCTCATTTTTACAATTTTTCAAATGTTTTTGGTTATTTAATTAAACTACTTTTTCTCCCCCTAAAATCCTAAAACAGAAAATCTTTTTGAGGTTTTGAAGAAGTGAAAGAAAAACAACAGAAGTACAAATAAGGAAAATTAAAACAAAAGAAACTAACTAACAAAACAATGATCATTTGTTTGATTCAGATTAAGAAATGACTTCATCTTTTTGAAAAACACCATTTACTGATAACATATATAGAAATCTGGGTTTGTCAAACGCTTTAGTGTAAAGATCAGCTTTCTGTTATCAGTGTGAATTTTAACAACATCGATTATTTTCTTTTCAAAACAATCACGTATGAAGTGATATTTAATGTCGATGTGTTTTGTTTTTGAGTGCTGGACAGGATTTTTAGTGACATCAATGGCAGCAGTGTTATCAACAAATATAGGAGTGTTAGAAAACTGTAACCCATAGTCCCTGAGTTGTTGCTGAATCCAGATGATTTGAGAGCAACAACTAGCAGCTGCAATGCATTCTGCTTCACATGTGGAAGTAGACACCGACGTATGCATCTTGCACTGCCAGGTAACTAGGCGTTTTCGGAAAAACTGACGCGCCGCAGGTGTTGACTTGAAATCTCCTTTGCATAAACCATAATCTGAATCACTATAAGTAGTCAGGTCAAAGTTATCATCATTAGGGTACCATAAGCCTAGATTCAGAGTACCCTTCAGATAACTCAAGCAAGTAGCAAACATGATGTCTGGACGAGAAGCTGTGAGATACATAAGAGATCCGATCATTCCTCGATACAGAGTGGCATCAATTAACTCCCCCTTTTCATCTGGAGTAATCCCGTGATTAACAGCCAGTGGGGTACCAGCAGGTTTTGCATTCAACATACTGAACCGGCTTAGAATGTCACCAATGTATTTGGTCTGATGAATAAAAAATCCTGCCTCAGACTGATCCACCTGCAATCCTAGAAAAAATTTCATCTCTCCCATGGAACTCTTCTCGAACTTTTCTTTCATAACTTTCTCAAAATCATTGCACAGAACATCATTTGTGGATCCAAAGATGATATCGTCCACATATACTTGCACCAAGAGCAAATCCCCATCCATCTCTCTAATGAACAGAGTGCAGTCAATGGCACCTATTCTAAACCCGTTGTTCAGAAGGTGAGTAGACAGTGTCTCGTACTATGCTCGCGGAGCTTGGTGCAATCCATATAAAGCCTTGTGTAGCTTATATACTTGATCATGATGTAATGGATCTTCAAACCCGGGAGGTTGATTGACATACACAACTTCATTAATCACACCATGAACAAATGCACTCTTAACATCCATCTAATAAACTTTGAACATTTTGTAGGATGCATAAGCCATAAAAATTCGGATTGCTTCAAGACGAGCAACAGGTGCAAATACTTCATTGTAGTCAATCCCTTCAATCTGTCTAAAACCTTGCACCACAAAACGTGCTTTGTTTCATACCACAATGCAATGATCATCGTGTTTGCAGCGTAAAACCCATCGTGTGCCAATAACTTTTGTACCCTTGGGTCTATCAACAAGCTGCCAAACTCCAAGCTTCTTAAATTGCAGCAACTCTTCCTGCATAGCATCTACCCAAGATTCTTCTTTCAAAGCTTCAATAATGGTTATGGGCTCAACTTGGGAGATAAAACAAGAATGGGCACAAAAGTTTACATCTGCAAAGTCAAGTATGTCAGCAAGACCACCTGAAGATAACTGATTTCTGTTTTTTACTTCATCAGTCGGATTTCCAATAATATTGTCTTGAGGATGAATTCTGTTTATTCTGCCAACAGGGTGAGCAGGAACCTCACACTTGGATCAAGATTCTTTAGGTTAAGATCCTCAAGAGCATGTACAATATTTTCAACATCTAGTTCCGGAACATCTGGATGAGAGCGATTTTCATCTGAGTCTGAACTGTCATCATGTGCCTGCACTGGAGCTTAAACTAAAGAACGTTGCACTGGTTCATCAGGGGCGTTTTGTGCATCATACATCATCTGAACAGCAACATCTTCATCAGTATATATGGGAGACATGTTGAAAGAGTCAAAAAGATCAGAATAGTTGAACATCCAGTCAGGACCCTCTCCAGGTGGTGGCATAGAATATTTATGAACATCCACATGGTACCACTCCTCTACATTATGAGTTGATCTGTTGTAAACTCGCTTATTTGGAGTGCTATACCAAAGAAAATAGCCTTCTTCCACCTTTTCATTGAACTTGTCGTGCTCATGTTTCTTAAGCATTGTGCATGGAGCACCAAATGGTTCAAGATACTTAAGATTTGGCTTTCTGTTATTGAGCAATTCAAATCAAGTCTTCCCATGTCTATTCACAATCAACACACGGTTCAGAGTATAACAAGCATTAGCAACAGCTTCGTTCCAGAATTGAACCGGTAGGGAGGAATCAGCAAGCATAGTCCGAGCAGCCTCAATTAATGTTCTGTTCTTTCGCTCAGCAACACCATTCATCTATGGGACATAAGGATAACTGAATTGCTGAATAATACCACGTTCATTGCATAAAATCTCCATATTGCGATTCTTGAATTCAGTCACATTATATGTTTTGAGCATGCGAACCTTGAGCTTATACAGTGATTCAAGCTTAGTTACCAGAACATGAACACATTCGAACGTTTCATATTTCTCCTTCATAAAGAACACCCAAGACATACTCTTGCGATTGACATGACCAAAAAGATCCATGTGGAGAAGCTCAAGTGGAACAGTAATTGAATGCAACTTTTTGGGTTTATGAGACTGCTTGGTTTGCTTTCCCTTCTTGCATAAAACACAGACATCAGACAGCTTGAAGTTCTTCAAACTCACTCCCTCAACCAGATTGTTGTAAACCAAATGATTCATCTTTCTTAAACTCAAATGACCCATCTTCTTATGCCAAAGGATAGAATCTTTCTCTGTTGCCTTGGACATAAAACATGAAGCTGAAGAAGATGTAGTTGAAGATGTGGCCATATTGAGAACATACAAATCTTGCTTTCTTGGAGCAGACATTAAAATCCAGTCTTCAGGAATGGTGATACCTTCCTTAAGAATGTAGCAGCTAGAATTATCAAACAGAACCTTGTACATCTTGTCACAAATTTGTGAGACTGAAAGTAAATTGTTCTCGAGCTGCTTCACATATCTGACCTTGTCAAATGAAACTTGACCATTTGAAAGAATTCATTATCCAGTAATAAACCCGCCTTTGTCACCAGCAAAAGCTACATATCCTCCATTAATTGAATGAACATTTTTAAGAAGAGATATGTCTCCAGTCATGTGCCTTGATGCCCCACTATCAACAATGCAAGTGTTGTTAAGAGCAGCAGTTGGGGCAACCTGCACATACACAAATCATTAGTTGAATTTGGGAACCCAAACCTTTACAGTCATGGCTTGACCCAATAAGTCCAGGATTTTCATTTCAATCCATTGTCCATCTGAGTTTACTTTATCAGGAGGTTTAGAAACAGGAGTTTCGGAGGACTTGACCATCCAGACAGTGTTTTTGCTGAAAGATTTCTTTAAATACACTAAAGATGGATTGGATTGTTTGTCAAAAACAATTTTGGGTGCATCATGATCAACCATAACTCGTTTACCCTTATCTTGAGATTTGATGGGTGAAGGATGTTTGGGTTTAACCTGAGGTAAGTGACAAACAGATTTGACCTCTTTATCAAAATGTAGATTTTGTTTTCGATGTGGTGCAACTTGTGGACTAACCAAATGAGGACAAAATCTAGCAAAATGTCTAAGTGCACCACACTCAAAACAAGCTCGTTTATCTTTGTGATAAAACTGTTTGGTTTTAGAATAAGACTGTTTGTTTTGATGAAAAGCATTCGTCTTTGTCTTGTGTTGGTTGAAACCCAAACCCTTTGTCACATTAAAAACAAGATTGTCAGTCTTGTTGGACTCACTTGCTTCACCATCCTGGGAAGACTTCACAAAGCATATGGATTTGAATAATTTTAAAGACAAATTTGTATTTAATGAGATTGGGTCAACCTTTTTGACACCAGATGTCTGATTCTTAACAATGGAAACTTGAGGAGAAATATCAGAATCATCCTCAGAATCAGAGACCCAATCCTCAACCACTCCCTCCACAAAAGATTCCTCAGAAAATGAGGAACCCTCATCTAAAATGATTCCAATAGGATCAATTACTAATGGGGTTTTAACTTGAAAATGTTTAATTTCTTTGTCATTAGGTGAATTGACAAAACAATTTAAGACTGGTGGAGGACAATGATTGTAATTCATTTTTCCCTTACCCTTCAGATCAGTCCCATCACTGGTCATATGCTCAATGATATATAAAGAGCTTTCATAGCTTTTGAGCTTCTGACTCAAGGTTTCATAGTCACATTCGACTATGGCTAATTTATTCATTGTCTCATTAATGGTATTGAGATAAGAAGTGATAGAGTCTTGCTTATTCAGCACAGCGATCTCAACCTCATGAAATTGTCTGTTTAATAACTCAATTTTTGCTTGAAAATCTTTTTCATTTGATTTTAAAATCTAGTTTGCCTCAATGCATTGATTGAGATCGCTGATCAGGTCAGCATTATGTTGCTGATAAGCCAACACCTTACTTTCAAGGTCAACACAATTAAAACAACAAGAATGAGAAGAAGAACAGTCATTATATACCTGATCAGATTGAGATGCGGCAGAAGTATTCACCATCAAAGCAAATTGTGTAGCCGATTGTTCTTTAGACTCAGCATCTAACTCCACTTGAGTTTCTGAATCTGATGTGCTTTCTGATCCTAATCCTGATGATTCATCTAGAATGGTCTTTGTTTCTTCGGAATTACTTTCATCAATAGATTCAGCAGCTTCCTTGATTTCTGCAACACAAGCTTTATCTTCTCCACTCTTTTCATAATTGAATCTGAAATCCCAGTTCTCTCCTTCATCATTCTGAACCACTAGAGCCTTGTTTGCATTCGATGAGCTAGCTTGAGCAGGAGTCTCAATTGGTACTAATCTTCTTTCTGGGTTAACAGCTGATGATCTTTGGTTCTGAAATGGATTGTGGTTACCCATCTCCTTTGGCTTGTTGCATTGTCTTGCAAAATGTCCTTTTTCCCCACAAATGTAGCAAGTAACCAAACTTTGAATCCTTGTTCAGATTGATGTCCTTCCCAGTTCTTCTGACAAAGTCTTTTGCTCTTCTAACAGCACTTGCAAGATCCCACATGATGTCAATTCTTTCTATATCATCTGGATCAATCTTAGAGTAGTCTTCATTTGTCAAGTGTGGATTACCAATTTATCCAGCTAACAACCCATCATAAGAACTCACAAGTGTAGACAAAAGGCCCATATGTTCTTTAGAGACCTCCACAGTTACTTTGTCAAAATTGTCTGTCTTCAAATTGGTGACAGATCGATTATCCTCTTTCTGAGATGTAGAAGTTGTAGCAAACTGACTAAGATGTGTCTGACTTGAAACAGGAGCTTCTTTGGTTTGAAAAACAAAGTTGTTTTCAGAGGTGCATGTGAAGGAGTTCTTTCAACAGTAGGAGTAGAGTAATATAGTGATGGATCTTGAACTTGAGCAACTCTCTTTGGATCTTCTCTTGTGTAGTTGTCTTGACTTGATGGTCGTAGAGCTCACTGGGAAGATGAGAAAACCTAGCAATCAAATCATCCAAAGACTCATTTCTCATGCACATGAAACTATTGAACTCTTTCTTCAAAGCTTTAGACTTGATGCTTTTCAATGCATCATTTCCCTCATATGTTTGTTGCAAAGCATCCCACAGTAATTTGGAAGAAATAAATTGTCTGAATTGATGAAATATATCCGTAGCAATAGACTTAGACAATATTGCATACGCCTTCTTCTCAAAATCATACAACTTTCTCTGAGGCTCAGTCACCCGAGTAACAAGAATAGATGATCCATCCTCACTAAGTGGTCTCAAATATCCACCCTCAATCATCATTCAAAGATTTGTATCCACTCCATTAATGTGAATCTATAATCTATACTTCCAATGTGGATAGTCATCCAAGGAAAGTAACTTTGGAGCTTTATTTGGATTTCCCGTCTATGTCTCAGTAAGCAACAGGTTCTCAATTCTATGGTTCTGGTTCGCCATCAATGCAAGATCCTCCATTGTATCAAAAATAAACTAATAAACACTTAGACAATTTTCAGAACTTCTAGCCGAATGGAGATGAACTAGCCGAATGACGGGCGCTGAATGAGTGAAATAGGACCGAATGGACTGAGTAGACCAAATAACTTGCTTGATGCGACTGAGAAGCTAAGCGAATGAGTTGACAACCGAATAAACCTCAACTAGCCGAATAAGAGGCTATTCGAATCACCTTGGACCGAATAAGAGCTATTCGGCCGAATGAGCCTATTCGCACGATACGAAGGAGAGCTATTCGCCCAAACGAGTCATTCGCATAAATTGGGATTTTCAGCATTGAAAATTCTAATAATTTTAGATTTTGATTGAATCTAACCACCAAAATTGGTAGACAACCTCAGGACAATATCCCTAAGCTTTAGGAATGCACTATTGACCAAAACAACCAGAAAAAACCCACTGTTTACCAATGAAACAGTAACTTGGAGCCTAAGAAACTCCGACTTTTCAAATATTTCGAATCAACAATCTGTAATATGATGATTTGGATCGAAAAACGAGCAGAATCAAGAGACAAATCTCAGATACCACTTTGTAGGACCTAGGAAACCACTCGGTTCCTTCTGGATTCAGATCAGCAGGCCCTCGAATAGTGTGGAATCCTATTCAAGGGTTTTCCAATCAAAATCACCAAGCCCCGTGGCAATCCGATGATGTGGAGTCAACGTTTTGATCAAAATCGAACACCACGGGGATGAGAAACGAACTTGGAGAATGGGTGGAGGCTCAAAACCCTAGGAATGTGACACGGAATGTTCATGGGTCAGAAAAAGTGATTAAAACATTTTGTTTGTAGGTCTATATATAGGTTGTACTCATTCAGTCGAATAAGTTGTGTGAAACACACATTCGGGCGAATGGCTCAGCCGAATCAGCTAGTCAACCGAATGAGTCATGCGAGTAACTCATTCGTTCGCCTCAGTCATTCGCTAGTCGTTCATTCGTGCGAATGAACTCATTAGTAGGTATCATTCGCACGAATGGGTCTGTATTATAGATAAACTCAAAGTCAAACAATATTAAACTTGAACAAACGTAAACGAACAAAACAGTATAGTCGATTTCATTACTGATATAAACTTTATACATCAAAATCATACAGTACACAGAACTAGGGACATTACATGCACCAACATAAGTGATATATGATTAAGTTGAACATTTTAGTTTGAAAATAGGATAAACGTAGATACTTTAATTTGAATGATACTAAGCAACAAATTAAATATATTTCATGGTTTAACGGGTTCTCTATCTTAAGATAGACTTAAGCTAACTGATTTCAACAAAACTAGATTCAGAGTTGATTTATTTATGTACATATAATGCCATCAATGATCTTATAAATACATATACTGAATTTCCTCTGTTATATGTCAATCTAGATCTGGAAATTCATATCATTCATTCATTTATATGCATAGTGACTCTTTGTTGTGTGATTCACACAGACATGTTCTCACTAGTGCATTCCGTTAATTTATTGATCTAAAGAGCTTATTCAAAATGATAATTTTTCATTTCATTGATTTATTTTATATGTGAAAAGATCAATGGCAATATATATTTTATCCTCAATAGATTCTAAGGTTGAATAAGTTAATATCTAGTTAAGTGTGAGACTCGTTGAATTTCATGATTAATTCAAATTATCTAAGTCTACTATGTTTGGTATTTGTTTAAGGTATGGTATTCTGAATTTTATACTAGATTAATCATATTTTAGATTGTTCATAATTGGATTATGTTGCTTATATGTTAGATGCATAGGTTAATATGATTCTATTTATGTGTATATTTTGTTGATAAATTTTACTTTTAAATTCTTAGAAATATTAATAGTAATAAGTTGAATAGGATTTCATATGGATCTTTTAAAAAATTTATCAAAAAGACAAAAAGATTTTATTTTATAGATTTTATAAAACAAAAATTTCAAAAATATTTTACATTTCATCTTTCAAGTGTGTTTTTCTTAATTTTTCACACAAGGTGTTTTTGATGTTTGGTTTGAAATTTTTGAAAATTCTAAGTTAAATTATTTTTACAATTTTTGAAAGTCATCGATATTGTTAGAATCGATGAAATATCATCGATACTATTAGTATCGATGAACATAGTTACATCGATATTACTAGTATCGATGATCATTGCTTGAATATAAATAGCATCGATCCTATCAGCATCGATACTCATAGTATCCATACTACTGTGTGAGTTTCAGAAAGCTTTGTCATCGTTTTTGTTGTTGTGTTACTTGTTGATTCTCATTGGTTTACCAAAGTTTTTACATCACATTTTAAGCGAAATGGCTGGTAATTCATCACTTTTAACCGTTCAATTGCCTGCTTTGATCTGTCGAACTTTTGAATTTTAAACCTTTAAAATTGAATGAATCTGTTGAATAATCAAAGAGCTTTTAGATTTAAATTGATAATCATTGATGTCTGGGATAGATTTTATTGTTTTAAAGGTTTAATTTCATCATTTAAAGATTTTTTAATTTTGAAAAATGGCTAGCTGTTCTTACATCGATACTATTAGTATCGATGGATTCTTTCAAATTCTTCTAAGTGTATTAAACTGATTTAGTATCGATATTATTTGATCGATATTAATAATATCGATAGAATTGTTAAAAATTTACTAAGTGTTGAATGATACTAAGTGTATCGATACTTCTAATATCGATGATACTAATATCATCGATACTATTAGTATCAATAACTTCCATACTTCGAAAAAATTTTGAAAAATTTTAAGTTTTGAAATTTTGTTTAAATACTATTTGTTGATTTATTTTATGTTATTTTTACAAGTCAACGATTATAAGTCAACGATTATATAATGACAAACACAATGTCATTGCACTGATAGACGAAGAGCCAAATGAAGCCTCTAAATTTGTAGAGGTTATTTCTTTTCTAAAGCGATCCAGGATATCACACGCCATTTCTGCTAATCATGTGACCATCATGAATCATATCACATCATTCTGGGAGCATGCTAACTTTGACTGTGCTGCTGAGCCACCTGTTCTAAGTCCAAGATTGAAGATGTACAATTCTCTGCGGAAGATCTTAGAGCAGCTTTACTTTTTCAAGATTCTAATAAATACCCATTAACAGTTCCAAATGACATGATATGTGGAGTGTTTAATAGAATTGGATGTAATGGGGATGTCATTGCTTCCTAATCGGCCAAAAAGCACTTGTTTGGTCAATAGAGATATATTTTTCATGTGGTCATCATGTGTTTATCAAACAGGAAATCAGGGATTGATACTTTGTCAAGACCATTTCAATGTTTGATTGTTGCACTTCAACATTACTCAGTTAATCTTTGATTCAATGGTCAAACAAATTACTGCTACAGAAAAGGAGAGGTCCTTGTAGTATCACTGGTTCCTTACAATGATTCTTGATCATTTATATCCACAATTCAGCAAGACTGGTCCTATCATTAAGATCACTGTGACGAACAAACGCGTGTTTGCAGAATGCAGACTGAAACAGGGAGCCAACATTATTTGGACATATTATTGATGTTGAATGATGCTTGGTTTTATGTTCAATCTCCTGTGGCAGATCAGCAAACACATTCTGATGAGCAACAGGAACACATTCAGGTGCAGGATGTTGGTGGTATTGAGACAGACAGCTTTAATTGTTCCAAAATTCAGAGATATTGCTACATCATCAAATCCTCAAGTTTCTAAAGGAATTCAAAACGAAAATTACGATGTTACTCCTGTTGTTGAAGGAGATGTAGTGGATACTTCACGTTAAGATTCTGATTTAGATGATGATGATGAAGATCATGATGCCAGTGGAGTTGTTATTCATACAACAAGTGCAAGCAAGAAATCTTATGCTGCTATCATAAGTGAAGCTCATCAGGAGGAAGTAGCTGCAAGAAATCTTATTCTGATTATGTACCTTGCAATCTCAGACTTTCATTTTGATTCACCTATTCAAACCTCCCCTTCTACTTCTTCAGCACCAGTTTCTACTTCACATCCATCTAATCCTCCCGTGACAACTTATGTTCCATCATTTGAATCTCCCAATATTGGTGCTATCTTAAATGTTAGTTTTTACACACAATCAACTCAGATCTTGGCCTTGCAATCTAAGAATATCAGTTTAAAGGCTCGAGTGAATGCCTTAGAAGTTACTGTTGCTGAACTTACAAAAAAATTCATCATTAATCATTCCATTACAAGATCGTTTAGATTCTTTACAAGCTGAAGTTGCAGCTAGTAAGGATTACCAGCATGGTGTCAACAAAATGGACTTAGCTTCTTTTGCAACATTAAATGCCAAATTTTGAAATGTAACAAAGATGATAAAATCTCTTCATGGCAATGTCTTTCAAGTATTTAAAGATCATTATACATGGATTCAAGGAATAAAGTTTCAAATGATGAATCATTCAGCTCATTGGGAGACTAGTTCTAGAGCTGAAGCGATTACACAATTTTGAGGACCAAGAGATAATGATGATGGTCAAGATGATCAACAAGGTGGTCCGTCCTCTGGAAATGATCATGTGACTAGAAACAAGGAAGGGGTTATATCTCAAAGGGAGCAAGTTGGTCAATATTCTACACCGACAACTAATGATAAATGTCATACCCCCAAATTCCCACGTGTGGGGTCAGTCCACATGGGTGTGACGTGGCCAGAATCGCAGCTCATGGTCATATAGAATAACTCTATATGCATTTTTAAATACAATGCTTGTCATAAAAGTTAACAAAATAGTTGCAGCGGAAATACATATATCAAAGCAGTGGAAAGTAATACTTTTAATACATGTAGCGGAAAATAGATTGTCACACATAACATTGTTTAATAATACAAAATCATTACTAAACTGTTTGTTCAAAATATCATCTAATGAAATGCACGTGATCCTATGCTCGTTTCTTATGTGCATCCTGATTTCCCAACGCAGCTAGTTACCTGAGAATACAAGTTTAAGAAAAAGTGTCAACACAATGGTTGGTGAGTTCACAGGTTTAGATATACATAGTAATAAACAAAACATGTGTCATGTTGTTTATTAAATGTTAGTCCCGAGCCCTAGGCTCCAAGTGTCAGTGCGTCACTACCGAACTAGACTTGTTAGTCCTTGCCTCCGCTATGTCTAGTACTAACATAGCAAGATAGCTCGAGATTTCACGTGTCCCGACCTCCAGTCAGTATTGTGCCACGTGGGGTTCGTCACACCCAAACAAATCTATTCAAACTCAACCCGTTGTTTGTACATTAACGGTAAGACTTTGTGAGGGCTTGTTACGATTACAACACTTATTGTTTGTCTAATAAACCAGCATACACAAATAATGTTTGTACAGTAATAATGTTTGACTCGATTCAACAAGTATTCCCCCCTATTTGAAGAAGTTGTAATAGAGTAAAGAGGGGTCGTAAACTCACCTTAGTAATGACTGGTAAAACAAATGCGTAAGCTCCTGCGGCGTAGAGACGTCTGTCACTGGCTACCTATATCGTATACCATACGTGAGTTCGAGTAAGCGACCGTGTTCGTGTCCGTGCTCGTGCTCGTGTTTGTACTCAACAACCCTTGGTTGTTATGTTTGTCCGTGTTGGAACACATTGACCATGTTTGCTCGTATCGGTCCACATTGACCTTGTTTGACCGTGTCAAGTTAACGACCCATTGGTGAACCGTGTGTCGGTTGTGATTCGTGTAACATTCGTGACTGTGCTCGTCGTGTGCAAAACGCGCAATTTCGCGTTCATGGACAACTTACTATTTATGGTAAGTTTCCATTTATAGCAAGTTCGATAACACATATCATTTTTAAGGTTTTAGCATGCTCGTTAATCATAAGTGATCATGTTAACACATAACACCTTATCATAAGTGGTCAAATAAACACATAAGTTATTTTTACACATTAAAGTTTCCTAAAAAGGAAAGTTTCTAAACCTAGCGAGAATATCATCGGAATCCATCTAACTTATCATGCCATAATCATATCAAGTCATATTAAGTCATTTAGAATGCTCAAAACATATCTAGCATCCCTAGATCAATATTTCATAAATTAAAGTTACTAAAAATAGTAACTATGACAATTTTCATTCAAATGATCATCCTAAGAATTTCTAATCCATCCTTATGCCAAGTATCATCAAATATTATCATTTAACCACATATAGACATATCCATATAGATCAAATCATCGAATAGTAAGGTTTCGACTAGAAAAGTTACTATAAATAGTAACTAGGCAAAATGTGACCAAAATAAAATCCCAAATCAATCTCTAAGCATCATAATCATCATATTATCATTATAGTGACAAATCTACATACATGCATGTTCATAATCTCATCCATATCACCATTTTGTAACTTAAAAGTTACTAAAAATAGCAAGTTCATCAAATATCCATGTTTCAACCATTTTAACCATAAAAATCATGTGACATGACATAATTGAACATCTATAAACATCCAAAATTATCTAACAATTCCTTGATCATGCTTGCCTATAGGTTTCTCATCACTTTATGTACAAATCATGCATTACACATACACCCATCATCATGGATCATCATATAACATTGTCAAATCATCATAGATCATTAAAATCAGTAGATTTAACATCAAACCCAGATTCAAAATGCTAGAAATTCGTGCATGTGGTACTAGGATGTGTGCACGGGTTTCAAAGCTTGCATGTGTGTGTAGAAGTGTGTAGAGAGCATTTTAACCATACAAACTACCTCAAATGCCCCAAGATTGCAGGGATGGTGTTTGAGCAGCCCCTTAATCTCCTGGTTTGCCGGATTCGACAGAAAGAAAGAGAGGGTGGTGGTCTTGGTGAGTTCTTCTCTTGTTCCAAGCCTTCAATCTTAACTCCTAAGCTCTCCAAGGTGTAGCAATGGCTTCCAGAAGCTCTAATGGTGATATGCAGGTGGAACTGACGGGCATGAGTTTCCTGGAGCTCGAGAAGTGCAAAGTAGGGTGGTTAACAATGATTACATCTTAGTTTTATAAAATTTTTGCGTGTCAGCCTCGTCGCGTACCGCCGAGAAGGCCAAAAAGATGCTCGGCGTACCGAGAAGAAATTCGGGAGTTCAAACTCCCCATCCACTCGTTGCGTACCGCCATGGGCCTCTCCAAGGTCCTTAGCGTACCACGACGAGTCCCGGAAGAGCCCAATAGGCCCAATTTCAATGGTTTGACTCATTCTTCGTCGTTTTCACGCTTCAGACTATTGTTCGACCTCATTTGAACTTCTAAGTTCAATGTTTGAGCATTTCGCGAGGTTTCTAGTGTTTTGTTACACGATGTGCTAAACGTCCACCAACGTTCGTCTTGTCTTAGACACGTGTGTGCGTGTTGTGATAATTCTCTGGATTATCGTGTTTGTGTCAGTGTTCGTACCATCATGCCTCGTGTCACACTAAATTAAACTAATTCTAGTGCCACGTGTACAAATATCAATTAAATAAACATTTAATAAAATAAATACTGACCTGGATTTTACGGGGTGTCACAATAAAGGCAAAGGAAGAGTCCAAGAGGATGAGTTTGTTGATAGTTTGTTTGTGGATCAAAATGAAGATTAGGATGATTTGATGATGGATGATCTTGCAGACATTGATGATGATGATCTTGGATACGATGATCAGGATAATGGTGATTTTGTTCTTGATATTGATCCAAGATTAACTGAAAAAGAGTATCATGTTGCACCAAGATTTGAGGAATTTGAAGATATTCCTAATGATGAACTAGAAGAAGGTGAATGGTTTCCAGGTAAAGAGAATAGAGATTTGTTTATGGATTTGGATTGGTAAGAAAAGGTGATGAAAGAAAAAGTTGAAAAGATGATAGTTGATTGTGTAATACAATCATTTAAAGATGAAATGAAAGAAAAACAAGCTGCAATAGAGACGATTAATGAAGATTCATTTAAATCTCCGACGACTGCAGAAGTTATTCAACTAGCTAAAGCTAAGCTTGCAAATGCTTCTCAAAGTCCAACTCTGAAGAAATAGTACAAGAACAAATCAAAATATGTTGGAAGAATATTAGCCTGGAAATTTGAAATAGAAAGCAATTTGTTTGTAGTAAAAAATAATTGATGGAGTAAATATTTGAAGAAATAAATCAAGAGCTTTCATCAGTTCCCTTTGTGTGAACTTAGAGTATTAGCTAAAATAAGGTTAATAAACCACGCCAATGATTACATGGCACATTTGATTGAGAAAATAATAAGAAAAGAGCTTTGAACGATAAAGTTTGAGTTATTAAAACCTCAGAGATTAAAGAAGATTCCAATACTTGGAAATCTGGATTAGATAACCAGAAAGTGGAAGGTAAGGTACGAACTAAAACCAGTTAAACCTTTAAAGAGAATTCCTCTGTTAAAGTTTAACTTGGGTATTATGAATAACCTTCACTTATGGTTTCTTTATGTTTATACTTTTGACGCAGTTTTTCAAGGTAAAAATAAGATGGACTTATGCAGATTGTTTGATCATATCCTACTAATTAATCTTTCTAGAAAATAACCAGTAGAAGTTGGTAATAAAACAGATTCAATATCATAATGACCACAGAGATGAAGCGATGCAGTTCAAGAAGGTTTTAGATGTATGTATCAAGCACAAGATATGTGTTGGTAGTCATATTAACTGTCGGTAGAGAGAATGAAGGCCAACACTGAGTTGTTGCTAAGGGGGAGTTTGTTAGTCCCCTGATAGCATCAGCTTCAGTTGTTAAATTGAAGACTGAAACTGTAGCTGAGTTGATGTGAAGATCTTTATTTTATTGTTTTGTATTTTTTTATTTTAATGTTCTGTTGTTTATTATGTATTTTGTTTTTTTTTTTGAATTTTTTTAATTTTGGTTAAGTGTTGCACCATCGATACTAACAGTATCGATGGAATGCCTATAAATAGTCTAGTCTCGATACTAATTGTATCGACTTTGTGCATAATTCTGATTCTGAATTTCTTGTAATTCTCTCTAATTATATAAAAAAATTCCAGTTATTAATACAAAAGGAGTGGATTTATTTCATTGATGTGTTCTTATTCTACTTGTATCAATCATTGTTCAATCATAATACTATGGATTCCGCACTAAGTGTTATGACATACCAGATCATTTAGTTCCTAACCACAGACCTGCAATTCTCAAACATCTAAAGCCTACAGAGCTTTCAATCTGAGAACAAGGATTGTGGAAGAAACTATAGATGTTAAATTCAATGAATTTGCATTTACTTCTTCTTTTCCTTCAACTCCTGAAGACTTGTTAGATATTGAAAGCCTTACATACATTCCTCCTACTCCCTCTGTGTCTCCTTCTTCCGAATCATGTCAAACTTCTGAAGGTTTGTCTTCTCTTGAGGAATGTTCAGTGCCACAATTTTTCTCTCCTATTCCTTCCTATCCAATAAATCCTCAAACTTTTGTCTTCATGTTATCTTTCTATCCAAAATCGAGCCCTCAAAGTATCAGGAGGCTCTCAAAGATAATAATTGGGTGGAAGCTATGCAGGGTGAACTGCTTAAGTTTAAAAGGAAAAATGTTTGGACCCTCTATCCCATACCAAAAGGAAAATATTCAATTGGAACAAGATGGGTATTTAGGAATATAACAGATGAGAGGGGCATAAAAATAAAGTCAGATTGGTAGTTCAAGGTTACTGCCAAGAGGAAGGCATTGACTATGATGAAACCTTTGCTCTTGTGGCCAGACTCGAAGCAATAAGACTCTTTCTTGCATTTGCTATATCCCATAAAATAAAAGTGTTCCAAATGGATATAAAAAGTGCCTTCTTGTATGAAACTATTAAGGAAGAAGTCTATGTCTGTCAACCACCAGGTTTTGATTATGTTCATCATCCTGACTCGGTGTACAGACTAAACAAAGTCTTATATGGTTTAAAACAAGCTCTAAGAGCATGTTATGACACACTTTCTCAATTTCTTCTTTCAAATAAATTCACCAGGGGAACCATTGATAAGACGTTGTTTATCAAACGAGTAGATAAGGAACTTTTGTTGGTTCAAATTAATATTGATGACATCATTTCTGGATCAACAAATCCTTTCTTATGTGAATAATTTTTGAAAACTAATGTCTTCAAAGTTTGAAATGAGTGCTTTAAGTGAATTAAAAACATTTCTAGGACTTTAAATCAAACAAGTTCCCAATGGCATTTTTATTCATCAGTCTAAATATATCACAGACCTTTTAAATAAATTAGAAATGACTGATTGTAAAATAATTTCCACCCTCGTGGAAATTGCCCTTGGAATAACACCAGATGAAGATGGTGAACCTGTAAATCAAACTTTCTACAGATGTATGATTTGATCATTGATGAATGTTACTGCATCAAGGCTAGACATCTTGTATGCCACATGTTTCTGTGCTAGATACCAATCTACTCCTAAACAATCACACTTATCATTTGTGAAGAGGATATTCAGATACCTGAAAGGTACCCATGTACTTGGTATTTGGTATCTTGCTAACCAATCTTGTAAGCTTGTTGCTTTTTCAGACAGTGATTATGCAGGATGCTCTCTCACAAGAATATCAACTTCTGGAGGTTGCCAGTTCTTTGCAAATTGCTTAGTTTTATGGCAAAGCAAGAAACAAACTTCAGTTTCTAACTCAACTGCTGAAGCCGAATATACTACAGCAGCATATTGCACTACACAAGTCCTATGGCTTCAATACCAATTACTGGACTTTGAAATAACAGAGTTAATAGCTCCACTTTTGATAGACAGTGAAGCGGCCAAAAACATAATAAAGAACCCTATCTATCATTCTAAAACAAAACACATTGAAATAAGACACCATTTCATAAGGGACTGTTTAGAAAAAGGACTAATTGTCCCAGAGCATGTACCAACCACCTACCAAGTGGCAGACATATTTACGAAGCCTTTAGACTCTTCAACCTTCTCTAAATTTGTACCAAAATTAGGCATGATAAATATGAGCTAATTGCTTAAGAAATTAGGTTTAAAATTGTTTTTGAACCTTGAATTTGTACAATATAGTATAATTCAATTAATTGTCCTAACAACGGACAAATGGATAAGCACTCAAGGAATAACCTTCAGTGGTTATGCCTAACCGCTGATAGACCACGGTGGATATACAATTGTTATAATCCACTGATTTTATTCTTCCGTGGTTACCATACTTCTGTTGTTACATTACTTCCAAAGTTATACCACGTCTACTGCTACAATCTCTCTGTTGTTCTATCGTCCGCTACTATTGCTTCCGATAGGCCCTGCTTCCAAGATTGATTTGCAAGTGCTTCTGAAAGCTTCTTCCGTTGTTATCTTCTCTGTGGTTATAACTCTCTCTGCAATTAATTAATGGATATAATCCCTGTTAATTACTCTATGGATTTGACACTCAGTAATTATCCATGGATTTGACCCATATTAATTGTTATTCGGCTAAAATATCTCCATGGATTGTTACCATTCTACCCCCTGACTTTCTTGACCACAAGCCTTTTCTCCCTATTTATATCTGCCTTTCTCATTCCCGCATTTACCCTAATTATCTGAAACTTCATGATCATCCTTAAGTCATTAAATTAATCTCCTTCAAACTCACAATGTTACTTCTGGTTAAGGACCACTGCTTGTCAGGGATGTCTTCTGGCTCGCAGCATTTACACTGATATTGTCTAAGCTTCATGCTTATGATGCTTTAGTGTAACAGCATCAGACCAGGCTTCATCCCGGACAAAACATTGTCTGTACTTCAAGATTTGCATGGTAGTACTTGTTTGTCTTTTTCTTATCTCTTTCCAATGTTTACAGGTTTGTCCTTTTGGTAAAAACCCTAAAATAAATTTTTACTTTTGTTACAAGTATCAGCAATTTTCCTTAGATATCACATATACTTTGCAACTGTTATTTTCTCTTCTTCTTTCTCTTCTGATCTTAAGGCAAGTCATGTAACCGTGTTCTTCATTTGTGATATTTTTACTTAAATCTTTTCAAAAACCATGAAGCTTTTTGAATATATCCCTCTTCGGAAATAATCCATGGTGAATACTTCATTAAAGCTCAAACCAATGCACAACCTAGTCGCATACCTCACCAAGTCCTCTGAATACCCACACTATGATGAGTTAATCGACACTCAAACTCCTATGTTCATACATCTCTCACTTTGAACCCTCCTATTTCGGTTTCTGCCCTAAATCAATTTTGGGCCAACTCTGCTCTGGAAGCATAACCTCCAAGGTAGCTGGTCAACAAGTTACCATTACCCCTTCTCTTCTAAGTTTTGCCCTAAATCTGGTTGACACTGATGCACCTGTAATTGTTCACCTTAGTCTCCTTCATGCTGAATTCATTCAGTGTAATTATCAGGGAGATCTTAAGAACAGGACCTTGTACACAACTTATTTTTATCCTAAGTGCAAGTTTCTGTATCATACTATTCTTTAGTGTCTTTCCCAGAAGACCACAAGTTGGGGAGAAATGCCATATGACACGCAATATGTTATGTATGCAGTTATCACCAACAAGAAGGTAAGCTTGTATCAAATAATGTTTGACCATTTGGTTCATCACCAAAAAGCCCCTAAATTTCTGAAGTTTCCTAGGTTTGTAATGGCCTGTTTGTTTAATGAAATAAACATTGCTTGTAATATCACCCCTCTGTCTTCAGTTAACGCAATAGACAAGCAAATCTTTGCGAGGTTAAACATTGATGCAAAGGTATTGGATGACACTGAGGACCGTCAAAGGTGAACCCACATCCACCTCCTCTTCCACACTTACAAAGGTACCAACCAAAATAAAAAAATAGCCAAAGTCCCTCACTCAAAGAAAACCAAAAAGACCGTTCAGGAAGATGAGATCCCTGAACAAGGCCTTGTCCCCACAAGACAAAAGAATCCATCTGACCCATCCTCTCAAATGGATCATGTATCTCATACCCAGCCAGCTCATCATCAATCTTCACAACAGGATGATGTAGTAATCCACAGGGAACCCACACAAACCACTAAAGTGTCATTTGATACTCAAAGGGATGTCCTCTCTCCCAGGGACTCTCCTACTTCTTCAACCCATCAAACCACTGACTCTCTATCCCATACTCTCCAAGGGATTGACTCTGCTCTTGGACCTACTGGTTATCCTCTTACCACAACAATTGAGGAGCAGCCCCTTCAAACCAGGGTTCAAAATAGTCCATCTCCAACCCATGGAGAACATGATGAGATTAGGTTGTTAAGTCCATCTAGGCACCCTGATCAAGTAACTGGAGCATCCACTCCACTTGAAAGTCCAAAGGATCTTCATTTGAATGGATCAGGCAATAAGACTCCATTTACGGCAATAGCTAATTAAGTTCTTAAAACTGAGGCTAGAAATCCCCAGTACCAAGAAAAAGGGGTGCATGACAATACTAAGATGGACTCAGTTCATGTTGAAACTAACACACGAGTCAGGGATTCGAATGTTATCCTTAAACGGATTGATGAATCAAACATTAAAATTAAGGAATTGACAGCCACTGTCACCAATATTCAGGCTCATGTATCCAAACTCACTGAGTTGGTTTCAAAAGTCTCGAATGATCAAGTCCTGCTACTCAAATTCAACCCAATGCAGACACCTTCCTTTGAAGGTTCCCCAAACACTACATCCAGCTCTAATATTCCTGCCTTTACTCCTCAAGTTCTAGCAGAATTGTTAAACCCACTTCTTACCACTCACCTTACAACCTTCTTTACCAACTTTTCGAAAGACTTCTTTCACATCCACACAACCGAGATGGATCTACTTAGAGTCTCAGTAGATTCCAAAATTAAAATTCCTCAAACATGAGGTTACCAATCACACCCTGTACCTCCACTCTCTCACAGCCATAGCTCCTCATCCCCCTTGGTTCAAGGAACAGGCTGATGAAGCCAAAAAGAGGGAGAATGAAAAACTTATTTCCGAAGCTCAAGAAGCCAAAAGGGTCAACATGAATATGAGCAACAGAAGTTGAAGGCCCTGAAACTAAAGAATCAAGAGGACCTCCTCAAGGCCGCCCTGAATTAGTAATTTGAAATTGCAGCTGCAAAAGCCAACCTTGTATAGAAGCTAAGAGAAATATCTTCTCAAGTGGAAACGGGAGCATCTGGGTCAATCACCAAACCCAACCCCAAGCCAACCAAACCAGCTCCTACTGAACCAGTAAAAGCCACAACTAATGCTGGGATTTCCTCTTCTTCTGCCACATCTACCCAAGATAGACAGCCTCAAACTGAGCATGCTCGATCTGAGTCAAATAAAACCATTTCCTTTTCTTGACAGACTTCCAAACCAACTTCCCCTGTCAAGTCTATACTCCTCTCACCCATAAAACCCACCAGAGAAGCCTCACCCACCTTATCTCCAAAATCTGCTTATCAAACCCTCCTGGACTTATCCAGAGAAGCTTCTCCCACTTACACTCTTCCGAACTCATCCAAAATTGGTCAAAAACCCAGACCTGTTATCACTCATTCTTTCACAAGAAGACAAAAAAGTGTAGCCAGAAAGTCCAAAACCCCCACAGCCAAACCCAAGAAGCCCTTAACTCCCATACTAGAGTCAAACTTGGACTCAAATGATAATCAGCCTATATCTTCTCTAAGGCCAAGAAAAAGAAGGCTTAGATTGGCTAATGATGATGAGTATGACTTCAATCTACCCAAAACAACCAAAATTCCCTCTCCAATAAAACCAGCTGAGGATGCAGCTGAGAAACCTCTAACCTCTCCTCCAAGATAATCTTACTCCCCAAAGAGGCACATCCCTTCAACTTAATAAATTCATAAACAAATAAATGAAGAGGATGAAAGGGAGAAGAAGATCTTAGCTGATCTTGGAGCTTCTGGCCTTGAAGGAGAAGAGTTGATCAAGGCATACCAGGATCAGATAATTCTGATTAATCAGCAACAAGATAAAGACTATAAGGCTAAGAGGGAGAAGATCATAAAATTCTTGTCGAATAAAGGTAAATACAAAGGAAGAAAATAAAAATAAGAAAACTGTCGAACAAAGGAAAATAATAAAGCATATCCTTGTCCAAAATGCTTGGGAATCAAGGAACACCATCATGAGATGGAAGGATAATACTCTGTTCGATGAATGGTCCAAATTCATAAGGGGTTAGAGTGATCACCCTGAACTCTGGCAAGAGTCTCTTTCTTCTTCCACAGCTTTAATATCTTCCAGAGCCTCACAGACCAAGGAAGATGAACCTAATACAATAATTGATCAACTGTTGAATAATCACTTAGAATGTGCTAATGGTGGTTGCCCATCCTTGGATGGTAAATTCAATCCGTGGATAGATATTGAAGAAGAATTCAAACATGTCCTATTGGAAAACTTTGAACCTCATCAACATGCAGTGGTCAAGAAGGTGCTTGACTTTAGATCTCAGATCAAAAGAAGGGAGATCCTACATTGGCCTTCATCCTTTGGTTCTTTTCTTCCTCAACAACAAAAGCCTTCCACCAATAAATCTCTTCATCTCACTCACTTTAGAGTTGAAATCAAAAGGTGGTTCTTTGACGGAGACTCCAGCTCCATAACCATTAAAAGACTTAATGGTTCAAGAACTTCCTTTACATGTTGGCATTCCATCATAAATCTCTCTAAGGAGGATCTGAAGATTTTTCTACACATCACTTTAGAGAATGTTGATACAAACTATGATGTTCTCCAGTTTGTTCGCAATCTCAGGGATCAAATCAAATTGATCCTCAGTCAAGAATAAGTGGTTTTGGCTTCATCAGTCCAGAGGAAGATTGTTGGAAAATAAGGACTGATGAGCCTCAACCACGCTCTCCATCCTTGAAGAAAACCACCGTGCAGCTAAACTACTGAATAACAACCGCAGATGGTTCACAAAAGAACAACCACGGACTCTTCTCTCATTGAAAGACAATAGCTGACTCTTCTCCTATCAGAACACAATAAATGACTCTTCCCTTGTCGGAAGACAATAACTGCTAATCAAACAATAATAACTGTTGGTACTCTGCCGAAGATCAGCTTCCGAAGATCAGCCACTGATCACACAACAACTGCTTCAACTACGGAAGAACTAAATACTAAAGAACTTCTTAAGGCTTAAGTTTCCGTTGTTGACTTTGTATAAGTTGTACTTTTCTGTTTCAGAATCTATAACAGTGTCAGCTACTTGTCTTATTAATTTTATCCTGTAACATTGATTGTTTGGGTATTTATATCCCAACATTCCCTACATCACATGAATTGATTCAAGAGGGAGTTAATATCTAGTCTTTGACCCTAGTGTCTAAAGTCGGATATCCAAGTTAACTACCCCTCCAGTCCTACAAAGAGTCATTCGTACAGCTCATTCGCCTGCAAATCCACCAAGAACATCATTTTTTAAATCGCAAGTTATTTGTGATGTTTTCACGGCCCAAAATGATGCCAAAACTTCTTGGAGTGTTTTTGGTGTGCTGGACTCACTGTGAAGCTCAGATTGGAGAGAAAAGATCCGATTATTCTGGAATCTTGAAATGAAGATGACAGGAATGAAATAGACACGGAATTTGAAGCCTGAATGGTTCAATTTCCTAAGGCAATGGCCAAAAACTTGTGAGGGGCAAATAGGGTTTTCGTTTGAGTGAGTTGGGTGAAAAATGAAATGAAAAACGTAAGTATTTCTTTTATACTTGTGTTTTCACAGAAATGGCTCATTGGTTGAAAAACTTACCTATTGTGACCCATTTGTACGAATGAAATTCCATTGGTACGAATGGCTGGTTTTGGTAGGGATTTATTTATTTGAAAGTTCATTTTTATCTTCATTTAATTTTATTTATTAAAATGGTTTGAGATAGGTATTTTAAAACAACTATTAAATTTTAGCAGAGTTGTCACACTCACGTATGTGTTTATATGAATCATCAACCACATAAATACATCGTTCTCTGATCTTGTGACTTTATTTTCTAAGGTATAAATATCACCTTGAGTATCAAGTCCAACAAAATAGTCATATGAATCGTCACCCATATGAATACCCCGTTAGATTGATGTCCCAAGAATGTTATCTATTCAAGTTCAATTTCTTGTTTTCCTCACCCGGTGTTTGTATTTGTGTTGCTTCATGTTTGTGTGGTTCTTAATACCCATTTTGCCAAGGGATATCTATCCTATTGAACTGTGTATTTGTCATCGTTTTTGTATCTCACGCACAGTAGTATTCTCTACTATTGATGTTTACACCCTTGGATTTTAGAACTAATATAATTACGTATATTGCTTGTCCATTGCTAAGCTGGAAAAGTAGTAGAAAACAAACCAAACTTATTCAAGTATACAATTATGGTTTGACAAACCAATCCATATTAATTATACTCAATACAAATGACTTCATTAACTTTTACATTAAATACCTAGACTACAAAAAAGATTAATTCTTTTGATCTTCTTTCGTCACTTCTTATCTAAAAGTTGTAAGTATGTATGTTAAGTATCACAAGAATGTCTTCTCATTAGTTTCTCATAGCGGAAATCGGTTTTGCAACTTTCCTCTAATGTATCTTCAGCATCTGTAGTTGTTTATCATGCGAAGTCTTTGTATTTGAAGTTGCTATGTATAGGAAGTTTGTGCATCGAAAGCTTTATATTTTGTTAGGCCATTGGTAGGATAAGATTATTCTTCAAACTTTAAGTCTTGTGAAGATTAATTGATTCTTCTGAAGACAGAAGACTTTCGAAGGATAAACATATCCTTTTAATGCTCTTTGGACTTATGGGAGTTAGACTTTTTCAAGGATTTATGTGTTCTAGTAACCACTACTCTTTTGTGATCTTACAGTCTTCTCCTATGCTATAAAGCTAGGCTCATTATTCATTAATATTTAACTTTGTTGCTTTGTGAATGATTTTTTGTGTATAATTTTTTAAACACGTTATATATTCAATTTTTATGACAATTTTATATATCATAGTTATTATGTAAAATTTAAGGTGTAAGATGTAATTTAGGTGGGAGTAAGCTTAGTAGTTCAAAAAAAAAGTTTTTATGTAAATATATAACTATATTGTTTATTAAAACTTTGTATAAATAATAAACTTGTATAGGCTAGGGATGAGATCGGTACCGATACCGAAAATACCGGTACCGAAATTTCAGAAAAGTGAGTACCGATACCGGTACCGAAATCATAGGTACGGTACCGGTTCGGTACCGGTACCGGTATCGGTAGTTTCGGTATTTTACCGGTTTTGTACCGTTTTTAAACATTTTTGTTGGGATAAAGATAAATAATATTAGCTTTCAAAGTATTGATGATATAATGCGATAATTATAATAAAAATCCAAAAAATCAAGGAATATAAATGCATTATATGAACACATCATAAGAAAAATTAAATTTACAAAACTATAAATTGTAAACAAAAGAATACGAATGTATTTTCTTTTGGATTTCTATGGTATTTTTTATATTTAATATCTAAAACAATAATTAGGTTTAAAGCATTACGTTAAATAGTTTTTTAAATACATTAGATTGATAAATAATCACATTCAAAACAAAAAGTATGCATATTTCGGTACCGGTACCAATTCGGGAATTTTCGGTAATTTACCGGTACCGGTACCGGTTAGTACCGATACCGAAATATGAGAAAATCAAGTACCGTTACCGGTACGAAACCGATACGGTACCGGTACTCGGTATTAAAATCTCATCCCTAGTATAGGCTCATTTAGACTCCTAGACCTATTTAAGCTTGATATTTAATAACGGGTTCAAGCTTGTTTAATCTCAACTTATTAGATCTTTTAGCAATTCAACATCGACTTGCTCACGAACGCCTAAATTTTTTTACACCCTAACTCTAATCTCTTTATAATTTTAACATTTTTGATTTTATAATTTTATTTATATTTTTTTTATCATAGTTATTCTTTTACAAACTATCATTAAAAACATCAGCATACTTTCATCCTAGAATTTTATAAACATTATCTAAATGTGTCAAGTTCAATTAACACTTAGGATGATTTATTTTGAAGACCACCGACATAATTGTTTACGACAGTGGTTTACATGTTCCTCCATGTTTGTTGAGTATTCAGAAAGACGTAGGGGTTTACCATACATGTGGGTTCCCATGATCATAAAAAGATAGGTAAAAGGTACATGAAAATTGTCAAATTTTATAAAATATAAAAAAGTAATAAAAGGGGAGAGTAATTAGTTAACAAACCAAGGGCGAACTTGTAGATAATAAGAACTAGTTTTATTCGCCTCGCGCGTTGCGGCGAATTATCACAGATACACTCTCAAGAATATATATTATATATCATTTGCAAAAGCATAAGCTACATAACTAAATCAAATCTCTCATCACGAACTTTTGGCAAATTTTTATAAAAACATAAAATCATACACAATCCTCACAAATATGTTATAAAAATAATAGAAAAAAATTACTCAAAAAATACGTACTACCGGCAACCAATCGTTTGAATTATAAAATCCAAATCTCTAAGGAAATATCTCAAATTTAAAAACATTATTTCTGCTTACTAATTTTCAAAGTTAAAAAACTTTTGATGGTCGAAGTTTAAATTTTCAAAACATCACTACATGGATTGAACACTTAAATAATATAATATATAATAATATATATATAACATAATAATAAATGGTCACACTTATATAATAATAATATTCTACTATTCCTTTTACATGGTTTTTAATTATATATATTAATCATGAGGTTTAAGCTAGCAAGTAGCAACCACCAACAAGCTTCTTGTCATTCTCGGGCCATTAGGTTGAAAATGCAGATCATGTGCAATTGTGATTTGTATATTGTTGGGGTGCTAGAAAAATAATCTAAATCTAAATCTCAGTCTCAAATATCCGAATCTGAGATCGAATATCTAAAAATCTAAATTACCAGAAAATTCAGATAATCGCAAGTTTAGATATTTAGAATTTCGGATATCCGATACCTATTTTGAAAAAATTTGGATCGTTTGGATATCCGAATTATCCGAAATAATTTTCTTCGGATAATTTTTGGATAATTCGGATATTTTTCATACATTTCGGATATTTTTGAATATTTCAGATATTCGGATATCCGAAATATATATTTTTATTTTTTTTTTTTATAAGTTTGGATATCCGTTTGGATATCTAAATCTAAATCCAAAAATTCGAATATCCTAAATTTTATATACGAAATTGGATATTGAAGCTTATTATCCAAAATTTTCGAATATTTAAAAATGAACTCCCAATGTGTAGAGAGCCACTGAGCCCGTGAGCGCTTGATGACTAATGTGGATCAAAACAAGAACACGTAATAATCTAAACTATTACCAAATTACAGAATATAAATAAAATGTTTAATTTCAATATAAGGATAACAATAAAATATTCTACAAAACAAAACAATAACAATGATTCTTTGGGTGAAAAATATTCATTCGAACCGATAACAATAAGTGACAACTAATATGTACATTTAATTATATTTTGAGCTGGAGATCTCCTAACAAAAAGTTTTTCTATTACATTGAGATAAGGTAAAATTTGTATTTATCCCTTCTTTTTTAGATCTCATAAAATGAGATTCACTTAATACGTGTCGTCTTATCAAGCCATTTAAAAAAAAAAAAAAAAAAACACTTGATACGTGTTGTTGTTGTAATATATACATTAGCTAGAGTTTTAACAGATGTTTTCAGAAGCTAACCGGACATTGAATCAGACGTCTTACGGGTTACTGGTTGGACCGAACTCAAAAATATAAATATATAAAATATTTCAAAAAATTTATAAAATTATAAACGCATTTAAACAAACATAATTAATGTTCAAGACAATATAATCATGTTAAAAAAAGTACAAGGTTTGATTTTAATGTTTCATTCTTTTAATTTTAGCTAAAAATAACTTGAAATCTGTTTCGACCAGTGAACCGGTTCCCAATCCGGCCGGTAAACCAGCTTAATCATCTGGCTCCCTTCATAGCACTTAGCAGTTCATATGTTTCTTTTGGGCCGGCCGACACCCCGGTTCCCAGTCTGACCGGTCGGTTGTAACGAATCAATAAGTGAAATAAGAATCCAAGCACACAAACCTAGTTACCTAGCCGTCATTAACAATAATTTTAGCCATCTATAAATAACAGTAGCAGTAATTTTTTATAATTGATTCATACACTTTCTCAATAAACAATATGTGCAAACTACTTAACAAATCAATAATACAAAGATACCATAGACTACTAATCTCTTCATCACGTATAAATCACGTCAATGATACCAGAATTAACACCCTATTTCTTTTAAATAGATATGCATGGGTGTTAGATATCAAATGAAATATTCAATGTCTATTATAAATCTAACAGTAGCAATAATTTTTTTAAGATTGATTTATATCTTTTCTCAATAAACAATATAAATAAAGCAGTGATGTCATAGACTAATCTGTATGTCACTATCCTTCTAGCTTTATTTTCATTTCCAAAATAAAGAGTTTTGAGGCTAACCCAAGTTTCAGCTCTCTTCATTTAAAACAAGTAAATCTCTAAGTAACGGTGTCCCTATTCTGGTTTTATGGGTTTTGAGTATAACCATAAACTTAATAACGGTTTTTTAATAATAAAACCAAAACCGAACCGTTCAATATAAAAACCGAACCAAACCGACCGTTATCAACGGTTTGTTTACGGTTTGGGCTTTTGTTTCCCAAACAGATAAAATCGAACCAAACCAAACCCTTATAGTTCAAGAAAGACTAATTACACCAAATCCAAATTTATATTTTTAAATGGAGAATAATTTTGTAATCAGTTTATACACACATATATAAACAATAGGTTAGTAACATGTGTACTACACAAGTTGAATCATTAAATTAATACAAAAAATAATTTGCTTATATATATTTTTTATTATTAGAATAGAAAGTAGGTTTTAGATAAAGAAGAAACGGAGCTTAGAGAATAAAGATTATTTAGTATTATGTAAAATAAAAACACATTAGTTAGATAGGGGAAGGTTAAAAATATAACCCACTAAATGTGTACTAACCCAAATAACTTTGGCAAGATGAAGCCGAATCTTGGATTTTTTTTTTAACATCATTGTAACACATTTTGAACACCATGTTCTTTTATTAGTTTGGGCTAATTCATCACCGTTCAAAAACTTACAGTATTGTAAGTTGTAAAATATTTAAAACTTACAGTATTGTAGCACAAAACTTACAACGATGATATTTTTTAAACGGTGATGAATTTCCACAAACTCATAAAAGAACATGGTGTTCAAAATGTGTTATAATGATGTTCAAAAAAAAAAATCCAAGATTCGGCTTCATCTAGCCAAAGTTATTTGGGTTAGTACACATTTAGTGGGTTATTAAAAATTCCACACCCTAGTTAGATATTATTATAAAAATAAAACTATATTAAGGAGTAAAAATATAAGCTGAAAAAAAAAACTGGGTGCTATGATGATATATTTCACACAATATTTATACTTATTATAATTAAGATTTTCTTATTTTGTTTATTAATTAGCGTTTACATTATTCGTTTTTATATAAATTATAACATGAAAAAAATAAAAAAAAAATATAAACTAAAATAAAAAAATTATGTAAACATTAAAAAGTAAAGCATAAATGCTAATTTTAATTTGTATTGTTTCAAGAAAGGTTAATTGATACCCTTTAGATAGACTCTCATTTGTTGAGAGTCTAATGTGAATTTATTTGCATGGGTTGTTAATGGGTCGAATCTCAACTAATGCTTTGATCAAAAGGAGTGTCACGGTGAACTCGATTATGTGTCATTTCTGTCCCCTATGCATCTATTCTTTGCATGCATGTATGTATTGATGCTTGTATGGCAAAAAATTAGCTCGTGGACGTTTATACCTCCAATATTTGCATTCTCTGCTAAAAACTTCTTGGATCTACACAGTCATGTTACAACAAGGCACAAGAAACAGGTGGTAATTTTCTCCACTATTCACGTAGCCCTCTGGTTCAATGTGGTTTGCAAGAAATAAGGTGAAATTTAATAACACGAAAGCATCAATTAATGAGATTTTTAAAGAAACGAAAGTCTTAAAGCTATCTTTGAGTAAAAATGGATCAAACTTTTCAGGGTCTTCAATGAAATGATTGGAATAGTTTTGTTTTGTAATGTAATAATTCACTTTGATAGAATAGGTGATTGTAACTGATTAGGGTGTTTTTGTGTTTATTATGAAAATTTTGAGGAGAATCGGATTCTATCTCTTGCTAGTTCTTTTGGTGAATAAAATGATCTTTGACTTTCAAAAATAAATAAATAAATAAATTGTTGAGAGTTGGAAACTCAGACCTTATTTAAGATTTTGTCTAACAATAACTTATTGAATTATTAGTTTTTTCAAAAAGCCAATAAATTAATAAGTTGTTTGCTAAACTTAAAATGATTTTTGAAAATGACTTTTTGTAAAAGTGTAATAAGTTGTTTTTCAAAAATTAAAAATTATAGCTTTTCAAAATAACTTATGATTTATCGACATAAATTTACAAATATACCACACTCTTTACCCTTTACCCGATAACCATAAAATGGTGTCAATAAAAAATGTCATTTTTGGTCATTTTAAAAATATTTTGAAAAATATAATGAAAACACAATTTTAAAAACTTTATTTTAAAAATAATAAATTAATAAGTTTTTTTAAAGAAAAACTTCTTGTGATTATATAAGGGTTGGTTTTTTCTTACACCCCATTTTTTAAAAATACACCCCTGAGACGCCCGTACTGACCAGTACAGCCCATCTCATTACTCGATCAAACATTCTCCCTGACAACCTATGACAATGATTGGGAGCAAGACGGGCTGCACTGGCCAGTAAGGCCCGTCTCATTCATCGTACAGACATTCTTTGAAACATAGGACAATGATTTGAATCAAGACGGGCTGTACTGACCTGTACGGGTCGTCTTGCACATACGGCCTCGTTTTGGCTTTTTCACCCAAAAACCAGGCCGTACTGGTCAAAATTTTAAATTTTTTTTTAAAAGAAACAAATAATTCAATTTAATTACATTTAAATATGTCTCGCAAAATAGGGAACCGAAGCGATAAACATTGCTTAATCCTTCTGATTTCATGTTTTGTGGAAACTGAAATTCGTCTTGAGTTTGCGAGTATGATGGTTGCATACCTTGAGTTTGGGACACTAAGCTATATTGAATGGGTTGAGATTGGTAGCATTTAAACACAATACGGGTCAAGATATGTAACCAAAAAATTATGTAAATGCAATGAATTCAAATATTTAAGAATGATTAATAATATATTTGATGAGAAAATCACTAAAATTATCCAAATAGAGTATTGTTTACTTATAACACATCTTAAGTTAAATTAAATTTATGTTTTTTAAGAACAATTCATTTAGACCAGAACTGATTTTGCTTAAAACCCGTTCTGACCCGCACCCATCCTAACCCAAACTCGTTCTGACCCGTTACCCAACCTGACCTAACTCGCCCATTTTTCCTATACATATTTAAATGTAATAAAATTGAATTATTTTTTAAATTAAAATTTTGACCAATACGGCCTGGTTTTGGGGTGAGATGGCCTGGTTTTGGATGAGACGGGCAAATATTAAGTTAATTTTTATACGGCCAGTACTGCGTTGTACGGGCCGTATAGAGTTACTCCACACCAGTTGAGACCCAAATTGGCTTGAAAAATATTCACTGAATCCATAACGTGTACGGCCCGTCCCGCAGAATATTCACTGAATCCAATACATTCCTCTAGAATGTTTATCTGTACCATATACGGGCCGTACTGATCAGTACGAGCCGTATAAATTCGCTGAGTTGTTAAAATAAAAAAAATGGAGTTTTAAAATAAAAAAGTGAGGTGTCCAAATAAAATCCTCCTTATATAAACAAGTAATCGAGCCTCAACCTCAGGAAGATAGGAAGCTTCCTTCCTCTCCATACCCAGATCCTCTGCTACAACTTTCGAAGCCTGGCAAATCACTCCGATCAACAAAAACTATGAAAATCACCAATCTGTTCATCGTCATCCTCCCTCTGATCTTCATCATCCCACTTCAATCCGCAACCTTACCCCCACATTTCACCAAATCAATCACCAAACACTCCACCAATCCTCAACGATACTTCCAACTCACCCAACCACTTCCCTCCGACGACATTCCTCCGGCATGCTCCCTCACCATACTCAATCACACCTTCGGAAACACCTACGGCAGTCCCCCCGTCACAGTCTCCTACACCCCGCCTCCGGCGACATGTGACTGGTCCCTTGTTGTTCTTGACTTCCGAGCTGAATGTAAAGGTGAGCAGTACGACCGTATCGCCGGAGTCTGGATTGCCGGAGTAGAACTCTTGCGAACGAGCACGGCTCAGCCGACGGAAGCTGGAATCTTCTGGAATGTTCGGAAGGATGTGACAAAGTATTCTTCGATTATCACTCAGCATAATCTCACACTCACTGTCATGCTTGAAAACATAATAAACGACGAGTTCACCGGCGCTTACGACGTTAACATCTCGTTGTTGTTTTACTCAGATGCTCCCGTTAGGGTTCCGTTATCGATTGTTTCCGTAGAATCTGCTGCTCGCTCGTTGAGTCGGAAACTGATTTCTGTTCAAAATCGTGAAATTGAGGGTAGATTGGATCGCGATAGAATGTTAAAATCACTGTATCCTTATAATAATCCAGCAGATTTGGTTTTTCCGATATCTAACTCCGGTGGTGTTGATGAGGGGTTTTGGTTTCGAATTGAAGATGAATTTCATGTGCAAAAAAAAAATGTTCAAATATCTAACAGAACACACAAAGCTGTGCTTGAATTGTATGTTTCGTTTCATGGTAATGATGAATTCTGGTATATGAATCCGTCGGATTCATATGTAGAAACCAACCATCTGTCTACCGGACGAGCCCACGGAGCATACCGTGAAGTTTTGGTGACGATCGACGGGAAGTTAGTTGGGGCCGTGGTTCCTTTTCCGGTGATATTCACCGGCGGGATCAATCCTCTGTTTTGGGAACCAGTCGTGTCAATTGGAGCTTTTGATCTTCCTTCTTATGATATAGATCTGACTCCATTTTTAGGGCTTCTGCTAGATGATAAGAATCATTCAATCGGGATTCAAATTGCTGATGGTATTTCATTTTGGCTTGTGGATGCAAATCTACATCTGTGGTTGGATGATTCAGATGTTCAAGCCAAGACTCTCAAATCCAAATTCCCATTAATGGAGATTCAAAGGCAAGATGAATTCGTGCAACTTGATGGTGAATTTGAGATCGAAGGCGAAAGAGAAAGTGAAGTTGCAGGGTGGGTGCATTCAAGCAAAGGCAATCTGCAAACCCTCATTACAGAAAAAACCAAATTCAAGAACAAACTCAGATTCAAAGATGAAGGTACCAAGAAACAAGTTCATCAAAAGTACAAAAAGAAAACTAAAATCAAGATCACCGATGAAAATGGTCAGTTGGTTGAAACTTTAGAATTTATTATCAAGTACCCTTTGAAGATCTTCATAGAAACAAAACCCGGATCAGTGAATGATACTTCTGTGATGATAACAAAAGTGGAGCAAGAACGGGCCGAACGGGTTTTTGGTGGTATAGAATCTATGGTTTTGAGCCACAAACAGAACTGTAGTGGTTTGATGGTGGTCAAAGGTAGTAATGTATTGTCAGGTTCGGCTGAAAATCATCAGAACTACAGTTATGCTGATGGTTTTGGTTGTTATTCTCGATCGGTTGATGTTGTGAATGGTGACGTTGTCGGGGATGATACGGCGTCGATTTGTGTTGGTTAGTTTCGTGATATCTTTTGGTTTTTGAGTAGATTGTTGTGTCTGTGCTAAACATGTTTATAATTAGTCTAGATTATGTATGTGATGAATAATCTAGATTATGTTTTTGAGTAGATTATGTTTTTGAGTAGAAATGTCTATAACATAAATAAGTTTGGAAGTTGAAGGTGTGTTGCTTCGGATGTATGTTTTCATCTTTTGAATAGGGTTTTTATAGATTTTTTTTTTAAAAAATAGGCTTTTTGAGGAAAATTGGATAAAAAATGAGTTGGGTTTGAAAAATATTTCACAAACAGGTCCACCGTCAATAACATGGGTGATGGCTTGCTTAATCTTTTTATTTAGCTTGGGTGATTAGGGGACTAGGAGTCGTCCCACCCTTCCCCACTTTTCCCCACTGCCACATCAGCGCCACATCAGCTTTCCCCACTTTTCTCCACTTCTCCCCATTTTACACGGTGTCGTCCCACTTTTCCCCACTTTTCCCCATTTTCAAATCTTATTTTTAATTAATTATTTTAACAACAAATAATAATAAAAATTAAATAGATTCATTAAAAATAAAATATAAAATTACATTAAAAGTTTAAAAAATTTGACGATTTACTTTCAATTGTGGGAAGCTCCAACGTCAATGGATCCATTGTTTTAAAGTTTAAAAAATTTGAGTGAAGAATGAAAGAATAAAATGATAAAGAGTGTGAGAGAAAAAAAGTGTGAGATTTTGGTTGGTTTTTGAGTTGTTTAAATAGAAAAAAAAAAATTGGTTTTTTTTTTTTTTTTTAAAAAACAGCCGTTGCAACGGCTACATTTTTTTCCCCATCTTCGGCTTGAATCGGCGAGTCCACACCGAAACACCCCACCCCGAAACCGGGGGGGTGGTGTTCCCGATCATCACCGGCCGGCAAAAGCCATTCCCCGGCTTTCCCCGGGTGCCACTCCGTGTGGCCTTAGAAAAGAAATTGCCAGTGATAGGGCGAGACAGCTTCCACACATAACGTCATCCCACATCATCGGTTCTTTGCAATAGATAACTAAAAATAACACCCAGGTATAACGGAATGCTTTTTTTATTTTTTGGGGGAAGATACATGTTTCATAAAGGTAATCACCTAAGTTTAGTAAATCGGTTGCTACATTAATGCAATTGATATTCAATCTTCATGTTAAAAATGTATGCTAAAAATTCAAAAAGTGTGCTAAAAATTTAAATCAAAAAGTTATAAAGTGAGCTAGGGAGTAGTTTGTTGCATTAAGAAAGAATGATTGTTTTGAAATCAATGTATTCAAGTAGCATAGTTTGTTTTTCTCTTCTATGGTACTCAATAATATATATGTTATTATAATCAAATAATCATAATAGCATATTAAGGTAATTAAATTTATTATTTATTTTTCTATATATTTTACAGCTAAATAATTTTATCATTGAAACTTAAGTTTCAATTTTGTTTTGATTTTCTTTGTTTTTTTGCTTGTTTTGATAAAAATCGGTTTTCTTATTTTTTATATTATATGTGTGCTTTCCTATTAAATAAATATTGATTATTTTTGTTTAAAATGCATAAAAATACAATTTATTTATTATAATATCAAGTTATCTGGCTAGCTGTGTTCATCTTCAGATATCCGGTAATTCAAATATTTGAATTTTTGGAATCCGTCGCCCCTACTACGGGCGATTTCTTCCTAATCACCCATATTTCTGTATACTACCTGACATAAAAAATTATTAAGCAAGCCAACGCTCAAAGAATATTAAGTAAGCCATCGCCCATATCATTGGCGATGGACCTATTAATGAAACATTTTTCAAACTAAACCCATTTTTGCTCTAATATTCCTCAAAAAGCTTTTTTTTTTTAAATAAAAATCGATTTTTATATTGTTATAACGATTACTTTGACATTATTTATCTTGTTAAATTAATAATAATACACATTATTCTGTTTTATCTGATATTTTTGTAAATATAAATAAAAATTTAATGTTGTAATATTTTTAAAAAGTTTGTCATTCCGAACCTTTCATATATATAGCAACATGTCGTTAGGATAATTCAGTGCGTAGATATAAAAAAAATGACCTCTCCCTTTCGTTACAACCCAATTCCCATAGTGTTCACGACTTCGTTTCCAGCTTGTTTTCATTGATTTTAGGAAAAATTACACATTTGAATCTTTATGTTTGTAAGAAATAACAAATATGAACTTTTAACTATCTTAATTACGCTAAACAACCTTTAAGTATTTAAGTTGTTTCAACTTTCAACCTTTACATTAACCCCGGTTAGATTTACCAGTTAAATCTAGTCATGTGCAAAAAATGTGATGGGTATTATAGGTATTTTGTTATTTTTAAATATAAAACCCACTATTCACGTATTATCGTATCTTATTCAATAATTTACTCCAAATTGGGGAGTTCGAAAATTAGGGCTAAAACCCACCCAGAAGTTCACGTGGTTCCTCTCTCTTCGGTTAGTGTTCACCCAGAAGTTCACGTGGTTCCCCCATCTTCAGTTAGTGTTCGAAACTTAGTGTTGTAGTTGGATAGGATTTATCATTGTTACTAGTGCCATTGTTACATAATGATAAAAAGAAAAATGATAAATCCTATCCAATTACAACCTTAGGTTTCGAACACTAACTGGAGATGGATGAACCACGTGAACTTCTGGGTGAACACTAACAGAAGAGGGAGGAACCACGTGAACTTCTGGGTGAGTTTTAGCCCTAATTTTCGAACACCCCAATTTGGAGTAAATTATTGAATAAGATACGATAATACGTGAATAGTGGGTTTTATATTTAAAAATAACAAAAGATCAAAATACCTAAAATACCCATCACATGACTAGATTTAACTGGTAAATCTAACCGAGGTTAATGTAAAGGTTGAAAGTTGAAACAAATTAAATACTTAAAGGTTGTTTAGTGTAATTAAGATAGTTAAAGGTTCATATTTGTTATTTCTTACAAACATAAAGGTTCAAATGTGTAATTTTGTCTTGATTTTATGACCCGAAAGTTGTTCAAACAAAAGGAAATAATACCTGGTTTTGAAACCGAGATTAAACAGAAACAAAGATGAACTATACAAAAGCATTAACCGCACCTGTTGGATTCAAATGATCGTGAGTTTACCTTGAAAGTAGCCGAAAAACGAATAGAAACTGGAAAAGATATGCACGGTTTTGTTTTGGCGTCCCACTTGATATCGCTATCTATTGACCCGGGGTTCATGGTGGTGAGGTCTATAGCCATGGTGGTTGTTGGACTTTAGCCTAGGTGAGGTTGCAACTGAAAGGCTGACAAGTTATACGATCCTTTGTGGATACAATGCTATAAGTAGTTGATCGGTTTTCTTGTTGAGTTTACTACAATGAGGTTTTTGGTTGTGCAATTGTAAGCCGAAATATGTGATATTACAAGTGATCGGTCGAGGGATTTAAATGACAATAATTGGGTTACTAAATGACAAATCAATTCATCATTTTTTTTAAACAGATAACGCCAAGTATCATTGTTTAAATGAGCACATTGACACCACCATCTAGGAGGAAATTAATACCGGAAAAACCCCCTAGCTCAACCTAGAGCATTTTTTTGCCTCCAGATAAGACTTGAACCCAAGACATCTCATTCAAGAAGTAAAGGGAATACCATTAGGCTATAAGCCCTTTGGTAAATCATTTCATCATTTATCATCAACTTTTGTTTTTTTAACGGCTTGAAACGACGACACTAAAGATGATATTCAATTGTTCCCTCGAATTTAATGCTCTGGAGAGTACATCTGACCCCACCTCAAGAGAAACTGACAACTAGATAACCCTCTCCTTGTTAACTTTTGTGATGTTTTATTTTTGTGATGAAAAACAAATGAATTGGTTCAACATTTTATTGGATTTGATAACTATTAAGGAGACTAAATAATGGACGAGTCATGAAAACCCAGCCCAATGGTTAGGACTCTCATCTTTTATAGTGTAGGTTAGGGTTTCAAATCTATCTGGAGTCAAGTTTGAATGACATCAGGTGAATGGTCAGCTTGGGGTTTATCCAAGTTTTGATTCCTATGGGGACTGAGATTTCTCATTCCATGAAGTTCCTGCGCAGTGGGTGTCGTCGTGGATTCTCACGTAGGTCGAGTAGTCAACCTTGCTTAAGGCCATGAAAGTGAGGAATAAACGTGAGAAAAAAAAACGTCGTTCAAAAAAAATAATGGGGCGATACGTTTACCTCTATGTTAACATTTTTAGTTACAATAAAATTGAATTTGTGTGATTAAATTTGTAGAAACATCTGAGAATTTGTGAGGTCTAACTATCTAAGTGTCCTGCAAATTCAGTCTACTGGTTGGAGCTTCATCTTGTGACCGAGAGGTCATGGGTTCAAATCCTGTCAAGGGCGATTTAAAGGACATCCAGATGAGGGACGGAATTTTGAGCTTAATCTCGGGTTCTTGACCAATGGGGGCGAGGGTTTACCCACTCCAGGGGGTTCCCGCGCATCTGTTGTAGCCACGTCTTACCTCTGCTCGGTAGACCCTGTTAAGACAACATACGTGGTATGTAGGACCGTCGCCGTTCAAAAAATACTAAGTGTCGGTTCCGAACTTGTAAATTGCTTTGACTTGTTAGTGTATCTTTGTTCGTGTTCATATGAATTTGATTTCATTGTTCATTTAGTTATTATAATTTATTTACGTGTTAATCTATTATTTTGAGCCAACTACATGTATACATCTATAATTTCATAAATTACGTATATACATGATGCAAAAAAATAAATTACTTATATCCTCTTATCAAACCTTTAAAATTACATATATCTCTTAGTTAAAATTTTAAATTACATACATATCCTTATCTAAAAAAGAAAAATTATAAAAAAGAGGATATATATACATATATAAATTTAATTTTTATCTTAGATATACATGTAAGTAAAGTTATAAATAGAGGATATATGTAATTCTTTCAATATTTTTTTATAAGTATTTATTTATTAGATTTTTTTTATGGATATTATATTTAAACTGCTACATGTTTGCACTAGCCTCAAAGTGGTACGTTTCATGGTAATTTAATTCGTAACCAATATTAGGGGTGTTTCTTGAAGCAACCAGTAGGACAATTGTTTTGTAACCTTGAAATGTTCTAAGTCGTAGAAAATAATCTGCTGCACAAAAAGATATATGACATATTTACACACATCAGTTCATGAAATGATAAAATCGTATTCCAAACCCTACATAATTAAAACAAGAATTATGCCAAACACTGGTACACTTTTAGTTTGTAACTACTATATATATTGTTCAAAACTTACCCAAATTCTTACGTATGACCTTTTTAGGATCCAAATCCTAAATACAACCTTGAGCTATTCAAAATGATCTAATTTTTCAAATAAGTTTTTTTCTTTTTATAAAAAAAAAAAATTGTGGTGAGTTCCTTTGCGGTTTGATGGTTTTACGCACTTCCCTGGGTATTAATTAATTGAGAAGCTAGGGTAACAAAAAACAAAGTAAAAATAACGCCCACCGTGGGGCTCGAACCCACGACCACAAGGTTAAGAGCCTTGCGCTCTACCAACTGAGCTAGACGGGCTTTTTTGTTGCTTATGCAAAATATAACCATCTAAACAACACCTTCATTTGTTCTTCAATTAAATATATTGTATATAACATTATAGTTCATCAGTCTAAAAGGATTATTGCCTGTTTTTCTATAGGAGTGGTTCGAGTTCATATCTTCAAAAGTGAAAAAAGATAAAAAAAAAAAAAATTAATCAGCACACATATATACATACACACACATATGTGTGTGTAAACATGAGCATATGTATTGAACATGGATGTAGTGACAGGATTAAGGATTCTTTATAACGAGGGCACAAAACAAGTCGGTTAAAACATGTCAAAATAATACATAAATAATATAAATAAACTTATGAATACGGAAAAAAAACAGAAAAAAAAAAAGGACAACAACTATCTAAGAACCAGACACCAAGAATTTGATTTGCTGACATGCTTGATCGAGTACTCAACCAATGACTACTTGAGTGCTCGACGAACACATGCTTGAAACAACTGGGTGAGCCGTTATAATCGACACAATAGGGCTGCAGTTGTGAGACATAATTGTTTAAACTATGATTGAGAAAAATTAATGGGTTATTTATCAGGGCCGTCTCTGAGAAATTAAGTATCATATACGAATGCTAAAAATGGGCTCCTGTGTGTACGTGTGTGATAATTAGTTTGTAACTAAATATGAAGTGAGTTAATATGTTTTTTTACCTAAATTTTAAATTGTAATGAATTATTAGGTTAAATGTTTAAGGACCAAGTTTTTCGTTTTGATTTTTAAAACTCGTAAATGAGTTAAATATATTTCAAAAATTGGAATGTAAATTAGATGTGTTTGTTGTAAAATAAAATTAATATATATTTATATAGGGAAAAGATAAAATGAAAACCACATCTCAATGAGAAAACTGCAAAAACCATTCAAAAGTCACGTAAAAACAACGTTTTTTTAAGGTTTATTACACTATTGGACACATTTTTATAAAAAAAAATAAAAAAAACGCCGACCAAATATTTTTAAAAAAAATATTTTATAAACCCACGTAAAACCTACGTAACAAAACGTAAATTTTTTTTTTACGTTTTGTTACGTAGGTTTTACGTGGGTTTATAAAATAATTTTTTTAAAAATATTTGGTCGGCGTTTTTTTTATTTTTTTTATAAAAATGTGTCCAACAGTGTAACAAACCTGTAAAAAAATTAAAAAAAACGTTGTTTTTACGTGATTTTTGCATGGTTTTCGCGGTTTTCTCATTGAGATGTGGTTTTCATTTTAACTATACTCTATATATATATATATATATATATATATATATATATATACAAAAAAAAATTTTTAATTAGGACTCCCTAAAAAAATGGGTCATGTGCGGTCGCACATTCCGCACTTGCTATAAGACCCCCTGTCATTTATGTAAATAGGTCATAAGTTGTGTTTATGTGTAGATATGTAATATGTATATATTAGAAGGGTTAAGGTGTCCCCACCTATGTATATGTTTGATATTATAATATTAACATACGTATGTTTAACATTTCAAAATTTTCATTCTTCAATTTTTCAATTGAGGGTTGTGATCTAGGTCATCATTTGTCATTAGAGCGTAGTGTTCTTGAAGACTAAAGTTTCTAATTTTGTGTTATGGGAATCCGCTTTCGGAATCTTGTTTACAATTTTGATCAAGGCAAGAGGCTACGATTGGGTGTTAATTTCAGAAGTAGAACATCACAGAGGGTGTTCGGATTTCCGGTGTGCAATATCAATCACACAGGAGGCATCTGTTGATGTTGTGTAGTTCCATTCCTAAAAACAATCATCAAGAGGGTGATTGAACATTTCACTTGATTCCAATTCCAATCTAAGCAAGAGGCTGAAATTGGAGTTTATTTAAAGACCGAACATCACAAAGGGTGTTTGGATTATTATTTCTCGGTTCCAATCGCATAGAAAAGGGCGTTGTGGGGCTGCTTGTTGTCAACGAACAGAAGCAAAATCGTTTTTTGTCGACTGTTCTTACTGTAAAGGGTTGTTCACGTTTAATCATAAACACAAAAAAGTGGGTTTGGTGTTTAGGCTATTAGTGTGACTGTTTTATATCAAATAAACAACAAAAGATTTTTTGTGTTATTTTTGCCATAAATTCCAAAGAAAAAAGTGTTGGATTTTGTTTCAAAAGAAACTGGCAGTTGGTATTGTTTGTTTTTGTTCCATCCAAGACAAAAAACAAAACAAAAAAATAAAAAAGAAATTAGGAGAATCATTTAGTAGTAATAATAATAATAAAGAAATTGCAATATACAAGGAAATAAGTTCCATATCCCAATTTCAATGTCTGTTATTGGAGTCCACAAATTATATAGTATGAGAAATTCATATAAAGATCCAATGCGCTATACTATCAAATAAAAACCAAAATAACGTGGATACAAGTAATGATTGGAATGCAATTTTAATGATTTTTGAACAAAAGGCTAAAGTTTAAGATAAACCTAATCACCCACTTTGGAAAGAACGGTCACTTCATTTTAAATTCACTTGTTGTTGCATTCTATTACAGCCTTTTCCAAATTAACTTTTAATTGGTTTATCATGCCTTCTCTATCTCTATGTAACTCCTCCAAAGCAACAACTTGAGTATCACATGCATATAAGGAATGTGAATAGGAGGTTTAATGCCAAATTAAGCTTCATATGGATATATTTTAATAATTGAATGAAAGTGTTATTAGGCAACCATTGTGCTAAGGGTAGTCACTTAACCCACTGCAAAGGTGCATCCATAGACAGATTGTAAATAAAACTTCAAGCAACGATTTAAAACATCCGTTTGACCATCAGATTGAGGGTGATAGGCACTAGAAAAAGACAAATTAACTCCTTATAATCATGGGAGCTCCATGTAATAGGGGATCCCTGTCTGATACAATATTTGTAGGACACCCAAGAATTTTGAAAACATGGTCTAAAAATACCAAAGTCAATTGGGCGACAGTAAAAGGATGAGCCAATGAGATAAAATGGCCAAATTTTGTTAAACGTTCTACAACCACAAAAATTGTGTTTTTTCATTTCACTATTGGAAGACCATAAATGAAATCCATTGAGATATCAGAGAAAATGGATGGCTTAAAGCCTAAATGACCACCTGTTGGAGAAGAATGGCATATGTCAATACTATCATTGCGAAGAGTACGATCTTGAGCAATTAAAATTTTATTCTTTCTACATAAAATATGACAATTCCAACTCCTATTGTTAATAACAACCCCTTGCATTAGCTATGAAAGAAAATCCTTAAAACTTGGATCAGTTTGCCAGCCTTGTTGAATATGTTGCCATAACATGGGCTGTAGTGAGCTCATTGACATTATAAAAAGAGCCAATCCTTGCACCCTAAAAAGTGCATCAGCAATTGAATTTTCAGTACCCTTTTTAAAGAGATTTCATAATCATACCCCACTAATTTGGATAGCCAAACTTGTTGAAGAGGTGTGATAATCTTCTCATATAAAATGTTTTAAACTCTGATGATTAGTTTGAATCACAAAATGTTCGATAATGAGGTAACGATGCTATTGCTTAACGACTAATAAAATGGCTATTATTTCCTTTTCATAAGCAGACAATGCATGTTGTCTAATAGAAAGAGCTTTACTAATGAAAGCAATAGGGTGCTTATCTTGCATTAAAATAGCCCCAAGACTCCTAGCAGATGCATTTATCTCAATAACAAATTCCCTAAAAAAATATGGTAAAGCTAATATTGGAGGTGAACTAAGAGCCATCTTTAATATATTAAATGAATCGTGTGCCCCTTCATGTAGGGGTTTCATCGAATCGAATTTCGAATAACTCGAATATTTCGAATCGAATGATTTCGAATTTTGAATTTTTTAAGAGCATTCGAATTCGATTCGAATTCGAAATCGATTCGAAAAATCCAATTCGAATTCGTTTTCAAATTCGGAATTCGAATTCGATCCGAATTCGATTAGAATTCGAATTGATATGATTTTAATTTAATTTAATTAAAAAATTGTTTATACTACCTATATTTGCGTATTAAAAATATCAAATAATCAAAACCTTAAACATTCAAATATCAAAATAATCAACATCTAAGATGTAATATTAGAGATATCATTTAAACTATTACAATAATAAAAATTCAATATGTAATGCCAGTGATAACATACGAAAAAACATAAATTGACAAGTAATCAAAATATTAGAAATTAACAACTAAAATGATCAATTTTCAAGATTCATGATTTACGCTTTTATTGTGAATGTTCAGGTTTAGCGTATTTAAAAGTGTTAAAATTATGGATATTTTATAATTAAATTGACATTTGTCTAATAGTATTTTTGCTTTTATAAACTAAACCACCTATTTAAAAAGCCTAATTTTTAAAGATAGTAATTAATTGTGCATATAAAACAAAAATATATAAATAATTTAAATTCGAATTTCGAATCGAATCGAATTAAAAATATGAAATTCGAAATTCGATTCGAAATTCGAAATTATACTACGAATCGAATCGAATTCGAATATGAAAATTCGAATCGAATTTCGACTTAGTGTTTTTCGAATTGAAATCGAATCGAATTTCGATTTTTTCGAGTCATATTCGAAAACTGAACATCCCTACCTTCATGCCATGCAATACCCAAGAATCCTCTTAATTGGTTAACAATTGTAGGAGCTGGCAATTCCACTATTACTTGTATCTTATCGTGGGTCTGTAGCTACCCTTTTTTCTGAAATAATATGCCCCAAATACTCAAATTGACTTCCACCAAATGTGTACTTAGATATTTTATATTTTAAAGAATGTATCTTCATTAATGACAACACCTCCTATAAATCCTTTAAATGTTGCTACATATTTCGATTGTTCACCAAAATATCATCAAATAAAACTGAAGTGCATCCTCATAGTATCGACTTGAATGTTGCATTCATGAAAGATTGCAACGTAGCTAGGGCATTTGTCAGTCCAAAAGGTAAAAAGCATATTCATATTGTAACAGCATTGCCGGAAACGTCACCGGAACAGTGATTTGAACAGTAGTCAGGTACGAACTATGTGTGTTTCAGTGTATTTTCATATTCAGATCATGTTTCGTTATCATTTTGTGTTATCAAACAGCAAGTTCAGAAACATTTAACAGAAACAAAGTTCAGAACTATGGTTCTTGAGCCAGATAATTATCTGGCAATACAGAACCATCATGTGATTAATTGTTAGGATTCTAATAAGTATAAACGTATGTGAGGACTTACAGAACAAAATAGCATGGATGTCATTACGTGAAAGCTAAATCGACGGATTATTCGTATAGGTGACGATCTGTACGAATAAATATGAAAGTTTAACGTTCTGAATGATATCCGATAATTAGAAAACCATATTGAAAAGTATAGTTATCGCCGTGTTCGTACGGGTGACGATTCGAACGAATACGCGCGACGACCGTACGATTCGATTTTAAACAGTAAATTAAATATTTCTAAAAATTTAAAATAAATAAAAGATATTTAGCTAATTTATTAGGAATCACAATCTAAAATAATTTTATTAACCATATTTTAAAACCGAGTCATTTCGTTACGGAAACGACGAAAAACCGACATTTTTACGCGAAACCGAGCAAAACCGAACGAACCTGAACGAACCCGGGTATTTTTGGATCATTTATTGTGGCATTTACAGCCACAACTACCACCACCAACCAAGTTCATACCTCATTTTCGTCTTCTCTCTCTCTCTATTCTTTCTCTCTCTAGAGCCACACTCCATAACTCACTCAAATCTTCATGAAATCTTGAGTTTTTGGTGTCTAAACAACCACCATCACTTGTAGATCACGAAAGTACAACGGATCTAAAGTTCTATCCATCAGATTTGAGGTAAAATCACGAAATCCATTCGGTTTTGGGGTTTGAAAACCCTAGGTTCGGCCTCTCTTAGAAAACGACTAAAACCACTTTCAACTTTAGGGAAAACACAACACAAGCCCTTAGGAAGCTGTAAGAACGAAGGGGATACCAGGATCTAGTGTTAAAACCAGATTTTTGTGAGCTGCCAACCGAAGAAAGAGATCGGCCGAATGGCCCAAGCCCAGCGCGCCGAATGGCCTTTGGCCGAAGCAACCCTTAGGTCGAATGACTCACCAGCCGAAGGCTCCCTTCGTTCGGCCATCCCTCATTCGCAGATCAAGGTCATTCGACCCACCTTCCTTCGGCCAAAGTGCCTATTCGATCGGCTAGTCTCATTCGCCCCCCTGTTCGGGCCTGTTTCGGTCAGCACTCATTCATTCGATCGGCCATGGTTTTATTCGGCTGGGTTCTTATTCACTGATACCCATTCGGCCAAGGCCACTCCTGAACCAACTCCATTCGGTCAACTTAGTAGAAGTGGAACCATGGGGGTTAGCACAAGGGTTTGGGGCTTTTGCATGGAAGGTTAACTAATTTCATGCATATCAAAAAATAAAATACATAGAAACTTTACGTAAACTTTCATGTAAGAAAATGTGTGTGCATGCATGGGAAACATGTGCGTGCATGCATGAAATCAAAATCCTTGCGTGTGCGCGCACGAGAAGTCTATCATATTTAGCAAACTAATGTCATTCTAAGGATCATGGGAGTACGATCATGGGTTATTTTATGTGGGATTGGTCTAACCTACAAGAAGTTATTGAAGGAAACCCTAAGTAGGGTTTTCACTAACAAGTGTATTCATAAGTCATATCATAATCTAAATACGTGTGTTGATATCACCTTATTCAGGCTTAAGACATTTTAAAAACAAACTAATGGCATATTCCTTAACAGATATTCACCTTATTCAATAGTAAATCAAATTTATCACAATAATCATCTAATACCTCAAATTACCTGTTTGTGTCAAAGCCTTAAGATCTCCCAGTGTGTATTCAATTAGAATATATGCAAATATAGATTATATATATCTAACATATCATTTCAGACAACGACATACCTGAAATTTTCATGTGCTATTGATGCCATTGCAAAGCTCTTCCTTCAAGATGAACATCTGCATAACGAACTTTTAATATTTCTGGAGTTTCATTGATGGTGAAGAATTGGTCTCACTTATAAATAAAACCTTCTACATCTTTTCCCTCGAATTTAGAAAATTCGACTTTAAAAAACCGATTTTTACTACTCGTTACACGTCCTCTCCTGTATCTTCTCTGTTTGAATTCCAATTACCCTGGCTACCTGAATCATTTTCTTTCATGTTATGATTATTGCTAAGAATCTGCAAATTCTTCAAAATTTCCTCGATATGTGACTTCATTGTTGCCATATTAGTGGAATTCTTTTCTGCTACCGACTCCATTCGTACCAATGACAATTCATGCTTCTTCAGTGCCTTCTTGAATTCTTGATTGCACGTCGTCATCTGCTTTTTCGTTTCCAATTGAATCTCAATCAATTCCTAGCATTCCGAAGGGATCGAAATGCTCTGGTGCCCCTTGTTACCTTAGAATTAGAAAAAAACTAAAGAGAAGAGGAATTCATCATCCAAGTTAATATGTTTAATAAGCTCATCTGCTTATTATAGCCGTGTAACAAACTAACGACTATAAGTACAATTTTCAGTTGTAGTGTCTTAGTAATACAACTATTAAAATTCGACTGTATTTGTGATTGTAACAAAGTGATGAGTAGTGAAACACGCGTCACCACATGATCATCCTTTTGCAACCCTTGAAGTCGTTAAAAAGGAGAAGATGAAGAAGACCACTATGATCAAGATGAAGACATATTGATTGTGATGGGAAAACATTAGAGATGTGAAGCGGATATGAAGCAATGTAATGAGCACATAGAACACATAATATTATGGGTAAGAAACTAGGCCAAGAAATAGGCCAAAGCTCCTTTACTATTAAGCAAGGATGCAAAAGTCGCTAGGCGCCCCCAGGTCGGAATAACTCCTTCGAGCGAGTAATCGGGCAGTACTCTGCTCTAGGCAGGAGTACTCGGATAATACTCAGGAACTACTCGGCCTCGGAACAACTCCTTGGAGCGAGTACTCGGCCTTGGAGACCGACTTTTGCAACAGTGTTATTAATTTGTATTTTGTATATATATAGATAAGAAAACTAGAGGTGCACAACCAAACACATTCCTAGACTTGACAGAGCAGCCAAACAGAAACCGGGCCATTTTACTGGTGCTCCAAACCAGTCCCAAACAAAAATCACTAATGAGTTCAAACCGGTATTCTTTCAAACAAAAACTGATTGTAACAGCTTCCTACCCAAACTAGTTTCAATCCAAATCAGTGTAGGGTTTGCACCTGGTTTGTACACCTCTAATCGGAAGTGTTAAAGTGCACTAAGACCAAGCGTAAAAATGAATATGATATGAATGAAAGCATCTTAGTGAACCGGACACAATAGAAAATGGTTATAGGAGTTTACTCGGAGTCTGGACTCCCCATTCAAAATGATAAAATTCATCTTTTTTATTCCCGATTTTGATTTGACATTTTACTTTTTATTATTTTTTTCCATTATAATTTGATTCCGTTTTCAAACACACTATAGTATTATTTAGTCGTATAATTTTATATTTATTCTGCTAATTTAAACTTAGATGCTACTTCACAAATTTAAAATAACTTATAAATTAAAAGTGGTTAGCTTAATACTCAAGTATTTGGGGAAATAATAATTTTTTATGTTAACCACTCGTGAAATAAAGAGTATTCGATCTACAGAATCGGATTCGTATGTTGTCAAACGAAATAAAAGATAAAGTTTTTTAGTTAATTAAGAATACGATTCCATGACAAAAACAAAACAATCAATCCATATAAATCAAATCAAATCAAAGAATAGACAAATTAATAAAGTATTACACACTACGGCATCTGCTATTTACTATATATTATTATTGTTATTATTATTTTGACAATGAAATTATTAACAAACAAATACCACAAAAAGATCAAAACTCATCATCACAAACGAAACCATGATCATCTTTGCTTGCTCTAGAAGCATGCATCCAAGACGCAACAGCAACACAATGCAGCACAACTGCAAATTAAATAACACACGTGTTACATATACATTAGTTTATTTCATATGATCATTCTATATGTATTCATGATTCTCCTTCTAACCAAACATTAAACCAAACCGATTATCTGGTTTTAAATACAAACCGAGTTTTTAATCCCACCATTTTTTTTTACTATAAACTATATTTGTATAGCCTGATAAATTAAATAAACCAAATTTTATATTTAAATGCATAAATCCTATAAAAATAAATTTGGTTTATTCAGATAAAACTTAATTCGAATTTGATTTTTGGTTATGTTTTGATATACCTAATTTTTCCTGTTCAATTTAAAAATATTTCAAACCAAATCAATTAACATGTCAAATTACAACTTTTCAGAGACTTTCTAGCTATAAAATTAATTACCATCCTTTCCAGAAGCCATCGCTCCTAGTCTGGGTCACCACTGGATCCCGACTATCCGGATTGGTGGTTCCGTCTCTTGTCGGATACCCGATAGGCGGCGGTGCCACCACGTATGACGCTCCTTGTGGTGCCGGCGGGTACGCAACTGCATGATCAATGTCAAATTTCAATCATATCCAAGTTCATTAAACTTACATTAATTATCCGAAATTAAGCAGCTAACAACAACATATGTAATCAATTATCAATCTTTCAACTTCAAAACTCACCAGGAATCTGATTTTGATCCAACTGACTCATGATTCAGATGCTTGAAAATCCAAGTGTATGTGGATGATTAAGATTGAAGATCGGAAAACAAGTTTTGATTCAAGATTATTAAAAAATTCGTTTTTTTGTTTGTCAATTATGAGTTCAGGAACCTGTTTGTGTGTGTATATATAGATATATTCGAGGGGTGGGGGTCACAAAACACGCCTAAGGAACGTCTTCGTCAAAGTGACAACAAAACACGGTGGATGTGCATAACTTTTATTTTATTTTGTCTTCATAATTGATAAAAAAATTCACGCGTTATGAGTTATGACTAATGTGAAAAAAGTTATCAGTCTTTCGCTTATATTGAAAACTACGCTTCGCGGCAGGAGGCCGACATATCTTTATCAAAATTTAAATGGAGGCATAAAAATAACGGTAAAAATAATGTTAATGGCAAAACAAATCTAAAACTAAAACAGAATAATATTAATATTAATAAAAAATAAACCTTTAATTCTAAAACTTTAATTGTTTGCGATATATATATATGGAAAGAGCAAATAATAAGAATTTTTTGTTTAAGAAGTGTAAGAACTAATAGGGGTATGACATGTAGCATGATAATTTAGGTTTAACATTTTTTTATACTAAATTTTTTATTTTTTTTACTACATTCTTTTTTTGTTATATTATTTTTTTGTACTGGATTTTTGGGTTTATTGTATAGTATTTTTGTTTTTTATTACATTTGTACTTTTTTGTACTAGATTTTTATTTCTTTGTATAGGATTTTTATTTTTTTGTTCTAGATTTTTTTTACTATGTTTTTAATTTTTGTATTGGATATTTTTGTACAATATTCTTGTTTTTTTAGCATGCTAAATGTCAAACTCATATTAATTCTTACTCTTTTTAGTCAAAAATCTCTTCTTAAAAAATAAATCTCTTGTTAGTAATTCAACCTTGACAATGTTAGTTATTTATAATGACTAAAATTTAAATCCTAAAACGAAAGAATAAAAACAAATGGGTTCAGCCTGGCAAAATATGTGAGTTGGGTAACGGGTCAGAACGTATTTTGGTAAGTTGAGTGGGGGTGAGGATATGTTATAAGCAAAATCACATTGCATCTAAATGGGTTACTTTTAAAAAACTTCAATTTAGTTCAAATCAAAATGAGTAGTCTATTTAAATAATCTTGAATGATTTTTTCATCAAACATATTATTAATAATTATTATCCATTTGAATCCTATCTATATACATAGTTTTTTAAGTTATCTATTTTGACTCGCATTGTGTTAAGAAAATTACTCATCTCAACCCGTTCTATGCTATGTTGTTATCTGTTTTAACCCAAAATGCAATACTTATTCACCCAAACCAACCAATTTCCCTTGATTTAGGTCAAGATTGTCGAGTTTAAATAGAGTTAACGTAACTATTAAAAAATTGTGGCCGAAAGGTAATATCGAGGTTGTCAAAGACTTGTATATACAAAATTATAATTCACGTTCAACATTAGCCACTTTCGATCAGTGTTTTTGTGACCGGACCGACCAGTCGTATCAGTTCAACCGGGGAACCGACGCGTTGGCAGTTCGGTCGAGCATATACAAACGGCTCCATAAATAACCTTCCAGTTTTGTCAAACAGTGGCTGAACCATGAGACCGGAAAAGACGATTAAACCGGAATTCTACCAAATGGAAGTATAAACTGGCATATATGTGAACTGCAAATGATAACGGAAGAAACTAAAAAGAAGATGAAGTTGAGACTAGGGCGGATTACAAGTCGTAGTAGCCGGTAGTGGTGAGTGACGGTGGTTGAGTAGTGGTCGACGTTGGTGGTATATAACTTGATATTTATTGCGCGGGTGGATGCTATATATCCATGAAGAAGATGATATGTACTAGAGGGTTCTATATCCATGGTGAAGAAGAAAAAATGCTTCTATTAATTGGAGCATTTGAGCGGCTGTCTTGTCTTGAAGAAAAAAAAATAACATTAGTTTCATTATAGATCTAGGGTTTAGAGATAAGTTTCACTTATATCCTTAGAGTTATTGCTTATCCCATTTTTAATCCTTTCTTATTTTTTTTTTACACATTCGATCTATCAATATAAGTTTTATATACTAGTCTATTCTAATAAAAGAATAGCAAAAATGTCACATGTCACTCCTATAATCACTCTCTTATTTTTTTCCCTCCTTTTTACATTATACATTGATTGCTAAATATTCTCTCTCACTTACTCTCTCTCTCTCTCTCTCTCTCTTATTTAACACTAATGATTTAAAATAATAATTAAATTATATGATTAAATACAAATAATATAAATCTTTTTATTTTAATAAGTTATTAAAACTTAATAAATTATAAGAAGATTTCAACCATCTTATTTGTGAGGCCCTGATCCTCGGTACCTAGCAGAGTTGGGTTTACATCATCATCTCACAGTTCTTAAACCAAAAACTTTCATAAATCATGCAGCGGAATTTAATCATAGTTTGTCAAAACATAAAACACATAATTGTCTGTATTAAAAGTTAAAACATATCATATTGCCATAACCATCGGATCTTTTAACTTCGTGCCACGAGCATACTGTCCTTGTACTTATTCTTCAACCAGACATACATGATAAAAAGTCAGCCTTTTCTGTTGAGTTCTAGTTTTTATAAAACATCATAAACGTCGTGCGAGTTTAGGCATCATTCACATGAAAAACATTACTATATTCACATAAACCATATCAAGTAATCGTCATAGTCATTGTAATCACGCAACCACTGTTCAAACATGAACAGTGGGCTTATGCCGGCACAAGGCTCCATGTTTATAGTCCGATCGACTCATACCCCATTATAGTCAGGTTGATTTCATACCCTTTCGTAGAGAGTACGAGGACATCATCATACTTACGCCATAATGAGTTATGGGAGCATTGTTCATTCATCATATCATGTTATACAAGCATCATATCATCGTTTCATCATAACATCATAGCATCGAAATCATGTCATGACAGAATCCGTCATCATATAATCATATCATCATGGCATCATTAACATGTTATTCTAGCATCTTATCATCATATCATCATAACACCTTAACCTCATAAACATGTCATACTAACATCTTATCATTTTAAAATCGTAACCTTATCCTAACAGCATAGGACTTTATCATAACATAGCATCATACAACTATCATCAATATAGTCTTTATCATAGCATGTCATCATACATTCATCATCATATCACATCATCATGCTTTCGTTATCATAACACATTTAATGCATTTAACATTCTAGCACATTCACATGCATAACTCATCAGAAACTATCATTAGGCATTTGTTATCAAAGCACATTCGCATACATCATCAACCACATGATCCAACATGTATGCCATCCCAAAAACATAATTACACATAACATGTTAAAGTAGGGCATCTAGAACTCACCTGAAAGTGGAGTGGCTCTTATCTTCCTAAACTGAATTGCCTTGGCTAGCACTCCAGAACGTACATTGTTACATCATCTCATTACATTTCATTCCCAGACTTAGAATTTATTCTAAGTCCCCTTAGCTCACTTAACTAGTCCCCCATAAGCACAAGTTCTCGAAATTGGCTAAGTATTCGAAGTATCAATGTACACGAAAGTCATATAGTTTACGAAATGCTAAAGTATTCGAAACCTTGGAGTTCACGAACCCTCATTTCACGAAACCTTTCACGGATCCTCAGTTCACAAACCTAGTTCACGAAATTGAGGTTCACGAAAGGGGTTCGGATTCTCCCGTTTCGTGTATTCTTCAAATGCTCATCTTTTCATCATAAATCATCTTAGAAAACTATCCAAGAGTTGAGGAGCTAGTTCTAGGTGCATAATGGCCTTAGCAACATGTAGAGACCAAAAAGGAGCAAACTTTCTACATAAAGGCATGGCATATATGCATGTTTTCATTTTTGTCTAAAAATCGTAACTTTTACTAATCAAACCCTTACATGATGTTGGATGATCCTCCTCGTAGCTTCCCGTGTGTTTCCTCCTTCTTTTGTTCGAGCAAAAGTCGTTTCCTGTAGTTCCTGAACTGTCCACTTCGAGTACTTGAGAGAGAGTGCTTCCAACCAAAGTTGAGCATGTTTCCCAAGGCACTCATATATATAGGCTATGTTCATGAAGCTGTTACCCGAAATGTAGTTCATGAAAGGAAGTTCACGATATTGGTTCGAGTACTTCAGTTCGTGATCTTTTATCCTGTTTATTTTCCATCTGTTTCCTACAAGTTAATCTTCTGTTACCCATTTTTAAGTTCAAATAACTTGCATAGAAAATTTGGGGTGTTACAAGTCTCCCCTCCTTACAATAGGCTTCGTCCCGAAACCTGCCTTGTTTTACATCTCGAACAAATGTGAATACAATCTGTTCGTTTCCTTTTCCATTTCACACGTAGCATCTGATCCATTACGATGCTTCCATTGAACTTTGACTTGTCGAACCGTTTTATTCCATAGTTACTTTTCCTTCGTGTCTACGATCGCAACTGGTTTTTTAATGTAGTTCAGTCGGTCATCCACCTCGATGTCTTCCAAAGGAACATGTGCTTCCTCATTCGCCAAGCACTTCCTAAGATGTGACATGTGAAAGGTAGGTTGGATCCCGTTCAGTTCCTCCAGTAGGTCCAATCGATATGCGACCTTTCCTACCTGTGCTTCTATCCGAAACGGTTTGATCTACCTCTGACTTAGCTTTCCTCTCTTTCGGAATCGAATGATTCCCTTCCATGGTGATACTTTTAGCAACACGTGACCACCAACATTGAACTCTATTGGCCTTCGGCGCTTATCAGCGTAGGATTTCTGGCGATCTTGTGCGGCTTTCATACGTGCTTTTATCATCAGTAACTTTTCTGCCATGTCGTTCACTGCAGCTTTGTTTCCCATTTCTTCATATCCCACTTCACCCCAACACAACGGGGTTCTGCATCATCTTCCATACAACGCCTCATAAGGGAGCATTCCGATACTGGCGTGGTAACTGTTGTTGTAAGAAAACTTCACCAATGGCAAGTGGTCATCCCAGCTTCCTCCAAAATCGATAATGCACGCCCTAAGCATATCCTCCAGTGTTTAGATAGTCCTTTTAGACTGTCCATCCGTTTGTGGGTGAATCTTCAGTTTGCGCGAAGCATAAGCTATCACCCTTCCCCTTTGCACCATTACACATCCCAACCCTTGTCGTGAAACCTCAGCATACACAACAAAATCATCATTTCCATCTGGAAATGCTAAAACAAGAGCTTAGGTAACTTTCTCCCTTAGCACTGTAAAGGCTTGTTCTTGGTTTTGGCCCATCATACTTTACGGCTTTCTTCGTGAGTTTCGTCAATGACACTCATATATATAGGCTATGTTCATGAAGTTGGTACCCGAAATGTAGTTCACGATATTGGTTCGAGTACTTCGGTTCGTAATCTTTTATCCTATTTATTTTCCATCTATTTCCTACAAGTTAATCATTAGTTACCCATTTATAATTTCAAATAACTTGCATAGAAAATTTGGGGAGTTACATTATTTTAAAATTTAATTTTATGATGTTTAAATATTCATTATTTATTATATATAGTTTTTCTTATTTCACAATTGATCATTATAATATCAAACACATTAGTTTTTATCATAACTATTGGTTTAGAACAACTTAAATTTATTCAATTGATGTAAAACTATTTTTATGTATTTGTTTGTCTCTTCCTTATATACATAAATATGTTTGAAACAAATAGTGCTTTTAATATTATTTTATATAACTTTGAGAAATTTGGAGTTAAAAGAGAATAAAATAATTAAAGTAAATTATTTAATCTATTTTTATATTAATATTTAATTTACATTTGTGATAGTTCACTTGATTTTATGTTTAGTTTATCTTAAGTTTATTGTTGATAAAAATTATTACATAAAGTATGTAAACTTATTTTCAAATGTATACTTCATCTTTAAGTGCAAAAATCTTTAATGGTTCATAAAAATATAATTTTATACCAATACATAAACAACACCATATCACAACATTTATTTATTTTTATTGATTAACAGGAGATATAATTTTATGTGTAAATTTTAAAAATAGACTAAAACTATATGTTTCATGAAAGTTAACATATTTTCTTAATTTAAAAATAGGTTAAAACTCTAAGTTTCACGAAAAAAAATATATATATTATTCTACTTACTATTTATGTGTATTCATTAAGATTGCACTTACTATTTTGGTTTCTATGTTGATTCAAACATAAAAGGTTAAATTTTAAAAATGTCATTTTACTAATATTGCAAATTTTAGTAAAATGTTAGAGTGTTTTTTTCTTTATGATTTTATGTAATATGTTTAGAAATTGTCACGCTAAATATAATATTTTATCATCAAAACTTGGCATATCAAACTGAATAATACGAAAGAATTGGTTTTGATATATCTTTTTTAATAGTGATTTGTCAATTAATATTGTTCAAATATTGTTTTTTGCTTTGCTTTTTGTTAAATAAGCCTTTTCTTTTATGTATATTCATCTTTTCAAAAAAGAACTTTTAATTTAACAAAATTTCATCAATTTTTGTTGTATTATTATAAATGTTTTGTAACACCCCAACTCGGCGAGAGCTGACGTGTTACTATTACAGATATCAAATCAAAAACATCAATCTTTTAAATCAAAAATAATCCTTAGATAACATTCGAAATAATTTAAAAATAAAGCATAGTCTTAAACATATAAAATAAACGTTAAAATGTCTTTTATTAACTTCATCATATTCTAATTCTCTCATCACACATTCCCATGATTTTCCCGGTTCTCTTGTGTACCTGTTATATAAACAACAGAAAACACAAGAAAAGAAAATGGCTGAGCCAAAAGTTACTCAGTAACGGAAGAACAATAGTAGTAATGAGATACCGATAAACAGAAACAGATATAAACATACCATTACAAATTATACAGAACTGAACATATGACTGATCATATAAGCTGAACATAACATATGAACACGACATAATATTTCAATAAACAGTCGTGTATTTATACAGAAGCACCCTGAGCCAAACAGATAAAGTGAAAGATATCCGGGTAGCTACTCCCATCTATCAATCACAGAGATGGTGTGTGGGACGTACACACATTATTCCATCCCCCAGAACAGATAACATATAACAGAACTAGGATCGACCCATACGCCTCTCATATAAAGGTGGCCAGTGTACTCCCTGAGTACTAAATAGAGACGCCGTGACTATTTATTACACACTGTCACGATAAGTGTCACATCACTGACGCCACAATGATGTGTCAGATAGCTCGGGTAACAGAGTACTAAAACTGAAGGATAGCATAACTATCTAACATATAACCGAACGCATTGATCAAGTCTGAAATCTTATTTTCTATGGGAACATGCAATAATGAGTACAACTAGAAGACCTATTGCATGCTATAACAATTAGTAATCAGAAACAATATTCAAAACGGTTAAGAACATAAGAAACTGAGAAATAAACGGGTCGTAGCAATGGAAGAAATTAGAGATGCTAGACCACCCAACTAATAACAGAAGGCAAAATACTATGATTTGAAGAAGATAGGATCCGTACCTTGATCTAGCAAAGTGAAGCAAATTTTCAACTTCCTCAAGTACTAACACCTATATTTTATTATAATTCAATTTGGTTAATAGAGTTTAGAGGTTGTGATAATTTTATTGATTTTTAACCAACAGAGAGCTTTAATAGATCTATATCATCCTAAATAAAATAGATGTAAACATTGTGTTGATAAATTATACTCATATTAGTACAAGTGATAAATATGATTCTCATATTTAGTTGTATTCTTATTTACATAAGTTTGGAGAATTCAATGAATATTACCCACCCAGTACATCATCAATTGTTTGTAGCAGCAGGTCACCAAAAGAAGGAAATTTTCATGGTTATCATCACTTGCACTAATGAGATTGTATTTATTTAAATTTATTTTAAAACCTACGATTGCTCTTTATATTCTTTGATTTTAATTACTATTAGTGAAGCTCACTTGACAACACTCACCATTTCTCTATTAAATTCCAACCGATGTGTGTGTATATTTTAAGTCAACAGGTCACCCTAAACTAATCAAAGAGATGTCAGAACCACCTAAGTTCATGACAATTAGATTTTTAACCAATTGATAAATTTTAGATTCCTTATTATTGTTTCTTTGTTCAACGCTTTCAAATCACCAACAGGTAACCTACACAACTTCGATTTATAAGTATTCACAACTCAACAAAAGTCAATATATTACCTTAATTTCTGCAGAGGACAAATCAGAAAGTTGCTCACAACCCGAATAAAACAATCAACGAGAGGAACAACACTAGAAATCCCCAAATTGTGTAAACAACCTACATAATTCATGAATAAGACCCAATTGCTTCAAGCTACGACTCCTCAACAAAGAACCCCGATTTAGAACACGGTTGATTGTAGTTACCTGGTTGCACGAAACAGATAATAGGAACTAATAGCAGCAGATGTCTGGTGCCTGAACTATAATCGTACAGCAGTGCAATGAACTTCCAGGTGAACGCAGGGCTGATCGAGAACAAGGCTGAGCAACAGAGCGTTTACGAGCTAAACTTCTGGATCTCAAAGGTTGTAATTCGATTAATGGGGCATCGTGATTTAGAATGACTTTCATCCCCATCTTCAGGAAAGTTTGTTGCGGTGATGATGATCAGTGGAGATCGTGGCTTGACCGAAGAAGAAGGGAAAAAAAAACTAGGTTTTTGTTTTGGGGATTTTGACTTAAACCACTTTTGAAAACTCACGTATACTTATATATATTCTTTGATGACATATTTATTATTATTCTATTACTATTATTATCATTTCTTTTATTTATTTATTATTATTATTATTATTATTATTATTTTAGGTATTATAATTCTACCCTCCTTAAAAGAAAATTTCGTCCTCGAAATTTAACAAGTGCAGATGAAAGAGATAATCTATTACAGAACTTTAAGAGTCATGATTTCAACCATCATACCCAATACAACACAGTGTTGAAAACTAGCAAATCTAATTTACTAACTAATAACCTTCCTAATCAGTCAGTCATATGATTTTTAATTATAGAAACTATAACCAAACGGTCACAAAACCGCATCTTGTACTTCATAACAAAGAGTGATAAAACTTAATAACTAAGACTAACAATGATATCATAATACTTAGGTCAGATAATTAAACTAAAAACGTATAGCTAGTAACTTCTTCATATAACAGATAACTTACGTCAAATTACTGAATACGAGTCTAATAATTATAACATGAACATTGTAACAAACAAAAAGCCAGATAATTAAATGCAGATAATTGAGACGGATAGTAGTATGGACCCCTAGGACTCGAACAATTTCTATAAACGTGTGATATAATGGTGGAATCCCCTAAGGAAGTAGTAATCGTCAAGATGTGCTAATAAGCAATGAGTGCGGTGCAGTCAATCAGCAAGTACTTATCAAACAGTAGAGAAACAACATACTGCATAACACCTGTATCAAATAAGACATGGATATCAATTTCATATAATCGGAGTGTGCCAGAAACGTACCTATGGTATCATCTACTTCACCAGCTGTAGGTACAAAAGCTCGTCCTCACGTAGTAGTATTAGTAGGATTCTTCCTTGTGTCAGCTCGAGGGTCATGCTGAGGGCAATCCCTAACCAAGTGTCCTGACTGTCCACATCTGAAACATAACCCTCTGGCCCAACGACATACCCCTTTGTGCAGTTTCCCACATGTGGTACACGGAGGAGTAGCATCACGGTTCTGCTGAGAGGGTTGCTGGGTTAACGGTTGACCTTGAGTGGGGGTGGTTACCAACTGATTCTCAGCAGGCTTCTGATTCTGATTGCGGTTCTCCCAGTGCTGAGAATGCTGAGTAGTGTTTCTATCAGATCGGTATCGACTGTCACGAGGTGATGGGAACTGATTCCTTCCCGATTGTGAAGACGACGGATCCCGATCGCTTTCCCTAGACCTCTTTCGATTTTCATCAGATCTCTTATTCCCGTCCTTATGATCATTATGCAGATTTTTAACCGCATCAACAACTTCATTAACATCTCGAAACTGAAGATTTAGAATAAATTTTCTGTCTCTGTCACAAACTCCCCATTTAAAATCTTCCACTTGCTTCTCATTTGAACCTACAGCTGTACCCAGAAAGCTTACTAATCGTGTGAATCTAGTCTTGTATTCTGTTATATGCTCCTCATTACTTTGCCTGATAGCAGCATACTCCCTGAGATACTCATTGCGATCCGCAGCAGTGAAATGTTGCCTATAAAACAACTCTTTAAACTCCTCCCAGGGAAGTGTAACCGCATACTGATCTCCTCCTCTGGCCAGCTTCAATGTTTTCCACCATCCCAATGCATCATCTTCCAACTTGTAGGTTGCTAGTCTAACTTTGAAGGCATTATCCACGCCTAGCACCTCAAAAAGCTTTTCAATGTGAGCAATCCAATTTTGAGCCTCAAATGGAGTAGCAGCAGTACTAAATGACTTTGGCTTTTGCTTCTGGAAGCGCTCAAGCCAAACGTGAATTCCAGCAGGTGCTGCTCCTACACCAGCTCCACCTTGATTAGGAACTGCTCCGCCACCATCTCCACCTTGATTAGGTCCATTACCACCATTAGCATGTTGTTGCATTTGTTGAATAACAGTTTGAGCAGTCTGATTCATCAAATTAGGCAGGATTCCAGAAATAGCAGTGTTGACAGCATTGGTAACCAGAGTTTGCAACTGTGCATTGTCTGAGGCGTTGGTCTCATTGCGTCTGTTCACACGTCTCTTAGGAGGCATCTAACATTAATTAACATGTGCGAGTAATAATAACAATTTAAGTGAAATACGAGATCCTAACCCAACGTCTACCCATTACCTCACAAGTTCTGTTAATAAAGTTTAAGTTTTCTACAAGAAAGAGCCTTTGCTCTGATACCATAACTGTAACACCCCAACTCGGCGAGAGCTGACGTGTTACTATTACAGATATCAAATCAAAAACATCAATCTTTTAAATCAAAAATAATCCTTAGATAACATTCGAAATAATTTAAAAATAAAGCATAGTCTTAAACATATAAAATAAACGTTAAAATGTCTTTTATTAACTTCATCATATTCTAATTCTCTCATCACACATTCCCATGATTTTCCCGGTTCTCTTGTGTACCTGTTATATAAACAACAGAAAACACAAGAAAAGAAAACGGCTGAGCCAAAAGTTGCTCAGTAACGGAAGAACAATAGTAGTAATGAGATACCGATAAACAGAAACAGATATAAACATACCATTACAAATTATACAGAACTGAACATATGACTGATCATATAAGCTGAACATAACATATGAACACGACATAATATTTCAATAAACAGTCGTGTATTTATACAGAAGCACCCTGAGCCAAACAGATAAAGTGATAGATATCCGGGTAGCTACTCCCATCTATCAATCACAGAGATGGTGTGTGGGATGTACACACATTATTCCATCCCCCAGAACAGATAACATATAACAGAACTAGGATCGACCCATACGCCTCTCATATAAAGGTGGCCAGTGTACTCCCTGAGTACTAAATAGAGACGCCGTGACTATTTATTACACACTGTCACGATAAGTGTCACATCACTGACGCCACAATGATGTGTCAGATAGCTCGGGTAACAGAGTACTAAAACTGAAGGATAGCATAACTATCTAACATATAACCGAACGCATTGATCAAGTCTGAAATCTTATTTTCTATGGGAACATGCAATAATGAGTACAACTAGAAGACCTATTGCATGCTATAACAATTAGTAATCAGAAACAATATTCAAAACGGTTAAGAACATAAGAAACTGAGAAATAAACGGGTCGTAGCAATGGAAGAAATTAGAGATGCTAGACCACCCAACTAATAACAGAAGGCAAAATACTATGATTTGAAGAAGATAGGATCCGTACCTTGATCTAGCAAAGTGAAGCAAATTTTCAACTTCCTCTACTTGTACTAACACCTATATTTTATTATAATTCAATTTGGTTAATAGAGTTTAGAGGTTGTGATAATTTTATTGATTTTTAACCAACAGAGAGCTTTAATAGATCTATATCATCTTAAATAAAATAGATGTAAACATTGTGTTGATAAATTATACTCATATTAGTACAAGTGATAAATATGATTCTCATATTTAGTTGTATTCTTATTTACATAAGTTTGGAGAATTCAATGAATATTACCCACCCAGTACATCATCAATTGTTTGTAGCAGCAGGTCACCAAAAGAAGGAAATTTTCATGGTTATCATCACTTGCACTAATGAGATTGTATTTATTTAAATTTATTTTAAAACCTACGATTGCTCTTTATATTCTTTGATTTTAATTACTATTAGTGAAGCTCACTTGACAACACTAACCATTTCTCTATTAAATTCCAACCGATGTGTGTGTATATTTTAAGTCAACAGGTCACCCTAAACTAATCAAAGAGATGTCAGAACCACCTAAGTTCATGACAATTAGATTTTTAACCAATTGATAAATTTTAGATTCCTTATTATTGTTTCTTTGTTCAACGCTTTCAAATCACCAACAGGTAACCTACACAACTTCGATTTATAAGTATTCACAACTCAACAAAAGTCAATATATTACCTTAATTTCTGCAGAGGACAAATCAGAAAGTTGCTCACAACCCGAATAAAACAATCAACGAGAGGAACAAAACTAGAAATCCCCAAATTGTGTAAACAACCTACATAATTCATGAATAAGACCCAATTGCTTCAAGCTACGACTCCTCAACAAAGAACCCCGATTTAGAACACGGTTGATTGTAGTTACCTGGTTGCACGAAACAGATAATAGGAACTAATAGCAGCAGATGTCTGGTGCCAGAACTATAATCGTACAGCAGTGCAATGAACTTCCAGGTGAACGCAGGGCTGATCGAGAACAAGGCTGAGCAACAGAGCGTTTACGAGCTAAACTTCTGGATCTCAAAGGTTGTAATTCGATTAATGGGGCATCGTGATTTAGAATGACTTTCATCCCCATCTTCAGGAAAGTTTGTTGCGGTGATGATGATCAGTGGAGATCGTGGCTTGACCGAAGAAGAAGGGAAAAAAAAACTAGGTTTTTGTTTTGGGAATTTTGACTTAAACCACTTTTGAAAACTCACGTATACTTATATATATTCTTTGATGACATATTTATTATTATTCTATTACTATTATTATCATTTCTTTTATTTATTTATTATTATTATTATTATTATTATTATTTTTTTAGGTATTATATGTTTTCTATTTTGTTTAATTCATGTTTATCTCAATCACTTAAATAACCAGTTATTTGAAATTATTAGAAAGTTTCAAATTTTAAATTATTTTTATATTTTTACCCTAATATTTTTCTATCCAATTACCCAAATGTGCACATATATTTTCACTTTTACAAAAAAAAAAAATAATTAATTTGATATTTAGATCAAATTTATTAAATTTCTTTATTCAATCTCAATCTCAATAACATTAACTGTATTTTCTTAATTAACTAAATTTTATAACTTAACAAACAAAAATTCATCTCACATAATCATTTTATAATTATCAAATCTTAATTAGTAATTCGTATCATTTAATATATTTTTTTAATAAGCCAATGTAGTACACAGGTAACTAACCAAGTAGGTGTGTGTCTATATATATAATGGCACCTTGTTCTTAAATTCGGTCTGACCAATCCAACTAGTCCAACCAGTGACCAATAAGACGTCGGTTCATTGTACAGTTTGGTTTTGAAAAAATTTTCCCTATTAGAGATATTCTTCTTCATCTACGCTATGTCTTGAGTTTATTAAAAGAGAACAAAAAGAAAAAGAAATAAGTGGAAATGAGAAGAAAAGAAGGGAATTTTTTCCTTCCATTTCCTTCCGAATTAGAATTAAAGAAAAGCTAAATAATTTTGCCAAGTTTTCCTTCATTTCCCTCTGTTTCTCTCCTTAAATGAAACTCGGGAACACAACATGTGTTATTTTCCATTCCCTTCATTCGTTAAATGAAACTTAGGAACACAAACTTGTTTCTCATTTCCTTCCATTTCCCTTCTTTTCTCTCCTTAAATGAACTCGAAAACAAAGCGTATAAACCTGCGTGACCTACACATCTGAACATCCACCACTATTAGGTTGTTACATGAACAACCATCACTACGATCTGAAAAAAAAAAACCACCACGATCTAAACAACCAAGAGCTGCCACCACAAACTACCATCTTAATGGATTCATCATAGAAATCACAAAAACTGACAACCATCTTAGTTGGTCCTGATCGTCGACGACAACCACGAACTGCAGCCCACCATCACTCTACTCTCTTCCCAAGGATTTCCGCTCACTCTACCGCCACCCCTTAACGAAGACCTACCACCACCATGATTCTATTCTCTTTGTCACTACAAAAGACCCACCTCCTTCAGCCACCGCCCATTAGTTTGCCACCACCATGATGTCACACCCCAACCGACGGTGGAATACGTCGGGGCGCGAGTTTGACTGTTCATTAGCTCATGGTGATATTATAACGTGTCAATATTTGAAGCATCATTATTAACAATTTAAACAATAATTAATTACAACATTCAAATCAAACTTACAAAGTACTCAAATTTTAATTACATTTGAATTACTGATACATTGTTTAACATTTAGCTAGGTCTACTAATGCTTATCCTACGTCTTCACCAAGTCTTCACCTTAACCTGTTACATATATAAAATAAATTTGGGTCAACTATATGAAATAGTTGGTGAGTTACCCACACAGTTTAATACATATATGAATATGTTTAAAATTAATTGCAAACAAAGTCTTAATTAAGTATGACCTAGAGCAAGTGTACATTACAAGTTCACATGAATTCTTTAGCTCTTTCACCTTTACTAACTTAATGACATAAGTCACTAATGAAACCTACTAGTCACAAAAATTGAATATCAGCTCTTTCACCTTTGCATTTTACAATAACCAAAGTTATTGTGCAAAGGATATCAGTAACATAGATTATCAGCTATTTCACCTTTGCAATATATAATAAGCTAAGTTATATTGCAAGGGCTACTAGTTTCATTGTATAAAAATAGCATAACAAGATAATACATTGTATATAAACAAGTAGTCATACTATAGTACATAAGTCAAACAACTTAGACTAATAGTTTGTAACTAATTTGATTTTTGACTCTAGAATAACTTGATTGAATAAAGTCATATGTAACACCCCAAAAGTACCAAATCTAATAGAGAGAGTATGAGTGAAACTCACTTAATTGTTTGTTTAGTTAAATGGCAGAGGATGGAGTTGCAGACAGTGTTTCACCTAGAGTCACAAGGCATAATAGCCTTAGTATTTGTTTAAGTTTAAGTCTTGGTATCCTAAAATATACGGTATCCTAATAGAATTCTAGAATGAAATGTCTAAGTTTGAATGGATCATTAGAATATTTAATTATTTAAATAAATATTATTGTTTGAATTTGAATAATACTTAAATATCCTATTTCCATCCATTTTTGTTTAACAAATGTTATAGTTTTGATTTATAAATTTTGTTTATAAGAATATTTGTTTTATAACAATCTTTTACAATAAACTTTAATTGTATAAATTAGATTTTTGCTTTAGTAATTTGATTTATAAAAATTATAATTATTTGTTTTAAAACAATATTTAAATAATTATGTGTTTTGTTTATTGAAACTTTGTTTTAAATAACATTTGTGATTGATAAACAATTTATAAAAATTTACAATAGTCAAATGTAAAGATATGATAAATAATATTATTTAAATAAGACTAATATTTATTTAAATCTAAAAATATGATAAAAGTATTTGAATAATAATCACAATATTTAAGCATTTAAATAAAAATGTGGAAAAAATATTTAAATATATAAATAAGAATGATACAATAAGATTTAGAATATCTAAACTTTAAAAAAACATTTAATTAAGAAAATAAAATATTTAACTATATAATTAGAAATATGATTAGATATTTAAATAAAAATTAGCAAGAGAGAAAAAAAATATTTTAATATTAAAATAGGTTTTACAATACTCAAACATTTAAATAAAAAATATGTTTTAACTTGTAATATGATTTTTAAATCATCATTTTATGAATAAAAATATTTAAATAAATAATTAGAATTTTCTGAAATAAATAATTATTAAAGTTTATTAGGAAGTAGTTTTTATGATTTTTAGACTTATTTCTAAAATTCTAAATAAAAGAGAATGGATAAAAGAGGTTAGAAATAGAGAAAACCAGATTAAACCCTCTCGCAAGCCTACAATGCATGCGTCTTACCGCTTAACTAGGCCGGGTATTCGCTGTTGGAAACTAGAACATTTTCGTTTTATGTAGATTCCCGATTGAACCTCCAATTTCCCTAAGAACCCTAGTATAGATTTCGATCTGCAGATTCTTTCGAATTACATATTGTGAGACCCTAATTGTTTAGGGCTTTTGTTCTAGACTAGATTACGAGTATATTGATGTTTTACTTACCTAGAATGGAATGGTTTCGAGGGTGATCAGTAAAGCACAGTTGAAGATGATAACATGAATCCGATCGAGGTTCTGAGGTTGTCTCAGAAGGGGCTTTTGGTGCGATTAGAACCAGAGAGATAGTGTTTGTGTGTGTGTTTCATTTGATTGAGGATTAGCCATTTTAGTCGATTTGAGGTTGATTTTGTCAAGTTGTTTCACGGCTGTAACTAACGCGTATAATCTTTTTATTTTTGGGATAAATTGCAAGTTTAAGATCTTGAGCCAACAGGGATTGCTTTGTGGCTCTTATAGATTAATTTTTCGCATTAACTGGTTGAAGACAAGGATCGAATGGTGGGAGCCGTGGGGAGAAGAAAGGATTTTGTAACTTGGAAAAAACAGCCCTCCAAGTTAGCTGATATTACCCAGTAACTGAGGGTGAGCAAAAAACCGAACCGGAACCGAATTAACCGAAAAACCGAACCTAAAAAACCGAACCGAATGAATAACCGGGAAAAACCGACCGAAAAACCGAACCGAAATCTTTATTAAAAATTAATATATACATATATATGTGTGTGTGTATATATGTTGCTATTTTCATACTTATTTAAAGGGAAAAAACACATAAAAACTCTACTAAAGATTTAAATTAGATGAATTCTATCAGTTTAAAAGGTAAAGATCGAAATTATTGCATATTTAGTTATTTATTTTTGATTTTTTTTAAATCTAAGAACATGATGATAATTATTTAGTTTTATTTTAATTAGTTAGTGTTCGATCAATTAATTTATTAATTGTTAAACATGTTTGCATTTTCAATGTTAGGCGTAGGCAGAACAAAAAAAACAAAAAAAAAGAAAAAAACCGAAAACCGAACCGAAACCGAAAAAAACGAAAACCGAACGGTTTGTAATAATTTAAAAACCGACTATGTCGGTTTTGGTTTTAACAAAAAACCGAACCGAACCGAACCGTGCACACCTCTAATTACTCTTTTACCTTCTCACATACTAGTTTTATTAAATTACAATAACAACCCCCCCCCCCCCCCCCCCCCCCCCAAAATTAAATTTTCTTGTTGTTTATACTCAAAATGTTTGCTAAGTTTGTAAACTATATATTATGTGTTTATAACTAAAAGATTATTGTCTAAGTTTTATAAGTTCTTTAATTTATACTCAAATATTGGAATAATAATTAAATGGGTTTGTTATGAAGCATATATTTATATATTTGTCTTCCTAATGAATTTTATTTAATCGTATGGGTATTATTTTAAAGATCTTAAATTAGTTTTATTGCATCTAATTAAAATTCATTGTTTTACTTTATTTATGTGTATATTTTTGTGTGTGTATATATTTATATAATTATTCATATTATTTCATATATATCCAAAGTTTATAAAAACTTTTTATTGCGTAATTTTAGTTTTATGTTCTAATAAAGTTTATGATTTAACCATACCTTATGAATGATTAATTAATTTTTTTTATAGTCGTAACGAAAAACCCTAGAGGTTACACACGACTCTACTATTTTTGTCACTAAAAAAACTCACCTACTATCATCTTTCTGCACAACCAATGTTTTTAAACCCGGACCGGCCGGTCGGACCGGGATTCGGTAGGCATAGCGGGCCGGTTCAGATGCCAAAACCGTTTTTGTAATAACCGGGCGGTCGGACCGGTGGTTGAACCGTTTTTTATATTTTAATATTTTTTTAATTTTTTTTTGATTTTTTATATATATATTTATAAAATGTATATAAAATCATCCGGTTCTTAAATCCGGTTCGACCGGTCCGACCTCTGACCAGTAAGGAGACCGGTTCGAATTCCGGTCCGGTTGTGAAAACATTGTGCACAACCCAAAATAGGATAAACACATGGAAAACCATGGGCCAGAACGAGGCACAAATTCGGTCAAACAAAACTTATTCCTATTTATTAAATTGAAGTATAACAGAGAGAGGTAATGTGCAACAATGCACTTAAACATGCATACTTTAGTGGCGTAATATATTGACATGACATTTGAGACGCACACATATAATGTTTATATATGTTGGTCTTTAAGGGAAAAAAATAAAATTGCACATTTTAGTTATTTTACTTAATTTTTTCAAAAATAACGTTGAAAGTGTTGTGTTGATCGGTTAATCAAGCATCATAAGCCGTGGGTCTCATTGAAAGCAAGATCATTATTCCTACATGATAGAGGTAAGGTTGTATACATCCTACTTTCTAATGCCCTATCTTAGTTTTGCTAATGATAAAATATACTAAGTATAATGATAATGATATATTTTTTAAGGCAAATTGGATTTAAATAATCCAAACTTTTATCATTTAGCCGATAGCGGTCCCAACTATGAAAATCCCTAATAACAGTTCCAACTTTTAACCTATTTACCTACACTGTACCGTCGTCAATTCTCCCTTAACTCCATTAACAGATGCTGACTGGATTGCGTATGTGGCCGTTTGACTTGGCAAAAAAAATGATGTGCTCTTGTCTTTAAAACTTTTACATTATTTACATATTAAAATCCAATCAGAGACAAGCAACTGAGTTCGTTTAGGGCTCCATTCATAAACCAAATTCCCAAATCCAATCCCCAAATTAAAGTATCCGATGAGTTCATCTTTGTCTTCTTCATCAGTTCAAAAGAAGCAAATAAGAATCTTTAAAGTTGTAGTCGATGGCAATGTATATTGTAATCACGACATGGTTGCCATCGTGAGATTTGATGAAAGTTGAAGTACAAGACAAGGCCACGAGTTTTATGGTTGCCTCTATGGCCTGCAAATTAATTCGTTCCCATGACTTATGATTTTTATGATTTGATCAGTTTTTGCTTTAATGTTTTTGAGATTATATATGCTAAAGGCTGGATTGCAAGTTCTTTATATGGAAAGAAGAAGTGGATGTTGTGTTTTTAGATGGATGCAATCATAAGTTGCTTGAATCTAAAAACAAGGCATTAGAAATGAAGATTGCAAACCTGAAAGTAAAGAATACCATGCTTGAAGAAGAGAACAAAACTTGAACATAGGTTGTCAAAGTCCAATTTTTTGCCTAGAAAATGTCTTTTTCTTGTAATGCTTAATGTCTTAACTTTGATGTATTGTTATTTAAAGGGTTTATATGAAATATAATGTTTAAATGTATTTGATTAACAATGTATGGTATAATGAATTTGCATGAAAAATAATGTATCAGTTATGAGCAAAATGTCAACTGATACATAAACAAAAGTGTCTTACAAATTGACATACCATCAAACAGAATTTAAAAACATAACACCATATCCGAGACATAAAAATAACATAACTGGTACATAAACTAAAGTGTCTTACACATTGGCATACTATCAAACAAAAGTTTTAAAAAATAACACCATAGCCGAGACTTAGAAATAACACAAAAGTTTCTTACACACAAAACACATCTACTAAAACAAATTACTTGATGCCACTGACTCATGACTTCTTTGGCTGACTTTATTCTGCACCTGTTGACTTTCTTCGCACTCCCATAGGCTTCCTTGGTTGACTGGATTGATGAGATGTTATTGTAGACTGTTGTGACAACTGGTACATGACCGTCCGGCAAATCCGTACGGTGTGTGTACTTACACCTAAACTATGTGTGAACATTATGTGATGAACATTATGTGACAACAAATCAGTGGAAACAATTAACAGATGTATATATATTTCAATTATGATTGAAATATAAATATACAACGATAAAATATGAATAACAGTTGTATGTGTTTAAGTGAAAATTTAAATACAGTAAATGCAACAACTTATGTGAAACAGTGTGAAATCAAAGGTCAAGCACAGTCGGTTGCGATCTGATATCCACAAATAACAGGAATCAGATGGTCGATAATCCAATAATGTGAAGCTTTTCATGATAATATGAAAACAGTTAGGCTTAGTCGAGTCCGTCGGTGAGAATGTCCAATGCAAAACAATAACTCAGTATCGTATACGAATAATAAACTCACAGCATGTTTGCGTGGGTGACGATCCACACAAACATATCTGTGGGTTTAACGTTCTGAACGATAACTGAAAAGTAGAAAACCAAATCAGAAAGTGAAACGTATGATCATATTCGTACAGCTAGCGCTCTGTACGAAAACGTGCGTAAGTGACGTTTTCTGACGAAACGGCGAAAACAAACTATTTCGATCGTTAAAATAATATAAAAATAATATATTTTAGGAAGTAACACCTAGATACTAATTTTATAACATTAATTTAGTAAAACAACACGTAATTCACATTTCGGAACGAAATAACGAGGTTAATGGTCGGATCGCGATCGAGACAGTAAAAATAGGTAAAATTCAATAGTTTACGTTCTACAATTTTGAAAATCATCTAAACAAACTAAGAAAACTAAGTCACACGTTTAATCATTTAGTTGCGTAACCTTAAAACACGCGTGTTGCGTTCCAGAAACGTGACGAAAACGACTACCGAGCAAACGAAACGAACCCGTACACGCGTGGGGTATATAAACCCTAAACACCCTCATTCTCCTCAGTATTTCACCTACACTCTCTCTCTCTCTCTACCTCTATTCCCGGATCTCTCTCTAGATTTCCAACCTTCAAATACCAAGAACTCACTCATTTCTTGACCAAATTACTCAATCTTGGTACCAAATCGAAGCTTTTGATCCCCTCTACACGAAAGTACAACAGATCGGAGCTTGGAACCACTTGAAACGAGGTAATGTGAGATGCAAAGTCACGAAAAATTAGGGTTTTGTAACACTTGGTCGAACCCTTTTCTAAACTGGTTTAAACCACTCAAAAATCCTAGGAAACACTACACTACAATACTTGGGAAATGGGTGGGAGCTTGTAGCCTTCCATAGGTTAGTCGTGATGGTCAAAATGAGAGGGCTGCACTGGGTGGGGCGACTGGCCCGAATGAGTATCACTCAGACCAGCCGAATGACCAGCCGACAAAACCAGGCCCGAGCCAGAGCCGAGAGAAAGGCCGAATGGCCAGCAGGCCGAAGGGCCTCTTTCGCATAAGCCATTCATTTGGTCGACATTTCCTCATTCGCACGACTACGCCACATTCGGCCAAGGCCTTAGTCGGATAAACCACTTCCTTCGGCTAACCTCTATTCGGTCAAACCATGCTTCATTTGGGAACAACTTCAGTCGGCTCCCACATCCATTCGGCTTAAGCACCCCATACGTCCAAGCTTTCCCATTCGGTTTAACATCATGCGGCTCCATGGTTTATCTTGTAAACAAACACTTTAAAACTAACCCTATGGGAATAACATGCATGGGAATACTAAAGTTTACTACAAAGGTGGTGGTAAGCTTTATTAGTCTGATGTGTTGCAAAAGTATGATGGGAAATGATAGAAAAGTTAGATTTTGTGGTTTCTTTCATGGTTAACTTGTTGGTTTGGGTTTTATGCTTTGGTTATGGGATGTGTGAGTAGGCTCAACTGATTATATTTATCCCGTAGGATTGGTAAAATCTTAATTAAATGCATGATTTTCATGGGAAACATCTTGGGGATTTGGAATTGATGAAACTGTTTTCTAGTTGTAAAGGAGTCTTTGAATAATAACAGATAAGAGTTTTGAAACATAAGTACTCTTTTTATGAGAATAAATCCGAGTCTTATGGCGTCTCCATTTCACCAAATGAGCTGAGCTAAAAGAAAAATAAGAGAAAAGATGTTGGACGAGAAACTTATGTGTCACACGCCGGGTTACAGCCTGGTTGAAACACCACTAAGCTAAGTTCAATAAAAAAAAAAAAAATTTGAATAAAATGTTCACGCTTTCATCTGCTTCCATTATAAAAATCTGATTTGAGAAATTTCTTGTTTGTTTTTATGTAAGGAGGACTTGAAAGCTAGAATCCAGGATTGATTTAGTTTTAATTTCTTAAGTGTGGGTCTAATGAAATGAAATGTGGAACATGAACATAATGGACCATGACTAAGGGACATGAATAGTCACTTTGGGTTTAAAAGGATAAAAATACTTACAATCTTTCCAAAGCATTGAATTTTGAATTGACTTTGTTAATTGTGTAGAAACCATTTTACCTAGCTATGATCCCAGATTTTTGCATAAGCCTTTTTCAGGGACGAAAAAGAGATAAGTGTGGGGATGTGATGTGTTGTAAAACACATCTGTTTTTCTATTTGTTTTTGTTCCGTTTCGTTACAGTTTTATTTAGTTTTAGAGTCGATTGATGCTGGTTCTTCACATTTCCACAAATTGTTGCTTGCAGGTAATAAACGTGTCATTTTAGCACAAAAGATCAAGAAAACGAGCTCCTGGTTGGAAAAGAACAGACCCGAAGATAAAGAAAAGTAAAAGCTGGATTTTTATGCTCTTCGCGTATCGCGAGGACCTCAAGAAACCCTGTTGCGCTACGCGACAGGTGGAAATGACTATTTTGCCCCTTTTAATGATTGCGGGTTGACCCGACTATTTTGTCGGGTAGCGAAACCCGTCGTGCTACGCGACAGGTGGGTCTGTGATTGTCGCGGTACGCGACGCGGGTAAAAAATCAGAAAATCGAGTTCTTTCAATAAAAACGGCTGGGGAAGGTATTTTGAGGGTTACACTCGGCATCTGGGGAGAGGAGAGACGGCAGAGGCGACCAAGAAGAGGTTTTCGAGATTCGGGAGGCTAAGGATTGAAGAATCAAGGCTTAGGATCGAAGACATCGGGTGTTCATCATTCGGTTTATTCGGTTTCTTTGTTTTTATTCGATTCCTATGTTTTTCATTGACATTCAACAGATTATGGATTGTTTACATATGATGTTTAGTGGCTAAACCTATAGAACTATCTAGGTTAGATGATTATGCATGTTTGACTTTGATTTGATTCGGTATTGGAACACTATGATGTGATTTATTTGTGATTTAAAGATTTGGTTTGGAATGTTGGATGTATATGTGTGTCTTTGATTGTTAACTGATTAATATTATGTTCCTCATGTGTCTTGGCGATTGTCTGTCGCGAAATAGGTGCATGCTAGAATCAATTACTGTGTGTTTTTGATTAGTGGATGAGTTGCTTTGGCCGAGTGATTCATAGGGGTGTTTTATTATGATTTACACGATTAAGATGTGCAACCAACTTTAATAGCCGTGAGGTGAGAAGTTGTCGATAAGTCTTGGTTGTTAGCCGGTTAGGTTAGAGACTTCGTGAGAAGATCAGTCTAATTTGTCTATCAAATCTTGTTTATCGAGTCCGATAGGAAAACCCAAGTTATCCCTAGCATTTAAGTGAACTGTGACTTTCGCGCCGTGAGGTAGATTGTTTAGCAGTTATTTCTTAGGTGTTTCTGAGATTATTGTACTGTGAGGTAGATAATCTAGCGGATATTTCATAAATAGTTGGATGACCTGTGAAGGGAATTCATTTAACCGGTGGTTTAACGGCTTTTAGGACCCTTAATTGACTATCTTTGAGAAGGGTCGAGGGTGCTCTAGGTTTCCTTTAAGTTTAGTATTATAAGATCCCGGTATCACATTAGTTCCATCCCGAGAGAACCTTGTCAAGCATGTATATGATTCAAGCCTAGGTAGTGCTTCTTATCTTCTCTGATTTAGTCTTTGGTTGTTCGTCTGTTTTCATTTTTTAAGTGTTTATTAAGTATTTTTTTAGTTGTTAGTAAAAACCCCCCTTCATCATTAATATTTTATTTAAGTATAAATTGTGTATAGATAAGTCTTTGAGTCTAGTTAGTACAGTCTGTAGAAGTCCGTGGGTTCGATATCCGGACTTACTTTTGTCTTGCTGCATACGATAGGTACACTTGCCTGTCGGTAGCTTAGGTTTTAGAGAGTTTAGATTTATTACTTTGTGTCTAGTTTATAGTCGGTTTTTAGTTAGTTTTATAGCTAAGCTCCGTCGACACCAAGTTTTTGGCGCCGTTGCCGGGGGCTTCTTAGTCGATTGCGCTTACTAGTTCTTGTTCTTATCTGTGCATATTTGTGTTTATTTTGTTTTCAATTTTAGTTTAGTTTATTTTATTTTGTTTTGTTTTATTTCTTTTTGAGTTGCTTTTATTTGATTTGCAGGTTTGGTAGTGTATGCCCCACCTACGCTCACACGGACCGCCACCGGAGCTTTCTTTGCCAACACGGAGCGATTCGCGGGACTTTTCTGAAGGTTCTACGAGCGAGGTAAGTGCTTCTACTCCCATTTCTGTTGATTTTTCTGAGCACACACCGTCTTCTTCTTCTACTTTTTCTACTCACTCTAGTCCACGCTTGCCTTTTGATCCACAAATGGCAGCGCGTCGCACTGTTCATCAGCAGGCCACTGCGGGCTTCACGGGGCTTAACAACCCCATTACACCGCCACCGATCCCGAATGAAAATTCGTGGCAAATTCCTTCATATATCATGACCGCTATTAATAATGCTCAATTCAGCGGTCGTGATGATGAAGATGCTCCCGCACACCTTGCTCGGCTCACACGCATCTGTGGCACCTTTAATCTTCAAGGGGCCACCGAAGATGCGATTTTCATGCACCTATTCCCCTTTTCTTTGTCGGGGCGAGCAGCCACTTGGCTCGACTCTCATCCTCCAGGCACTTTCACCACTTGGGTTGGCCTTCGGGATGCTTTTCTTAAAAAGTACTTCCCACCTGCTAAGGCCGCCCGCCTGAGGGATGAGATTCATTCATTCCGAATGGCTCCTGATGAGCCTTACTATCTTGCGTGGGAAAGGTTTCAAAATCTTCTTAGCCGATGCTCCCAGCATGGTTTATCTGAATGGGCCCTTGTAGAGAAATTCTACAATGGGCTCACATATGAGACTCGTGCTCGATTTGACACGTCTGCAGGAGGCCACCTCATGGGTAAGAGGGATGTGGCTGAATGCAATGATCTTTTTGAGAGCTTCGCTCAGGCCGAGCATGAGCAGCGGTCTTCAAATAGGAATTCAACTCCTATCACTAGTTCTTCCTCGTCAATGAGGGGTGTTCACCATGTGAACACAGACACTAGTGTTGCTGCTGCTCTTGAGTCTTTAGCTAGGGATGTTAAGGAGTTGAAGATGAGAGTAGACAGGTGTGAGATCTGTAGAGGTGGTCATGCCACTTCTGAGTGTTTGGTGAGCCAGGAGCAGGCTAATTTTGTAGGAGGACAGGGTAGGTTCGGGCAGTCTTATAACCCCGGTTGGGGAAATTCTCAAAACCAGACCTATAGATCTTCAGGTAATCCCCCTGGTTTTCATTCTGGTCATAACCAGGGGCAGGGGCAGCCTAGTGGTAGTTCTAGTAGCACTTCAGGTGCTGGTGGTGGTTTGGGTAGGATAGAGGAATTACTGACTCAGTTAGTGGCTAAGGATGCCACTACACAGAAGATCCTACATGAGCATGATGTTCTCCTTAAGAACCAGCAATCTGCGTTCTTGGATTTACAGCGAACGGTTGGTGACATCGCCAAACGGTTGGATGAACGACCCCAAGGCCAGTTCCCGGGTCAACCCCAAACGCCCACGTTAAGGCGGTCACCACTCGTTCTGGAGGAGGTAGAGGAGAGGTGTTCATGCCACCCGTGTTGGTTGAAGTTGAGGAGAGTGAGAGGGTGATCCCACCGGTTGATTTAGATGAGGAGGAACCGGTGGATGAGGAAATTGAAATGGAGACTCCTGGGAGGGTGCAACCGAGGCTAGTCCCAGCAAGTACCGCACCTAACAGTGAGTCTCCCGTTGAGAAACCGGCAGTTGTGAAGCCGGTCATGTTTAAACCCACCACGGAGATTGATCTTACCCGTGTTCCTTATCCGACGCGCTTGACTAATCAAAAGCACGCCAAGGAATACGGGCATTTTCTTGACATGTTTAGGCAACTCAAGATCAATCTACCTTTTATTGAAGCCCTTCAGCACATACCCAAGTATGTGAAGTTTCTGAAAGAGTTGTTGAAGGGTAAGGACCGTTTAGGAGAGGTAGCCAACGTACCATTGAGTGCGGGTTGTTCTGCGGTGATTTTAAACAAGCTTCCTGAAAAGCTTGCAGATCCGGGAATGTTTACTATCCCGTGCTTGTTTGGAGATGATGTGAGGAGGTATGCCTTGGCGGATTCAGGGGCTAGCATCAATTTGATGCCCTACTCTCTATATGAGAAGCTAGCCCTTGGTGATTTGTCCCCCACACGCATGACCTTGTCGTTGGCGGATCGGTCGGTGAAGTGTCCGCGGGGAATTCTGAAGAATGTGTTAGTTAAGGTTGATAAGTTTATGTTCCCCGTGGATTTTGTGGTGATGGATATGGAGGCAGACACGGCTGTTCCCATCATTTTGGGGCGCCCATTCTTGCGCACCGCCAAGGCGATTATAGACGTGTATGAAGGAAAACTCACTTTTAGAGTGGGTGATGAGAGCGTTTGTTTGAAGGTAGCAAAGTCTATGAGGGCCGGTGGTGAGTTAGTCCATAAAGATGAGGGTGAGTTAATGAATCATGATGTAGGTGTGAATGAAGTCATGAGAGGAGGACCATGGGATGTTGGTGATTGTGGTCTTGATGAGATTGTAGGGGAGGAGATCTCTTTGGATCATCCCATTTGAGTTGATGATTTCGAGCTCTTGGGTTAAACTCCCAAGTGTATAGTTTGTAGATTTTAGTTTTTCGTGTGTTCATTTTCGTTTTTGTTTTGTTTTTTTTTTGTTTTTCGTTTTCGTTTTTGTTTGTTTTAATTTGTTTTGCAGGTTTTTAATCAATTTGAGGCCATAATAATGAATTGGAGCCACCAGGTATGTATTTCTTGGCTTTAGAATGGTTTTAGGATGATTTGGTGGTTTAGGGGTGAAAATTGTGGCTAAGGCATGAAAATGCCAGAAACTTTCTGGAAAAATGACCCCGTCGCGTCACGCGACAATCACAGGGACATCTGTCGCGCTACGCGAGAGATTATGGTCAATACGCGGGTCAAACTTTTGTCGCGTATCGCGACGACAATTAGAAAACCTGTCGCGGTACGCGACGGTCCCCTGAAGTTTTAAAATGTTTTTAAAAGCCTATTTTTAAAACTATAACCCCAAATTACCTATCCTACACCGCGTTCACTACCATTGGAGGCTTTCTAAGTTCATTTTTGGGTCATTGAATTGATGTTTTTCAAATGTCTAGTTAGTTTTTAATTTTTCTTTTGTTTGATTTGTTTTTCTTTATTTATTTTAGTTAATCGATAAGGTTGGGTTTTTGTGGTTGGGCTTAATCATGGATATCATTATATTGTTTTGGACGGGCTGATGTTTGTTTGATCTTTGTTTTGGAAGATATTGTTTGCATGTTTGTAGCCTGCGGAGCAGATTTGTAGTGTGTGGAGTTACGTGGAAATATTGTCATTCAATGATTTTCTCTTTAACCAGCTAAGTAATTTTCAGTTTTTAGTTTTTAGTTTTTCTTTTGGATTTCCTTTTTCTCTACATTGGGGACAATGTAAAGTTTAAGTGTGGGGATGGGAAACTTCGTTTAATTTTGTTTTAGTAAGTAGTTTTTGATTTTTATTTTAGTTTGTTTAAGTTCTTGAGTCAAAATTTTTGAAATTTTTTATTTTTAATTTTTATTTTACATCTTTAGCTTAGATCTTTCTTGTCCTTGTTTAAGTTAGTTGCAAAAGTATGATGGGAAATGATAGAAAAGTTAGATTTTGTGGTTTCTTTCATGGTTAACTTGTTGGTTTGGGTTTTATGCTTTGGTTATGGGATGTGTGAGTAGGCTCAACTGATTATATTTATCCCGTAGGATTGGTAAAATCTTAATTAAATGCATGATTTTCATGGGAAACATCTTGGGGATTTGGAATTGATGAAACTGTTTTCTAGTTGTAAAGGAGTCTTTGAATAATAACAGATAAGAGTTTTGAAACATAAGTACTCTTTTTATGAGAATAAATCCGAGTCTTATGGCGTCTCCATTTCACCAAATGAGCTGAGCTAAAAGAAAAATAAGAGAAAAGATGTTGGACGAGAAACTTATGTGTCACACGCCGGGTTACAGCCTGGTTGAAACACCACTAAGCTAAGTTCAATAAAAAAAAAAATTTGAATAAAATGTTCACGCTTTCATCTGCTTCCATTATAAAAATCTGATTTGAGAAATTTCTTGTTTGTTTTTATGTAAGGAGGACTTGAAAGCTAGAATCCAGGATTGATTTAGTTTTAATTTCTTAAGTGTGGGTCTAATGAAATGAAATGTGGAACATGAACATAATGGACCATGACTAAGGGACATGAATAGTCACTTTGGGTTTAAAAGGATAAAAATACTTACAATCTTTCCAAAGCATTGAATTTTGAATTGACTTTGTTAATTGTGTAGAAACCATTTTACCTAGCTATGATCCCAGATTTTTGCATAAGCCTTTTTCAGGGACGAAAAAGAGATAAGTGTGGGGATGTGATGTGTTGTAAAACACATCTGTTTTTCTATTTGTTTTTGTTCCGTTTCGTTACAGTTTTATTTAGTTTTAGAGTCGATTGATGCTGGTTCTTCACATTTCCACAAATTGTTGCTTGCAGGTAATAAACGTGTCATTTTAGCACAAAAGATCAAGAAAACGAGCTCCTGGTTGGAAAAGAACAGACCCGAAGATAAAGAAAAGTAAAAGCTGGATTTTTATGCTCTTCGCGTATCGCGAGGACCTCAAGAAACCCTGTTGCGCTACGCGACAGGTGGAAATGACTATTTTGCCCCTTTTAATGATTGCGGGTTGACCCGACTATTTTGTCGGGTAGCGAAACCCGTCGTGCTACGCGACAGGTGGGTCTGTGATTGTCGCGGTACGCGACGCGGGTAAAAAATCAGAAAATCGAGTTCTTTCAATAAAAACGGCTGGGGAAGGTATTTTGAGGGTTACACTCGGCATCTGGGGAGAGGAGAGACGGCAGAGGCGACCAAGAAGAGGTTTTCGAGATTCGGGAGGCTAAGGATTGAAGAATCAAGGCTTAGGATCGAAGACATCGGGTGTTCATCATTCGGTTTATTCGGTTTCTTTGTTTTTATTCGATTCCTATGTTTTTCATTGACATTCAACAGATTATGGATTGTTTACATATGATGTTTAGTGGCTAAACCTATAGAACTATCTAGGTTAGATGATTATGCATGTTTGACTTTGATTTGATTCGGTATTGGAACACTATGATGTGATTTATTTGTGATTTAAAGATTTGGTTTGGAATGTTGGATGTATATGTGTGTCTTTGATTGTTAACTGATTAATATTATGTTCCTCATGTGTCTTGGCGATTGTCTGTCGCGAAATAGGTGCATGCTAGAATCAATTACTGTGTGTTTTTGATTAGTGGATGAGTTGCTTTGGCCGAGTGATTCATAGGGGTGTTTTATTATGATTTACACGATTAAGATGTGCAACCAACTTTAATAGCCGTGAGGTGAGAAGTTGTCGATAAGTCTTGGTTGTTAGCCGGTTAGGTTAGAGACTTCGTGAGAAGATCAGTCTAATTTGTCTATCAAATCTTGTTTATCGAGTCCGATAGGAAAACCCAAGTTATCCCTAGCATTTAAGTGAACTGTGACTTTCGCGCCGTGAGGTAGATTGTTTAGCAGTTATTTCTTAGGTGTTTCTGAGATTATTGTACTGTGAGGTAGATAATCTAGCGGATATTTCATAAATAGTTGGATGACCTGTGAAGGGAATTCATTTAACCGGTGGTTTAACGGCTTTTAGGACCCTTAATTGACTATCTTTGAGAAGGGTCGAGGGTGCTCTAGGTTTCCTTTAAGTTTAGTATTATAAGATCCCGGTATCACATTAGTTCCATCCCGAGAGAACCTTGTCAAGCATGTATATGATTCAAGCCTAGGTAGTGCTTCTTATCTTCTCTGATTTAGTCTTTGGTTGTTCGTCTGTTTTCATTTTTTAAGTGTTTATTAAGTATTTTTTTAGTTGTTAGTAAAAACCCCCCTTCATCATTAATATTTTATTTAAGTATAAATTGTGTATAGATAAGTCTTTGAGTCTAGTTAGTACAGTCTGTAGAAGTCCGTGGGTTCGATATCCGGACTTACTTTTGTCTTGCTGCATACGATAGGTACACTTGCCTGTCGGTAGCTTAGGTTTTAGAGAGTTTAGATTTATTACTTTGTGTCTAGTTTATAGTCGGTTTTTAGTTAGTTTTATAGCTAAGCTCCGTCGACACCAACTCAAAAACACCTATAAACTTTCTTTTGTAAAAGGGTCAAGAAACCAAATCTTATATGTGAGTCTTGTGAGAACACTCCTAAATAAAGATTATCATTTCAAGAATTTCAATGTGTATAATTGTGACACTCCGTAAAATCCAGGTCAGCACCTATTTATTTAAATGTTTATTTAATTGGCATTTGTACATGTGGCACTAGAAATAGTTTAATTTAGTGTGACACGTGGCATGACGGTATGAACACTGACGCAAGCACGATAATTCGGTGAATTATCGCAACACGCACACACGTGTCTAAGAAAACACGAACGTTGGTGAACGATTAGCACATCGTGAACAAAACACTAGAAATTCCGCGAAACGCTCAAACATTGAACTTGGAAGTTCAAATGAGGCCGAACGATAGTCCGTAAGCGTGAAAACGGCGACAAACGGGTCAAACCATTGAAATTGGGCCTATTGGGCTCTTCTGGGACCCGTCGCGGTACGCGATGGCCCTCAAGGAACCCCATGGCTGTACGCGATGGATGGGCGGGGGATTTGAATCCCGAAATCCATCGTGGTACGCTGAGAGCATCTGGAGCCCTCTCGGCGGTACGCGACGAAGCCAACACGCAAAAATCTTATAAATCCAAGGCACAATCATTGTTAAACACCTTACTTCTCACTTCTTGAGTTCCAGACCTCCCATGCTCGTCCCTTTCACCTGCAAACCACCATCAACACCTCTAGAAGCCATTGTTACACCCTTGAAAGCTTGGAAGTGAAGGTTTGAAGGCTTGAACCAAAGAAGGAGCTCACCAAGACCATCACCACTCTCTTGGAGCTGCTACACTCGAATTTCCAAGAGGTTTAGGAGCTGTTTACTCATCCTCTCAGTGTTCTTTGAATCCTTAGAAGGTAGTATCACATCCCTAGTAGCTTAAAAGCAGTGGCGAATTCAGAAATTTTTTCACGGGGGGCAAAAAATGAGTGGTAAAAATGGGTTTGGATAAAAAGTGGGTTGTCGGGTTAATTGAAAACACAAAACAAACCTATTGTTCCGGGTAAAAAGTTGGTCGGGTTAGTTGAAACCACAAAACAAGCATATCAAAACTATTTAAAAAACAATTGTTTAAGTAATCAATTTCAATGTTACATCACAGATTTATATTCGTATAAAATCTATGAAAAGAAAGCATTTTTCATTATTCACTTCCAATTATGCCATTTGTAATAAAGTTTGTGCCACTTGTAATCATATTGATATCCCTTGTAATCAGATTTGTGCCCCTTTTGATAAGATTTGTGCTCCTTATTATAACATTTGTGCCCCATTTTGTTTCAAAATTAAGCAAAATTATTTAAAAACAATACGTTTTAACATACGCTCGCGAGGTCCTACGGGGGGCCTATCCCCCCCATCCCATTGCCTTGTATCTGCTACTGCTTAAAAGCACACACAATCACACATGCAATGCTTAAAACCAACATGCAAGCTCTTTAGCCTTGCATGCACGAACTTTGCAATGTTTGAATCTGGGTTTATTGATATTTAAGAGATTTATGATGATCCATAGTGTTATTGTGATGATTTATGACGATCCAAGATGTTGTATGCATGTCATTATGCTTAAAACAATGATAAATGATAATATACTTACATGCATGCATGATTAATGATGATGATGGTAATATTATGCATGATTGGATATTGTTAAAATGATTAAAATACAAGTATCCTCAACACTTTCTATTTATAGTAACTTTTATAAATCGATTTTTGACAAACAATGATTTTAACCAACTAAGCATGTATAGATGATGTTAAATGGCATTATATGACGATATGTGATATAAAAATGGCCTAGATATGTTTAGCAAAGATCATTTGGATGGGGATTGTTATAGTTACTATTTTTAGTAACTTTATTTTGCAAACTATTGATTCGAGAATGTTATGTATGTTTTGAGCATGCTAAATGATTTAATACAACTTAAAATGAGTATTCCATGCTAAGTTAGATGGTTTCTGATGATAACCTTGCTAGATTTAGAAACTTTCCTTTTTAGGAAACTTTTGTATGCAAAAATGACTTATATGCTTACGTGACTTCGTATGACAACGTGTTAAGTGATAACATGATCACGTAGGACTTAACAAGCATGCTAGAACTTAAAATCGATATGTGTTGTGAAACTTGCCATAAATGGAAACTTACTATAAATAGTAAGTTGTCCATAGACGCAACTTGCGTGTTTTGCACACGACGAGCCCTAACACGAATGTTACACAAATCACAACCAACACATGGTTCACCAACGGGTCGTTGACATGACACGGTCCAACATGGTCAAACACGGTCCAACATGGTCAAACACAGTCAAACACGGTCAATATGGACCAACATGAGCAAACACGATCAATGTGGACCGACACGAACAAACATAACAACCGAGGGTTGTTGAGCACAAACATGAGCACTAGCACGAACACGAAACACGGTCACTTACACAAACTCACGTATGGTATACGATATAGGTAGCCGGTGACCGACTACTCGACAACACAGGAGCTTACGCTTGCATTATCACATTTTCACGTGAGTTTATGGCCCATCTTTACTCTTTTACAAGCTTTTCAAATAGGGTGAGAATACTTGTTGAATCGAGTCAAACATTATTACTGTACAAACATTTTATGTGTATGCTGGTTTATTAGACAAACATTAAGTGTTGTAATCGTAACAATCTCTCACAAAGTCTTACCGTTAATGTACAAACAACGAGATGAGTTTGAATAGATCTGTTGTGGCACAATATTGACTGGAGGTCATAACACGCGAAATCTCGACCTATCTTGCTATGTTATTACGAGACATAGCGGAGGCAAGAACTAACAAGTCTAGTTCGGTAGTGACGCACTGAAACTTGGAGCTTAGGGCTCGGGACTAACATATGATAAACAAAATGACACATGTTTTCATAATATGTATATGTATATCAAAACCTGTGAACTCACCAACCATTGTGTTGACACTTTTTCTTAAACTTGTATTTTCAGGTAACTAGTTGCCTACGGAACAAGATGCATTCTTAAGGACTGAGCTTAGGATCACGTGCATTTCATATTTTGTCTTTTGAACAAACAATTTTTGTTGTAATACATTATGTAGTGTCTGACACTTGTTATTTCCGCTGCATATGTTAACCTTATTGTTTCCGCTGCTATAATATTGTATTTCCACTGCAAATCATTTTGTTACAGTTATGTCAAACCTTGTATTTTGAAAACGCATATAGAGTTGTTCTATATGACCATGAGCTATGATTCTGGCCACGTCACACCCACGTGGACTGACACCACAAGTGGGAATTTGCGGGGTGTGACAATAATAAGGGGGTTAAATATCAATACATCTAAGTCTTGAACTTAGCTAATGATATGATTTTTCCTAGACTTGAACATAAAATAACTAAGGGTGAGTTAAACCGAATTCCTAAACGAAGAACAACATGCGATGCTACGTTTAACCTAATCGGTCAAGTGTTGGTATGGTTAATCAGAAATGAGTTTGGGTTAAGTGATATTAAAGACCTACAAGTGTTAGCCAACTTTAAGGCTAACACACACATTTACACATAACTACAACTCCTATTCATAAGTTACAAACATCGTGAAATCAATACAGGATCATGAAAACAACATCAAGAACAACAACGAGTGCGTGAATTTCTTGTTTATACTTATCAACCAGTTCAACAACAAGGTAAGTTCATATGCCCATTTTCTAATCTTCTGATTTTAACTTCGGGGCTGAGAAACATGCTAACCCTTTTAATTATTTAAAAGTTTTAGTATTTTATTTCAATCATCAGGTGATATAGATAATACTGATTTGATCTTAATTATCATATTATTACCTGATCATATCATTATGTGTGCTTGTGTGTGAAATAACATGTAAAGCATTACATGAATAATATCATGATAACATAACCTCATGATAATATGTCATCAAAATGAATGACACAATGCATCAAGGCTAGATCTCACAACAACGGGCTTATAATACTAAGACAACAAGAATGATAATCATGATGACGTAACTTCATGATGATAATATCATTCACCACATTTATTAACACGGTGTAATAAGACGAGCTCTTATTTCACCCTGTTAAAAACATTGAGTATACATAACTTTGAGACAACATGGAGACAATCACTTGGGATATCTATGTTGACATCATGATAACATGGTTTCAAGATATCACCCATCACATATGCTAACATTATATGATAAGATGAGATCTTATGCATCAATGTTAAAGACTAGAGATCATAGTATTGTGTTCATTTTATTTTGATTATACCAATACAACATATCAAGAATGATGTCACGATAACATAATTTCCTGATATCATCCAATCACTGAAATAACATAAGTGAATTAAGATTTGATCTTATGACACTTCGTTATTTGCAACGAGATAACAATGTGATAACATGAGACAACTACAAATGATAGCAAGAATGATAATCATGATAACATAATTTCATGATGATAATATCATTCACCACATTTACTAACATCGTGTAATAAGACTAATTCTTATAACACTTTGTTAAAGACTACGAGAAAACATAATACTGAGAACAGATAACACAGAGATGATGACAATGGGTGAACAGATGACAACAACTAATTACTATTAAGACTACTAGCATTATATCACATCAATCATGTGTTCATGTATTCAAGGCCAATTGTAAGTCCCTTAAATGAATCATTTACCAGTTAATTTAACGCGACTAAACCGATGATAGCGTAGTGGTACCATAGGTTTGACAAACCTCCGGCGGTTGAGGTCGGTACGTTGATCGTAATTATCATTGGCCGGTAATGTACGACCGGTAACAGGGTGACATCAGTCAGGTTTGGTAAACGACATATGGTGATATGTATCTACAGAAACTAATTGTAATTATTCCTGCAATTCTATTGATTGGTAGACTGAGGAATTGATTTTCAATCATGCCACATTACTAGGAATAGTTTCGTTGAAGGCTATGAGAACACAAATGTGATAGAGGTAAATCGGGTGCATTGTGATCTGATTACGTGAGGATCACAATGGATTCCTTTTAGGCTCTATGCACACCAAGATAAGAACAATATCAATAGGTTAACTATCACTCTTATTATTATTAGTGAATAAAAGTTAACCGCATCAACGAGAGAATAATAACAAGGATAAGATTGAATAAGTCTATTTTTCCTTAAAATACGGAGGGTTTATCAACACTTCGGTTTTGATAATTATAATCCCTCATATTCTACTATTCTACATATAACATACTGGGTGATGAACACAAATATTATGGGTATCTATAGTTGTATTGGAAGTGGTGGTGATCTGATTACGTGAGGATCACAATGGATTCCTTTTAGGCTTTGTGCACACCAAGATGAGAACAATATCAATAGGTTAACTATCATTCTTATTATCATTAGTGAATTACAGTTAACCGCATCAACGAGAGAATAATAACAAGGATAAGATTGAATAAGTCTATTTTTCCTTAAAATACGGAGGGTTTATCAACACTTCGGTTTTGACAATTATAATCCCTCATATTATACTATTCTACATATAACATACTGGGTGATGAACACAAATATTATGCGTATCTATAGTTGTATTGGAAGTGGTGGTGAATTATGTTAAGCATGTGGTGGGATGGCGTCTTGGCAGGTTGTAGGCTCGACCCTTTCGTATGCCCTATGTGACAATCCGACTTTTTACACTAACCTTGTTAACGGGAGTTGGTGCTATCACAGGCCCAACAAGGCCAATGAAGGCCCAACAAGGCCAATGAAGGCCCAACAAGATCAATTAGGCCCAACGAAGTATATGTAGGCCCAACAGAGCCAATGTAGGCCCAATAAGCCAAGAGAGGCCCAGTAAGGCCCAATAAGTTCAAGTAAGGCCCAATGTAAACAAAGTAGGCCCAGGGAAGTCCAAGGTAGGCCCAGGAAGGCCCAGTGAGGCCCAATTGTATTTGAGAAGCCCAATTGAGTAAATTTAGTCCAACAATGAGTTAAAGGATTCAATTAGTGACTATTCGGGTTTGTCGGCTCAACTTTGTTAATCGAAATAATATGTTGGCGATCCGGAATAACTTATAGAAGTTAGGGATTAAGAAAAATCAATTCCTAAGTGTTAAATTGTTCAAGATTAAACTTGTAATTGATTTTTAGTGGCAATTTTGACTTCTACAAGTCAAAATTCGGCCAATTTGTTAAGGAAATTCGGAATTCCTCTCAATCTGTTACAATTAACCAATTTAATCATGCAATCAACACACATTGATGATGTATAACAGTTACCAACCGTTGATGATCTCATAATGATCGAAATTAAGTGAAATAATGACTTGGGGTTAGTAACCGAAATCGGTTGAGATCAATTGGGTATAATACGATGTCAATCAGTTGAATTGAGGATTCCTAAATATCATTCGGCATTGTTAGAACATCCTTCAAACCACAATTCGATCTCAACAACTCAGGATAGAGGATTTCGATTTGGGGGCGGCCGAGACTCAAGGGTATAATCAAACTACATCGATTCGGCATCAAAGCAAGTAAGTTTTCGATTCTATAACACCTAAAAGTGCCGACAAAGGTTTATCCTTAAGCAATTTCAGCTGCTAACATCGAATTGATAGGGTTCAAGTAATTAGGGCTCGTAATAAGGTTGTTTTGGGGTTCTTACTGTAAACGATGTTAAAAATCAAATTAATTAGTGTCTATAGTTTCAGAATGTTGCGATTAAGAATAAACACATTTCAATTTCAGTAAACGTTCAGGAATTGATCAAGTTCTAGTAACTAGGGTTCTTACTAAAACGGTTTTGGGGGTATTGAGCTTTAAGAGATTAATAATCGAATTGAATTATATAGAAAGTTTCAGAATGATTCGGTTGAACTAAATCCTAAGTTAATTTGATGTTTCAATCGTGAATTAGAAGATTTTGGATTGAATGTGGATTCGGTTGAAAACCGAGCGTAAAATGGCTCAATTGGAACTCATTGATTAAGGTTTGATCGAATTGGAACCATCATTAGGTACGTTTAAGAGGCTAGAATCATCAGGTTGTGTTGATAAGGTCAATCGGGTTCGAAATAGGATCAATCGGATGGGTGACTGCTTCGGCTATAGATGAACAAGGGGAAACTCATCAGTGTGGGTTTAAAACAATTAATTTCCAGATATCTAACGCGATACCCTAGCGGGCGAGATGGTTAGATGCAAGTGTGTTGGTGTTGAGGGTCGCGGGTTCGAGTCCCGGCCCAACCAGTTTTTGGATTTTTAATATTTATTTAGTATTTTAACCATATTTTATTCGTTCTAACTCCGTTTTCATCCGTTCAAGTTGCGTTGGAACCGTAACAAGAATACGAACGTGTTGAAATGATAAAATCCATATTTTAATCCGAACACGAAATCGCGTATAATTACGTTAAATTAAATAAAATCGTGTAGGATTTTATTTAAACGATTTCAAAAGCACGCGTACGATCGTATGCAAAATTCTCACACTTTAACATACGTGTGTTGACATGTATGTGATTTCAAGCACAAAACGACATTTCGAATAACTTTAGGTTATTGTTTAAATCACAGATTCTTCGTAGAGGATTTCTACGCAAGTTCACACGTATTTGATCATTCTACTATTATCAAAGGTGCGTACACAGCCCCTTTCTTATTTTAAACTGTTTTGGGGGAGAAAACATGTGCAACAAACTATTTTTAGATACATATCACTTGCATGAGTTATCTGTTTACATTATGTGAAAACATATCAACTTGAAAGTCCTTACACACCTCGAACCGTTTAGTTTGCTGTAATGCAAAGCGTGGTAGTTGGAAATAGATCTATTAGGTTTGACAAACCTCACCTGGTAGATGGGATCTACGCAGGTGTTTAACTGACCAAACACATTTTACTATTGTTGTGATAGACAATAGTGGCAAGGCGAAAACATGCTATAGCATGGCAATTAGTCAGCTTCGGTGTCGAACACGTATGTAAATAGTTTATATGACTAGCTATCATGACTGTGCATTTGTGATTATGTTATCTACAAACTTATTATTCAAACTGATGTTTTGAACACTATGATTATTTAAAACCTGTGTTATGCACCAACCTTTGTGTTGACTTGATTTACATGTTTTCTCAGGACGCTAAGGCGCGCGTTAAAGCTAGCATGGACTAGGAGATAGAGTCGCATGCATTTTTGAACATTTTAGTTATTTGGATTTAAACATTTGGAACTTTGTACTGTAATTTACATCTTTCAACTGTTATTGGTTTTATAACGTTTCCGCAACTTTTGAAAAACTCTGATGTTATGTTTTAAAGACCAAAGTATGTTTTGGAAATTCATATAGAGGTCTTCGCTATGTCTAATGATCTGAGATCCTGGTTTGTCACGTTCCCAAACGGTATGATTCCGTTAGTTGAAATTGGGGGTGTGACAGATTGGTATCAGAGACATTGGTTATAGCGAACTAGGTTTGCATTTGTAGGCCTAGACTATGACTGTTAGACATTAGACACATCTGTTAATACGTATTGCTTAGAAATTACATATGACACTATGTAATTGACTTGTTTACGTATTCCATGGCACTGTACTTACATATGGTATTATGTAACAGGCATGGCTTCCTCATCAGTCCCATATATCATTATTGATGATTCCGAGGACGAGGAGCCGATGGTTCCGGCACCACCATCATCACCACCACCACCTATTCCATCACCTCCACCGTATGAGATGGATGACTCCGATCCAGAGGAGGATCCGGAGGAGGATCCAGATGAGGATCCAGACGAGGATCCATACGAGGATCCAGAGGAGGACCCGGATGAGGATCCGGAGGAGGAGGAGGAGGGCATTCAGCAGATCCCTGCTGAGGGACCCTCTACACACCCATCACCAGCATTAGATGTTCCGGAGCCTAAGAGGCGAAGGACGGATGCCGAGGAGATCGCCAAATTGCGCGAGGACGTGGATGAAGCAGAAGACAAGCTCATACAGAGATCTCAGGAACTATGGGATGCCATTGAGAGGCAAGATGAACTTGCCCATCTAGTTCATGACATGCGGGATGAGATGGTGAACATGATTGGTCGTCTCGACGCTGCAGAGAACCGAGCTTTGTTCTTGGAGGGTAGAGTAGAAGCCTTGGAGGATTTGGTGGCCTCTGAGAATGAGGAGGAGGATGAGGAGGAAGAAGGGGAGGAACCAGCACCAGCTGCTGAGTCCGATCCTGAATCCGCCGTTGAGGACGATTGATTGTTTTCTTATTTTATTTCTGTTTTGTTTAAACTTATTAGGAACGGGTTGTGTTCCTACATTAGTAGTTGGAAATTTTGTATTTCATTTCAAAAGTATTGTACTCAAAGAAAGTTTCTATTTATGGAAGAATTATTGTTTGTTTCCAACAACTGTGTTGATTATATTACATGTTGTGTTTGTTGTTTTACTTACACATGTCAAAATTGGATTTTGATTATGCGCTAACATTTCTTGTAAATAGGAAGGAAATGGCTGAGGGAAATGTTCAGATGACAGTTGCTGAGCTTAACGAGCTAATCAACAACAGGGTTGCAGAGGCAATAGCACAATACGCACAGGCACACAACACGGGGCCACATGGTCCAGCTGGGGGATTGCTAAATCCACAGGCGTGCACGTTCAAGATGTTCTTGGACTGCAAGCCACACAACTTCAAAGGGTCGGAGGGAGCCATAGGACTTCTCCGATGGATTGAAAAGGCAGAGTCTGTGTTCGAGATGTGCAACTGCCCTGATGACAGCAAGGTGAAATTTGCTACTGGAACGTTGGAGGGTCCAGCACTGACTTGGTGGAACTCCAATGTTCAGACCCTGGGATTGGGAGAAGCAAATGCATTAACCTGGAACAACTTCAAAACTTTACTACAAGAGGAGTATTGTCCTCGTAGTGAAATGCAGAAGTTGGAGGAAGAGTATTGGCACCTCAAGATGGAGGGGTCAAATATTGAGGAGTACACGACCAGATCGCATGAACTGGCCAGACTGCTACCACACATGGCTACTCCAGTCAGTAAGTGGATCGAAAGGTACATTGGAGGACTAGTGCCTCAGATTCAGGGGATGGTTACTTCAGCAAATCCCACCACCATCCAACAAGCTGTTCGTCTAGCGCATCAGCTTACTGATCAGGCAGTGTTACAGGGAACTCTGCCTAAGCGAACATCTGCTACCAAGGTAGGAGATCACAAGAGGAAGTGGGAAAGTAACAACTTCAAGGGTAACAACCAGCAGCCGAACAGGAAACAGGACTCAAACAAGTCCTATCATAATTCCAACAGTGGCCAACAATCATCATCATCTGGGGGCTATATTGGTAAGCACCCCAAGTGCAACAGGTGTGGTTACCATCATGCGGGTAACCAGTGTGACAGAGCTAAGTGCCAGAGGTGTGGCAAGATTGGGCATGCGGCTAAGGATTGTCGCGGAGAGCTGCAGAACAACAATAACAACCATAATAACAATCAGAACAACGCACAGAAGGGTTGTTTCGAGTGCGGCAAGATGGGGCATTTCAAGAAAGATTTCCCACAACTTAAGAAAGGCGGGGACAACAATGGTAATGGTAATGGAGGTGGCAACGGTAATGGAAATGGCACCAACAATAACAACAACAATAACAACAACAACAACGGTGCTAGAGGCAGGGCGTTTGTGATTGGAGGACGTCAAGCGCGGGAGGATCCCAGCATTGTCACGGGTACGTTCCTCTTAAATAATCACTATGCCTCTATGTTATTTGACACTGGTGCCGACCGGAGTTTTGTATCTAGTTCACTTGCTAAGTCACTAGATGTTAGTCCCACTGCCTTAGATAGTCCATACACTGTGGAATTAGCTGATGGTAAGTTGATTGTAGTGGAAAGTATTTTTAAGGGATGTATCCTTGATTTGATGGGTCAAACATTAGAGATTGATCTGATGCCTATTGCCTTAGGCAGTTTTGATGTAGTCATTGGCATGGACTGGTTGTCCAAGAACCAGGCTGAAATAATATGCCATGAAAAGATTGTTCGTATACCTCTTACAAACGGAGAGATACTGTATGTACAAGGTGAAAAGATCAGTACGCCACTGCGTCTCATATCTTGTATGAAAGCACACAAGTGTCTACGTAAGGGTCATACGGCAGTTATAGCACTTATAACTGAAAAGCCAGTAGCTGAGAAGAAGCTTGAGAATATACCTGTAGTTTGTGAGTTTCCGGAGGTATTTCCAGAAGACTTGCCGGGATTACCGCCTATCAGACAGGTGGAATTCCGAATCGACCTTACACCAGATGCAGCACCGATAGCTAGGGCACCTTATCGACTTGCACCGTCTGAGATGCAAGAATTATCCACACAATTGCAAGAGTTGTTGGATAAGGGTTTCATACGACCTAGTTTTTCACCATGGGGAGCTCCAGTATTGTTTGTCAAGAAGAAGGACGGGACTTTTCGTATGTGTATCGATTACCGGGAATTGAATAAGGTTACTATCAAGAATCGGTATCCGTTACCCAGGATTGACGATCTGTTCGATCAGTTGCAAGGTTCGAGTTACTACTCGAAGATTGATCTCAGGTCGGGTTATCATCAACTAAGAGTTCAGGAGGAAGATATTCCAAAAACAGCATTCAGAACGCGCTATGGCCATTATGAGTTTTTGGTCATGCCATTTGGGTTGACAAACGCTCCAGCTGTATTCATGGATCTCATGAATCGTGTTTGTAAACCTTATCTTGATAAGTTTGTCATTGTTTTCATTGATGACATTCTCATTTATTCAAAGTCTGAGGAGGAACATGCTGAACATCTTCGATTACTGTTAGAATTATTGAAGCAAGAACAACTGTACGCTAAGTTCTCGAAATGTGATTTCTGGATGCGAGAAGTACAGTTCTTGGGTCATATAGTTAATGAAAAGGGCATACATGTTGATCCAGCGAAGATTGAAGCGATTAAAAATTGGGAAGCGCCAAAGACCCCTACCGAGGTACGACAATTCCTTGGTTTGGCGGGTTACTACCGACGATTCATTGAAGGATTCTCGAAGATCGCTCAACCACTCACAGCTCTGACGCACAAGGGAACAAAGTATAACTGGACGGATAAACAGGAAGCTGCATTCCAGTTATTGAAACAGAAGCTCTGCAGTGCACCGATTCTGTCCTTACCGGAAGGAACGGAAGACTTTGCGGTGTATTGTGACGCATCTGGACAGGGTTTGGGATGTGTGTTGATGCAACGGGATAAAGTGATCGCTTATGCTTCCAGACAACTAAGAACACACGAAAAGAATTACACTACTCATGACTTGGAGTTAGGAGCAGTGGTTTTTGCTTTAAAGATTTGGAGGCATTACTTGTATGGAACTAAGTGTACTATTTATACTGATCATAAGAGTTTGCAACATATCTTTGATCAGAAGGAGCTTAATATGAGGCAACGACGATGGGTTGAATTGTTGAACGATTATGAGTGTGCGATTAAGTATCACCCGGGAAAGGCTAATGTCGTAGCCGATGCTTTGAGCAGAAAAGATACAACGGGAACAAGACGGGTTCGTGCACTTATGATGACAATACATACTGACTTACCAGACAAGGTACACAGTGCTCAGATTGAGGCTTGAAAACGGAAAACTTGGTACAGGAATCTCTACGTGGGATGGAAACACAGTTGGATGTCAAGTCTGATGGAATTCGTTATTTCATTGATAGACTTTGGATACCTTTGTATGGAGGTTTAAGGGAACTCGTGATGGACGAAGCACACAAGTCCAGATATTCAGTTCATCCGGGATCAGATAAGATGTATCACGACTTGAAGGCACTGTATTGGTGGCCTCACATGAAAGCTGATATTGCTAAGTACGTTAGCAAATGTTTGACTTGTTCGAAAGTCAAAGTTGAATATCAGAAGCCATCTGGTTTACTGCAACAACCCGAGATACCGATGTGGAAATGGGAACAGATTTCGATGGATTTCATTACTAAGTTACCCCGTACACCGACTGGTTGTGATACGATATGGGTAATTGTCGATCGATTAACGAAATCTGCACACTTCTTAGCAATCAAGGAAACTGATAAGATGGAGAAACTGACTCGCATTTACATCAAGGAAGTAGTAGCACGGCATGGTGTGCCAATCTCTATCATATCAGATCGGGATGCCCGGTTTACTTCCAATTTTTGGAAATCTCTTCATAAGTCATTGGGGACTCGCTTGGATATGAGTACCGCTTATCATCCACAGACCGACGGTCAAAGTGAACGAACGATTCAAACGCTCGAGGATATGTTACGAGCTTGTGTAATTGACTTTGGTGATAGCTGGGAGAATCATTTACCGTTGGTGGAATTCTCTTACAACAATAGTTATCATACAAGCATTCAAGCAGCACCGTTTGAAGCTTTGTATGGTCGCAAATGTCGTTCACCAGTTTGCTGGGCTGAAATTGGTGACAGTCAGTTAACAGGTCCTGAACTGGTGCACGAGACGACAGAGAAGATAGTTCAAATCCGGAACCGTATGGCAGCGGCTCGGGATCGACAGAAGAGTTATGCAGACAAACGTCGCAAGCCGTTGGAATTTCAAGTAGGAGACCGAGTTCTTCTAAAAGTATCACCTTGGAAAGGTGTGATACGATTTGGCAAGCGCGGAAAGCTTAGTCCACGTTACGTAGGACCTTTTGAAATTCTGAAAAGGATTGGTCCGGTGGCGTACCAACTCAAGTTACCGGATGAACTCAGTGGAGTTCATGATGTCTTTCATGTTTCAAACTTAAAGAAATGTCTTTCTGACGAGACATTGATTGTACCGTTGGAAGAAATACAAGTAGATGAACAGTTACGATTCATTGAAGAGCCAGCAGAAATCATGGACCGAGAGGTCAAACAACTGAAGCAAAGCAAGATTCCGATAGTTAAAGTTCTATGGAATTCAAGACGGGGTCCTGAATTCACATGGGAACGGGAAGATCAAATGATGAAGAAATATCCTCATTTATTCAAGACAGCTACTGCTAACACTGAGAGCGCACGTTAAATTTCGGTACGAAATTTCCTTCAACAAGGGGATGACGTGATGCTTTCACACATCAACACTGCAAATCTCAAACTGTAAGCACAAACATTTTATTCAATTGATTTTGTTACAAACATTTGTGCTACATTACATTCTATATATTTTATGTGCTACATTTCATATGTTACATGTTATGGTAGTACATACGTGATTGATTACACACATTTTGCTATGTGCGGGGTTGCATAGTACAAACAGTTTCAGACACTCACTAGGTGTGAGGTTACACTTGATTACACACATTTTTGCTATGTGCGGGGTTACATAGTACAAACAGTTTCAGACACTCACTATGTGTGAGGTTACACAACACAGTATGATCAAACACAAACAGTCACAGTTAGGTGAACTAACTAGTGTACACGCAAACAGTCACATTGAACGATCACAATTGAGTTGTGATGTTGCAAGCATTAGACTTTGTGTGTGAGTACACACAAGCACACAGAATGATCAAATCACACTAACACGTACGATTTAAACTCGTAAGTAGTTTCCTAACTACTCTTAACACTTGCTAATTTTCGGGACGAAAATTCCTTCAACAAGGGGATGATGTGACAATCCGACTTTTTACACTAACCTAGTTAACGGGAGTTGGTGCTATCACAGGCCCAACAAGGCCAATGAAGGCCCAACAAGGCCAATGAAGGCCCAACAAGATCAATTAGGCCCAACGAAGTATATGTAGGCCCAACAGAGCCAATGTAGGCCCAATAAGCCAAGAGAGGCCCAGTAAGGCCCAATAAGTTCAAGTAAGGCCCAATGTAAACAAAGTAGGCCCAGGGAAGGCCAAGGTAGGCCCAGGAAGGCCCAGTGAGGCCCAATTGTATTTGAGAAGCCCAATTGAGTAAATTTAGTCCAACAATGAGTTAAAGGATTCAATTAGTGACTATTCGGGTTTGTCGGCTCAACTTTGTTAATCGAAATAATATGTTGGCGATCCGGAATAACTTATAGAAGTTAGGGATTAAGAAAAATCAATTCCTAAGTGTTAAATTGTTCAAGATTAAACTTGTAATTGATTTTTAGTGGCAATTTTGACTTCTACAAGTCAAAATTCGGCCAATTTGTTAAGGAAATTCGGAATTCCTCTCAATCTGTTACAATTAACCAATTTAATCATGCAATCAACACACATTGATGATGTATAACAGTTACCAACCGTTGATGATCTCATAATGATCGAAATTAAGTGAAATAATGACTTGGGGTTAGTAACCGAAATCGGTTGAGATCAATTGGGTATAATACGATGTCAATCAGTTGAATTGAGGATTCCTAAATATCATTCGGCATTGTTAGAACATCCTTCAAACCACAATTCGATCTCAACAACTCAGGATAGAGGATTTCGATTTGGGGGCGGCCGAGACTCAAGGGTATAATCAAACTACATCGATTCGGCATCAAAGCAAGTAAGTTTTCGATTCTATAACACCTAAAAGTGCCGACAAAGGTTTATCCTTAAGCAATTTCAGCTGCTAACATCGAATTGATAGGGTTCAAGTAATTAGGGCTCGTAATAAGGTTGTTTTGGGGTTCTTACTGTAAACGATGTTAAAAATCAAATTAATTAGTGTCTATAGTTTCAGAATGTTGCGATTAAGAATAAACACATTTCAATTTCAGTAAACGTTCAGGAATTGATCAAGTTCTAGTAACTAGGGTTCTTACTAAAACGGTTTTGGGGGTATTGAGCTTTAAGAGATTAATAATCGAATTGAATTATATAGAAAGTTTCAGAATGATTCGGTTGAACTAAATCCTAAGTTAATTTGATGTTTCAATCGTGAATTAGAAGATTTTGGATTGAATGTGGATTCGGTTGAAAACCGAGCGTAAAATGGCTCAATTGGAACTCATTGATTAAGGTTTGATCGAATTGGAACCATCATTAGGTACGTTTAAGAGGCTAGAATCATCAGGTTGTGTTGATAAGGTCAATCGGGTTCGAAATAGGATCAATCGGATGGGTGACTGCTTCGGCTATAGATGAACAAGGGGAAACTCATCAGTGTGGGTTTAAAACAATTAATTTCCAGATATCTAACGCGATACCCTAGCGGGCGAGATGGTTAGATGCAAGTGTGTTGGTGTTGAGGGTCGCGGGTTCGAGTCCCGGCCCAACCAGTTTTTGGATTTTTAATATTTATTTAGTATTTTAACCATATTTTATTCGTTCTAACTCCGTTTTCATCCGTTCAAGTTGCGTTGGAACCGTAACAAGAATACGAACGTGTTGAAATGATAAAATCCATATTTTAATCCGAACACGAAATCGCGTATAATTACGTTAAATTAAATAAAATCGTGTAGGATTTTATTTAAACGATTTCAAAAGCACGCGTACGATCGTATGCAAAATTCTCACACTTTAACATACGTGTGTTGACACGTATGTGATTTCAAGCACAAAACGACATTTCGAATAACTTTAGGTTATTGTTTAAATCACAGATTCTTCGTAGAGGATTTCTACGCAAGTTCACACGTATTTGATCATTCTACTATTATCAAAGGTGCGTACACAGCCCCTTTCTTATTTTAAACTGTTTTGGGGGAGAAAACATGTGCAACAAACTATTTTTAGATACATATCACTTGCATGAGTTATCTGTTTACATTATGTGAAAACATATCAACTTGAAAGTCCTTACACACCTCGAACCGTTTAGTTTGCTGTAATGCAAAGCGTGGTAGTTGGAAATAGATCTATTAGGTTTGACAAACCTCACCTGGTAGATGGGATCTACGCAGGTGTTTAACTGACCAAACACATTTTACTATTGTTGTGATAGACAATAGTGGCAAGGCGAAAACATGCTATAGCATGGCAATTAGTCAGCTTCGGTGTCGAACACGTATGTAAATAGTTTATATGACTAGCTATCATGACTGTGCATTTGTGATTATGTTATCTACAAACTTATTATTCAAACTGATGTTTTGAACACTATGATTATTTAAAACCTGTGTTATGCACCAACCTTTGTGTTGACTTGATTTACATGTTTTCTCAGGACGCTAAGGCGCGCGTTAAAGCTAGCATGGACTAGGAGATAGAGTCGCATGCATTTTTGAACATTTTAGTTATTTGGATTTAAACATTTGGAACTTTGTACTGTAATTTACATCTTTCAACTGTTATTGGTTTTATAACGTTTCCGCAACTTTTGAAAAACTCTGATGTTATGTTTTAAAGACCAAAGTATGTTTTGGAAATTCATATAGAGGTCTTCGCTATGTCTAATGATCTGAGATCCTGGTTTGTCACGTTCCCAAACGGTATGATTCCGTTAGTTGAAATTGGGGGTGTGACACCCTATATATAAGCATGCTTGATCGAGTAAAACACTATTTGTAAGTATAACTATGGAGAGGACATTGGGTGAAACGGATGAGACAAGATTACATATGGGTAGAATATCAAATGGGTTGAACACATGTGAGAAAGAAATGGATATCCATAGTTGTATTACAAGTGGTGTCGAATTCTGTTAAGCATGTGGTGGGATGGCGTCTGGGCGAGTTGTAGGCTCGACCCTTTCGTATGCCCTATATATAAGCATGCTTAGTAGGATGAAACATTACTTGTACATATAACTATGGAGAGGCCATTGTGTGAGACGGATGAATCAAACATTAACAAGGCTCTTGTATGACATTGTGGCCCTATATATAAGCATGCTTAGTAGGATGAAACATTACTTGTACATATAACTATGGAAAGGCCATTGTGTGAGACGGATGAATCAAACATTAACAAGGCTCTTGTATGACATTGTGATTGTAAATGCTAATAACTCAATGGTTTTCAATTACTAAACTTATGAACTCACCAACCTAGTGTTGACTTTGTTCAAATGCATGTTTTTCTCAGATGACGAACATGTTTAGTCACCAGGATCAGGATGCATTAGCTAGTGGACTTGTATAGTGTACCTAGCTACATTTTGTGTGCATAACTTTTGATGACAAACTTTAATGAATCACTTTTGTAAATCTTGTGTGGAGACAAGATAGCTACCTTATGATTCGTTTGGGTAGATTTACTTAGTTAAATTATGAACATGATAATGTAATTTAACTTTGTAATTCTATATCTATGCCATTATCATTTCTCATTTATATATCATGTGCCATGTGAACAATATGATCACTTTGATTATCAAATGATATCGCGCCCCGAGAACCTTCCTCCCGACGGGAAAGTCGATCCAGCCTGCCGGCTCGGGGTGTGACAACTGTTGACTTTGGTGTGTGACTATTGCTGCTGAATGTTCTGCAACCGTTTGCTTTCTTGGTCTACCTCTTGGCTTCTTTGGGATTTTCGTTTCATATGATGTGTTACCTTTCTCAGTGCATTTTCTCTTTTTGTGTCCCTACCTTTATAGTTGCTGCAAGTCATCAAAGCTCCATGTCCACTAAGCTTTCTAGGTTTTTTTGGTTCTTCATGGGATCTTTCCTCATGTTCTTCTTTGGTCTACTATGACCAATCTTGATTGGTGGAGGTTCGAATGACATATCAACTGAAGGCCAATATTTTTCTAAAGGTAATAGATGGATTGTGAAATTATAAGACTTGAGGTACTCTTCCTTTGTGTAACCTGGATGAAAAAATCTTCAACCCTTCTATGAATGAAGGCTGCGACTGCACACATATGGTAGCATGGAATACCACTTAAGTACCATTTTCTGCATGTGCAGGTTTTGTTGCTCAGATCTACAACAACAACATCTAAGTCCTTCACTTGAAATAAACTATTGCTTGAAGGAAACACTTCACATTGTAAGCCTTGTCCTTATGTTTGTCAAGCTTGACATGGATCCTAGGGCACACATAAACAACTTTACTAGACATTTGTGTCTGCATTTGTGTAAGCCTTGTCATGATTGCCATCCTTATGTCCTCCAACATACCTTGTCATGATTGCCATCCTTATGTCCTCCAACATATTTATAATGTGCTCTGCCATGTTGTTGACAACATCTGACTTGTCTCTGTTTCTAGGAAGCACCTACAAAAACATTTTGGGTTTTGAAGAATGAATGCTTCAGTTGCATCAGGTGACAAATCCTTCATCTCCACAAGAGCCTTTTTATAGTCAGCCTCTGAGTATGCCCTAATTGCTCTCCAGAAAACCCCTTTTTTAAATCATCAACTTTGAACTTTTTGTGCCAATTTGCATATATGTGCCTAGCACAATTTCGATGTTCAGCATTAGGCAAAACCAGAGAGATTGCATTCAGTAATCCCTAAAACATATTTGCATATCAGTAGAATTCAATAACATAATCACTTAAAACTAGTAGAAATAAAAACATACATTCTGCTGGTCAGAAATTAGTGTCCATCCCTTTACATCATCAGTCACTTGTAGACATTTATTTGACTCAGTCATGAACCACGTCTTGCTGTCATTGTTTTCACCTCTACTACTGTCCATGCTAGTGGGAACATTTGATCATTTGAATCCTTACCCTTTGCAGCTAATAACATACCTCCAAAAAAAATTTTAGAAAACAACCATCAAGGCATAATACCCTTCTACATCCAACTAAAAAACCACTCTTAACTCCATCAAAACATATAAATATCGTAAAGAAAACCTCCTCAGTGGAATCCATTTCATAGTATGCAGATGGAACTGTTACAAGTTCAAAGTGAAAGTGCGATTTACCTGTTTCAAAACAGCCAAGTATGATCTCTTCTTACTATAATGTTCTCTCATTGATCCATGAAGTTTTTTATATGCACTATTTTTAGTTTTATAAGCCTGCCATTTAATAATAAATACTTTGAATTTATCTCTAACTGTTGTTTGGATTCCCTTTGCAACCCAATAGGGATTAGATTTAAACATAGGCAAAAAATTTTTATCTATATAATCAGATGAAAGTTGTCTATTCTTGGACATGTTTCTTTGACAAGTGTGTTCACTAATAGCACTTTTAACCATGTAACAACCCTTACCTACATGAAATGATAGATAAATCTTGGATGGGCATCCAAACTCACAAGTAACACCAATTCTTCCTAGTCTATTCTTATCACTTAAAGAAACTGCAACATCCCTACCTGAGTAAACAACATAATTTCTGACTGCATCTCTAAAAGCATCCCTTGTAGGGAACCTTGTCCCAACTACAAATTTCCACTTACTCTAGTTAGTATTTTCGGTTACCACAGGAACATTTGACTTGTACTTTCTCCCTCTGATGTCATCATCTTCACTATTTCCTGGTGAATTATATCCTCATCTGAGTCTTCATAGCTACTAGCATCACTATGATGTGTAATTTGTACACTTTTTTCATGTGTAGAATCAGGTTCTTCTAAAAGTTTCTCAAGAAACTTTTTCTTTGAGCTTTCATCTTCCTTGTTAGTCTTATTGATTTCACTAACATATGCTATCCACTCTTCATCATCTGTGTCCGACCCATATTCATCTTCACTTCTCCCTTCACATCCCTCTTTAAATCCTTCTTTAGATCCCTCTTTAGATCGTTTTTCAGATCCCTCTTCAGAAATGGATGTGTTACATGGTAACCTCCTGGCTTCACTTTTCGTGAGTTTTAATGGTGAAGAAGTTGAAGTTTTCCTTTGGATCAATTGGGCTTCTTTTTGAGTTATTATGTTACTAGGTTGGGCTAACTCCTCATTATTGGTCTTACTTTCAACATATAGATGATGAATATGTCTAATATCTTCCCCTAAATCAATCATCATATGGGAAACATCTTCATCATTCTTCAATTGAACCAGACCCACTTCGAATTTCTTAACAGGTACCAAGCAAAACATACAGAAATCTTTTTTTTTCATATGGCCCTACCTCCATTACGTAATCAGCAAGTTCAAAGTAAGGCATTTTGTCCACTTCAACCTTAATCATGTTATCTCCCCCAACATAGTGCAATTTAGGGTTTTTGGAAAGTTTTCCATCGTACCGAACCTTCACCAGTACATCGTCTTCCATTCCTAACCCAACATATAAACCAGATTAACATCTAGAGTTACATAATCAAAAACAAAGAACAAATCAATAGCAAAACGCCTAGAGCTATACCTGTAATCAAATTATCATTGTTATCTTCTTGTCGGCCGCTGGTTCAAGCTTGATTGTTGGACCAGAAGTCAAATTAGGGCTTAGTGAAAACTAATGTAAAAGACGTAAACATGGTAAAACAGTTAAATAAGGTAAAACCAAATTTTCCACGTCAAACCACTACATACGCAATCTAGTCAGCATTTGTTAACGAAGTTAAGTGAGAATTGACGGCGGTCCAGAGTGAATATCAAATAAGGTAAAATAAGTCAAAAGTTGGAACTGTTATTGGGGATTTTCATAGTTGAGACCGCTATCGACCAACTCATAAAAGTTTGGATTATTAAAATCCAATTTGCCTGTTTTTAAAGTCATGTCTAAGGCCTCTTATAGTCGCTAAAAGCAATCTCAAGAGTGAATATCAAAGAAAGAGACATGTATTTCTCACATTTCACTGATCAAAAGTTAGAGTCGCTTCCTTTTGCTAGTGTGTACATGTTAAGCGACCAAACCTAGATAGACAAATTCAAAATCCAATGTGGTTACTTAGGTTCAATATCAATAACAATAGCAATAACAATAACAATAATAATTAAATCCAAATATAACTATATTATTAAAAAACACACAAAATCTAAAAAAAAATTGAATGAAAAACACATAACACATATCAAATCATACCCCCCAAACATACATTGAAACTTACCATATTTGAAACAAACGAAACCTAAATAATCGTCTTTAACCGAAATAATTGGGTTTTAGACGCAAATCTAAGACTGTAAACGAATGGAACAAACATAAACAAACCTTTGTTCATGTTTTGTTAGTTTAACATTTAACTTGCTCACAAACACTAATTGATCGAAAATTCTTACGTGTGTTCGTTCATTAAGAAATTGAACTTGTTTACGAACAGTTCATGAAAACAAAACGAACATATATTATTTAAAAAATAAAAATCAACATTCTCAATATCAAACATTAGACACAATCATTTTAGTATTTTACATAAATATAAAATTAAACACTTAATATACAAATCAAAAAGAATATCTTAAAACAAAACAAATGTTAGAAATAATTATCGTAATAGAAATTACATTAAAATAATTTTTCAAAGATCTGAGTTTCAAATTAATATTTTTTTTAACAAAATACAAATTCCATATGATTAGATATAGTGTAAATATTATGATATCAAACTAAAAATAAAAATATAAAACACATTTAATAAATAAACAATTAAATGAACATAAACAAACACATTACCGAACGTTCATAAATGCAAATGAACAAACATGATCTTCATTCATGTTTGTTTATTTAACTAAATGAACAGAATTTCTTGTTTATATTCATTCATTTATTAAACTAGACAAACAAATATAAACAAAATTTCTGTCAAACAACTAATAAATTATTCATTAAAGGTTTGATAAATTTGGATGCATACTAAACTCACTGATAAGCCACATGGTTGTACACTTGTACAAGGCGCTAGACGTTAGTCGGGTGGCGAGGTACAACTTAGAATTAATCGGGATTAATTGGTGCTAGACGGATTGGAGTTTTATATGATTTTACAAATATATGTTATATACACATATAAATATAAATAATTTAATATAATACTTCAAATAATTCAAAAAATAAACTTAAACCTAGTAAGTCAAGTATTTCAAAGTTCAAATTTAAACAGTGAGTTCAAAATTTAGAGATGAATTTCGATGTTCAGATGTTGGATTCGATGTTTTAAAGACATATTAAGAATTTTGAGTTGAAAATGTGCCGAATAATCATGAATTTGATCATTTTTACTCGAAAAAAGTAAAAAAAAAAAAAAAAAAAAGAAAAGAAAAGGGGCCGCCAAGACACCACCTAAAACAAATCGACGCAAACCGAAAAGTCATAAGGTAAGTGTTTGTTTTACCAAACCGAAAAGTCAAATTCACTTTATATTAATGAAAAGTAAAAAAGAAAGAAAAGGAGTCGTTGCGTAGGTTGATTGTGTCGGAGACGATCAACACGGGAAAGTCGAGCGAATATCTCTTCATCCGCCATTTTGGATCCGATCTAATTCCGGCATCACCGACGGTTGGTCGTGATCTCCGACGACTGAGATCACAATTCCATTCTTCAAGTACCCATTTTTGGCTGTTTCTTTGTTCCGTCAAGACTGTCACTTCGTTCACAGCTCGTACTCTTCGCTTGAGAGCTAAACTCCTATTGTGCTGATCCAATTAAACGAATCTCATTGCTCCGAAATCCGTAAGTATCCATGAATCCATATGTATGTATATATATCGACTTTACTGATGCTTAATTGTTTTGACGCGTTTTACGATGAGATCGGATGCTTTTAGACTGTTTTGTGTGTGTAAAAGTATGAAGCTATCCGATGATGCTTTTAATTTGGGTTCTTAGGGTTAGGTTATTGCGTTTTCTGGATCTCAATTGCGAGTGCCTGCGAATGTGGAATCTAGACTAATTTTGAAGTACTAGTTTGATAATATCTTGCAGTTTTACGACCGACAAAGGGAAACAGATTCACAACTAACATTCCCAGTTCCTGCAAACATTTCAATTTTGGAAGAAAAACTTTTTCCTCTTCAAATGGTTTCTTTGTGGTTTTTATTGCGGTTGGTCATATCAAATTAAAGTTGATTACTAAGATCCTTATTGTGGTCGTGTGGGTCATAGAGAGTTTTTAATCTGTAGTGTTTGAGACACCTCCTTTTGTTAATTCTGCAAGTTTCTTAGTTGAACATCTTTCTTTCTGATAGAAATTTGTGACCTTGCACCATAGTGATCTGTTAATCACTAGGCGTGCCATGATGCTGCAGGACATGCAACATGATTTTGTGATTAAAAATTTCAAAAATTGCTTCTGTTTGCAGGAATCAATTTCAGTTACCTTAGTTGGTTCATTTCCATTCAAGTTTATTTGATTAGATTTTGATCCACTTGGGTTTTTTCTATTAAAGTGAGATCCTGCTACCAAAAAACTTATGAGGTCCTATCATTGCCCTACTAACCAATTGGGCCAGGTAAAACACAGCTTGCATTGTGCAAGTGACCTTTAAGAGGTTAAAAACGAGGCAGTGTAACCTTGATTATAACCCAAGACCTTTGGTAGATGAATTAAGGCACAGGAGCGGCCATGAGAATTGAGGTACCCCGAACGAGCCAGAAAAAAGACCCTTAACGAATTTAAATATTAAAGTAGGGATATTAAAAAAACTAAAAACCGTTTAATACCGAAAACCGAATAGTATTCGTAACTGAAAAAACCGAACCGAATTCTGAATTTGGTTTGGTTCCTAATTTAGTATCCGAATTCCTAATTCGTTTTTTGGTTCGGTTATAGGTTCGATTTTTTTTGAATTCGGTTTGTTTGGCTGACCAATTAAACCGAATTCAGATTTAAATTTATCATTTTGTTAATAATTATTTGGATTTCAATCGTTTTTAACCGAAACCGAGCAGAACCACTTCTAGAGTTTGGTTCGGTTTTCAAATAGGGGGGAAAAATTGAAGACCAAATAATCCATTAACCGAATTGATGAACACCCCTATTTTAAACAAGTAACTTTATATACTTTAAAGGAAAATACTTTTCTATCCCTTAAATCACGTGTCTGTAAACGTTTCATTTTAGTTCTCTCCAACATGTTGGTTCTTATTTGTATGAATTTTTATATATACATATAGTTCAAAAATTTTGTGCCCCCTAAAAAATGGGCCCGGAGTAGAGGTGCACAAATCGGTTAACCGGTCCAAACCGGTTTTTGAATTACCCGAACCGGTACAAAGGGTTTACTGGTTTTTCCTAAAAACCGGTTCGGTTAATAACCGGTTATTTTAACCTAAAATCTCTAACCTATGGAACCGGACCGGTTAACCGGCCAAACCGGTTCAAAAACCGGTTTTTAATGTTTTTTTTTCTTTAATCCGTTTGATCCGTCCGTTAGACTTAAAGTGTTGAACCATAACCGTATTGAACCGTTTTCTTTTTTTATACGTTTTCAACCTTAAAGTTAAATTAATAAAATCATAATAAAAAAAATCATAATAAAAAACTTAACAAAATCAAATCTAAAACTAATAAAGTAATAAATAATAATTACTAAACCCTAATGAATCTTAAACTAATCAAACTAATATTAAACTAATAACTAATAATTAATAAACCTTAAAACCTTAAACTAATAATTACTAAACCCTAATAAAACCTTAAACTAATCAAACTAATATTAAACTAATAACTAATAAACCTTAAAACCTTAAACTAATAATTACTAAACCCTAATAAACCTTAAACTAATCAAACTATGAGTTGATTATTTTAAGGTTTTATTAGGGTTTAGTAATTATGAGTTGATTATTTTAAGGTTTATTAGTTATTAGATTAATATTAGTTTGATTTGTTTAAGGTTTTATTAGGGTTTAGTAATCATTAGTTGATTATTTTAAGGTTTTATTAGTTATTAGATTAATATTAGTTTGATTAGTTTAAGGTTTTATTAGGGTTTAGTAATTATGAGTTGATTATTTTAAGGTTTATTAGTTATTAGATTAATATTAGTTTGATTTGTTTAAGGTTTTATTAGGGTTTAGTAATCATTAGTTGATTGTTTTATTAGTTATTAGATTAATATTAGTTTGATTAGTTTAAGGTTTATTAGGGTTTAGTAATTATGAATTGATTGTTTTAAGGTTTATTGGTTATTAGATTAATATTAGTTTGATTTGTTTAAGGTTTTATTAGGGTTTAGTAATTAATGTTTAAGGTTTTGATTAAATAATATTAAAATGAACTTTATTAGTCTTAGTAAGGATTTCAAATATTAGTAACTTAGTAAGGATTTCAAATAGCATATTTCATTAAAATAAATTAATTACACAAGATTTAAAGTTACAAAATTAAATACAAAATCGAAAATACAAATTAGTCTTCGCTTGGTGCTTCGGATTGTAGTTCCGGACTATTGTTCCGCATCCATTCATCCATTGCCTGTTCTTCGTCGGAAAGTGGGAATGCCATTCCTTCCTCAACTTCAACATCGTGTATTGTCACTTCTATCTCAAGCTCGCCTTCAAGTTGTGTGTGGTCTTGTACACGTTCCATTGCGTTCAAATGGTCTTTCAAGCAAATGCACATCTCCAATGATGCAGGAGTAAGCCTCGTCCTTCGTATCGATAAAACCCTGCCACTAAGAGAAAAAGCAGACTCCGAAGCTACCGTAGAAGCTTGGACGCTTAGTAAATCACGGGCCATGGCAGATAGAATCGGAAAGTAGGTTTCCTTTTGTTTCCACCAAGCCAAAATATCAAAGTTTTCAAATTCTTCCGGCGTAAGACCGGAAATCCAATCTGTCCCTAGGTACCTTTCTAGTTCGCTACTTGCGCTAGTACCTCGGGCTCGTTTAGTTACATTTTGTCTTAATGTGTTAAATAAATCAAAGTTAACATCTTGGCTTCTACTCGAACTAGAAGCCGCATACATTGTTTGTTGTATGTTAGATGTTTCACCATATTTTTGTAAATAATGATCAAACATATTTTGAAAATATATGTTAAAGTTATTTTTAGTGTTTGTTGCAAAGTTTGGGTCTTCCAAATCCAAACCCAAAGCACTGACTATTTCATCAACTAATGTTTCAACGCCGGCACCATTGAAACATAGGTTTAATGTCGTCGCACAAGTAAATACGGGCGGCATTTCTTGAAAGTATTTCTTTAGTTTTAATTTCATTGGAAGTAACATTCCCGTATATATTTCATTATTTTCACCCGTCGATGGAAATTCGTTAATTTTTCTTGTCATTATAAATAATTGTTGAAGAACCAAACAAGACGTGGGATAATAAACTCCCGATAAAATTGTTGTTGAATTTTTAAAAACTCCAAATAAACTAGTAAATTCTCCTATGGCGTCCCAACATCGGCGATTAAATCTTTTAGCCTTACGTTCTTCCACTAAATTGTTATGAAATACTTCCAAGGTTTCCCTTTGTCGTAAGGCGCTGTTAAACATACGCCAAGTCGAATTCCATCTTGTTGGTACGTCCCAAGACGGACCTAAAAAGATGGAGTTCGTATCCTCACATAATTTTTGATATTCCAAATATCTTCTACGGCTTTTCATAAAAACATCCTTTAACATTTGTTTAAATTTTTCTTTTAACGTATTCATTCCCTCAACCGCAAGAGCATCACTCACAACCACGTTAATAATGTGAGCAACGCATCTTGTATGAAAAAAAGCACCGTTACATATCGGTTTATATTTAAGTTTTAATTTTTGAACAGCATTCGTATTATTTGAAGCGTTATCAAAACTTATAGAAAGTATTTTATCTTGTAAATGGAATGTTTGTATTATTCCATCTAACATGTAAAACAAATTATCCCCCGTGTGAGGATACAGAAACATTTCGAACGCAATCGTACGTTTCATCATTTGCCAAGAATCGGGATCAATCCAATGTGCGGTAACGCAAAGGTACGATTCGGGCAAACAATGAGGCGCCGACCAAACGTCCGTTGTTAGGTTAACACCGGTATTTAAGTTTTGAAAACCTAAAATTAATTCTTGTTTGGCTTGACGCCAACGTTTCAAACAATCACGTCTAATAGTAGTTCGACTTACTTGATGATAACGTGGTTGTAGCGCCTTTTGAATCATTTTCGTCAAGCGTGGGTTGTCAAAATGATTGAATGACAAACTTTCTTGAATCACCAAGTTCCCCATCATTTCACGAACCATGTCGGGATCGAAATTCCAAACCCCGCACTCTTGAGACATTTGTGCTTGATCGCTTGCGGGATTATTTTTGACAACAACACAATGCTTCGTCAAATGGCTTCTTAAAGTGGAATTAGATTCCGGTTTAAGAAAAGTACCGCAACCTTTGCACCGTGCCTTATCGACACCGTTCGACATTTCGCATAAGTCGAAATGTTGAAATAGCTCTTTGTTTCTCGTTGTAGTTTTTATTCTAACAACGGTTGGTTCGGTTGAAGTGGATGCACCAACACCAACGGAACTATGAGCACTTCGTGAGCTTGCCATGGATGAAATAAAGATTGAATTATGAATTACGAACGTAAAAGAAGAAGAGATTGAATCGAGAAGAAGTAGGTGATCGTTTTTTGAGCGTTTTTGATCGTTTTTGAGCGTTTAAGAAGAAGAGATGTTGTAAGATGTTGTGTGATCAAACCAAAACAATCCTCATCTATTTATACTAACGTTTAGGGACAAAAAGGTCCAAAAAAATGTTAAAAACGGCTAGAAACGGCTATATAACGGCTAGTTTTTTTTTTTTTTTACGATCGGTTAACCGGTTAATACCCGGTTAACCGGTCTCAACGGCTCTATTTTAGGCTCCAATGGCTAGTAACGGATATTTTTTTAAACCACTAACCGGTTAACCGGTTTATAACCGGTCTCAATAACCGGTTTTGCTTTAACCGGTTCCTAACCGGGTTGGCCCAAAAACATCCTAACCGGTTTCGAACCGCCGGTTTTTCGGTTTCACCCAAACCGGTACCAATAACCGGTTCCCAAACCGGTTTCTAACCGGTTTCCAAACCGGTTCGGTTCGGGTAACCGGTTTTTTTGTGCACCTTTAGCCCGGAGGTCGGGTGTGCCCCTCCCCCGAGCCGCCCATGTTCAGGCACTTACCACTGTGACACTCCCCTTGAAGGTTCTCACGTAGATTTAGGTTGTTGCATAAGTTAATAATGTAAGGTGCATAGTGGCTTAGGTGACTCACCTTGTTAGATCAAATTATCTTTGTAAAAATCATAAGAAGGGTAATTTAATATGTTCACACTACCAATTATCAAATGTTATGTTAACAGTGATGTAACTAATGAGAAATACTCATTGTGGCATAAGTGCATAACAACTTAGCTCTCACATTTTGTTTTTGGCAGGTCAACCTGTGTGTCTAATAGTTGATGTCCCTACTCTTGCAAATTGAAAAGTTCTATCATGTTTCTTGATGATGAAATTTAAGCATCTGTGCTTGTTTTAAGATGGCATATTACTTGCCTTAAAAGTTTACATGAATCTATGCAAATATGGTGTTTAATGGAATCAAGGAAGTTATTTCTTCTATTACAAGTCTTTTTTCATCTCCAAAAGCGCTTACTAGCCCATACGCATCATCTGAATTACCTCCTCTGAATGGTCCGCCTCGTGGTTTTGTTTTTTCTGGCTCTAAATACAAGAATAATTTAAGACTATCATCATCACTTCAAGATTTCTCCAAGTATAATCAACTTGATCTGGAGGAAGGAAATTTTGATCCTCATTTATTAAGAGAAAATGGTGGTTCAAGTTTCTCAAAGGATAAATCACCACCACGGGCTACTGTAAATAGAAAATGGGTTCGTCACACAATGTTTCTCCTCTGCTTTCTGTTGTTTACTTGTATCATCTATGGGTTCCTACATTTATACTCCAATTGGTCTCAGCATTCGACCCGGTTCTTTGTTGTACTCGATTGTGGTAGCACTGGAACACGGGTTTTTGTATATCAAGCATCCAAGAACCACCAGAGAGATGGAAATCTTCCGATTTTATTAAAATCACTACCTGAAGAACATCAAAGTAGACCTAGTTCTCAAAGTGGACGGGCTTATAACCGTAAGGAGACTGATCCCGGGTTTGACAAGCTGGTTCATAATGTAACAGGGTTGACCCAAGCCATAAACCCACTCCTCCACTGGGCCGAGAAACAAATCCCTAAACATGCACATAAGACCACCTCGTTGTATCTTTGTGCGACAGCTGGTGTCCGGCGGTTACCTTCTGCTGACTCAGACTGGCTATTAAACAATGCTTGGTCAATTATGAAAAAATCATCATTTGTGTGTGAAAGGGAGTGGGTTAAAATTATTAGTGGCACAGAGGAAGCTTATTATGGATGGATTGCTTTGAATTATCACACCCATATGCTAGGGGCTAACCCGGAAAAACAAACATATGGTGCACTTGATTTAGGTGGTTCATCTTTACAGGTCACATTTGAGAGCAATGATCTTGCTAACAATGAGACTAGCTTGAACTTAAACATTGGACCCGTGAATCATCATCTAAGTGGCTACTCTCTCGCAGGTTATGGTCTTAATGATGCTTTTGATAAATCCGTCGCTCATTTAGTAAAAACAAGTCAAGATTTTACTAAAACTGACATAATTGAAGAAAAAGCTGTTGTAAAGCATCCATGTTTGCAGTCGGGTTACAACGAAAAATACATTTGCCCCATGTGTCGGTCTGTTTTTCAAGATGATAAAAGCTTGAAACCTGGGATTCAAGTTCAGTTAATTGGTGCACCAAAGTGGGAAGAATGCAATAAACTAGCAAGAATCAGTGTCAACTCATCAGAATGGTCAGAAAAAAGTCAACCAATGGACTGTGGTTTGACCCCATGTGCTCTTCAAGACAACTTACCTCCTCCACGTGGACAGTTTTATGCGATGTCAGGTTTTTTTGTTGTGTATCGGTTTTTCAACTTGAGTGGTGATGCACCACTTGATGAAGTTTTACACAAGGGTCGGCATTTTTGTGAAACATCATGGGATGTGGCTAAGGTTAGTGTCCCATCTCAGCCTTTTATAGAACAGTACTGTTTTCGAGCACCATATATTGTATTTTTGTTGAGAGAGGGGCTGCATATAAAAGACAGTCAAGTGAGAATTGGTTCTGGAGGTATGACGTGGACAACTGGGGTTGCGTTATTGGAGGCTGGAAAAGTAATTTCAACCAAAGTTGGGGGTTATAATTATAAATTGTTTGAAATTGAGATGCACCCTTTCACTCTTTCTGCCATTGTGGTGGTTTCTTTGGGCTTATTAGTGTATGCATTAGCATGTGTTGGTAGGGGTGTGCCATGGGTGTTTTATCGGCTAAATCTACCTCTTTTCAGGCATAGAAATGCTTCTGGGACTTCTGTTCTTAATATATCAAGTCCTTTTAATTATCGGCGCTGGAGTCCTATCATATCAGGTATAAAATTTAAAAAACCAAAAGCTCTTATTTAAGTGCAAATACCATGAAAAACCAGAGTAACTTCTAATTATTCAAAAAAAAAAAGACCTGTCAACATTATTTAACATTATTTCGGTAGATCGAAGTTATACATGAACAAGTTAGTAAGCTTGTTTTTATATATTTAAGTCATAAAATTGTCTAAAATATAGGTACTGTGTGAAATTTTATAAACAAACCCTTACCCTCAAGCTGGACAAGATTTGATGAAGTTGTGTTCAACATGTTTACACAAAAGATTTATACGACCAAATTAAGAGTTTGGTGGTCATTATTTTGAAAAGCTTTCATGATTGCATGCATTTTAGACACGTTAAGGCACTTTAATATACAAAAACTAGGTTATAGACCCATATATTACGGGGAAGGATCAAATAAGAAGAGCTTTTTGTGTAAGAAGAGTGAGAACTAATAAGAATTTGACACGTGTCACATAATTTAGGTATAAAATCTTATTTTTTATACTACATTTTTATTTTTTTTGTACTAGATTTGTTCTATATTTTTTTATACTCGATTTTTGTGGTTTTTTGTATTAGATTTTTGTTGTTTGTACTATATTTTATTTTTTTTGTACTGGATTTTTTTTGTACTAGATTTTTGATTTTTTGTACTGGATTTTTGATTTTTTGTACTGGATTTTGTTTCTTTTTGTACTGTATTTCGTTTTTTGTACTGTATTACTGTTTTATGATGACACGTGTCAAATTTCTATTGCTTCTTACTCTTCTTAGGCAAAAATCCCTTCTTAGTGGATCCAACCCCATAATCGAAAACTAGGTTATAGACCCATATATACAAAAACTAGACCCATATATTACGCTAGCTTACAAATAAAAATTACATAATCGAAAGAATTTTATTGCATAAAACAATAGAAAATTAAAGTGTAAGTATAATTTTATAAATCTCTAAAGACTTTTTTTGTACAAAACATTTGTTGTTTTGTTTTAAATTAAGAAACTTGTTAATGCATTTATGCTTATACTATTATTTTCAAAAATTAAGCTGTTATCAATTGATAAATTTTGTAATTTATTGTTAATAGAATTAATATTTGGAAATAACAAACCTTTTATAATTTGATATAAAACATAAGACATGATTTGTTGAAAAATCAGGCCGTCTATTAAACACAAAAACACTTGTTTATTGATCAAAACTGAACTAATACATAACAAAGACCGAATAACCCTATTTATACTAAAACTAAACTTAATCTCCAAGCTAATCTAAACAAGGAAAACCAAGCTAAACTAGGAAACTACTAGCTGGTAATTACCAGCTATAATCCATAAAAAGTACAGCTGTAATACACATTCAAAACAGCCTTGAATGACCCTTTACCCCTGGACCAAATCTTGACTTGACCTGCAACCATATTGGCCAGTTTGACCAGTTGCCCCGTGACCCATGAACAACTCGATTAACCCAACAATCACCCCCTTAATCGTTGTTTGTTCAGTCGTTCTTCACTGCAACGTTCTCGTCAAAACATGCCTTTGCTTTGACCCATAACGACCTTTCTTGGACACTCGAGCTTCACCATGGTCATGTCCAAAATCTTCTCATTTTAAGCTTCCAAAATTTTTAAATATCACTTGACCATTCCGGTACATCTAGTTCTTCTTGGTCATGGAACCACCTGTTCTTGACCTCCAACGAAAAAATAGAGATCGAGCTTCCTGCTCCTAACATCCTTTTTAACCCGCTAAGCGTGACCCGATTCAAAGCCTTTTGCTTGACAAAGAAGAACAAAAAAAAAAAGAAATAAAAAAAAAGCGATCAAATGAAATCAATTTGTTGTTGTCACCGGTTGTATACCAGCTGTGCAAACCACAACTAAACAGCCCTGAATCTTCCTTTGATCACCACTTAAAAAAAACACCGCTTCTTCTACGCTATCGGTTGGAACGCTTCTACGACAAGAACAAGCCATGTGCTCTTCCGTTCTTATCCTAGGCAAAGAAGAACAAAAAAACCTGATCAAATGAAATCAATTTGTTGTTGTCACCGGTTGTATAGCAGCTGTGCAAACCACAACAACCAAACAGCCCTGAATCTTCTTCCTTTGATCACCAGTTAAAAAAAACATGGACTTGAAGCATCTAACATGGTTTTTTTTCGTTGGAACCATTCACCATCTTGACCTTTCCCGGACCCACGACCTCTTCCTTGGCCACGTCCAAAGTCATTCCTATTTGAACTTTCACAACCACAATACTCTTCACCATTCACCCCCATCGTCTCAAACTGTACTTCCACCATGACACCGATTGAACCGAAACACTTTATTATCTCCGTATTCTGCTGTAAAACAGCCCCAAAACAACCCCTGCAATTCCTTTATGATTTTGCTGCAACAGCCCTGGTTGCGACCTAAACAGCAGCCCAAAACCTGCAGTAATTGACCCACCGGGCATCTGCTGCGTAGCCCAGCAGACAGGGCTCCTCCCCCTTCGAAAAACGACTCTCAAACCCGCGATGCCAGCCCTAGGCTTTGATACCAATTGTTGGAAAATCAAGCCCTCTATCGAATACAAAAACACTTGTTTATTGATCAAAACTGAGCTACCACATAACAAAGACCCAATAACCCTATTTATACTAAAACCAAACTTAATCTCCAAGCTAATTTTACAAGGAAAACCAAGCTAAACTAGGAAACTACTAGCTGGTAAGTACCAACTATAATCCAGAAAAATTACAGCTGTAACACACATCCAAAACAGCCTTGAATGACCCTTTATCCCTGGACCAAATCTTCACTTGACCTGCAACCATATTGACCAGTTTGACCCGCTGCCCCGTGACCCATGAACAACTCGGTTAACCCAACATGATTGTGTATTTTTATAGAAAAGTAATATTAACAGGATTAACACTATACTATACGATAAATAAAATTTTAAAAAAATCAAATCAAAATTTCCTTAAATTTCGTTGATGATTTTATAAATTAAAGGAAGTCAGTTTATTTTCATCTAAATAAGGGATGTGAATGTGGGGTTGACACTTGATGTTGGGTATCTCACACACACAAAAAACACGATAATCACGCAGACGAGAAAATAATAAACGTTCGGTTCCAGTGGGGAACCTACGTCCACGGGTTGCAACTAGGTATTTTTCATTAAGTTCAGACCAAATATTACAATCACATGACAAGGGTATATATAGACATACAAATTAGGTTAAACAACTAAACGGGCCGAACATAGGGCCAGACTAGGGCCGGCTGCCCTAATCTCCCTGAAGGCCTTCGTAAACCTAACATTTGGATTTATTGGATTCGTTTATTAGTAGTAGGATTTGTTTAGTGATGCGTTTATCATGTACTTTTTACAAGTTTAGGGATTTTAATATACCACACAAGGTTTAGGGGCATTTTTGTGAAAATTTAGGTTTTTTATATTATTCTTCTTTTTTTTTCAACTCTTTCTGAAACATATACAGAGATCATCTTAGACATGAGGTAGTTTAACATTCAAAAATTAGTTTATTTTTTCATGCATATTATAAGTTCATGAATATCAATATACCAAACTAGTTTTAGGGACATTTTTGTGAAAAATGTATGCTGATTTTTTTTGGTATCATCCCTTTTTAAAATTTAACTAACACATACACAAATATCATTTGCTGTGGTGTTTCAGGGGAGGGAAGAATGAAGACACCCCTTAGTCCGGCTGCACATCCCAAAAATAGGCCATTTGGCAGTGATATACAGGTTTCTGAGTCAGCACTATATCCATCATCTAGCAGTGGCAACATCACACATAGTATTTCATCAAGTAACTTGGGAAAGATCCAATTTGACAGTGCATTTTACCCTGCTCCTCACAGAACTCAGATGAGGCTGCAAAGCAGGCGATCACAATCTAGAGAAGACCTCATTTCTTCGCTCCCTGATTAGACCCACATTTAATGAAAGCTTCAGGAAAATATATTTTGGTTTCATTCTTATTTGCCTGAAAGCTCATTGACAATAAAGACCCATATATACACAAGAAGATTTTTGTACAATTGGTACATAGTTGTCAGGTAGAACAAGGCACTTTTCTGTGCAAATTTTTCTTTTTCTTTTTCTTTTTCTTTTTCTTCTCTTTTTATTTTTATTTTTTTTTTGGGTTCAGGTGGACTTGGACCAGAATCTATACTTGACTTTTCTGTTATCTCAGACAATTTTCATACAACTTAAATATTAAGATTCATTGTTATTGTTAAGGGAGGCTCCAATGGAAAGCCTTTGAAACATTCATTTAAATTTATGTTTAACATCATTTCTTCATGTGAAATTTTACCAGATGTCCCTAATATTTTTAGGTAACATCACAATCCTTTAAGTTTTTTTTCTTCTTTTAGTTTAAGTCCATTGTCACTAATTCTCTTTAAATTCTAATTTTTAATCAGATTAAATATTATTCATGTGATGGGCAATCTGGTAATTTTAACTCCTTGTAAGATTTAGATGATGCATGCTTACACTTTGCAAGAGGCTAGTTTTAAGACCAAAGTCCATGACCTCTTTGCCAAATGGAGGCAAGTTTTTACCCGACAAAATAAACCCACCTATCAAACTTTGGGTCAAAATGTGTGTTTAGGTAAACTAGATGGGTTACTAAGAATACCAAGTAAATAACACAAAATAACAAGCAGGTCACAATGGGTGAAATAAAAAGACCAAACAGGTCAGGATGGACAGGTGAACTAAAAAAGCTTCTCCACTGCGTGTTCTCTGTACCTAAAAGTCTACCATCGTGAGCCACATTTTGATTGAATCAAGATATGCAGACAAAAATGATTACACATGACAAATAATTATGTATTTTTAGAGTTTTCTATTTCCCTATTTTCTCTGCCTCGTTGTATCCTTAGTTTAAATCCTAGCAATTCATGATTACATAATGTATTTGCTATCCACTTGTTAAAAGCATAACCCAAGTTATTTTTAGATGTTTTGAATGGATTAAATTTAAAATTCTAATTTCTTTCTATGGTATGAATCTGCATGTTTCTTTACCTTTTGGTGTCTGTTAGGTCATTTATTAACACAGCCTGTTTTGACACGTGTTTCTTTTGTAAAACCCATTTTGACCCAAACCAAAATTATCATTTTTCTAGAATGATACATCCAGACCTGAACCCATTCTGACCCATCACCCAACCCGACACGAACCACCATCTTGACAGCGTTAGGCAAGAACTACAACACATCAAAGCATTCAGTTCATAAGATTTAAGGGGGAAAAAACATGAATTATTTTTTTTTAATTCTAACTGTCATCTATCATACAATCAAAAAAAAATTAAATTAGATTGACCCCAAGTGAACAAATAAAACAAAACTCTACTCCTTCCGGCATATTGTCTAAGGATTCATTGGTTGAACCATCCTGACGTTTTCCAAAAACGACACGCCAGTTTTGGAAGTTATAAACCGATGAAATGCAGAACTGATCTGTTTATAGCTCTACTTTTGAAGAGATCTTATCCTTGTTCTTTCTTGGCAAAATCCAACTCAGCATTTCCATAAATTGGCTCATATACGACTTACTTACCGACTGTTTATCCACACAGACATTGCATAGGTGATCATAGCTGTGCTTCAAGTGTACAGCCGCTATTTTTTCCTAAAGAGGAGCAAAAAAAGAAAAAGAAAAGAAATAGAATCATGCAACCATACAACATAAAATTGACAAACATAGTAAGAGAGAGAGAGAGAGAGAGAGAGAGTGTGTGTGTGTGAGTGAGTGAGAGAGAGAGTATTGTGGTACCTTGAAAACTTGGAATGGACAGAAATCAGTACCACCGCATCCCTGTTTACAAGGGAATAAAACTAAAAGCTTGAGATATGGGGAGCCAAAGTTTCAAAACAAATTTCAAAGAATTTAATTTTTATTGTATTTGCAAAAATCCCACAAAAGAACTAGTTAGAGAAGTTGATTTATATGTGTACCTAACTTGGTAATGGTTCATAACCTCTGAATGGTTAAGAGGTAACCCTAAGTCTGAATGATTAAGAGGTTATGAACCATTCAGAGGTAATTTCTTAATATCATTCAGATGCAAACAAACAACCCCTTAATGTAATTTGTCTTTTATTTTATGTTTAAATACGGTAACTAGATGGTTGTAGTTATCAAGAATCCTGGATCTTCTAATGGATTAGAATGACTCCAAGATTGTAGGAATTATCCCAAAGGAAGAGGATACGATCCTACTGTTTAGGGATTTTATCGGGATTGTTTAGCTATAAATAGGGCGTATTATGATGAATGTAATGAGTTCTATGAACAACAATTGGAGAAGGATTTCCAACTATCGCCTGTTCTGTTTTTCATTATTTTGGTTTGTTAATCTGGTACCAATTCCATCAATTGGTATCAGAGCTCAAGGATCGAAAGGACCAGTGACGTCGTTTGATCCAAAGGGCTGGATCAAAAGGTTGTATCAAGAACAAATCAGAAGTACCAGAGGAAGGAGACTTCAATGGCAGAAAAGAGAAACGCGGGCAAACAAGTGGTGGTTGCAAAGGAAAGCTCCAATCTCTCGTTCCAGTGCCCAATCCTAGCGACACTAACTACCCGATATGGTCACTATGGATCAAAGCCATATTCAGGGCACATGGGATTTGGGAGGCTATCGAACCAGGGAAGACGTCTATCCAAGAAAGGATAACTCAGCCATAGCTTATCTATAGCAATCGCTACCAGAAGACTTAGTGCTTCAAATTGCTCATTGTGAACAAACTAAGGATATCTGGGAGGTGATTAAAACTTGTCATCTGGGAGTGGAACGAGTCATAGAAGCAAGACTGTAGACTCTTAAGGCTGAGTTTGAAGCAACAAGGATGAAAGACAATGAGAAGATTGACGACTTTGCTGCAAAGCTTGCCGGAATCTCCTCTAAGTCAGCTACACTTGGATCAGTAATTGAGGAGACTACTCTAGTGAGAAAACTGCTTACTGCTATACCTAAAAGATTCCTACATATAGCAGCAACAATTGAGCAACTAGTGAACCTCAAAACAATAAAGTTCCAAGTGGTCAGGAGACTGAAGGCCTATGAAGAAAGAACAGGGGCACACAGCTCTAACACCAACCAAGATCAACTTTTTCTGGCCCGCAATGATTACGACCCCAAGAAGAGGCAAGACAAGGGGTATGGCCGAGGCCGAGGGAATGGCCAAGATACCACCAGGGGAAGAGGCAGGGGTCGTGGACGAGGGGCAGGTCGTGGCACATGCGCTCATAAGGGAGGACACACATATTTCTTTCTGATCATGGATGACCACAGCAGGTTTATGTGGGGTATTCATGATCAAAACAAAAGACGAAGCCTTTAGAAAATTCAAGGAATTCAAAGCCTCGGTAGAAAAACGATTTGAGAGAAAGATAAAAGTCTTAAGAACCGATAGAGGGGGAGAGTTCAACTCCAGAGAATTCAAAATATTTTGTGAAGAGGAAGGAATCTTGAGACAATTAAGTGCCCCCTACACGCCCCAGCAGAATGGAATCGTTGAAAGAAGGAACCGAACCATACTAAACACTACAAGGAGCATGCTTAGTGCAATGAGCATGCCACAAAACTTATGGGCCAAGGCTGTGAGACATTTTGTTCACATTCTAAACCGAATGCCTACAAAAGCACTAAAGGACAAGACTTCCTATGAAGAACTAAAGGGAAGAAAGCCAAGGCTTGATCACCTCCGAGTATTTGGTTGTGTGGTGCATGTGAAGACACCTACAGGCCAAATAAAGAAGTTGGATAACTGAAGCACCCCTATGGTCCACCTGGGAACCGAACCGGGCACAAAAGCTTACAAAATGTATGACGTGGAAAATAAGAGGATTGTGATAAGCCAAGATGTAAAATTTGATGAAGCCCGCAAATGGAAATGGCAGCCTCATCAAGATCCTAATCAAGACATTGAAGGGGAATTTATTATCCAACAAGATTTCCCACTGAGCCATAACCTGGAAGACGAGCCAGGCAGCCCAAAAGGCCCAGGAAGAAGTGGCCCAAAACCAAGCAATAGCCCACAAAATGAAAAAGAAGACTCTTCATATTCTGCCTTCAGCAGTCCTAGATCAAGAGTCCAAAGGAAAGGACCAATTGCGCCAGACTCACCCCTAATCAGCAACAAGTCAGACCCAGCAGGAGCTCCCGAAAGAACCTTTGACAACACTCCAATCTAGGGGTTCAAGGAACTGAATGAAGCATATGACCTCCTCCTCACTGAAGGGGAACCGATCAACTTCTCAGAAGCAGCCGGACAGAAAGAGTGGGACAAGGGCATGCGCAGTGAAATAGCCTCCATAGAAAGAAACAACACTTGGAAGCTAACTGATCTGCCTGTTGGTCACAAACCCATAGGGTTAAAATGGGTTTTCAAGATAAAAGGGATGCAAAAGACCAGATCACAAGACACAAAGCCCGACTCGTAGCCAAAGGCTACATCCAGATTCCAGCAACAGGGAGTAGATTATGAGGTCTTTGCTCCAGTAGGAAGATTGGAAACCGTGAGATTGGTACTTGCTCTATCGGCTCAGAAGGGCTGGTCTGTACATCATCTGGATGTAAAGACAGCCTTTCTACATGGAGATTTAAATGAAGTATTTGTCAAACAACCAGAAGGATTTGAAAAAGGGCAAGAACAAAAGGTGTACAAACTGATCAAAGCCCTGCACGGCCTAAAACAGGCCCCATGGGCCTGGAATATAAAGCTGGATGGAGTGATGAAAGAAAACAAATTCATAAGGTGCAAGCTGGAGCAGGCTGATACGAATGCTCTTATTAGTAAAGCACAAGGTCCTAAAAGGTTACAAGTTTATTCTAGGAGGGGCAAAGGTGTCCATAATAAAAGTAACTTAGAGTTTGTTACGTGATATAGAAGAATATAAATAGAGGGAATAAGGGGAAGGAGGACGTAGGGATTTGGTTGTTAGATCTGAGGGCTCTTACTTTGTGAGAGAGAGGGTTTACCCTGGTTATTTGTTTTCTTTTTTTCATTCTCTGTAATCGTGGATTTCAATATATACTAGTTCAATCCTCTAAATTGGTGTTGATTTCATATTGTATTGTGATTGTGTGTGTTTAAATCCTATCATTGGTCCGACCTGCCATAGACCTGCCGCTCCTATGGAAACACGAACAGTGGCGCGATTGGATGCTCAAGACCAGCAAATATAGAAAATCAATGATGAGATCAAGGAGATGAAGACGAGCTTGCAAACATTGGAGGCCGATCGAGTAGCTAATGTGGAGTTTCGTCAAATAATGTTGGCATGGGTGAAAACACAAGAGAAACAGAAGATGGATGGAACGTCGGGATCTGGGTCTTCTGGGGGAATTTTCAACAATCCGGATCATCAGTGGGATTCCGGGGATCGTTCATCGGGGGTTCCTTGGGCGGTGAAGAAGGTGAAATTACCGGAGTTCAGTGGATTTGACCCGCAAGGGTGGATTCAGAAGGCAAATCTCTACTTCGACATCAATGATACGCCGGATGAACTACGTCTTCGTTTAGCCCAATTGAGTATGGTAGGTGTGGCGCAACATTGGTTTACCATCATCACTCAAGTTCGTGACTCGTTATCCTGGGTTGATTTCCAATCTGAACTCTTACAACGCTTTAGTGGATTAGAAATCCAAAATCCTTATGAGCAGTTATCGGCCATCAAACAACTTGATTCGATTCATGATTATATCGATGATTTTGAATATTTGTTGTCGTTGGTCCCTCGGTTGCCAGAATCACAGGCGTTGGGTTACTTCATTGCCGGATTAAAGGATGATGTCAAGCAATGGGTACGCCTACATCGGCCTCTGTCTCGTTTAGATGCCATGTACTTGGCCAAGGATGTAGAAAGCATGCTTCGCCCCAATTTATCGGCCGCTAATATTTCTCAATCGCGTTTCAGATACCTCTCTCCGATGAATCCCATTTCTGCGAACTCGCTTAATGGATCTTCTAATTTGGGCCCAGTTGCGCCTAAGTCCTTTTCAGGCCCAAATTCAGTGGACCGGTCTTCCTCTTTTCGTTCGGAATCCTCAAGACCTACGGGGATACCGCAACATTCTTCTTCTTCTCAGGGAGATGGTGCGGCAGTGTTTAACAAGGATAGGGGGGTGCGATCCTTATCCAGAACCGAATGGGAGGAACGTAGAAAGAAAGGGCTATGTTTCCGTTGTGGGCAACAGTATGGCCCTGCGCACAAGTGTCCGGAAGGGAAATTACGGGTTCTTCTCTTGGGAGAGGATGAATATGAATTGTTGGAGGGTGATAATCTTCGATTGGAACATGTGGATTTTCAGGAGGAACCACCTGGGGAAGTTAAAGCTTTAGGCACTTGCCTGGCCCTCGTTTCAGATGGGGTTATTAATTTCTGTGGTGGTGCAAAAACACTGAAGTTTGAAGGTAAAATAAATAGTATCATGGTAAGTTTAATGGTTGATAGTGGTGCTACCCACAATTTTATTTCTCGACGCTTGGTGGGAGCTTTGGGTTTGTCAATTTCAATGGTTACAGGTCTCCACATTACTTTGGGTAATGGCTATTTGGTATTTGTGAATGAACAGTGCTTGCAGTTGCCTATCACTATTGGTTCTTCTATATTTTTGATTGATGTATTAGTTTTTGACACGGGTAAATTAGATTTGATCATGGGAATGGCGTGGCTATCGTCTTTGGGCGAAGTAACTCATGATTGGAAGCATTCGTGGATGCAGTTTTCGCATGAGGGTACCATAGTTCGGTTACAGGGCATCTTTCCAGCTAAACCTTCTACTGTTGTTTTGCAACAAGGGTTGGGTGGCTTGGATTTTAGTGATTTTGCCCCTGTTATGTTTTCGTTGACCCCTTCAATATTATCCATGAGTCAACAACATGAGATACGTTTGGTGTTAACCCAAAGGGCTGGTGTATTTGATGAACCCACTGGTCTTCCTTCGGCCAGATCCCATGCTCATTCCATGCTATGGACATCTGATCTTCCTATTTGTGTTCGCCCTTATCGGTATCCCCATATCCATAAAACAGAAATTGAACGTCAGGTCAAGGACTTTTTAAAGCTGGGAATGCTTAGAGACAGTAAGAATGGGTCAAGGGTCAATTTTCTGCTACAAGGCTTGAGGTCAAGCCTTTATCACAAGGGGGGAGTAATGATACGAATGCTCTTATTAGTAAAGCTCAAGGTCCTAAAAAGTTACAAGTTTATTCTAGGAGGGGCAAAGGTGTCCATAATAAAAGTAACTAAGAGTTTGTTACGTGATATAGAAGAATATAAATAGAGGGAATAAGGGGAAGGAGGAGGTAGGGATTAGGTTGTTAGATCTGAGGGCTCTTACTTTGTGAGTGAGAGGGTTTACGCTGGTTATTTGTTTTCTTTTTTTCATTCTCTGTAATCGTGGATTTCAATCTATACTAGTTCAATCCTCTAAATTGGTGTTGATTTCATATTGTATTGTGATTGTGTGTGTTTAAATCCTATCACAGGCAGTGTACACAAAACATACAGATAAAAGCCTCACAATAGTAGTCATCTATGTTGATTTACTAGTAACTAGAAACAATGTGGAAGATATTAATCAATTCAAGGTTCAAATGAGACAGAGGTTTGAAATGAGTGATCTTGGTTTGCGGTCTTACTACTTGGGTCTGGAGGTATCACAAGGCAAAAGTGGGATCAAAATCACTCAAACCAACTATGCAAAAAAGATACTGAAGATGGCTGATTTGGATGAATGTAATCCCACTAAATTCTCAATGGAACTAGAGCTAAGGTTGACCAAAGAAGACGGAAGCAAAGAAGTGAATGCAACTGATTACAAGAAGGTTATTGGGTGTCACAAGTACTTCTTAACCCACACGTAACCTGATCTACTTTATGTAGTAGGATACACTAGCCGCTATATGCACACTCCAAGAGTCATTTATCAGCAGGCCATCAAGCACATTCTCAGATACATAAAGGGAACTATTAACCTAGGAATTCATTATCCAAGAGAAGGAGAAGGTGTACTAATGGGTTGTAGCGACAGTAGTTATTGAGCGGATCAAGAAGATGGAAAAGGAACCACAGATGTGGTATTTTACGTCGACAACAGATCCATACCTTGGCTTTCACAGAAACAACCGACAGTGGCTTTGTCATCATGTGAAGCAGAATTCATGGCAGCCACATCGACTGCTTGTCAAGCTATATGGCTGAGAGGGTTAATCGCTAAGATAACAAGGAAGGAAGAAGAACAAGTTGTGATCAAAGTAGCCAACAAATCAGCAATAGTTCTGGTTTTTCATGGAGGGAGCAAACACATTAATACAAGCAAGGTTTAAAAGAACGGAATCGCGCCTCGAGGTGTTTTCCCTCTGCCTCACGAGGCGTACGCCTCAAGGCGAAACGAGGCGCAAGTCCGAGGCGGAAGTAAATAAATAAATATTTTTATAATAAATCTGTCAAAAAAAAAATACTAAACATCAATTAAAGAACTTTTATAACTAATTTCAACATCAAATCAATCAACATAAAAAGGACAAAGTCTATAAAACACAAAAATACTTTACACAATTGAAAAGCCATTGCTTATGTTTTTATTTAGAAATAGCTTGAATAAGCTAGTATTTTAAATTGATAACAACAATTAACATATCAAATAAAGTACAATCCTTGGCTCCATGCTCCCTAGAGTGTACTATTTAAAAAAAAAAAAACCTAAAGTCGTGAAACTGGGAAAACGGGAGACGAAGTGTGGACTGCGAATAGTGGAACGCTGAAGCCAATCAACACGGGGTTGGAACGCCTCACCTGCTCCACCTGAATTCGGGAAAAGGAAATGACCCTTCGTTTGAAATCGGCGTTCGTCTTAAATGCTATCGCCTCAATTCAACGCGTTCGTATGAAATCGCCTACTCGTCTTCACCGCTGAATAAGACCCTTAGTCTGAAAATCGGTGTCTCTTCGTCTGTAGAAGAGGTGATTCCGTCGACCATTTCTCGATTTTACACAATCAGGTACGCGATTCATTAACAAGTTAGGTACACCATTAGCCGCCTCTAATTACCTGACCGCCTCAAGCCATCTATACCGCCTCAGCCCAGTGAGGCGCACGTTTCTTAAAATGGTGTGAGGTGCTGCCTCAAAAATGAATTTCTCCCATTTCGCCTCGAGGCGCCGCCTTATACCGTTTTTTTAAACCATGAATACAAGATTTCATTATATTTGTGAATGTGTGGAGGATGGGCAAATAAAAGTGGAGCATATTAGTGGAGTAGAGCAAAGGGCCGACGTTCTCACAAAAGCTCTTTCGAAGCTAAAGTTCGCTGAAATGAGAAAGTTGCTTGGAATGGAAGAAATTGAAGAAACAAATATGTAGAAGACAAAGTTAAGGGATCAAGATTGGGGGGAGATTGTTAGCCAATCTTGATAAAATAAATAGTCAGGGGACTATTAATGTAATTTGTCTTTTATTTTATGTTTAATTATGGTAACTAAATGGTTGTAGTTATCAAGAATCCTGGATCTTCTAATGGATTAGAATGACTCCAAGATTGTAGGAATTATCCCAAAGGAAGAGGATACGATCCTACTGTTTAGGGATTTTTATCGGGATTGTTTAGCAATAAATTGGGCTGTATTATGATGGATGTAATGAGTTCTATGAACAATCAATTGGAGAAAGATTTCCAACAATCGCCCGTTTTGCTTTTGATTATTTTGGTTTGTTAATCTGGTACCAGTTCCATCAACTACATCCTGAAAACCTAGTTGAGACCTAAACGGCTTAACCAAAAACCGAAGAATCCTATAAATGCAGACCGATGACCAAACCATGTAAACATGGTCAGGCTGGTTCAGTTGCCAATCTGGACCAGATTTGCTCCACCCTAAGGCATTGCATTTTGAAATCGCAATAAAGTGATTGGGTGGTTGAATCAAGCCGTGGGATAATTCATTTAAAGTAAGAAAAGAAGTATACAGATTGTTGTTTGCTAGTGATTTCCCTAACAGACACGACTATTTAGAAATATGAGCATAAAGAATGAGTATTAATTATTCCTTGAATTAGAACTAGGTGATGGTGGCAGATCTAGAATTTGAACTAGACTGTTTATTTATAATGAAACAAACAAGAATCTTAATATGAAAATATTAATAATCCTATATAAAGTAATTATGATGCATATGCAAACAACAAAACCCCATATGGCGAATGAATCCAAAATGTCTAACAAATATGGACTCAATTAGGCAACACAAACACATTATGTAAACATTTCCAAACATAAATTGATAGTCGATTTAGTTGCAAAATCTTCAATCAAACAAGGTCTAGACATAGAAACCCAAGTCCAGAAGATACAATTTTGGACTCCAAACAGAAATCGAACCAAAACACTGCAGTCCACTAACTCAAATCGGCTGACCAGTAGAAAAAACCCAAATAACATGATTGACTACAGATTAATCAGTTATGGTGGATGTATGAAGGCTTTATTACCATTGAGAATATAACCAGGAAATATGCATGTGTATTTGTAATGGCATAATGACCTCTAGTTATAAATCAAAAAGAACAAAATTAGAAACTAACTCAAACATTAACACATAGATTATCTCTAATATTTTTAAGCAGGAAAAAAAAAAGTAAGGACTTACAGCCACTGGGATTGGTTTTTCATTGTGTAGTACTTGCACAAAGTATTTGCTTGTGCCATTTTCTGAACAGCTATATAAAACTAGAGCATTATTCCCAGCAAAGGGAGCCACTGTGCTGCCCCGCCATGTTCTTTTATGTGGAGGTTTTGGAGGGAATTTCAAGGGCTCTTCTCTTTGTATTTGGTCAAACTCTGAATATAATAGCAAAATAATAAAAAAAATATCAAAAGACTGAATTTAGCATGATACATAATTAATCTTTTTAACAAACAGAGAAAATATTCACCAGATCCTTCAAGAAAGAGCCCGATCAAACACGAAAAAGGAACCAATGTCTCTGCATGAGCAAACCGTAATCTAGCCTTCTCATAACTGCCCGGTGCATATCCTTCTGAATAGAAGTTAAACAAAAAATAAAAAGATGTTAAAAACAAACCAAAAAACAAATAAACACACCCAGCACAATCCCATTCATACAATAGGGTATGGGGCTTTTTGGGACAGAGTATGCCACAATTACCTTCTTTTGCTTTAATAGCGTTCTCCATGGACAGAATGACATCTTCCAGCAATGGCACTCCCATTCGATAATTTAGTGATTTTCCATAGCCCTTTAGGATGAACATCTCTAGATCATCCGTCCATTCTAACAATTTTACCTATGCATGCACATGTTACATCAGTTTTTTCATATACAAGATTAGTAAACATGGTGATATATTTGTTTGTATCAACAAAACCATGAAAAGTTGTCCAGGGAATATGATATTTCACCTACACATTTAGTTTCATAAGCATAACTAGTTGTGGATCATAATTCATAGCAAGTACAGATGTACCTCATCATTACTGAAAAGACCACAAGCTTGATCAGTTATGTCCAGCAAAGATGCTTCCTACAAGTTTAATACCCAAGAAAAAAAAAACTATAATTTATTCTAAATTTCTATCACATGATACCTGGGAAGCAGTAATTTACCTGCTTGCATAAAAACCATAGTGTGGAAGTATCCTTTATTGTAAAATTAAGCCCATAGCGTGCTGCTAATGAATGTGTAATTTCATCCAATACAGGTTCTTTAAGCTTATAAACAGCAGGTTCCTGATGTTTCCTATAAACCTGTAAAAAAAAAGTGATTAAAAACAGACATACGGCCAGCAGCACTAGGCAATGATTAGCACCAGACAGCTCTTTAAAATTTGGTTTAAATTGCGTGATGCGATCGGTTCAAAAATCCGTTGGGTGATGCGAGCGCATCACATATGAAATGCGCCATCTATTAACTAAATACTAAACTTTCAAAACATGGTATAAGAATTAAATATGTGAATATTCTAAGGAAGCTTCTTAATTTTTATTGCTTACTAGTTCCATGATTTCATCAAGAAATTATGATAACATCAAACAAATGAAATATAGCTTATTAGTTGATATATGCTTCGGCTGAGTTAAGATTTCAACATTATTATATTATTACTATATATACACAAACCAGTCCACTACACAATAAACATAGGGCAATCAATAAACACATAGCAGTCCGCTAAATGCTATAATAATATAGGGCAATCTGATGCCTTAGAGATGGCGTTTGTCGATGTTGCATTGAAGAAGTTAGAACAGTGATTGAAGAAATCAGAGGAAGAATTACCGATTTCTGAAAGAGTATTGCCGATTTCAAAGCTCGGTGCAATACATCGCTATTCACGACCTGAGCAATTTGCGAATTGCACCGAAATTCCGTCGCATCTGGGAGAGGCGTCGCAACCTAGGTTGCATTGTGGCTGGGCAAACGCATCATCGTAATAGCGCAAGATGCGCGCAATTTATAACCAAGGTCCAAATATTCAATACTTTCAGAAGAACTTAACAATCAGAATTATTACCTCTAACAGGTCAGAATGAGTCATCTTTAGTACAGATCAAAACAGACCGTGTCAGGTTGTGTTGACCTGAACACTAATTTTCCCTTTATTTTTGAAATATGCTATTTATAACTAAGGCATTAACTATAGACATTGTTTAAAAAAACGGCCTGAGGCGGCGCCTCAAGGCGCGCATCGAGGCGAAACGGTAAAAAATCGTATATGAGGCGGCGCCTCACTGCTTTTGAAGATACGTACGCCTCTTGGGCCCGAGGCGGTCAGTTTGGGCTGAGGCGTGAACGCTAATGAGAGGCGGCCCAAGTTCCAATCGACATTCACCAGGTTATCCACGATTTCCGATCCCGTTCGTACGTACCCAAACGCGGTACGATCGCGTTTCCGGTACGTTATGGATCGCGATTCCGGCCACAAAATTGACGATCCCATACCACACTGTGAATCGTTCCTGATGCTATTTGGTTCGTCAATTGTTGAAATCGAATTCACGTGCCTAGGAAACTTGAAATCACTGGACCGGAAAATTAGAAGGTCGCCAGAATGTGCGCCAAGCTGCTGTGGAAGAAGGTTGTGGAGGAGCTGTGATGAAGGCTATGATAAAAGGATAAAACCCTAAAATTTGAACGAAACTGTTGAGTATCGGAAGGAGAAAGCTGCTGATGGAAGAAGAACGTGTACTTGGAGGAGGTGAATTGATAAAGGCTGAATACTAATAAGGCACGTATTTATTTTAGGGTTTTGGGACTGAAAAATTCAAATAAATTCTAATATAGTAATATTTCTATTATTCTTTTATTTTTAGTAAAGCTTCTTTTTATTTATTTAATATCTTACGCACTTGTTGTACACAAAGCTTCTTTAGTGGTACCTGAACTTCTGATTAAACTACTATCAAATACTCAAGATGTCGGCCTATGTCGGCCTATGTTCTGATTGCTTTTGATTAAACTACCATGTGTTTTAAAGACTTGGTCATTTTTATGTTTATTGAAGGATGTTTATCTTAGTTATAAAGTTCTTTAATTGATGTTTAATATTTACTATTTTTTTGATATATATTATAAAATTATTTATTTATCTACAACCGCCTCGGACTTACGCCTCGTTTCGCCTTGAGGCGTACGCCTCGTGAGGCAGAGTGAAAACGCCTCGAGGCGCGTTTCCGTTCTTTTAAACCTTGGCTATAGTTACAAAAATCATATTATTATAGTAATGACCTTAATCTATTATGGAAAATGGTTCATGACATATGCATAAAAAACACATTTATGAATTTCAACCCATTCTAGACATCTGTTTGATCTGTTTATAAGCAAATGAACCAATTTGTCACCTCTAGTAAAAAAATCCCTCGGTACAGCAAGAACTTATAAAAAGCAATGGAAGAAGCTTAGCTGTGTACCTTGTAGTTCTGGCAACAATCGTGAAATCTCAACATTGTATCGCTTGCACGGCTTTCACTCAAAATTGCAAAAGCTCTAAGATTTCCTGCTCCAAGTTTTCCTCTCCCACTAAACATCCCCATGCCAAATGCTACAGCACTAGCCGACGCCCGCGGAATCTATTCCATAATCAGAAAAGATATCATACTATTAACTTTTATAGCATAAAGAGCCATATGCAAGTTACAGGTATCAAATTTGATACACTAGCTTCCATAATTAGAAAACTTGTTAGATTCATGCATGGAAGCAGCAATCACATAATGAATAAGTCAGAAAATACAGCTATAGTAATATAATAATATAGTAACTATATGATATTCAGTATTAGATATCTATATAATACAGACTATGAGGTAAGCCTTAATAACACTTAACCATGTTTAAACTAAACATTTTTGGATAGAACCTACCTCTCAGAAGTAAATCATTTGTAGAGAAGAGGGACCCTTAAAACAGGTTGATTTTGAATTTCATTTCTTAAATTTATTGCAACAAAATACTTATGGGTCCTATTATGCATACTAACAAGCAGAGAAAAAGGATATCTGTAAAAATAATTACACACTTTATAAAGATATGAGCAAGAATCTTGAAACAAGAATATGGCATAACTGAATATTAGACGAAGTTTACTATTATGTTATATTAGAGGGATTAGAATGTAATATTATCTTTTGTATATACCCATGTAATCAACATTATGAAAAAATCAATAATACAATTCTGATCTACCAAGTTTAACTTGGTATCAGAGCCCTTAATCTCGTCAACCCTAAAAATTGCCGACATCAGCTCATCGCAAATCTGTCACCACAAAATCTCCGATCGACAGCTTCTACTCCAATCGACAGACATTCCGATCGTCACAACATAACAATCTCCGACCAATAGCAACCTGTTCTCTTCCAATTACAATCACTAAGGCAGATTTCATCCGATTACAAATCTTTTTACAACTCCTTCAATGGCTAATCTGATTGCGTTTTCTCAATCTGAAAAGACGATACACAATTCACACAAGTTTCAATCTCATCCTCTGTGAAAGACAAAGAAGATGCTCTTACACAACACTTCCAACCAAATCCACAACAAGGTGTGCCAATTCATGCACTCTCCTATTGAGAATCATTGGGCTGCTGTTAAGCGTATTTTGCGATACTGGAAGGGTACGGCCACACATGGTCTTCTACTAAAACGTGCGTCTTCTGCAGTTCTTCATGCTTATATTGATGCCTCGTTACCCACCTTGACGGCCTTCTCCGATGCCGACTGGGCTGGGTGTCCAGATGACCGTCGATCCACAGGGGGATATGCTATACATCTTGGGTCCAACTTTGTGTCCTGGTCTGCCCATAAACAAAAGACTGTCTTGAGGTCATCTACTGAATCCGAGTATAAGGCGCTAGCAGATACGGTTGCTGAATTAACATGGTTACAAACACTTATGATTGAGTTGCGTGCTCCAGTTTCAACTCCCACGTTATGGTGTGATAATCTTGGTGCAACTTACTTGTCCGCGAATCCTGTTTTCCATGCACGCACAAAGCATGTTGAAGTGGATTTTCACTTTGTTCGAGAACAGGTTGCTCAAGGAAAGCTGGCAGTAAAGTTCATTTCTACAGAAGATCAGATTGCGGATGTCTTCACAAAGGCTCTACCAACTCAAAGATTTATGTTCTTACGTTCCAAGCTAATGGTCGCTCCCCGGCATTAGCTTGCGGGGGAATATTAGACTAAGTTTAATATTATGTTCTATTAGAGGGATTAGAATGTAATATTATCTTTTATATATACCCATGTAATCAACATTATGAAAAAGTCAATAATACAATTCTGATCTACCAAGTTTAACTTCGAACCAGAATTCGAATTTATACGATCATAGAATGTGAACCCCTTACCTGCGTTGCCCTTATCTGATATACATCTGGGTGATATTCATCACTAAACAGTTCCTGAAAACGTTCCCTGATTCTGATTCCAAGATGATACATTTCATCTTCTCCATGAACAATTAATTCTCCACCTTTAATTTTCCCCTTCCAAGGAGAACTCCATCCCCATAACCAGGAAGGAAGTTTCTCCAAAGAAGAATGATTTTCTTTCACATTTTGCAAAAGAGATTTTAACTGAGTAGATAGTATTTCCAAATCTTTCATCCTTTTCTTGGTAGGTGCACGTGTTCCATGTCTTGCCTGCAAATATTACAACTTTCAGTGATGAAAATGAATATCTCACTATTATCATTATATATTGTCAGTCAAGGCTAATTGCTGGTAATTAATTGTGCAGCAGCCCAATTTAGGAAACTATTTGGCATTAAGATATATAAACAAAATGTCAAGGTTTAAAAGAACGGAATCGCGCCTCGAGGCGTTTTCACTCTCCCTCACGAGGCGTACGCCTCAAGGCGAAACGAGGCGTAAGTCCGAGGCGGTAGCAAATAAATAAATCTTTTCATATGATATATATATCAGAAAAAATACTAAACATCGATTAAAGAGCTTTTATAACTAAGATCAACATCATTCAATAAACGTAAAAAGGACAAAGTCTATAAAACACAAAAAGACTTGGAATGTTTAGAAAAAGCATCAGCCCATATAGACAGCCTCAACCCGCCTCGGCCCAGTGAGGCGTGCGTTTCTTCATATCTTGTGAGGCGCCGCCTCAGACCGTTTTTTTAAACCATGCAAAATGTATATTAGAAATACCACAAGATTAAGGTGGATAGGAGAACATTGGTCAGGAATTTTGGAAGAATCAAAAACATTTTCCTTGATGTCTTTTGAGACCGCGTATCTGCAAATGAAACATAACCCACTTCCCAAGTTATAAATCGTCATCAACCAAACAAAATTCTTCAATTCATGAAAAGGTGTTGTTCAGACAGATTTTGTACATCAAAATAACAACATATGATGCATTCATTCACCTTAATCATTTCATAAAGCAATTTCAAGCATTTCAGTGTTTCACTCTCTTTTATCACGTGCTTGTTTTCCATGATGAGCAATGTTATAAGATCTTCCATATGTCTACTGTGGCTTGAGAATCATTCAAACCCAAAACAAATATTTCCTTCCAATCTATTCCTTATATCCCCTAATTGAATCTCTAATATCTTCCTATTATTTTGATTTGCAACAGAAAAGTATATCTAATCATCTATCCTATCCAAATTTTGTATGCTCGTTCGTTCAATGATCAAGAGGAGTGGACTTTTGTAACAAAACATACAATAACCCTAAATCAAACAGCGATGAAATCATATGAAAGGATCAAAACTTTACCTTGTTACGGTAGACAGGTGTTGACGAACGTCAAATGTTTCTTCAGCAATTGAAGTATATACAACAAGATTCAAAAACAGTAACATAAAAACCATTTTCGCCATTGACAGAGTATGAGATTCGCCGGAAGTAACAAACAGGTTGAATGTCTATTACGAAATGAGAGCTCTTTAAAAATGAGACATTGTGTTACGCTACACGCTTGTAAATAATATTTATCGTTTTTGTGGTTCGGTCAAAATAACGTTTTTGCTCTAAAAGTTTTAAAATGCTCGTTTTGCTCCATAATGTATGCGTTTGGTCTCAATCAGCTCCAACCCACTAACATCGTTTATTTTTTCTGTTAAATGTAAGGGCATTTTAGATTTTTCATACATAAGGGCTATGTGTCATATACTCAAGCTACTAATACAACAAAGAACAACTTAAAGGACTAAATATGTAATTTGCTCAAATATACACCCAAACCCTATCCACCCACATTTCTTCCCACGACCAGATAACCACTATCGGCCACCACCAACATCAGCCACCTCCAACGCCGCCCCCACCAGCGTCAGCCACCTCCAACGTCAGCCACCTCCAACGTCAGCCACCTCCAGCGTCGACCATCACCACCATCGTTTGCCACCATCGCCAAATCACAACTCCACCCCCACACTCAATCTGCCCCCATGGTGGCGTCACCGTCAAACCTCCTGCAATGGCGTCTCTTACACCCGGTGTTCTGTCCAAACTCCTGCAAAACCTAGACAACCCCACCGCCAAAATCGCCCGAGACCACCGTTCTCCACTCCTTCAGGTCATCGGAATCGTCCCAAAGGACGACGTCTCGATTCAGGATCTCCGGTTCCGATTGTATGCGGGATCAAGCCGGTTGCTAAACGTAGATCGTGCGTTGGTGATCCGAAGGATTTGATTTTGAGTGATTTGTTGCTGATTAGGGGGCATTTGTTGAAGAAGAGGAAAGAGGGTAATACGAACACCAGAAGGCTTTCGTTCTCGAATGGAAGGATTCGCGATGAGCCGGAGACAAGGAGGTTGAGTTTGGATTATTCGTCGAGGAAGGCTTGGGTAGGGTGGTGATGGTCGACGGTGGTGGTCACCGGTTAAGGGAAGAAAAGGGGGTGGGTAGGGTTGGGTAATTATTTGAGTAAATTACATATTTAGTCCTTTGTTTTATTATCTTGTTTTATTAGTAATTTAGGTAAATGACACAATTAGTCCTTAAGTGTAAAAAGTCTAAAATATCATTCCATTTAACAGAAAGAATTAACGGTGTTAGTGGGTTGGAGCTGATTGAGACTCAATGCATACGTTATGGAGCAAAACGAGCATTTTGAAACTTTTGGAGCAAAAGCGTTATTTTGATCAAACCACAGGGAGCAAAAACGAAGTTTACTCTAATATTTAATTTCCGAAATAGACATTAGCACGCGAAGTTAAATGTTTTTGTTTATCTATTTTAAACATTTCGAGAGGTTAAATACTGTTTATTTTCATGTCTACATAGATAAAAACATTTTAACCTTTTAAAAATGTTTATAATCTAAAATTTTAAATAAATAATTTGATAAAATATGAGGTAGTTTTTTGCGTACAAAATATTGTAACCTATTAAAAATGTTTATAATCTAAAATTTTAAATAAATAATATAAAAAAATATGAGTAGTTTAATGCGTACAAAATATTCTAATTTTATAATACGAAATGCTATCAAATTTTACAAAAAAGATAAACACGTATGTATGTATGTATGTATGTATGTATCTATGTAGAAATGCATCTATAAATCTTGATACACATACGTAAGATATTTTGATTAGCTTGAATAATTAAACAATTAATTTTGTGGGATAAAATATATATAAACCTAGATAATTCCAAAATAAACGACCATTACAAATATGTATTTCAACTAGGATGCCTAATTATTTTGGTATATATAAGTTTGATAAAGGGATGTATCTATCTATAAATACAAAACTAACTATTCGACATAGCTATATATACTAAAAATAATTTCCAGGTTGATAAATAAGATTACGTATACACATTTTAAGCATATAAATTATAAACATGTTCGATTAAATAAATAGTTGAGTATTAAAGAATACACATTATTAAACCAAAAACAATGTATGTGAACCAAAGTCTTTGACTAAGCAAATATAACACGTGTGAGGACGCGTTAGATTACGGATGACGGTGTGTCAAATAGACGCATAAAACAAAAGTATTGGTCATTGATACACATTTGATTTAAAAACAGAACCTCATATTTCATTTGATTGGGAAATGTTATACTACATCAAACATGTAGAGTTGGCTAGCATTAATGTGATGTATATGGGCACTCATATTTTGATACAAGAAATGTATATCACATGAGACAAGAATTATCACACTAAATCCCTGGTATCCTACACAACCATTTAAATCAGGGTTTCGAGCCAATGGATTAATATAAGCTAGTACTAGTGGGATTTGACAAACCTCCATTCATGGTTTGGTCGCGCCAACTATAACTGCATTGCTAAATGAATGGTATATTTCCACCAAGAACTAATGTTTCATGACAAGACATTGGCATTAGGGGCGATTCAAGAAATCAATAGGTATGGTTGTGGACTCATGTAGATTGCATCAAAGCATACTTATGATTTACACATTATCTTAACATCATAACATTTTGGGATTGCGATCCTACTAAACTTTGATTGGAACATTTTACTTGTGTCTTGAATGGCAAACAATATTATTTCAGCCGCTTGATCAAAATATAAAACTCATGACCTCACCAGCTTTTTATTTGACACATGTTCTTTGCATGCATTTCAGGTACTAACTTAAGGCTAGATATGGACTTTACACTTAAGCAGAAGGCTTAGCATTTCCTGATATTCAATGAGTTCTCGATATACAGTTTTGTCGCATCTCCAGTGTTTCTGCCAATGGTGGGGGTGTGACAGATTGGTAAAGAATTAGGTGTCCTTTAGTGATATTTGGACTATAATCGTAAGTTCTATAGTGTTAGGTATAAAAACTATAGTAAGATCCAAATTGATGCAAATATATTTTGTTCATGAAATCATATTCCCCTAAAGAGCAACACAGAATTTAATTGATGCTAGTAGTTGTGTTAAGCAATGAAAACTTTAAGTTGGCATCTCTACACTAGAAGTTCACTCACTATTGTTTGTTCATAGTTAACGATTCATAGCAATAGATTCTTACTAAGATTACACAACATGTCTGAGAGACACCATAGTAGGAACTGTGACAATTGCATTTGAAAATTTCGTCATCAATGACGAGAGCACATTTGGTCGTGCTTGAAATCTACATTGATTTAGTCATTGTAATTATTACAGGTTGATAGTATGCGAGAAATGGTGAACATAGGTGAAAACCGTGCACGGTCCAGAATTGCAAAACGAAGAAAAATGCAAAAATATCAAAGTCAAAGGGTCCAGGTGGTATGTAACATCACTGTATTTCAGGCAATTACATTACATAAATGTTTGTACTGTTAAGACCTGATATGATAATTGTTAATGACTATGGCTTATTGGATATTATTATTATTGGTATACATATTGAGAACATATTATTATAAGCATGAACCCTGAGAAACACAACTAAATAGAACCAGAGAGTTTATTGTATTTGAATTAACATGATGTGGATTGTTGATTTGGAATAGTAGTGGTATAGGATTCTATAACCAAATATAGGCAAGGATATAATCATGGTCTATCGAAGAGGTAGTGGGATGGCGGCTGAGGCAGTTGCGACTGACCTCTACGTATGCCCTATACATAAACCATCTTCGGTTTATCATGATTATATCAATGTTAAGGCTTTAGTGAGGAGAATCCGAGGTTTTGGTTTTGAATGACAAGAGATATGAGTTGGTTGTTGTTTGGTTACTAGACATAGTCAATGACACATGGTCATGGTTTATCGAAATGGTGGTCGGACGGTGGCTGGATAGGTTGTGACCTACTCCTACATATGCCCTATACATAAGCTTATTTCGATCTATCATGGATGTGTTAGTGATATGGTTTAGTGGGATTTGGATTGGGAAATTATAATATTCAAGATAATAAAATAATGAAAGTGTTATTGAAAATGGTTACGCGATGGTGAGGTTACGATTATAAATTAAGCGCGAATGTTATTTTAGAAATATTAACTTAATAATGTATTCGCATGGGTGACGATTCACACGAATATAATTATTAGGAATAATATCCTGAAACAATATTCCACAAATCGTAAATCGAATCAAAATAAGATACGAGCGTTGGATTCGGAAAGGTGACGATCTTTACGAATACGTACGTGAGTAACGTGTTTCGACGAGATAACGAAATAATATCTAACGATATTAAAATTAAGAAAAAAAGAATTTAAAAATGTTTATTAGGAATTACAACCTAAGACGAATCCGAACAAAGCAATTTATAAAATAAACGATTTAACGAAAGTAAACGAAATCATCTTATGAAACAACTTTATTTAAAATCATTTTATTAAAACGAAACTTAAGGATATAGATGTTTTATGTTTTAAATATATTTTACGAGCAAAACCGAGCACCTTATAATATTTTACGCAATATAAACGAGACCGAGCACGTGGGAACGGAACCCGGTATAAGAAAGAAGAGTTCCTTCTTCTTCCTCATTTCTCACAAACCTCTCTCTCTCTAGAACACAATTTTCGTCACTCTCTCTCTCTAACTTCTCTCTACGATATCTCCTCCATTTCTCCACGATTTTGCAAGATCTTGGTGTCTAAACAACCGTATAATCGAGGAGAACAAGAACCCACGAAGAAATCCCACGTTTGGTCGACATTTCAAGGTAAATCTCGAGTTTTACTTTTTGTTCCTCACTTAAACACGACCGGTTCACACCCTTATTATTTAAACGACTCCTACATCTTGAAAACACTAAACCGAACATGTATAGTCTAGATATAAACGAATGTAACAAGCTGCAACAAAGGATTTTCGGTGATGATGATGATGATGAACATTGGGTCGAGAGAGAATGCAGGTCGGCCGAACCCCCTTAGCCGAACCCTAGTGTGGCCGAGCTTCTATCCGAACCTGTGTCATCACATGATCTAGATCTAGCGAACCTGTTGATGATGAACCTGGAATCTCTGGCGAACCTTCCTCTCGACCGAACCTTCAATGTGGACAAACCTGTTTCTGCAAACCTGAACTCATCTAGCCGAACCTTAATGAAGTGCCACGAACCTGTGTTAGACAAACCATGAGAACGAACCTATGTATTCTACAAACCTTGCATGGCAACGAACTCTACTGGCCGAACCCATTGGGACGAACCAGATGGACAAACCAAGGGATCACCGAACCTACATGCTGCCAACCCTAATGCTCCCCAGCCGAACTTTCCTTCTTGGCCGAACCCTTGATCACGAGCCTAGGAGCTAAGTGCATGGTGGCCGAACCTAGTACCTTGCGAACCTATGGTGGTTGAAGCTTTTAACCAGCGAACCTAGGACCCTTGTGAACTTTGTGGATTGCCGAACCTAGGGCTTTTGAGTTAAGAGAAGGGCTACATTAACACACACAACTTGGGATAAATAAGGGACATGGAATCATGCATGGAAACTTAAGTTACCACCTTCGCTCTCTCTAAACATAAATTTTAGAATCTTGGTGTATATACATTGGAACAATTTATACGTATAACCTAAGTGTGATTTCATAAACATAAAAGTTGATTCTTATAACTTAGAAATTTTGGTGGTCAATTTAATTGAACATGCATGCATGTATAGATACGCGTATGATTAAGGACATCACTCTTTATCATACATATTCATGAGAGTACACATAGTATCTCAAGACTTGCGTATCACCAGTTGATAATGGAGACTAACAAGTTTGAAGTACATTGGAATGACAATTATTTATAAAATCTTGGGTATTTCATTTTAACCTAGATAAATAAACTAAGTTAACGAAATACTTAACGATTAAAAGTAAACGCTTATGAACACCCAATTGAAATGAAACGCATATACTTATGAACACGAACACACGATAATTACAGGTTGATTGAGTTGCTTTTGATTTCATATACGAGAGCGCGCATACTACAAAAAAACTGATTCTAAGGAATTCAGGTGAGTTCTCATAACCTCTTTTTTAAATCATTTTGTTTTAAACTCGAAGGTGGAACATGTATACCAGATTTAAATATTATTTTGATAACACATGGGTGACACCTGGTTTATCATTTTGATATTCATATTATTGGATTATCATTGTTTATGGATTATCACGGATTATCTTGGATTATCACAACTCCATGGGTCGTTGTTGTTGACTTCGGTCATCCGCAATGATTGCATGTATTGTCACTTGGAATATCACAGCTCCATGGGTCGTTGTTGTTGACTTCGGTCATCCGCAATGATTACATGCATTGTCACTTGGATTATCACAACTCCATGAGTCGTTGTTGTTGACTTCGGTCCTCCGCAATGATTGCATGTATTGTCACTTATACTATTTGGAAATATCGTTGGTTGAGATTGGTTGAACATATATGATTGACTATTTGTGATTATTTGAATTATGTGAATTGTGTGTTTGTGTTTGTGTGTTGGCAGTGTTGGATTATCTCGCAGATGCACATGTGGATTTTCTTGGAAAACTATAAACTTTTATAATCATTTTATAAAATTTTTTTAAGCATAAAAACCTATGATTACTCATCAACTACTTAGTAGTTGACACTTGATTTTCTACATGTTTCAGGGAATGAAGAGAAGTAGGTTGAGGAAGATGAACTCACATGTTGGACATCATCACTTAGGATCTTGGACTTAGTTAAAATTAACTGGATTACTGAAGAATAGTATTTAGTTAATTTAGCTAATCTTTTGTGTTAATTACTGTAACTAAATCATGATGAACATGATTTTTGATGTAATTATTTTGGTTAAAATTAATTGATATGTGATGATTTATTTAGATTCCCACGAGCTTATGAACAATCTACACATCCCTCGTGGCATCCCGACATTTCCGCCATCGGTCGGGGTGTTACACGGTACGCCTAGCCCCAACCCCTCTCACTAGGCGGTACGCGCACGGGAGGAAAAATATATGGGATTGGGTTTCTCGCGCGCTACGCCCCGGGCCAAGCGGCCCGATGCGCTTGGTGTGGGGTCGGTTTGGTGGTTCAGATCAAAACAACAGATTTCATGCAAATTTGATCTAATCTTCTTCTCTCGCTCATACTCGACTTTCAGACGAAAAATCTGACCCTTTCAACCTCAAATCTTCATCTTGAAGCCATTACAAGTCCTGATCGTCGTTCTGCAGCTGAAAATTCGTCTGATTACGTAAAGGTTCGTTTTAACCTTATAGTTTGATAATGATTGATTAAATCTTGTTTTTGAATGTAATGATATAGTTAGGGTTGTGGATTATTGCCTAGATGATGGCTAGGATTGATTATAAATGAAGAAATCGATGTGTTAACGAGTAAATCCTTGTATTGATCCGTTGTAATGCATGGTTTTCATGAAATCATAACAATAGTTATAATGGTTTAAACCATTTTATTGTGACAATGTACATGATTAGTTTGATTAATCCTTGAAAGGCAAGGTTAAATCCAAGTGTTTCAAACTAATCACAATCATTAACATACTCATTGGAATGATTATCTGATTTTTATGATAACAGTCAGATTAGTATGTCAAACATGGTTATTAAACATATTCCATGTCACATTATAATATTTCATGATAATTAGGTAATCAATAACAAGGATTGATCATTCCTAAGCCATAAATTCATCTAGAAGCTGTTTCAACACCATAATCAACAACATTAACTATCTGTTTAATCTGAGATTATTCTGATTAATCAAACGTGTCATCAACTTTGTATTAGGAACTTGAATCAGTCTAGGTTTCTACATTATCATACATCATATGATACGACATTAAATTAACTAATTAAAAACCTAATGTTGGTTTGATGACTTTCAAGGCGATGTCCTTGACATTGTGCGTTCATAAAGATCTAATCAGTAAGTTAAAACATAAATAACTCATTAAACATAAACTAATGCAGAATTTAGCTACCATTACTATTTTGCGTGTGAATTCACTCCTCATCTGACTTCAGGTGAGTTTCGTACAACCCCTTTTATCTTTAATGTTTTATAAACACCGGGGTATCTCTGTATATCTGTTTCTGAACATATGATATATATCATTGGTGTCTGTGTGATTTCATGGGATTTTGCCGTTAGTATCTTTATCACAGTATCAAAAGTCCTCATCTCTCAAAAATGTATCTAGTGAAACCATGTGGGGCCGAACATGCATCAATGATAGTACTATCGGCTGACAACCCATTCACCGGGAGGTTTGCATCTCCCCTGGTGTGAATGTTTGTTACCTGTTTCCGAAACATATTCTTAATGTTAGTGATTGACATTAAGATAATGAGGCATCAAGATAGTTACCGACGGGTAGTATCTTTATAAAACCGTAGATTGTCCGAAAGGAACTAGATACGGTTCCCATGGTTATCTGGAACTGAATATCTTGAGAACTTGCATATCATATCATATAGTTTAACTTAAACTTTACGAACTCACCAGCTTTGTGCTGATCTTTCAAACTCAAACGTTTTTGCAGGGAGACAGTGACCCACGGTGATGCTGCACTTTCAAACACTTGTAATTAAATAAGTCGGATTGTGTAATAAACTCACTTTGTAAACTGTGAGTGTGATTGTGAATGACGAAAACCTTGTAATGTATTTTCTTTAAGTTAATCTGTGTGTTGTGATACCAGATCAAGTAAGTCACACCTCATCTCTGAAACATCACCACTATGCTTCCGCAACCTTCTTAGTGACATCATCAACAGGTGACGAGAGGTGGGGGTGTGACAGGAACTGACTAGACTACACACAACACTATTGCTACGACATATCATACTTACTTGTCATCACATATTTGATGCATTGCTACTCTAGAAACGACTTTGAGACAACTTAAAAGTTAAGTTGAGAAAATGTCGAGTTGTTGTAACATTTATCAAAATTTCATCACCAACTCATACATACTACATTGGTGAATCAAGTTGAAACATAACATAACATCACAAACTAAATATGATATGTAAAACTATATAAAGTCCACGTTGTTTCGGACCGAGTGGGACGTTTTTGAAATCTGAAAGTTGTATAAACATGAGATCAAACATGCATGATAATTCTGGATGTTAATGGCAGTGTATTGAAAAGACATGACAAATGGAACAACTTAGGAAATCGTTGGATTGACAAGTTGGAAAGTTTGAAGGAATAAACAACATTATATGATAAAGAGTGGTTACACATAGTGAACAACAACTAATGATAGAACACAAGAACAACGCATTATGACTCATGACAGGAGATTACTAGGGTGATCAAGTAAGATAATTGATAGTTACACTTTGTACTACGTAACTATGAATTATAGTAATTGTGAATTCTGGGAAATCCTATTTGTGATAATTAGTGTTTGAAATTAATGATAAGTTTGATTTTGAAAGCACAAATGTTGATTCTTTTAATTTGAACAAATACAACTATACATTTTGGCAGCTAGCTGAATTAAATTATTCATGAAAAAATAAATTGCCAATGAGGTTATAACAAGGATGCCATACCGCCTTCCTTGAGAAGGATAGAGCAACATGAATAATACTAGGATAAATCTTGGTATGGTAGCTCATTTAGTGATCAGATTGATCTCCTTCAACTCCTGACACCATATCTTAACTACGAAGGGTATTCCTAAAAGCATAAACATTTTCATTAATGCATGCGAATTTTAAATCCCAATGAATGATGGGTACGATATGTCATTCAAATAATACAAAGATAGTATTAATCATAACGACATGATGCCTTGTTGTGATTCATTCATGTTTAAAGACACCTAATTTTTCTAGGAGACACCAATTAGCTGTCTCTCTTTTGTCATATAATCCTTTGTACTAAATTCCTCTTAAACAATACTTAGACCTTCTTTAGAGGGATAACCTTAATCGGCACCGAATAAATAAATAAATCATTACATAAATTCTCTCAGATGCTTTTAAGCATGGATGACTTATCTCTCCCAATTAATTGACTCGGTCTAAATGGAAAGACTGACTTAAAGAACATAATTAACTCATATGATGGAACTATCTGTAATACAAAGATGAAAGCATGTTAAGAAAAAAAGTTTAATAAAATATACTAGCAAAGTAATTTTAAGAAGATTATTCTACCTCAAGTTTTAATCAGTATCCTTGCATGTTCTATAATTTATCTTCTTTAAATAAATAAAAAACCACTCTTTACAATTATTCATTTTAAAATGACAATAATCACCATTCTTCTAATAGGGTAGAGATCACTAATTCATTCGCACTAATCCAACCACCTATCATCGACTTCTACTCACCAGTATGGGTGGTCTAATATATAGTCTTAAAAGTTAATGTTAGGGTTTTGGGCTTTCAAAATTTTATGACTTTAATTTCTAGCAAATTTTTCATATATTGGGCTTTTGTTAAATTATCCTAGAATAAAAAATTACAGTGAACATCACAACACTTCTAGATCTCATAAGACAATATTTTTGAGTTTCTTGCTTGTTGAACTACAAAAACCTTGAGTAGTAGCTGTTATACCAGGAACAAGGCTTTAGACACTTAGTCAAAGCTTTAGTTTAAGCTCCCTCTAAAGTTTTGCACAAGTTATTTTCATTGTTTTAGTTTTCTTGCTTACAAAGAGAGAAGAGAAGAGATATAAAGCACAGGGAAATTTGGGGAAGTAATCCTTAATTATTCAGAGAATGTTGGGACTTAAATACCCAAACATTCTGTGATACAAGACGAGAAATAATAAGACAAATAGCTGACATTATTACAAACACTGATACAATTAGACTAGTACAAATACAAAGTGAACAACAACGAAAACAAGAATCTTCAGTAATCTTCAGGTCTTTTGATGTTGAAGTAGATGTACTAGAGGAGTTTATTCTTTCGAAAGTTGGTCATCGGAAGCTGATTGAGTAATCAGTTATTTGGGAAGAGGAGATTGTCTTGTGAATCATTTGACTTCTTCCGATGCAAAGGTTGTCTTCCGATGATGTCGAGATTAGCTAGTGTCTTCTGAGGGAAATAAGATCAGCGACACTTCTTTTTGGCGAAGCTTCCGCTGATAGCCTTCTGCTACTGAAGCAGTTCTTCAATCGGAAGAAAGGCATCCGCGGCTTGTCTATCCGTGGTTTTATTCAAGTGTCTGGCTTCAGTGGTTTTGCTCATCAGTCTTTATATTCCAACAATCTCCCTCTGGACTGATGAAGCCAAAACCTACTTATTTTGTTTTAAAGCCAGACCAATTTTATTTTTAAGAGTTCGAACATACTTCAGAATTTCATACTCTGTATCAGAATTGTCCAGAGTCTTGTGCTGGAGTTCCTTCAGATCATCACTTGGTAGGGTGAGAATCTCATCCCAATTTGAGAAGAAGGTTCTTGAGCCAGCGAATTTTTCTATGGCCAGACTCTTGGAGACGCAGTCATAAAACCATCTCTTTATTCATATTCTTGAGTTTTTGATCTGAGGAGGCTGAGTTTTAGCAGATGCAGGTTCGGCAGACCCATCACCTAGAGTTCCCAAATGTACATTTAGCAAGCTGTGATCAATCACTGTGATGGGGTTGGCATCCTTGAGTTGAGTCACTGTAGAAGGATAGGGAGTGACATCTTTCCAAAGCTCAGGGTGGTCTTTTTCACTCTTTTGAACTTAGACCATTCATCGAACAATACTTCATCTCTCCATCTTGTTATTTTGTTCTTTGGTCCCCATTGATTTTGGATGAGGATGTGCTTTATTCTTTTCCTTTGCTCAAAGATCTTTTTCTTCCTTACTTCAGCTTTTATTCTTTCAATTAAAACTTTAGCTTCATTTCTGAGGCTAGTGATATCCCAGTTGCTGAAGTTTTCTACCTTGTATTTCCCTTCATCCAACAGGTACTTATCAACTGCTCCCTCTCAGCCTGATAGGCTTTATCTTGCTACTGATCCAATCTGGCTATTTGTTCTTGATATGTCCTTACCAGTTCAACTCTTGAGAGACCAGTGGCTTCAAGACTATCCAAAATCAAGTTTTCCTTCTCCGTTTCTTTATTCTTTATCTTCCGAAGGTCTTCATTGAAAGGGAAGGTCCTAACAGGTGAGTAGGATTCCGTTACTGGAGAGGTTTGTGGTTTCTCAGCATCCACTGATCTTATTGGAGAGGGAACTTTGGTAATGTTTGGAGGATCAAACTCATCAATATCAGCCAATAGAAGCCTTCTCTTTCTTGAAACACGAGAGGCAATGGGCTGATCATCATTTGAGTCTGAGGTGGGTTTTTGAGCAGAGGTTGAAGGTTTATGAGGTAGGTTATTGAGGGTTTTGGTTTTTCTGGCCACACTCTTTTGTCTTCTTGAGAAAGACTGAGTGATTATTAAGGTTGGTTTTTGGCCAATGTTGGAGGCATTGAGAGTGACAGGAAGCGAAGAAAGTTCAAGGAGGGTTTGAGAAGCAGAGTTTGGAGAGAGAGTGGGTGAACTTTCTTTATTTGGTTGTGTGGAAGAATGTGGGGCAGTGGTTATTGGCTTGGTTTGCTTAGTGGGAGATGGTTTGGAAGGTCTGGTTTTCTAGATACTCCAGTGTCCCAGTGTTTATTTGAGCCTCGGCTTCCTTTTGCTTCTGCTCTGAGCTAGCCTTGGTAGCTTAAGTTTGGAATTGTTGATCCAATGCTGCTTTGAAAAGTGCCTCTTGGTTCTGCAACTTTATTTGTTTCATCCTCCTTTGCTCAGTCTTTTCTTCTGCCCTTTTAGCAGCTTGGACAGCAGCCAGGAGTCTTTCATTCTCCCTCTTTTTGGCTTCATTAGCCTGTTCTTTGAACCATGGAGATGGAGGAGCAATCTCAGTAAGGGACTCAAGAAATCTTTTATGGTTAGTGACTTCATGCTGCAAGGAGGAAACTTTGGTATCTACTGAAATTTTTAGCAGATCCAGTTGAAGCTTTTGGGTGGTGAGAAATTGGTGGGTAAAGGATTGAAGCAGGGTAGTAAGTTGGGTAGTAAGAAGTGGGTTTAACACTTCTTGAAGAACTTGAGGTGAGAAGGTGGTTGCAGTAAAAGTAGGGGAAGTGGTGGAAGTACCTTCAAGTGAATGTGCCTGCATAGGGATGGATTGGGGTTGCAGGGCTTGGTTACTCAAGACTGTTGTGATAAGCTCAGTTAGCTTAGTCACATAAGCTTGAATGTGAGCAACGGAAACCGTCAATTCCTTTATTTTAGAATCTGATTCGTCCATCCTTTTAAGGATATCATCCGAATCCCTGACTAACGAGTTAGTTTTATAATGACCTGAGTTCATCTCAGGAATGTCATGGACCCCTTTTTCTTGGTTCCGGGGATTTCCAGCCTCAGTTTCAAGAACTTCATTTGCTGTTGCCATATCAGGAGTCTTAGTGCCTGATCCAGTCATATGAGAGTCCAGTGGATTCTCATGAGAGATGGATACTCCAGATATATGATCAAGATGGCTAGATGGATTGGTCATCCTGATCTCATCCTCTTCTCCATGGGTAGGAGATTGATTAGCTTGAGCAAAGGTTTGATGGGGCAGCTCCTCTGTTGGAGAAAGGGAGGAGAACCAAGCTGCTCAAACACAACATCAATCTCATGGGGAATATGGGTAGGAGAGTTAGGGGCTGTATGTGGGGAAGAAACAGTCATGTCCTTGGGAGAGTGGACGGCAATCTGAATGTCAAGTAACACTTGAGTAGCTAGAGAAGGTTCCCTTTGAAGTACAACATCATCCTGTTGAGAGGATTGATGAGGATCTAGGTGGGGTGGAGATCCTTGATGCATCTGTGAGAATGAAACAGATGTATACAATTGTCTAGTGGGGACAGAGACATGTTCAGGGATCTCATCTTCATGAACAGTCTTTTTAGGCTTCTTAAGTTTAAGGGGTTTGGTAGAAGCTTTCCTTTTGGTCAGTACCTTTACAGGTGCGGAAGAGGAGGTGGATGTGGGTTCACCAAGGATGGGTGTTTCCTCAGTGTCATCCGTTTGTTTTGGACCAGTGTTCAACCTAGTGAACATTTTTTTGTCAATGCTCTTGATAGTGGAAAGAGGAGCAATGTGACAAACCTTATTAAGGTCAGCAAAGAGGCGCACCATTATAAACCTAGGATAGAGCAGAAACTTGGGACTTTTCTGGTGATTTACCAGATGGTCAAAAATTATTTTAGATTGATTGACCTTTTCGTTGGAAAGAACTGCACACATGACATATTGCATGTCATATGGCATTTCTCCCTAACTCGTCGACTTTTGAGACAAACACTGAAGAATAGTGTGATGTAGGAACTTGTACTTAGGGTAAAATAAGGCTTTGTACAAAGTCGTGTTTTTCAGGTCACCCTAATAATCACACTGAATGAAAGTATTATGAAGAAGTTTTAGAGAAATAGTAGGGGGAGCCTCAGTGTCGTTCAAGTTTAGGGCAACGCTTATTTTTGTGGGAGTGATGGTGACTTGTTGACGAGCAACCACCGAAGCGATGCTTTCAACAGAGTCATCCTTCATCACCAAGGATGAGTTTGCCCAAAACTGGTTTAGGACAACTTCAGAAATAGGAGGGTTTAGAATGAGAGCACTATGAACGAAGGAGTTTACCAGAGTGTCGATAGTTTCGTTGTACTGAGGATACTCGGAAGATTTGACAAGGTAAGCTCTGAGGTTATGGATTGGTTTGATTTTCAAAGCCATTTTTCTTTTGCGACAATGAACACCGAGCATTTATGAATGCAAAGTGTGAGGACAAACTTTGTTTTAAAGAAAAAGAGATGAGGAAGACTACCGTTCACACACAAGGGCGGTTTCAAAAATGAAAAATGCCATTCCTTATAGCATATCAAAAGTTTTACCTTAGGGTTTTTACCCATCAAACAAACTTATGATCATGAGAGAGAAAAACAAACGACAACGAAGTACGTTCATGCACACCCTGAAGTACAGACAAAGCTTTGTCGGGAATGAAGCCTGGTCCAATGCCGTTATACCACCATCATGAGCATAAAGCTCAGACGGAAGCAGTGGAAATGCATCGTGCCAGGCGATATGCCTGAAAAGCAGTAGTCTTCTCCATGAGTAGAAACCGAAAGAATCAATGTTGAAGGAAGAGTGTTCTTGATTAAGAGATGATCAAGAACTGTTATGAAAGAACTGATGGATTAAAGAATGACAACTACTGATATAAATAAGGAAAGAAAGATCAGTGGTCATTTAAACTAAGAAGGATAAAAATGGAAAGAAATATATCATCGAGCCGTGAGAACTATTAATGAGTGTCAATTCTATTAATTGTGAGAAGTCTAATCTTGCAGAGTGATGAGTGACGGCCGAATCGGGCGTAATTATTAAGAGATTAGATAACCACTTAGGGATGGAAGATTTAAATATTAAGGATTATTTAACCTCAGAAGAAGCTTATCTTCTGAAGAGGTTTAACCAAGGATAAATGACAAGGTTAGAAGTCTCGAAAAAAGAGACTTTGGAAGAAGAAGAGACATCGGAAGAAGAAAAGACGTCGGAAGAGAAGTAAACCATAGAAGGTTTAAATTGTAACAACGGAAGATGTAACCGCGGATAGATATGAAGCAGTGGTTATAACAACCACTGATCCTATCCGAGTTATGGGATAACCACTAAGAGAGACCCAGGTTTCTTCATCAGTGGTTTATCAAATATCCGTTGTTAGGGTAATCATTGAAGATTATCCTTTTATGTATTTATTTAAGGGTTAAGAAACACATTCTTAACCATGTTTATTTGCTCATATTTATCATTCCCAATTTAGCTACACACTTAGAAAAAGTTGAAGCGACCAAGGGTTTGTGTAACAACCGGTTTCTTATAATGAAATGTATTTGAAATAATCGTTAATTGAACGATTGAGATTGTTGTGATTTGAAAATGTGTGAGAATTATGTCATCAATGGCAAGAGCACATGTGATCGTTTTAGAAATCCACGTTAATTTGATGATTGTAATTATTAGAAGTTGATAGTATGCGAGAAATGATGAACGTGGGCGAAAACCGTGCGCGAAACGGAGTTACGGATTGTCCGGAATCGCGAAACGAAGAAAATCATAAAGAAGACTCTTCGCGGTACGCGAAGATGTTTCTGAGGTTTCTTCGCGGTACGCGACGAACCCAAAATATCTTAAAACTCCGGATTTCTTCGCGGTACGCGAAGAGCTTGTGAGGCCCTCTTCGCGGTACGCGACGGATGAGGCGGTTTTGAAACACCTTAAGTTGATCAGATTTCTTGCAAAAGAGTTTGTAAACTCTTTCTTTCAAACTTCCAACATCAACAGACGATTGTGAGGCTGCCAAACTCCGATTTGAAGCCGATTAAACCCACGGATCGTACCAGGGAACGTATCTGCAACATCTGATCGTTGTTTTGCGACTGAATATCCGTTCGATTGGGTAACGATTCGTTTTATCCTACTAGTTTAATATTTTGTGAATTAAATCTAGTTTTGATTGTAATACTATGATTATGGGTATTGATTATTGCCTAGTTGATAACTAGGGATTGTTAGAAATGAAGAATTGGTTATTTTGACGGTAAAATTTTCGTTTTGAAGCCGGGATAATGTCCGGTTGTTATGAAACCCATATCATGGTGTGATAACTAGCAGGATGGGTTGAATATGATTTTAAATAAATTATGGATTATAATCCATAGATTAAATGATGATTTTGATGAATTGATGTTACCATTATTAATAGTTATGATCTAAAAATAAAAATTGAATAATAAAAGTGATTAAAGATCGTAACTAATATAATGAACATCAATTATTTGATAAATTGCCTGGGAAGGCATGAAATATGAATAAGTGTGATAATTGACTAAAACTTGCTAAACGTAGTAAGATAGAGTCAATTATGTGATAAATTGACTTTGAGGAAGTCAAATCAGTCAAGTATGTTGAACTTGATTGTATGTGCTATATGTGTTGAAACTAGTTGTATATATGTATTTTGCAACTAGGTGGTGGTAGTGGAAATCAAACCACTAGTCATAGAGCAGGAAAGGAGCCTGCAGTTGCTAATCCCTTATCTGATTAAGGTAAGTAATCCCACAACTATGACATCACATAATAAATATTGAAATTGTTGTTGAATAAATTATATAATAAATATGGCATTGGTGATAGGGGAATGTTGAATAATAAAAGTTCAACAACCTATGATAAATCCAATACCTTGGTAAATAATAGTGTGGGACTTCTATGATGGAAGTACCGGTTGGGTGAACATCATAGTAATTTGATTGAATTATATATGACTCCACAATGGTGGATAGCCAGAGGTGCTGGCAATTGTCTAGATGGAAGTACCGGTGGGTGAACATCTTAGACTAAATAAATATGACTCCACAATGGTGGATAGCCAGAGGTGCTAGCAATTGTCTTAGATGGAAGTACCGGTGGGTGAACATCTTAAGACTTGAATTATATATGACTCCACAATGGTGGATAGACAGAGGTGTTGTCAATTGTCTTAGATGGAAGTACCGGTGGGTGAACATCTTAAGACTTGAATTATTTATGACTCCACAATGGTGGATAGTCAGAGGTGCTGGCAATTGGCTATGGTGGAAGCACAGGAATGTGAACCCCATAGTGTAATATTGATTAAACTATTGTGAGCAATAGTTGATGATTGGTAATGTAATATTTTATATTGTGAGAGTCAATTCAAATAGAAATGACTCAGTTGAATGTTGATTGTGAAAAATGTATTTTTACATTTTGTTGTTGAGAAACCATTGGGGTTTACTTACTTAGTTCTTATGAACTAATGGGAATTATTGTGTGATGTTTGTAGGTCAAAAATGACGTACACGGCTGTAAGGATCGAGGTGGAGCAGGAATCGAACGAACAAACCTTGTTACAAACGTGTGAAATTTTGGTTTAAACTTACTTATGTAAATAAGTATTGTAAAATATGTGACACGTTTGCTTGTGCGTTAATCTTTGTTTAATATTATTAAATAAAGAGGGTCAGACAAGGTTTTAAAATTGAAAAATTTGCTGGGACCAACTCTGATATTATTTTAAATTGTTACATAGTAACTGGGGTTTACAGTTTGGTAAATATATCCGCTATTTGGTCACATGTAGAGACATGTTCTCAGACAATTAGTCCCTTTTCATAACAGTCTCTAATGAAGTGATGCCTTATTTCTATATGTTTGGTTTTAGAATGATAGACATGATTCTTTATTATATTTTTGGCTGCTTCGCTATCTATTAGGAGAGGTGTTTTTAGTTTAGTTATTTCGAAAACCAGTAGTTGATATTGCAACCAAAGGATTTGGGCAGTGCAATGAGCTGCTGCATTGTACTCAGCTTCAGGAGTTGAATTTGACACCGATGTTTGCTTTTTGCTTTGCCATGACACTAAGAAATTTGCAAAGAACTGACATCCTCTCGAAGTAGACTTTCTTGTGAGCGAGCATCCTGCATAATCACTGTCTGAAAAACCAACAAGCTTACAAGTTTGGTTAGCAGGATACCAAATACCTAGCACAGGAGTGCCTTTCAGATATCTTAGTATCCTCTTCACAAATGATAAATGAGATTGTTTGGAGGCTGATTGGTATCTTGCACAGACACATGTTGCATAGATGATGTCTGGCCTTGATGTAGTAAGATACATCAAAGATCCAATCATGCACATGTAGAGGGTTTGATCTACACGTTCACTATTTTCATCTGGACTTATTCCAGGACTTGTAGCCATGGGGGTAGAAATTATTTTGCAATCATTCATATCAAATTTATTTAGAAGATCTATTACATATTTTAATTGATGAATGAAAGTCCCTTTGGGGGTTTGTTTTACTTGGAGTCCTAAAAAATGTTTTTAGTTCACTTAAAGCACTCATTTCAAACTTTGATGACATAAATTTAGAAAATTGTTCACACAAGGAAGGTTTTGTTGATCCAAAAATAATGTCATCGACATAAATTTGGACCAGCAAAATTTCCTTGTCTATCCTCTTAATGAACAAAGTCTTATCAATGGTTCCCCGAGAAAACTTATTAGAAAGAAGAAATTGAGAGAGAGTATCATACCATGCTCTGGGTGCCTGTTTCAAAAAATAAAGTGCTTTGTCTAGTCTGTACACGCAATCAGGATGATGTACATCATCAAATCCTGGAGGTTGACACACATAGACTTCCTCCTTTATTGTCCCATACATGAATGCACTTTTTATATCCATTTGATATACCTTTATGTTATAGGAAATGCTAGGAAGAGTCTAATGGCTTCCAGTCTAGCCACAGGAGCAAAGGTTCGATCATAATCGATGCCTTCTGCTTGGAAGTAACCTTGTACTACCAATCGGGCTTATTTTTTTATCACAATGTCTTTGTCATCTGTTCTATTTCTGAATACCCATCTAGTTCTGATAGGATATTATCCTGCCGCCAAGGGACAAAGAGTCCAAACGTTTTGCCTTTTGAGCTGTAACAGTTTATCTTGCATAGTCTCTACCCAATTATTGTCTCTAAGCGCTTCCTGATATTTGGAAGGCTCAACTTGAGATAAAAAGGCTGCATGAAGGCAAAAGTTCAAAATCTGCCTCCTAGTTTGAACACGTTTATGTCGATCACCTAAGATTTGTTCTAGAGGATGATTTATACTGAACGGAATGATGTCCAAACAGTTATTTGGAGGCAGCATCGGAAGAAGGTGAGTTTTCAGTGGGGCCAGGAGAGTTTTCTGAAGGGGAAGCATGACCATTTTCAGGAACATCTACAGGTATGTTATCCAAGGCTGGGGATAAATGAGTAGAGATCTGTTCACTTTGGTCTTGAGAATTTATTTGATGAGAAGGAAGAGAGGAAAAGAATTTAGAGACAGAACACTCTTCAAGAGAGGATAGATCTTCAGAAGTTTGACAAGATTTTGAAGAAGAAGAGGAAGGGGTAGAAGAGATGTAGGTGATGCTTTCAAGATCAAAGAAGTCATCAGGAGCAGAAGGGAAAGATGAGGTTGAAGCAGATTCATTGAATTTGACATCAACAGTTTCCTCAACAATTTTGGTCCTGAGATTGAAAGCTCGTTAAGCCTTAGAGGTCTGAGAATATCCAAGAAAATATCCAAAGTCAACTTTAGCAACAAACTTGGATAATGAGTCTTTTGTGTTCAAAATGAAACACGGACCCCCAAAGACTTTAAAGAAGGAGATGAGAGGCTTTATGTTATGAAGGAGTTGATAGGTAGTCTTGTTATGTCTTTTCACAATGTGAACTCTGTTCAAGACATAGCAAGCAGTGTTTACTGCCTCAGCCCAGAAGGATAAAGGTAATCCTGAATCTGCAAGCATAGTTCTTGCAGCTTCAATAAGTGTCCTATTCTTCTTTTCCACAACTCCATTTTGAGCGGGAGTTCTAGGAACACTGTATTGTCTAAGGATTCCTTTAGAGATACAGAACTTATCAAGAACCTGGTTCTTGAATTCAGTCCCATTATCACTCCTTATTGTTTTGACCGGAAGACCAAATTATCTTTCAAGTTGAGTGATAAGTGCAATTATTTTATCAGAAGTCTCATCTTTGCTGAAGAGAAAGAAGGTCCAGTAAAATCTTGAGTAGTCATCCACAACAACTAAACAGTATCTCTTTCTTGCCAAACTGGCTACCTTCACTGGACCAAAAAGATCCATGTGAAGTAGATTGAGACAGTTAGTTGTTTTGGACTCCTTAATAGGCTTACGTGATGTTTTATGTTGCTTTCCCTTTAAGCAAGATTCACATTGACCTTCAAAGTGAAATTATTTGGATGCTAATCCTCTTACTAATGAAAGGGTAGAAAGCTTATGAAGAGATTGGTGGTTGAGGTGACTGAATCTTCTGTGCCAAAGAGCGGTTTCAGAAGATGATGCTTTAGCTATCAAACAAGTAGGATAGGATGTTTGAGAGTCAGAGGTCATATCTACAAAGTAGACATTTCCACTTCTTTTAGTCGTAAGCAAGGTTTGTTGATCAATTAAAATTTTTATTTTTGAGTTTATTTCAGGAGAGAGAATTTTGCAACTGTCCTTGGTGAAAAATAAACTAAAGTCTTTGTCAGCTAGTTGAGAAACACTCAAGAGATTAAACTTGAGATTTTGAACTAAGCTAACATCCTTAAAGTGCAGTTTTCCACTCAGGACAGAACCAGGCCCTACTATCCAACCTTTTGCATTATTTCCAAAGGAAACAGATCCTCCATTCTTTGGAATGAAGTTATTTAAAATGCATCTGCATCCTGTCATGTGCCTAGAGCCTCCACTGTCCACATACCATAGTTGACTTTGGTTTGAATAAGGTCTCTGCACATGACAATTTAATTACAATAGGTTAGATTTGGGTCTTATTTTAATTTAGAAGAAGGAGAAGATGTTTATTTGTTTTTCTGAGATTTATTCATCAATTTCTACATCATCAATATCAGCTGTTGCTGATTTTGTGAATCCATGAAAGGAGGGTTCACATCAGCAGAAGAATGGGCAGCAGGGGTCACCATGGAATAAGAAGGTGGTGTTCCAAGGATAGAAGGCCCGGGTGAAGCAAGTGAAGGAGAAGAAGAGTGAGGTGATGAATGAGAAGGTACTGAAAATCTATTAGCCTTCTTTGATTTCTTCATTTTATTAGGAAATTTTCCTTTAATTGAAGAACCCTATTCGACTTTCAATCTTTCAGCATTTAGTTTTTCTCTTGCTTTATCCAGGGGAGTGTTTGTCCAACAATTTTCGGTAGTGTGATTATACTTAAAACATTTTAGACAAGAATGAGACAAAGAGGAGTTGTTGGGGGATAAAAGGCTTATTTGCCTTCATTATTGGATAGGGGGATGAGGATGAGAATGGGGAATTTGATGTCAAACATGGTCCTCTTTCCTTTGTCAAGGCGGGCAGCATGACTATCAGAGATTTTATGAAGACTTGTGCCTTCTGAACTTTGAGGAGAGCTCATGGTTGAAGCAATCTCAGTTTGTTCAGAAACAATTTTATTTTGATCACTTTCCAAGAGTGTTTCCTCCTGTTTCTCCATGTTAGTTTTAGTGGGATACACAAACGTTGGAAATTGTGGAGGTTGGTACACTCTTGGAGGTGTGATTGTAATGGATGGAATCTCATCCGGAAGAAAGGTGGGGGAGATGGGATTAGAATCAGTCTCATTCATTTTATTATCAATCGGGGTGTAGTCCTCTGGAGGACTAGTATGATTAAACCTGATTCCAAATTTGGCCTTGCTGTGAATTTGCTTACTTAAAAGCATTTTGAACCCTTTGCAGGATTCAACCCACTTGTCACAGCTAACCGTGGTCTGAGACAATTCATCTCTACAAGCTGCTTATTTTCATTTTGCAAATGGAATAGAGCTTCTAGGTTGGAATTTTCAGTCATTAGGACAGAGATTTGACTGTCTTTATTCTTTATTAGTTTTTCTATTTCAGAATTTTTATTATCTAGCAGTTGCTCCAACTCCTGATTTTGTTGTTGAAGCAACACATTGGCTTTCTTTATTTTTGCAAAAGCCTCTATGCACGCATCGGTACATAGTTTTTCTAGAGTGGAAGAAGATGCTTGTGCATCAGGAGTGTCCGCAGTAGGTTTTTCAGCAGGAGAAGAGTCTTCACCAACAACCATAAGAGCGAAATCTGTTGGTTCGGAGGCGATGAGGGCATAGCATACATCTTCAGGCAAGCTGCTCTAATCGACATACTCTTGGGTAAAGAGAGCCGGTTGACTGGGAGAAGAAGATTGAACAACAGAGCCTGGTATATTTATTTGAGAAGAGGGTGGTGCAACAATTTGAAGAGGTGCAGGAGTAAGTTGATACATGCTACCATTGGCAGCTTGTACAAATTGTACATTGGTAGGAGGAGGGGTTTGTACAATATGTGCTGACTCGTAGGGATTGTTGTGCCTTCTGAAAGAAGATGAAGAAGAAGTAGAAGAAGAAGAAGAAAAATGTGCAGAAGAAGTATGTGACTGTGAGTTAGGAAAGGTCACATACGGTGAAGAATTTGAGTTGGGAGCATTTTTGCATTCTCTGGCGAAGTGTCCAGTGCCATGGCATCTATAGCATTGGACCTTAGCCTTATTTAGACTGAACCTGGTTTTTCCTTGAATACCAGGAAATTTCCTTCAGGTCATCTTGTAGAACTTATTTGTTCTTATGCTCAAGAGGGCCAGCTGGTGAAGAATATCCATCTCTTCCAAGTCATCACTTGGAACTTGATGGAAATCATCCATGATATAACACAGATGATCAGAGATAGGAGAGTGGTCATCACAGGATGATAAAGAAGTGATGCGAGTAGTTATGTCAATATATTTATCATAACCCTGATCATTTGATTCAGAGTTATGACTCAGAAGAGCTATGTTCCCTTGAACATACTTTTCAATTGATTTACCAGACTTTATTATCTTTCTTTTCTGGTCAATCTCTCGCTCAAAGTGAGCAACTTACCATGAAGTTGGGTAAGCGAGAGTTTCCCAAAGTCTGGAGAGGATCTCATAACAATGGAATAGGTTTCCCATTTTTCAGGTAGAGATCTCAAGAAGCGGTTCAAAACAGACACATGGGGTACACTTGACCAGCAAGTTTTAATTCACTTAAGAGAGAAGTGAATCATCCAAACTGCTGAGTCAGTGACTCATTATTTAGTTGGGAGAATGTCTCGTATTGTTGAGCTAATATCTCCCTGGTATTAGCCACAACATCTTCGGTACCACCGAATTGCTCTTTTAGAGCATCCCACAAGTCTTTTGAAGACTCATGGTGAAGAAGACCAGAGTATATTTCATTAGGAAGGGCCATAGCCAACTGAGCATGTGCCTTTGCATCAAGCTCCAACTTCTGGTAATCCTCTTCAGTGTAGTTTTGAGGATCTTTCGGGACACCATCTCCAGTTTCCGTGTCCAGGACCGTTGGTTTATGCGGTCCGAACATGACAGACTTCCAACATCCTGTATGATTATTGGACAGGAAGTGTAACATCCGCCTATGCCAAATGTTATATTGATGCCTAACCAAGATTGGTGGCTTCGTGGCAGAACCGGTGTTATGGGGGTCAAGAGTGAATTTCTCTGCCATTGGTTCACAAATGGTTATGAGCAAATCAACAAGTGATGAGTTCTCAAAGTGATTTGTTAGAATGATTTTGAACATAGTTTAGTTCAGAAATCAAACTCCTACAGAGTTAAAGAAAATAGAAAGACAGAAGAGATAGAATGCAGAAAACTAAAACAACAAGATATCAGTGAGAGATTTGAATTTTAGTCTTGATGGTTAAACCAAGACTAAGGACAAGGCTCTGATACCAATTTTTGAACTACAAAAACCTCGAGTAGTAGCTGTTATACCAGGAACAAGGCTTTAGACATTTAGTCAAAGCTTTGATTTCAGCTCCATCTAAAGTTTTGCACAAGTTATTTTCGTTGTTTTAGTTTTCTTGCTTAGAAAGATAGAAGAAAAGAGATAGAATGCACAAGGAAATTTGGGTAAGTAATCCTTAATTATTCAGAGAATGTTGGGACATAAATACCCAAACATTCGGTGATACAAGACAAGAAATAATAATACAAATAGCTGACATTATTACATACACTGATACACTCAGACTAGTACAAATACAAAGTCAACAACAACGGAAATAGGAATATTGAGTAGTCTTCAGGTCTTCCGATGTTAAGTAGATGTACTGGAGTTCAGAGTTTATTCTTTCAAAAGTTGGTCATCGGAAGCTGATTGAGTAATCAGTTATTTGGGAAAAGGATATTGTCTTCCGAGTCATTTGACTTCTTCCGATGCAGAGGTTCTCTTCCGATGATGTCGAGATTAGCTAGTGTCTTCTGATGGAAATAAGTTCAGCGGCACTCATTTTTTGCAAAGCTTCCGCTGATAGTCTTCCGATACTGAAGCAGTCCTTCTATCGTAAGAGAGGCATCCGCGGCTTGTCTATCCGCGGTTTTATTCAGGTGTCTGGTTTTAGTCATTTTGCTCATCAATCCTTATATTCCAACATTGTTAAAATGTTAATTTTTTTACTTTATTTCAAAAATTCAGTTTTCAACTACTCTAGATTTTTATATTCATGATTTTCATTTTGATTAATGTGATATTTTGAATTTTTTTATGATCATGGGAATCCACTTACGTGGTAAACCCTCGAGTTCCCTAATTCCCGACTAACCTAGAGGAGTAAATAAAGTGCGGCCGCAAGGAACCGGGACGGTGGCCTCTAAGGAAAATTGTTCTAAGCGAGGATTGAACTTGAACACTATTTTGTCACCAACTCACCATCTATTACTTATAATTAACAGTAAAATACTTTTGTACTAAAAACCCTAATTTTATTACTCGCTTTAGACCTGCAAAATCTTAGCCGACCCTATTCACCAGTCCTATAAAGCAATCGTATTTACTATTCTTTCTAATTTGATATATCAACTTAATTTTCTAACAAATTTGTTAATGACCACTGATTACAAGTATATACAGGTGTATTGCAACGGATTGTACATACACTCTCTTTGCTAACTTCTTGAATTATTGATATTATAAGATAATGAAATATCTAAGTAAATATAACTTATCGAACCCAAAATGTGCATAAGAATGCCTTTAATTATATGAGAACAAAGATGAAAAACCAAAAGTTGAAAACACGATTGCTAATTGGTTTGTGATACACTTACGATGGACCATCAAACACCATGTTGTACTTTAAACATTTTTTTTAAAATTCTGTACTTCATATGTTTTGACATTACATACAGCTACATTGATCTTAGTAAATGATACGTCATATGTGTCACACCCCGACTGATGGCGGAAACGTCGGGATGCCACGAGGGATGTGTAGATTGTTCATAAGCTCGTGGGCATCTAATTAAATCATCACATATCGATTAATCAACCAAATTAATTACATCAAAAATCATGTTCATCATGAAATAGTTACATCAAATACACAAAAGATTTAGCTAAACTAACAAAACTCTAGTCTCCAGAATTTCAATTATTTTAGCTAAGTCCAAGATCCTACGTGATGATGTCCAAAAGGTGTAGAGCTATCCTGCCCTACTTACTTCTCCTCGTTCCCTGAAACATGTATAAAATCAAGTGTCAACTACGAAGTGGTTGGTGAGAAATCATAAGTTTTTATGTATCAAAAACGTTTATAAAATGTTTATGAAAGTTAATAAATGTGTTTATAATAGTTTATAATTTCCCCATGAAAATCCATATGTGCACCTGCAAAATAATCCAACTTTGTCAATATCCAACAAACACAACATCCAAACAATAAAAGTAATCACATACACAATAATCACAAATAATTATCCACATATGTTCAACCAATCACATCAATTCAATAAGCATCAATCATCATAATCATATCAACATAAGTTACCGCGGAGGACCTCAGTCAACTCAATCAACGACGAAATCATCGTGGAGGACCGCAATCAACTCAACCAACGATATTCCTATAAGTGTCTTCATGCACTGCGGAGGACCGTAGTTAACTCAACCAACAGTGGAATCACTGAGGAGGAGGTTAGTCAACTCACCAACAGTAACTCAATCATCGCGGAGGACCGAAGTCAACTCAAGCAACAATGACTCATGGAATAGTAATAATCAACATCAATCCATTAATAATCAATGATAAGTCAATAATCTGAATATCATTTTGATAATCTAGGTGTCACCCATGTGTTATCAAATTAATATTTTTAAATATTGGTATACATGCTTCACCTCCGAGTTTGAAAACAATTTGTTTAAAAAAAAGGTTATGAGAACTCACCTGAGTCATTAGATTCAATGTTTTCGTAGAATGCGCGCTCGCGTATATGAAATCAGAAGCAACTCAATGACATGTAATTATCGTGTGTTTCATGTTTATAAGTATATGCATGTTATTACATTTAAGTGACCATAAGTGTCTACTATAAATTATTAAGTGTTTAGTTGACTTAGTTTATTTATCCTAGGTTATATTGTAACGCCTAGGATTTTATCATCAATCATCATACAGTTGTAATTTAAACTTGTTCGTTTTAACCATCCGTTATATGATGATTTTAAATAATAAGGCAAAGGTTTACAAGTCGTAGCGATAATAACCTTATACATTTGTGTACACCTTTGCTTATACCTATATGCATGATTAACTCATTTCACCACCTTAGTGTAGTTATTAAAATCCAACTTAAGTTATAAGAGATTATATCTAAACCCTTATCATCAAAGATTTTTCATTATATAAAATCTCATAATTTTAGATCCATATTATTAAAAAAAAAAGCGATGACTTTAAATGATTCATGCATGTATGTTTTTTCCATAATCCTCACGTTACTTAGTTTACCCACGATCTTGGTCCGAATTTTATAGGTTTTACAGCTCTAGGCTCGGTCTTAGCCCCTAGGTTCGCTGATTATAGTTTGTAGACCATAGGTTCGTAGCAGCATGCTGCCTTCGCCCTAAGGTTCGGCTATACATGGTCCCTAGGTTTGGCTATGCAGCTTCGCAGCCCACTGGTTCGCATGGAAGAGGTTCGTGTTCCCCAAGGTTCGGGAATATCATGCCACAGGGTTTGGCACTAGCTAGGTTCGCCTCATGCATGGTTCATAGTCAAGGTTCGCTAGATCAAATGTTCGGCACGTGCAGGTTAGTGTGACCTAGGGTTCGGCTGATCAGTGAAAAGGTTCGACTGGATGGCCAAGGTTCGGCTGTCATGAAGCTCACTGTTGGGTTTGGCCATGATGAGGTTCGGCCGACCCAGCTGCTGTCGCGATCCACCACTCTCATCATCTTCTTCCAGTTCTATCTTATATGCAGATCCCATCCTTGGCTTTCCCCAACCCTCACACACATATATTTTAGGGTTTTCAAGATGTACAAGTCGTTAGAAATTAAGGATACCAACCGGTTATGTTTAGGTGACAAAACAAAAAGTAAACTCGTGATTTACCTCTGGATGTCGACCAATTTGCGAGTTTCTTCGTGGGTTTGTGTTCTCCTTGATCACACGAACGATTTGGCACCAAGATCTCGTGATTCCGTCATGAAACGAAGAAGATAATGTAGAGAGAAGGTAGAGAGAGGGGTTACGGATTAGGGTATTCTAGAGAGAGAAAGGGTTTTGAAATATGAAAGAGATGATGAAGTCTTCCATCTCTTATGCCTATCCCGTCCCCGCGTGTTCGGTCTTGTTTATTTCGTGATAATAATTATAAAATGCTCGGTTTTTATCGTAAAACACATTTAAAACATAAAACGTTTAAATAAATAAGTTTCGTTTTTAATAAAATGCTTTTAATTAAATTATTTCGTAAAATGATTTCGTTTAATCTCGTTAATTAACTTATTTAATAAATTGATTTATTCGTATTTGTTTTAGGTTGTGATTCCTAATAAACGTTATTAATTTTCAATCATTAATTTAATATCGTTATATATTAATTTCGTTATCTCGTCGAAACGCGTTACTCACGTACGTATTCGTAAAGATCGTCACCTTTTTGAATCCGACGCTCGTATCGCATTTCGATTCGATTTACGATTAGTGGAATATCGTTTCAGAATATTATTCTTAATGATTATATTCGTGTGAATCGTCACCCACGCAAATACATTATTAAGTTAATATTTCTGAAATAACATTCTCGTTAAAATTATATTCGCAACCTCACCATTGCGTAAACACTTCCAATATTACTTTCGTTATTTAATTATCTTGAATTTTATAAGTTCCCAATCCAAATCCCCTAAACCATATCACTGACACATCCGTGATAGACCGAAATACGCATATGTATAGGGCATATGTAGGGGTCAGTCGCAACTGCCCCAGCCACCGTCCCACCGCTATTTCGATAAACCATGACCATGTGTCCTTGACCATGTTTAGTAACCAAACACTAACAAACTCCTAATTCCTTCCCATTCCGAACCACAATCCATAATCTGCGAATTCAACTGCGATAAATTTTCTGGTTCTGTTTAAATGTGTTTCAACTAAACTTCCCATGGTTTATGCATATAATAATATGTTCTCAATATGTATACCAATATCAGTAATAACATCCAATAATTCATCATCATTAATAATTATCATATCAGGTCGTAACAGTACAGTTAAACATGCATGTATGAACAACCCAAATACAGTGATGTTACAATATGCGTAAACTAGTTCAAGTAATTTTGAATATTAGCCTAAACAAAACTCATGTTATTTCTCAAAAGATCAAGTTTTACGTCAAAAAGTATGTGTAGTGATCGTTCATTACTTTTTTTAGATCACTTTAGCAACATTCACTTTTATTTTTTACATTTGTAATGGACTAGTGGTTATCACTAACCTTTTTCCAACCCATCATGTTAAATTTATTTCCTTTATATTTTATGTAAAAACAATGTTTTACTTAATTTTTTTTAAATCACAATAAAACAACTAAAATTAATATTCATAAAATAATTTACATAATAATAAAATAAAACGACAACATTATAAAATTACAATATTATATATATATTGAAGATGAAGTAGGAGAATAGTGATTTGTGAGTTTTTTCTTTCTTTCTGTTTTTTTTTTGTCATTCGCGTTTATTGTTTTTGCAAATGAGTATGCTTTCAGATCTTATCTTCGAGTGACACCTTTTTTTATGATGGATTGTTTTCGAGTTTTGCAGTGGAGTAGCATCCGTTGCGGTGTTTTTATTTGCAATTATGTATTCAAGATTTTAAGGTTGTAAGGTTGTCACCGCAATGCACGAATCGCTTGCTTATCATCTTTAATAATCATATATGTAACATGAGTACACAATACGTACATCACCAACCTTATTTTAAAGGTTTCAAACATAAGTAAGATTACTTACGGGTCGGTCCAATGGGTCAAGCTTAGGACTAACGGCTTAGGGCCCCCATATATATTAATCTATATTACCTTCAATTTTTTAAAAAAACTTTTTTATATGTAGCTGGGTTTTTAATTTGATTTATATGTTTTTTAATTTGTGAGCACAAGAGGAAATAAGAATGCAAGAAAAAGCCCAAATAAAAGCCTCCCATTTTTAAATATTCACGGAATGTTTGAGAGAAAATAATAAAACTATAAATCCATAAAAAGCTTACACAACTTGATTTAGTTGAAAACTCGGAACTTTGTAGTTTATAAATTATGAAAAGACTTTAGTTTATTATTCTCGGTTCCAAGACGGATAAAAGGATGAAGGTTTTTAACGTAAACGTTAGTGAAGGCCCCCATATTTTTATTCCGCTTAGGGTCCCAAAATAGTTGGACTATCTAAATTCTTTCTTGAGAACACCAATAGCTCGTTTGTCATTCATTGTTGTTTTTGAGCTTGTGTGAACTTTATTCGCTTATCGACGTTGGACATGTGAGCGTTTTTACAAAGACAAACGATTTATGATATGTTCCATACATGAATTAATAACTTTTTTTAACGATTTATGATATGTTCCATACATGAATTAATAAATTTTTTTGTATACAACATCATTAACTTTAGATGAAAACTCGAGTGCTACTATTTTAATGAGATCATTCAATATCGATGACTACTCAAGAAGATTGATGTCATTGTTTGATTAGACAACTCCAAATAATACATGCTAAAACCATGCATTATATTATGCTACTACTTCAAACATTATGGTTGGGTATAGATGATCCTCTCACATGTATTGCTTTTGCTACGTTGTATGAGAATTTTTCCATACCCAATGCATATAATCAATGCCATCAGTACGTCAAGAAAGTCATGTTTATCCTCATGTGTCTCGTACAAATGTATGAAATATGATGTTGCACCATATTTGTTTATGCAAGTAGCGTTGCTTCTATACTTTACGAGCATTTTCATAACAGATAATAATAGTCCCTTGAAGTGTTGTCCAAAATATTCAAAGAAACATCTCATATGCGTGATCTAAGATGCCATATGCTAGTTGTCAGACATCATCAGATGTAAGGTTTTGTAAGGGACTAAAACATCTTTCCCCTCTAGCATCTCATGCTAATTTGAAATACAACTCTCATTCTCATTTTGTTGGCGTCTACAAATATAATCTTTGCATGTCTTTACTCAAAAAAACAAAATCCCCCTATGAGTAGTAAGGAACTAGATCTGCATCATGAAGAAGAGGTAGTCATTCTGCTTGGAACCATTGTTTCATCATTAATTGTCATCATGACCTTAGTGTATGTGTGTGTAAACAATGCAACGGGTTTTTTAAACGAATTTTTTAGTGTGTGAAAGAAATTTGAAGATGTATTTCTTTGAGATAAGTGAGAGAGCATCCTCCTTAAAATGAGGGGAAAGTTCTCTTTTATGAGGTGGTTTTAGGCCTTTTCTAATGAGCTTGCTTGAATTCGTCTTAATCTCACTCAAGGGGTTAGCTCAACAATCACTAGGGCTGTCATAACGGGTCAGACACGATCCGTTAAGATACGACATGTTAAGACACGCAACACAAAACGGGTAGACATGAACACGACTCGTTAAAGACACGTAAACACGAAATGACCCATTAGGGACCCTGTAAACAGTTAACATTATAAATGACTCATTAAAGAACCTGTTAAAACATGTTAAATTACACATTAAGGAACTAGGGTTAAAAAGTTAGAAATTTTTAGAAGGTAATCGTTTACCCACCTATTTTATTATATTATTTATTTTAAATTTTAAACATGTGTTAACATGTTTTAACGGATCTTAACGGGTTTTTACATGTTTAGACACGAAAAATAAACATATTTTAACATATTGACATGTTTTAGACACGAAACATGTCAAGCGTAAACACGAAAAATATTTAAATGGTCCCTTTTTACCCGAAAAAAGTCAAAAAAGTCAAAAAAAACCAAAAAAAAAAGAACAAACTGACTAAGCCGCCTAGGCCAAAATCGACACAATAGAGGGGCGCCTATCGCCTAAGCCGATTTTTACAACAGTGATATTATCCCAATAGCTCACACACTAAGCAATTAATCCAACTATATGTTTAAACTCAATTTTACCATATACAACCCATCCAATGTGAGGGATATTATTGTTAAGTGAAATAAAAATATGAGATGAATCAATACACGATGCGTTTATATATATTTCATGGAGTTAAATAAATAATAAATGAGTGTATATATATATGGCTATTTATGTTATTGATTCATTATATGGTGTGTAAGTAGATGCAAATAAACACAATGATGAAACTTGTTTAAATAAATCAAACATTTTTTAACTAGCAAGCATCTATTATCAGTTATGCATATGGAAATAATTCATCCATATTTTTGTACTCTTTGTCTTTTACGAACATACATATATGTATATATGATGCTTGGTTTGACTTACATGACTTTGTTGAGCCCCAATGATAGCGTAAGTTTGGTAATAAAAGCATGTAAGTGAAAAATCACCATATTGAGTTCCTTATTTTGCTTTGAAATTAATGGTTCTTGGAACCATCCTACTTGGCCTTAATATAGACAAAGAAATGAAAAATTCTCTTTCACCTTTAAAAACAAGAAACTTTCTACACATTTGATGTAGTGCTGTTGGAAACTTTAAAGGGCGAAAAGAAAATAAAAGGGTCTTCTCGCATACTTGTATCTTGACATTAGAAGGAGCTTTTGGCTAGCATCATTGTTGTAGCTACCACTTCTTTACAAAGGTTGTTGATACTGGTTGTATTTGATGGAAATTAATATTGGACATAACGGATCAAAGTTATCTAATATATAATGTATGTAAAAAAGTGGTCAAGTATAAGTTTAGTTGGGTCAAAAAGTAGTTAAAGATTCAGTTATTTAACTGTCAAATAACTACCTCGTAGCTGTCAAACTTAAGGCTATATATAGCCTCATATTGTAAAGAAAAAAAAAAGTGAAGTCAAAATATAATGCAAGTTTTTCAGTGAATTTCATTTCCATACACACATACACATCACATTCAATCGTGGGTTCCAATAAGTGCCATCAGAGCCAAAGATTCAAGCCTGTGCGAAATCATAACAAGAACACTTCATCAAATCCTAAAGAACCGGTGGATTATCAAAACTAAATCACAAAAGACCATCGTTGAAAGGACAGTATGATATTCAAATCAAAACACAAAATTCTAAGAACATCTGAACGAAGGGCTGTTGAAACACCAATATTAAAGAACTAAGATTTGAAACAAGAAGGAAAATCACCGAAAACATACCTTGAAGGATTGAGCGAGTCCGATTCGGCAAAGGATTGAAACCCATTCTCGCAACAAAATTGCGACTCGAGGCAAACGGCTAAGGCATCATCGGAATCTGGAAGCAAAGGGTCGTGCAAATCTGGATTTTGTTTGACTGGAAAGTTCTTTTTCAAGAAACCCAAGTTTGTCATATCTTCTTCTCTAGACGTAATTGAAAAATAGAAAGGGGAAAAGGAAGTCTTCATATTTATCAAAAAATAAAAAGGGGAAAATGAAGTCTTCATATTTATCGAATGCATACTTGATTTAGAAAAAAAAAAGAAAAGAAAAAAATATATCTTTTCCAAAGACCTTCACGTGAGAAGGATTTAAATTAAAAAAAATAAAGGGTGAATTTAATCTTAAAGTTTTGTTGTAACTTGTAATCTGTGATTTAAATTAATATTTGCTCAATTACAAACAAAAAAAATCACCTTCTTACATAATTTTTCAGAAAAAAATGAGTCAAATTTATGACTAAAATCACATGTTTAAAGATAGATAGCAAGTTAAAACGAATTTTAAAACAATTCATGTATTTAGTGAATTAAACCTATGTGGCATTATATTTGAAAAAAAAACCTTTGTGGTACAAATCTTTCGTGCAGAAAAAAATTTAAAATCTTCGTGGTAATTAGACCTTCATGGCAAAGACCTTCATGGTGCAAAGACCTTCGTGGCAATAACCCTAGTGGTGATAAGACCTTCGTGGCAAAAACCTTCGTGGCGCAAAAGACCTTCGTGGCAATAAAAGCCATCGTGGAGAAAAGAAATTCTATAAAGTAAAAGCAAGATAGGGAGAAAGAAATCAAAGAAAGGAAGAAACAAAGAAAGTATGGCGGACAAAGACGACGATAAGAAAGATGGCATGTCCGTAGTCATTCATGAACAAGGAAACGTATCTCTGCAATGTCCAAAATTGACTAAACAAACTACACGCAATGGGCAATTCTAATGGAGACAATATTGAAAGCATATAGTTTGTGGGAAACGATTGTTTCATCAGACAAAATTGATGAAAAGAAAAGCAACACAACAAAAGCAATGATTTTTCAAACATTACCTGGAGACATTCTAATGCAAGTTGCAATATTCGAGTGCAAAAGAAGTATGAGATTCTATTAAAGTTCGATTCCTTGGAGCAAATATGGTTCTAAAAGAACATTTACAAACATTAAGAAGCGAGTTAGAAGCGTTAAAGATGAAAGAAAGTGAAAGTGTAAGCGATTTTTCTGGAAAGTTGAGTGGTATAAGGGCAAAATTTAAAAGTCTTGGTACTACCCTTAAAGAAAAGATAATTGTAAGGAAGTTGCTTAAATCGGTTACAAAGAAATTCCTACCAATCGTGGCAACTATCGAGCAATATTCTGAGATTGACAACATGCCATTTGAAGAAGCGGTCGGAAGAATAATAGCCTTTGAAGAACGTCTTAAAAGTCAAGAAGAAACACAAGATAATGATCAAGGAAAACTACTAATAGCAAATGCAAATAATCATCAAGAAAAGTGGAAAAATGGAAGAGGACGTATTGATCAAACTCGTGGTGGAAGAGGCTCGTTTAGAGGAGGAAGAGGACGTGGAAGAAATGTTGACTATAGAAACAATGACAAGAGCGAATCAAAATGCTATGAATGTGGTAAATATGGTCACTTCGGATATGAATGCTTTAAAAGAAAGGAAAGGCTAGAAAAAGAGAAGGACCAAGAATCACATCTCATAATTGATGAAGAACCAACATTACTATGAAGAATAAATCTAGTTCGTTATGCCAATATTAAGGAGGAGATTGTTGGAAATTAATATTAGGCATAACGGGTCAAAGTTATCTAATATATAATGTATGTAATTTAGTGGGTCAAGTATAAGTTTAGTTGGGTCAAAAAGTATAGTTAAAGATCCAGTTATTTAACTGCCAAATAACTATCTTGTAACTGTCAAACTTAAGGCTATATATAGCCTCATATTGTAAAGAGCAAAAAAAAAGTGAAGTCAAAATATAATGCAAGTTTATCTGTGTGAGGCCCCGAAACCGGGCACCTCACAGAGGTTGGTTTTCATCATAACACATAGCTCTTAAACTAAAAACTTTCATAATCATGCAGCGGAAATGTAAACATAGTTTGATAAACAGAAATCAATAACATGTCTGTATCAAAATCACATCGAATTGCCAAAACCACCGGATCGTATGACTCTATGCCCGAGCTCCATGCCTCCTCTTATCATACCTTCAACCTGACATACATGCTAAATCAAGTCAGCTTACGCTGGTGAGTTCTAGTTTTCATAAAACAACATTAAACATACTTAACATATACATCATTTCATACACATAGTCCATAACCTTAGCACATAACATCCTTACATCATCATCATCATACGTTCCACTGTTACCATTCGAACAATGGGCTTATGCCGGCACAAGGCTCCATAACCGTTGGTCTGTCCCGCCGAAGCGTTCTGCAGACCCATACTTACCCAGTAGCAAGTACTGGAGCAATCATAACCATACTTACCCCATATGAATATGGGAGCAACGTCATACTTACCCTATAACGAATACGGGAGCAACATCATACTTACCCCGTAACGAGTACGGGAGCAACATCATACTTACCCCGTAACGAGTACGGGAGCAACATCATACTTACCCCGTAACGAGTACGGGAGCAACATCATACTTACCCCGTAACGAGTACGGGAGCAACATCATACTTACCCCGTAACGAGTACGGGAGCAACATCATACTTACCCCGTAACGAGTACGGGAGCAACATCATACTTACCCCGTAACGAGTACGGGAGCAACATCATACTTACCCCGTAACGAGTACGGGAGCAACCATACTTACCCAGTACAAATACTGGAGTAACCATACTTACCCAGTAACAAGTACTGGAGCAACCATCATTCATCATGACATGATACACTAGCACCATATCATCATTCATCATAACATCGTATCATTATCCTAATAACATAGGATTTCTCATACAGGGTATGCTAGTATCATGTCATCATAACATCCTAGTACCATGCACATGTTATGCTAGCCGCACGTCATCATATCATTCATCATGGCAACATAAACACATTTTGCTAGCATGTAATCATCATAACATCATACTTCCATCATAGCGTACCTAGGATTTCATCATAACATACCTCCCTATTTATCATCATAGCATGTTATCATTTAGTTTATCATCATAACTTACTAACATGCATTCATCATTCTTAGCATACTTTCATGCAATAATCATACTATCACCTTAACATGCATACATGGTCAGGGCATAACATCATTCATTCATTAACATCATAGGCACATATCATCATAGACATAACAATAAGCATGTATGTCAGCCCAAAACATTAAGCATAAAATAGGGCGTCTAGAACTCACCTGATAGTAGACTCCTGTTAACCTTAGCCGAACTCCTTAGCTAGGGCCTTAAGGACCTATATCAGTTACATCATATCATCACATACCATCACATCACATACTTAGACTTAGAAATTATTCTAAGTCCTCATAGCCTACTAGTCCCCCTTATTGAATCCAAGTTTTCGAAATTTAGCTAAGTGTTCGAAACCCTTGAAATTCATTAAGTTCCTACATACACGAATTGCCATGTACTCGAAACATCTCTAGTTCACGAAATGCCATGTACTCGAAATTCCATGTACACGAAATGCCATGTACACGAAATTCCATGTACACGAAATAACCATTGTATTCGAAATAGCCCCTGTACTCGAAATAACATTGTACTCGAAATACATGCATGATTTCGAGTACCCTCTGTACATGATTTCGTGTACTCATCATTTCGTCCTTAAACATCTCAGAAATTCATCTAAGACCTTGGGGAGCTAGTTCTAGGTTCCTTTGGTTGTTACCAACGTATTGGAACCTCAAAGTTATGAACTTTATGCATAAAGGTGTGAGCTTTATGCAAAAGTTCACCCTTTGTTTAACCATTCTAACTTTTGCATAAAAATCCAGCTTTCTATACATGAATCACTTACTTGAAGGTAGCTGATCCTCCTGGTAAAATCCCGTGCGTTTCCTACTTCGTTTGGTCGATCAAAGTTTGATTCTTGAAATTCTTGGACTTAAACTTCGTGTACTCGAGAGGGACTGTGCTTCCAACCAAAGGTTGTCACATTTCCCAAGGCACGACTATTTATAGACAAGGTGCCCGTACTCGAACACCTGAGTACACGAAATAGGGAGTACTCGAAATATGGTGTACTCGAAATCTCCATATTTCGAGTACACGATTTCTAAGCCCCATCTTGGTTATTTTCGTCTATTTTTCCACAAGTTACTTATCCGTTACACGTACGTAGAATTCAAATAACTTGTATCTTAGAAAAATTTGGGATGTTACAAGTCTCCCCTCCTTACGATAGGTTTCGTCCCGAAACCTGCCTTGTTACACATCGAACAGATGAGGATACAACTCCCTCATCTCGTCTTCCAATTCCCACGTCGTGTCTGAACCCTTCCGATGCTTCCACTGAACTCTTACTTGACGAACCGTTTTATTCCTTAACTGCTTTTCCTTCGTATCCACAATGGCGACTGGTTCTTCAATGTAGTTCAGTCGGTCATCTACCTCAATGTCATCCAAAGGAACATGCGCCTGCTCGTCTGCCAAGCACTTCCTAAGATGCGACACGTGAAAGGTAGGATGAATCCCGTTCAGCTCCTCTGGTAGGTCCAGTCGATACGCGACTTTCCCTACCCTTGCTTTTATCTGGAACGGTCCGATATACCTCGGACTCAACTTCCCTCTTTTTCTGAATCGAATGATTCCCTTCCATGGTGATACTTTCAGCAACACTCGATCGCCCACATTAAACTCTATCGGTCGTCGGCGCTTGTTAGCATAAGACTTTTGGCGATCTTGTGCAGCTTTCATACGTGCTTTTATCACCCGTAGCTTTTCTGCCATATCGATCACAGCAGCTTTGTTTCCCATTTCTTTCTGTCCAACTTCACCCCAGCATACCGGGGTCCTACATCGTCTTCCGTATAACGCCTCATATGGGGGCATTCCGATGCTGGAGTGGTAACTGTTGTTGTATGAAAACTCCACCAATGGCAAGTGATCATCCCAGCTCCCTCCAAAATCGATAATGCACGCCCTAAGCATATCCTCCAACGTTTGGATAGTCCTTTCTGACTGTCCATCAGTCTGAGGGTGATAGGCGGTACTGATATTTAACCTCGTTCCCATGGCATCATGAAACTGCTTCCAGAATCTGGAAGTAAACCTCGTATCTCGATCTGACACAATGGAGACAGGAACTCCATGTCTGGCCACAATCTCCTTTACGAACAACTCAGACAACCTTTCGGACGTATACGTTTCCCTGATAGGGAGAAAGTGTGCACTCTTCGTTAGTCGGTCCACAATCACCCAAATGGTATCATGTCGCTTAGCTGTCTTTGGTAGCTTGGTAATGAAATCCATGGTGATGTGTTCCCATTTCCATTCCGGTACCTCTAGAGGTTGCACATATCCGTAGGGCTTCTGATGTTCAGCCTTCACTTGCGCACAAGTAAGGCACCTGTTCACATACTGCATCACATTAAACTTCATGCCCGGCCACCAATAATCCTGTCGGAGATCTTGATACATCTTCGTTGCACCGGGGTGTACCGAGTATCGTGACTTGTGGGCTTTATCTAAAATCCTCGCTCGAATGTCCCCATTTCTGGGCACCCACATTCGACCGAATCGTAGCTTTATCCCATGGTCATTGTCTTCCAAGTTCTTGACTTGTCCGAAGACGCGTTCAAAACCCACATTCTCTTCTTTCAATCCCTCCTGTTGCGCCTGTTTGAGCTCGTTCAGAAAGTCTGGCGTTATCACCAAACTATACGATTTTACTCGCATGGCAGGATGATCAGTCTTGCGACTCAGAGCATCTGCCACCACATTGGCCTTTCCCGGGTGATATAGAATATCACAGTCATAATCCTTTAACAGCTCAAGCCATCGTCTCTGCCTCATATTCAAATCCTTTTGCTCGAAGAAATACTTCAAGCTCTTGTGGTCGGTATAGATGGTACTCCTTACTCCATACAAATAGTGCCTCCATATTTTCAATGCAAACACCACTGCAGCGAGTTCAAGATCGTGGGTCGGGTAGTTAGCCTCATGAATCTTTAGCTGGCGCGAAGCATAAGCTATCACCCTTCCCCTTTGCATTAGTACACATCCCAACCCTTGTCGTGACGCATCGGCATACACAACAAGATCATCATTCCCATCCGGCAGTGCTAGAACAGGAGCTTGGGTAAGTTTCTCCTTCAGCACTGAAAACGCTTGTTCTTGGTTTGGACCCCATTCGTACTTTACGTCTTTCTTCGTGAGCTTCGTCAGTGGTGTCGCTATCTTGGAGAAGTCCTGAATGAATCTCCGATAGTAACCGGCCAAACCAAGAAAACTGCGTACTTCTGTCGGTGACTTTGGAGGACTCCATTTCATAATCGTTTCAACTTTAGCTGGATCTACCATAATGCCTTCTGGGTTCACCACGTGACCCAGAAACTGTACCTCTCGTAGCCAGAAAGCGCATTTGGAGAACTTAGCATAAAGTTCCTCTTTCCTCAGGATTTCCAATACCTCACGTACGTGGCAAGCATGGTCTCCCTCGTTCTTTGAATAAATCAAAATATCGTCAATAAACACTATCACCGATCGGTCCAGCATCGGTCGACATACCCTGTTCATCAAATCCATAAATGCTGCAGGAGCATTCGTCAATCCAAACGACATAACGAGAAACTCGTAATGTCCATAACGCGTACGGAAAGCAGTCTTTGGAATATCCTGCTCTCGAACTTTCAACTGATGGTAACCGGATCGGAGATCTATCTTCGAGAACCAGCTTGCACCTTGCAATTGATCGAACAAGTCATCAATTCTAGGTAGAGGATACCTGTTCTTTACGGTCAACTTATTCAGTTCCCTGTAGTCAATACACATACGCATACTTCCATCCTTCTTCTTAACGAACAGCACCGGTGCTCCCCACGGAGAGACACTCGGTCGTATAAAACCTTTATCAAGGAGCTCTTGTAGCTGGGTCATCATTTCCTTCATCTCTGTTGGAGCTAAACGGTAAGGTGCTTTGGCAACAGGTTGTGCCCCCGGCACTAAGTCGATCTGGAACTCAATTTCCCGTTCGGGTGGTAATCCAGGCAATTCCTCAGGGAATACATCGGGGAAGTTACACACCACGGGAACATCATCAATCGTCCTCGTATCCGTACGTTCCTCAATCGCATAGGCCAAGTAGGCTACACACCCTCGCCGCATCATATCATCAGCCTGGATCATCGAAATGATCTTTGGCGCATACATCGCTTTATCACCATAAACCGTCACGGAACTCCCATCCATCGCACGTAAACATATCATCTTTCGTCGACATACAATGTTAGCCTCATATTTGGCTAACCAGTCCATACCCAAAACCACATCGAATCCCCCTAAGGTAATAAGAAACAATCGGACAGGGAACCTATGACCTTCTATCTCAACATAACAGTCATCAATAGCCTCAGTCACCCTGGTCATCTTACCAATAGCCGTCTCTACATCAAATACCCGATCTATCTTCTTAACCTTCCCAGATAACCCATCACAGAAAGTAGAAGACACAAAACTCATACTGGCACCAGAATCAAACAATACAGAAGCAGGAATATTGTTGATAGAAAAGGTACCTGTGACCACGTCCGGGTCCACGATCGCATCATCCTTCGTCATCGTAAAGGCTCGTGTTTTAGCCTTCTGCTTCTCCTTTCCTTTCTCCTCTTTCTTACCCGAGCCCGAAGCATCGGACCGTGGTAGCTTTCAATCCTTGGACATATGTCCTAATCCATTGCAGTTGAAGCATCGAGTAGCATTCGGGCAACTGCTAGAAAAGTGCCCCGTCTTTCCACACCTGAAACATAAATTAGTGCCCACCAGGCACTGTCCCGTGTGGCTTTTCCCACGCTTGTTGCATCGGCCCATCTCCTCTCGCCTAGCCTTCTTGCTTGAGAACTTTCGTTGGTCTGTTCGACCCCTCTTAGTCCCGGAGGACTCTTTCACCTTTGCTTCTTCTTTGGCTGGCTCGGCTGACATAACATCATCCCAAACTATGCCACTGAGCTCCACAGTGGAGTCATAAGTCTTGGGAGCATTCGCCTTCACATGTATCCGAACCTTGGGAGGCAAACCCTCCATGTATAACTTCACCCTGCGCTCCTCGGTAGAAACCAAGTGAGGAACAAGTCTTGCCATCTCATTGAATCGCGAAGTGTACTGCCTGTGATTCAGGCTTCCCGCCTTCAGCACTAGAAACTCCCTTTCGACCTTATCCAGCTCATTCTTGGGACAGAACTGCTTAGTGACCAGTTCCTTTAGATCATCCCAAGTCATCTTTTCCATATCCTCAGTAGTCTTGGATTGCTTGACGGTGTTCCACCAGTGAAGTGCCTCCTCAACGAAAGAGTGAGCTGCAAATTTGACAGCTTGGTCAACTCGGCACTCACTGATGGAGATAACAGCCTCCATCGCAGAAATCCAGTGGCAGGTGGCCACTGCGTCCTTCTTCCCATCAAAGGTCGGTGGGTTACATCCCTTGAAGGACTTGTAGTCACAGCCCTTCAGTTTCCCTGTCATAGAGTCGCCGCTCTTCGTCTCGATGATCACCACCTCATCTTCTTTGGTGCTTTCTTTAGTTCCTTCAGACTTGTCTTTTAGAGCATCCTTCAGTGCCTTAGCAATCATTGCTGGTATCTTTTCATCCATGATCTTGCAGACCTCATCAGAAATAGCCTTCACCACGATAGGCTCTAGAGTGAACTCGTCTTCATTCTCAGGTTGCTCGTTGTGCTCGTGGTCGTCTTCATTGACGGGTTCTTCAGCCTCGACAGGTGGTTCTTCAGCTACCTGTGGTTTCTTTCGCGGTCTACCCTTTTGTCTGGCCATCTTAACTTTCTACATAATGCAACAATTGATGAGTCAGCATAGGAATCAGTTTAGCACGGAATAAGTTTTGTAAATCGTTAACGACGTTGATCAAGTGTTATTAACCATTTACCCAACTCATAGGCTCTAAACGTTTCCCATCCCATCTCTTCAATGTGCATGACACTAACTACTTACATAACATTACCTCTAACCCTTATCTCATACATAAACATCCGGCTCGTGGCATCCGTCATCCGTGGTTGGCAATCCGCATCCATTAATCCCATTCTCAGTTTAAGTCTTAGCACTTGGGATGCTAAGATCTCTCAAACTATGGCTCTGATACCAACTTGTGAGGCCCCGAAACCGGGCACCTCACAGAGGTTGGTTTTCATCATAACACATAGCTCTTAAACTAAAAACTTTCATAATCATGCAGCGGAAATGTAAACATAGTTTGATAAACAGAAATCAATAACATGTCTGTATCAAAATCACATCGAATTGCCAAAACCACCGGATCGTATGACTCTATGCCCGAGCTCCATGCCTCCTCTTATCATACCTTCAACCTGACATACATGCTAAATCAAGTCAGCTTACGCTGGTGAGTTCTAGTTTTCATAAAACAACATTAAACATACTTAACATATACATCATTTCATACACATAGTCCATAACCTTAGCACATAACATCCTTACATCATCATCATCATACGTTCCACTGTTACCATTCGAACAGTGGGCTTATGCCGGCACAAGGCTCCATAACCGTTGGTCTGTCCCGCCGAAGCGTTCTGCAGACCCATACTTACCCAGTAGCAAGTACTAGAGCAATCATAACCATACTTACCCCATATGAATATGGGAGCAACGTCATACTTACCCCGTAACGAATACGGGAGCAACGTCATACTTACCCCGTAACGAGTACGGGAGCAACATCATACTTACCCCGTAACGAGTACGGGAGCAACATCATACTTACCCCGTAACGAGTACGGGAGCAACATCATACTTACCCCGTAAGGAGTACGGGAGCAACATCATACTTACCCCGTAACGAGTACGGGAGCAACATCATACTTACCCCGTAACGAGTACGGGAGCAACCATACTTACCCAGTACAAATATTGGAGTAACCATACTTACCCAGTAACAAGTACTGGAGCAACCATCATTCATCATGACATGATACACTAGCACCATATCATCATTCATCATAACATCGTATCATTATCCTAATAACATAGGATTTCTCATACAGGGTATGCTAGTATCATGTCATCATAACATCCTAGTACCATGCACATGTTATGCTAGCCGCACGTCATCATATCATTCATCATGGCAACATAAACACATTTTGCTAGCATGTAATCATCATAACATCATACTTCCATCATAGCGTACCTAGGATTTCATCATAACATACCTCCCTATTTATCATCATAGCATGTTATCATTTAGTTTATCATCATAACTTACTAACATGCATTCATCATTCTTAGCATACTTTCATGCAATAATCATACTATCACCTTAACATGCATACATGGTCAGGGCATAACATCATTCATTCATTAACATCATAGGCACATATCATCATAGACATAACAATAAGCATGTATGTCAGCCCAAAACATTAAGCATAAAATAGGGCGTCTAGAACTCACCTGATAGTAGACTCCTGTTAACCTTAGCCGAACTCCTTAGCTAGGGCCTTAAGGACCTATATCAGTTACATCATATCATCACATACCATCACATCACATACTTAGACTTAGAAATTATTCTAAGTCCTCATAGCCTACTAGTCCCCCTTATTGAATCCAAGTTTTCGAAATTTAGCTAAGTGTTCGAAACCCTTGAAATTCATTAAGTTCCTACATACACGAATTGCCATGTACTCGAAACATCTCTAGTTCACGAAATGCCATGTACTCGAAATTCCATGTACACGAAATGCCATGTACACGAAATTCCATGTACACGAAATAACCATTGTATTCGAAATAGCCCCTGTACTCGAAATAACATTGTACTCGAAATACATGCATGATTTCGAGTACCCTCTGTACATGATTTCGTGTACTCATCATTTCGTCCTTAAACATCTCAGAAATTCATCTAAGACCTTGGGGAGCTAGTTCTAGGTTCCTTTGGTTGTTACCAACGTATTGGAACCTCAAAGTTATGAACTTTATGCATAAAGGTGTGAGCTTTATGCAAAAGTTCACCCTTTGTTTAACCATTCTAACTTTTGCATAAAAATCCAGCTTTCTATACATGAATCACTTACTTGAAGGTAGCTGATCCTCCTGGTAAAATCCCGTGCGTTTCCTACTTCGTTTGGTCGATCAAAGTTTGATTCTTGAAATTCTTGGACTTAAACTTCGTGTACTCGAGAGGGACTGTGCTTCCAACCAAAGGTTGTCACATTTCCCAAGGCACGACTATTTATAGACAAGGTGCCCGTACTCGAACACCTGAGTACACGAAATAGGGAGTACTCGAAATATGGTGTACTCGAAATCTCCATATTTCGAGTACACGATTTCTAAGCCCCATCTTGGTTATTTTCGTCTATTTTCCCACAAGTTACTTATCCGTTACACGTACGTAGAATTCAAATAACTTGTATCTTAGAAAAATTTGGGATGTTACAATCTGTGAATTTCATTTCCATACAAACATACACATCACATTCAATCATGGGTTCCAATAGTATTTTATTTAAATTCCAAAAACTACATATGGATCCTTAGTGGGTTTTGGTTTCTAAAGTTTAGATCTAAACATGTTAAAACAAGCAAATGTTGCAAAATGACATGTTCAAAACCTAACAAATTACCCAATCATCATCTTGATCTTTGTTACCTGTTACGTTTTACATTTCGAGGAGCATCTTTGTTTTCTTCTTCTGCAATATGCTTCAAGAGAGTTTGAATTTGTTCTTATTGGCCAATATAGATCTTTGTCTTTCATCTTCGGCTGCAAGGTGATACGCATTATCGAGAGTCGGTGGGTTTCATGGCTAAAATTTGGTTTCTAATGACACAAAAACTATTCTCCAAACCCATTAATTAAGAAGTCATATAATCTCTCTTTTTCTTTGTGCTCGTTCAATCTTTTCTCGACCCTACCACATGTACAACCATGTTGATTTCATCCCAGAGATCAAGCAACGACTTCGTGTAGTATGAGGACACAGTCATAACATTCTTCTGCATATATATATATATATATATATATATATATATATATATCAAAGATCAAAGATCAAACAACTTCGTGTAGTATGAGGACACAGTCATAGCATTCTTCTGCATATATATATATATATATTTGTGTGTGTGTGTGAGAGAGAGAGAGAGAGAGAGAGCATTTGTTTTAGTTCATATGCCCTAGGGGCACTCTGTTTTTCAAACCTTTCATGAAGATTGCTCCAAATCTCAGAACTGGTGTTTGCATATTTCACACTACTTTTGATATCCTTCTCCATTGCAGTCATCAACCACATTTGCACCATGGCATCTGCTCGCATCCATGCCATGTATTCCGGTGTTGATATGTCTAGCTTCTTAATCGTTCCGTCAATAAAACCAACTTTATTTTTGGCGAACAAAAAATTAAGCATTTCTTGAGACCAATCCCCATAGTTGATGTTGGTGAGGATATCATTCACGTTCATTTGCTTTGGGTAATCCGAAGCATGGACGTAAAACAACGAATTTGTGAAAAAAAGCAGTTGATTGATTAGGCTTTGTTAATTGAACCGCTCTAGGACTAACAACTAACACCATATAATCCCATCAAATGTGTTTTCAGATGTTATATATAAATATATACTAGGTTAATAACCCGTGTATTACACAGATTATGTAAGAAAAATATTATATAGTAACTAATAAAAATATAGGATTTAAAAAACAATTTTTGATATAAAAGATATATGATTGAATTTATGTATATATACATATTTTAAATAACAAAACAATAATACCATTTTTTAATTTTTTTAACTTATTGTTTTTTGAAAATTTTTATTTTTTAACATTTCATTTTTGAAATTGTTTAAAATATAGAATTTTATATATAGAAATCTTGTTGTTTAAACTTCTGGTTTTTTGTTTACTTTTAGAAAATTGTTTTATATAATTTTTTTTTCAAAATCTATTTTTTATTAATATAAAAATGTATAACTAAAATCATTGGTAATTAACATTTAATTTAATTATTTAACATTTAATAAAGAGAATATATATGTGCATTTAATAGGAAAGAGAATTTGGTATGATAATAAAAATGTGACACATGTCAAAAGTGGTTTAAAATTTTGACAAGTGTCATGAGTGGTTTAAGAACTTGACAAGTGACATTTGAGTTACTTATTTATTATAAGTTATATATATATATATATATATATATATATATATATATATATATATATGAAGATTACTAACAACTAACACCATATAATCCCATCAAAACCCACAAAATTTCATATCTATGTGGAGTAAAATGCAAGAACTCAAATCTTCAATTGAATGAAAGATTAAACCCAAGAGTAGGTAAGAATTTAGCCACAAATCAGAAATCTGGATTTCTCTCCCCATTTCCCTTGGTTGACGTTCATAGTATCAGCAAAAGAGTTTTCGACATTTTGACTAGTCAACACCCCTTTTTGTCTGATTCAAGTTCCAGAAATTGACATATTAAGTCCCTCAAGTTCTAGTTAGTCTAAATAGCTTATTTTTAACTAAGTTAAGTTAGTTAACACCCATCATATAGTTATATTTTAACAAATATTATTAAAACACCCATAAACTAATATTTAATACAATTAGAACTTATCTAATCTCGCTCTCGATCACTCTGAAGTCGGAATCGAACTAAAGATCGGCCGAACCCTTCAAACTACTAGAACACCATCAATCCGAAATCGTACAATGTGATTCTCTATGTCAAACTACTTGAAATTGAGTGAGGATTAAAAGCCCTAACATTACAGTGGCTTACAATCAAACGAATTTGAACCGATTAGGATTAGGGTTCATTTCGGTTTGGGATTCTATTTAGAAACATGTATAACAATAGTTGGAATCCATCGCATTCATTAAAACCCCCACCCAGCCCAACGGTTAAGAGGCATGGGCTGGGAGAGGGCACCTGGTTTCGAATCTCACCAATAGAGCCATAAACCGGTTTTGTGCAATTTCCATCCGTTTTTAAGTTATTTTTTTTAATAAAAATAACATTAAAAATCCTAAAAATCATTTTAAATATCTTGGTTAAATTCAATTAAATCTCTACCCATATTTTTATTATTTTTCTAATAAGAGCTAATTTAATAAATATAATAAGAGATTTAAAAGAAATCTATCATATGTTTAAAAATCCTAAAATTAAAGAAATTAATTTTCTAACTTTCTGTTTGAATTAAATCAAGGAATATTAAAAATATTTTAATTAATCTCTTTTATAAAAATATGTAATTCAATTTAAAAAAACTATAATAAAAGATTTAATATATATATATATATCTATATATATATATATAACTTATAACTCAAATATACAAGCTTTTAAATACAAATAAATGATTAAATGGATGGAAATTAATTTAATTAGCATACTTAGAAATTCTGTTACAAAATGATAAATAAAATAAATATTCAATTTTCTATTTTATTTATTATAAGAATATTATTAAATATATATTCTTAAACAATTAGTTTAGTTATTCATAAAATAATATTGATAAATAAAAAAGAATACGACATTTGATATTCTATTTTATTCAATCAATATTATAAGTTTAGTTATTCTAAGTATCCATTCAAACATAGATTCATTCAAACTAGGACTTCTATTAAGATGCCATAGTTTTAGGATCTTCAAACTTGAACTATAGGATTGCTAAGACTTGATTACTCAAATTATAGGTGAGTGGATAGCGTTGCTTCCTCGTTCTTTAATCAAGGACATGTAACTAGCTAGTATTCCAATATGTGATTTTCTTCACACTCCTTTTTACATTCTTTGTTTTTGAGATGTTACACATGTCTTATTCAAACTTTATTTATTCTATTATTCATTCAATCAATGATGCAAGCCTTAGGCCTAGTTATTTATATGTGTAGATGCTATGCTTATACAAAGTGTTGATTTTATGTGTGATTCTATGTGTGTTACCGTTCAAGCAAGCTAGTACTTGGTAACCTAAGATGTGTTAGATACCATCTTCGCATTAGCTTTTGTCATTGTATGAAAAAGGTGAAAAGTATACTTAGCAAACTTATTGAAATACAACTGTTAATTTATAGTGTGGCCATACTTGAACCAATATGTTGTAAGGATACTTGGTTAGACACAAGCTATGGTTATTTATTCATTCCATTTTATTCAAACTTGCATTCATTCTATGCTTATGATATGTATTCTAGTTAGGCTATAGTTTGCATCATTTTATACATATTATTTAAACTTAGTGTGTGAACTCACCAACTATGCAAATAGTTGACGTACTCTTATTTTATGTGTGTAACAGGCTAAGAAAGGATGACGAAGACATAAAATAGGATAGTAGACCTAGTTTTAATTCAAACAAATATTAAATTTCAAATGTAATGATAAATTAGTCATTGTAATTTTGTAAATGTTTGTAATTGTTTATTGTATTCAATGAATGCTATACTTATGTTTTTAATAATCATGCATTAAATATAGGAACATTATAATAGCACCATGAGCAAATGACCAGTCAAACTCGCGCCTCGACGCATTCCGCCCTCAGACGGAGTGTGACATTTTATTCTCACACCCTCACTTATAACGCCAAACCTTTACATATCTATACAGGCCGTATAAGTCTGTACCTGCATGTCTCATATTGCTCTCTTAGATTTATATTGTAATTCGATTCTTCTTTACATGTATGTTTATAGAAACCTACATAACCCGTACATAAACATCCATAAATCTTAGGGAAAATTACTATTATGTCCAATTGACCCAAAAAAGAACTAGAATGTCCAAATGACCATCCCCAAGCCAGGCGTCGCCGCTCACCAAAACACGGGCGCTGCCCATGATTTAAGCCAATAAAAATCCTCCACGTGGCCACCATGGGCGCCGATGCCCATAAAAAAATCCGGCCGCCCATATATTTGAACTTTTGGTTACGGGGGCCACCCCACCCTGACATCTTTGTCACGGGGGTCCCACCCCTAATGAACTTTTTTTGTATGCTGGCGTCGTGTACCATTAGACCCGAGCCACTATATGGGCGCCTGAACCTCCGCTATGGGCATCCCGAACCTAAATATGGGCGTCCTGAGTTTTTTTTGAAATTTTAAGTGGGAAAATCACTATGGTGCCACCCCTCTAATACACAAGCGTTCGACTATTTTTAAAAAACTATAAAGAAACCATTTTTGTTAAACTTTTTCACATTCATAAAAAAAACAAACCATTTTTGTTTTTTTAGCAGGTTAATATATGGAGTTTACAGTTGTAGTTTGTATGGGTGGTAACTGGAACATAAGGATGGTCTATATGATTATGTTCCAGTTGATTGTATTCGTCGTGCTCTATATTTTTCTTCTAAAATCACTTATGGTTAGCTAATTGATTTGATTTCAGTTTGTTTTGGTATTCAAGATATAAGACGCTTATCTTATAAGTTTTCAACATATGTGTATCCCGTTGACGTATACGATGACAATGATATGTCTGGGTTTTTAAAGATCATAGAGAAAAATCATACAAACATATGTTATATGTATGTCTTTGACTCTCTTACGGTTCGTCTACCTCGTTAAAAAAAGACTCATCACATGGGTCTAATTCTTAAAAAAAATGTCCCGTATTTAAACATTCCATTTAACAATATAAATGCTTTTAGCCATGAGCCTAATAATTTTGACAAACAACCCATATATTGATAACAACGAAACCTTTCAAAATTATGAACAAAACCTTTCTAATGTTTTATTATCATCATCTACACATCCAATTGTTAATAAAGTTTTTAAAGATAAAGAAGAACTAAAATTAGAAGTATCAATGATGGCTTTAAATGAGTGCTTTGAAATCAAAGTTCAAAAGTCATTGAAAGAAAGGTTTGTTTTAAAATGTTGTGATGATAACTGTGAGTGGATATTGAGAGCTTCTAGTTATAAGGATACTAATGCTTTTCATGTGACTTCTTTTAAAAACGAGCACACATGTTCAAGAATGCAGACGTATCCTAATATTAGAAATGAAAATAAAAAAAGTTATTGGCCATGTCATAAAAGATCAACTTACCGACTGTGGACGTGTTTATCGGGGAAAAGAAATCGTTAAGGACATCAATCATAAGGTAAACATATCCTACAAACAGGCATGGCGAGGAAAACATTAGGCGGAACAGCTTTTGTCCGGATCAACCGAAGAGTCTTTTGTCAAACTTCCTGCATAATGCCACAATCTTGAGTTAGCTAACCCTGTACCACTTACTCAAATTCTAAGGGACGAGTTTAACCGGTTTGAAATGGTTTTTGTTGCTATTTGTGCAGCTGTAAGTATTTATTTAGAAGATATAATTGGTCCACTTAAGGAAAAATTTGATATTTAAGTTTTAAACTATTTGCAGGTTAGAAGTTTTGTTAATTGTATGCAGCCCATCATAATAATAGATGGGGCACCTCTGAAAGGTACTTTTAATGGCACCATGTTTCTTGCAGTCGGCATGGACGGGAATAACCAAATTTTACCAATTGCATTTGGTGTCGGGAAAACTGAAAGCGGGGATGCTTGGACCTGGTTTTTGTCTAAACTGAAACATGGCATAGCAGATTGTAACATCAGTGCCTGAACCGTAGCCGGAACAGTGACGTGTGTAGTAATCAGGTACGAACTATGTGTATTACATGTGTACTATTATCATTTGGTGTTTAACACAAAACTATTACAGATCTATTTCAGAAACATGATTCAAATTAGTGGTTTAGCAGTCAGAAACATATCTAACAACATAGAACTATTATGTGAATGCTAGTTAGGGTATTATTATGTATAAACGTATGTGAGATGTACAGAACAAAACCATAACGGATGTCGTTACGTGAATGTTAAATGGACGGATTATTCGTCTAGGTGACGACCTGTACGAATATATCTGTAAGTTTAACGTTTTGAATGATGTCCAATAATTAGAAAATCAAATCTAAAAGTATAGTTGTCATCGTGTTCATACGGGTGACGATCTAAACGAATACGCGCGACAAACGTACGATTCGATTAAACACAAAAAATAAACGGTTTTAGAAATTTAAAAATAAATAAAATAAAATTAGTTAATTTATCAGGAATTACCACCTAATCTGAATTAGTAAAATATGTTTTTAAAACCGTATAGTTACGCTATGAGACAAAAGAAAACCAACGTTTAATCGTGAAACCGATCGGAAGCGGACGAACCCGAACATGTCGGAACGATTAAATGAGTTAAATGGCATTAAACGCCATCAACTTCCACTCAACAACCACACACTCTCTCCCAAACTCGTCTCTCTCTACTTTCTCTCTCTAGAATTTCAAACTCCAAATCGCTCATTTCTTCACCAAATCGAGTGTTCTTGGTGTCAAAACGATCCTCCCAACACGTAGAACACGAAAGTACAACAGATCGGAGCTTTGAACTAACAAAATCCTGGTAAAAACGAGCTCAAACCCATGATTTTAGGGTTTGCTGCACCATTTGAACCACCCACCTTGCAACCGGTTTTAAATCCTCAAAAGCCTATAGGGTACTGCATGAAATCAACTTAGGTGATGTAGAAACACCTCCAAGGACTTATAATTACAGAAAATGGTGCCAAGTGTGTACTTGGTTGCAGCTCGTACGAAGGAGCACCATAGGGTGCAGTTCGAGCGAACATCCTAGACGAACACCATCATGGACGAATGGCTAGGTATGAATGAGAAACACCAGACATGTTTAGACGAATGGAGTTTCCTTCATAGGATGTCTTCATTCGTGTGAAGCTGACAAACGAAGCAGAATAACATGCGAACGGGTTCCTTCGTGAGTTTCAATCGGGTGACCATCTTCCTTCGTCCGAACATCACAACCAAATGAAGAACCAAGTGAAGTGGTTCATTCGTGGGTTCTCATTCGTAGGACCTTGCTTCCTTCATATGAACCATGAAGCCATTAGGGTTTCTAGTGTGCAAGTCTGTTTGGTGTTCTTCGATATTAAGGGTTTCAAGCACAAGTTTTTCCTAAACCATCTTAACAAATAAGCTAATGTTTTGGGTATTTAGTAATTGAAAATGTGTACAAAACCTTAATGAAGTTGTTGACATCACACAATGTTAAGTGTGAATGATAATCGACTTAGCTTTCAAAAAGTTAAGGTTTGCTAACACTAAAACTTTTATAAACTATCATATGCTTAAACAAGTATTGGAGTCTAGGTATTAAAGCTTTTATCAAGGACAAACCAAGTAACATAACATTATTTGTAACAATAGTCTTGGAAGAACAAGTTGAGAATTATTTAAAGGTCAAGAAAACAAGCTAAGTATATATGGGTTGACTACATTTGTTAACACTCAATACTTAGTAATTTTTTATGCAAATGTATAACCAACTTAAATAAGTTCGAATTGAACTTTCTAAGGTAAATTATGCACAAGGAAGGACAAAGAACTACGTGTAACAAAGATCTAGTGAAGAACTTGGAGCTAATAAAGTGAGATTAACTTAAGTTCTAACATGTTTAGCTTACATTTTCTTAAAAATAGAACTTATGTTTTAATTAAAGTGAAATGATTTATAAACTTCCTTATTAAAATGTTTTTTTTAAATAACTTAAATGATTTCTAAATTTAAAGTTTTGCAACTTAAAGCGAATTTTATAAAATATGTTTTACTTAAAGGATCATGAATGCAATTAATATAGACCTTATATAACTAAGGTTTAGTTGTGACTATCTACGGGATAATGGTTCATAGAGGGTAATTAGTGTAGAATAGTTAGGGAAACTTAGAAGCACATTAGCAAGCATATAGGACACATAGTCGCACACTGAGACCAAATTCCTATATACCTCATCTTCCGACGCTTATTGTATTCCAATCATAATAAATCAACACAGGTGCTGAAGATACCTAGTTTACAGCAAACGAACGCGCATATTTTCTTGGTTGAATCATAAGAGCTACAACACAGGTGAGTTCATTGCCCCTTTTGTAAACATTTTTGTTTTATAAACGCGGGGCTGAGAAGCATGCGTAAATTATTTTCCTTGGATTATATTTACTTAAATGCTTTTAATTCATAGTTTTACATGTATAATTGTTATCCTAGATTTTGTCTAGGTAAACTATTTGCAGGCTTTCAAAATGGGTTATTTATTCATCATGAGTAGATAACTATTTCAAATCAAAGAACTATTTTCAAAGGTCTATTTTCACCGAACTAAAGAACTAAATCAAAGAACTATTTTCAACAGTGGTTGGGAGGAGTTCTGGCCTGTACAGTGGTTAGGAGGAGTTCTGGGGAGGAAAAGGTCAATTGGATTGACCTTTTCTGTTTGTATTGCATGGTCACGGGGAGAGAGGCCAATGTGGCCTGTGTGTTAGCCACTTCTTTAACTCGAGGTAAACGAGGTGGTGGGTGAGCGCGGTTAGATATGGGTCCATATATCTACCGCGTGGCGGAGTACTTAGGAGTATTTGATAGATACCGCCCAGATTTGATGATTATGGGCCCATTGACCACACCCATTGACTTGAGGGACCTGCGTAGAGCAGGAATTTTAGAGAGAGATGACCCACCAAGGTGGGCAGGGTTTGTGGTTGGTCCCCAGGTGATGCCACCACAGGGGACACCCGCAGCTGATGTGGTTATGGGTTCAGTGCCCACACATAGGCAGAGGCCGGTCTTTAGGCGTGACTTTCCCCCTAGACAATACCCACTTAGGGAGCCCATACCCGATCCACTCACGTTAGAGTCTCTATGCCATAGGATGGACGGGTATCATGACCAATACAGGGAGTGGAGGATACAGGACCGGAAGAGACAGGAAGATGCTATGAGGTACCTGATGACCTCACTTCATATTCACATTCCCGAGTTTTACAGGGCTCCGGACGAGCATGATGGTGGAAGAGGTGCTGATGATGAGGACTAGGTGTAGGGAGGTGCTTGTATGTGTGGGTTGTTGCAGTTTGATTTTGATTGTTGAACATTTGTACTCTTTGAAACTTGTGGTTTGGGTGGAAATGGGTTGGTAGTGGTTGAATTTGTTTTGGTTTTGGATCATTATCATCTTTGGACTCATGGTTGATTGTTTGATCTTATTGTGCTTATTTCATGTCTTTGTTTATGGCTTGTGATTTGTAGATTGAAGAGCTTACATGGAAAGACTGGCACTCGACAGTCTTCTCTTTAACCAGCTAAGTCATTTTCAGTTTTTAGTTTTTGATATTTAGTTTTTCTTTGGGGTTTCCATTTTCTCTACATTGGGGACAATGTACAGTTTAAGGTGTGGGGATGGTAAATTTAGTTTTGTTTTGCTTTTGTAGTTAGTTTTTGAATTTTTAGTTTTTGAATTTTAGTTTAGTTAAGTATTTGAGTCAAAATTTTTATTTTTATTTTTGTTTTTACATCTTTAGCTTAGATCTTTCTTGTCTTTGTTTAAGTTGGTTGCAAAAGCATGATGGGAAATGATAGGAAAGCTGGGTTTTATGGTTTCATTCATGGTTAACATGTCAGTTTGGGTTTTATGCTTTGGTTATGGGATGTGTAGGTAGGCTCAATTGATTGTTTTTGTCCCGTAGGATCGTTATAATTTTATTTAAATGCATGATTGCCATGGGAAACATCTTGGGAATTTGGAATTAATGAAACTGTTTTCTAGTTATAAAGGAGTCTTTGCATAATAACAAGCAAGTGTTTTGAAAATCTGATTTTTGTTTGGCACATGAATACTCTTTTTATGAGAATAAATCCGAGTCTTATAGCGCCTCCATTTCATCAAATAAGCTGTGCAAAAAGAAAAATAAAAGAAAAGAAGTTGGACTAAAAACTTATGTGTCACACGCCGAGTTGCAGCCTGGTTGAAACACCACTAAGTTAAGTTCAATGGATTGAAAAAAAAATAAAAAAAAATAAAAGATAAATGCTCGCGCTTCCATCTGTTTCATTTATAAAAATCTGATTTGAGAAATTTCTTATTTGTTTATATGTGAGGATAACTTGAAAACTAGAATCTAGGATTGATTTGGATTTAAATTTCCTAAGTGTGGGTCTAATGAAATGAAATGTAGAACATTAACATAATAGAACCATGATTAAGGGACTTGAGTAATCAGTATGGGTTTAACAGGATAACAATACTTGCAATCTTTTCCAAAGCATTGAATTTTGAATTGACTACTTTAATTGTGTAGAAACAATTTTATTTAGCTATGATCCCAGATTTTTGCATAAGCCTTTTTCAGGGACGAAAAAGAGATAAGTGTGGGGATGTGATGTGTTGTGAAACACATCTGTTTTTCCATTTGTTTCTATTGAGTTTCTTTACAGTTTTATTCGTTTTTAGAGCCGACTTATGCTGGTTCTTCACATTTTCATGATTTGATGTTTGCAGGTAATAAACATGTTATTATGGCACAAAAGATCAAGAAAACGAGCTCCCGGGTGGACGAGAACGGACCCAAAGACAAAGAAAGACAAAATCTGGATTCTAGGTGTCCTCGCGTAGCGGGAAGGGCTTCTGAAACCCTGTCGCGTAGCGCGAGAGGTGGAAATTACAGTTTTGACCTTTTTAATGATGATGGGTTGACCCGACTCTTTTTTCGGATAGTGGGTACCCTCGCGTAGCGCTATGGGTTCTTGGTTGATCATCGCGTAGCGCGCGACGAGGTGAAAATCTCAGAAATTCGAGTTTGGCAAATAAAGACGGCGGGGGACTTATTTTATAGGGTAACTGACGATTGGAGACGAGATTAGGAGGCGACCAAGATGCTGTAAACGACAAGTAAGGCAAGATCTATCATTCGGAAGCCCTAGGATCGAGATTCGAATGGTGTACAACGATCGGTTTCGGTTTCTTACTTGTTCTATACATTTGAATGATGTTTAGTATTGGTTTATACACTATTTCTTTCTGTTTATTCATGATGATTTATGGCTAAACCTTTTAGACCACCTAGGGTTTTATAACATGGATGTTTAATGATTGTATTGATTGATTGTGGAACAAGTTTGTGTTTTTCCATGATATAACGATTTGGTTTGGATTCTTGGATGTGTATGAACGTTTATATTATTTGTGATTTGATTTATCGATTCCTCGTGTGCTTTGGCGAATGTCTTTCGTATAATAGGTGCATGCTAGGTCATTTACTTGGTGTTCTTGACTTGTGGATGAATTGCTAAAAAAAAGAGATTCATAGGAAGGATAATTAGGTCACAAATGAATTAAATGTTAAACCAAATTCAAAAGCCGTGAGGTGAGGGTTTGTTAGTATGTCTTGAGTGTTCAACAACTAGTTAAATTCTTTGTGAAAAGACTAGTATTAGGTCAATTGAATATACTTTAGTATGCTAAATCCAAGAAGATTCTCCTTATTATCCCTTGCATGCTTATGTATTGAGACTTTCATTTCCGTGAGGTAGATAGTCTTTAGGATATATCATTGAAGGGTTGGTTAACTTGTGAGAGTAATTAACCTAAACCGATATTTAAAAGACTTATAGACACTTTAGTTGAAGTCTTTAAGAAAGGTTAAAGAATCTCTGATTTGTTAATAAGTTAAAATACAAAGATCTTGGTTCCAAAATAAGTTCCATAATCAATCTAAAACACATTAGACATGTATATAGTAAACCCTAGGTAGTCATTTCATCATTCGCGACTTTTTGTTGAATTTTCCTTATTGATTCTTAATCTGGTTTTTCTAGGTCATCAATTTAGTTTAATTAATTAGTAACAAAAAACCCCGTTCAAACAATTCTTTTAAATCAAGTAAATTTGTATAGATAAGTCCCTGAGTCTGCTTTGCATTGTCTATAGAAGTCTGTGTCGATATTCGGACTTGCTTAAGCTATACTATCTCTGATAGGTACACTTGCATGTCTGTAGTTTAGTTTTGAAAGAGTCTAGAACATTACTTAGTGTCTAGGTTAGTTGTGATTTTTATTTGTTTTAATTAGACTACTTTGCACACATAACTGGGAAATATTCAAAGATAACATGTGCCAAAGAACTAACGATCTATACGAACAAGAACGAACTTGGACGATCAAGAACGAACTATAAAATCCTATAAATCAAAAGATGTCCTAGCTAGACTGATTGATTATAGGTCGCATGTTTGATTATATTTACAGATTTCCTCAACTACTAAGAACTTTGATTGCTAGATTAGTCTACTCAAGTATGACCAAGGCCCAATCATTATGTCTTAGATTTTAGGAAATGTTTATTTATTTGATATTTAAGCATTTTAATTACATGTTTCTACAATTACTATGACTGTTCATATGTATGTGATGAGCTTAAGGAATCAAGAGAAATTCCACATTTTGTTGAAACTAACAAGAACTAAGAACTAAGAGCTGTTGTGTTGATGATGTAGAATGAAACGTTTAATTATCATTGACAACAATATGCTATGTGGTTCGGTATGTGGTGGGCTGGCGGCTGGGCTGGCGGTAAGCTTGACCCTACATATGCTCTATACATAAGCATACTTGGCTGGATAATATAGGTGGTTGTTGATGATATTAAGGTTGTCATTACGGATGTTCATTGTTAACAATTTCAGGTTATTCAAAGGTTGTGAATTGAATGTAAGAGATGAAACGCTTAATTATCTTTAAGAGCAATATATTATGTAGTTTGGTATGTGGTGGGCTGGCGGTAAGCTGACCCTACGTATGCCCTATATACAAGCATACTGAATTAGATAGTATAGGTTGTTATTGGTGAGGTTGAGGTTGTCATCTGTTCAGGTTTGTACAAATTCATTTTAAAACAAAACTATAAGAACTCACCAACATTGTGTTGACTTGATATTTTTGCATGACTTCTCAGGTGACGAACAGGTTAACTAGAAAGTTCGTGCTTTTGGACTAGGATGCTCAGATAGAGGACCTAGTATTTTGATTGTGCATATTTTTGAACATCATTATACGAATTATTTTGTATATCTTGTGCAGATACAAGATAGATGAATTATGATGTTATTAGTAGATTTACAGTGTTAAATTATGAACGATACTAATGTAATTTAACTTTGTAATTCTATTTCAATTAGTGTTTTCTCATTTATTATCATGTGCAATGTAAACAATCTGATCACTTCGATTATCACCCCGATAACGCACCCCGTGACCATTCCGCCCGACAGGACACTCGATCCGGTCCGCCGGCTCGGGGTGTGACAAATTGGTATCATAGCCATGGTTATAAAGAAACATAGGTCATGTATTCTAACGGTTTGGCCTAGACTATAACTAGGGACTCTTCGTGTAGAGAACATAGGACATAGGAATTTACTGCATTGCGTCGTTTGCATTCGATCATTGCATGTTTGTGATCAGAATGCCACCGAGAATACCACCTCCTCTACTGCCTCCACCGCCACCTCCTCCTCCCCACACACTTCGCCTCCCGACCCGAACGTGAATCAGAATCTGGATCCTGCCACTGTGGCATTGGCCACCCTACTGAGCAATCAGCTGACTAACCAGCTGAAAGAGGTAATCCCAGATATGATCAACCGTATCCAAAACAACAGCAACAACTATTGGCATTCATCAGGAGAGGCTAGAGGGAAAACTCGCAGTGCATCTAACAAAATGTTATGTTCAAGATCATACAGTCATGTTTCACAATATGATATGTGATATAAGTTCACAAAATGTTATGTTCAAGATAACCATGGGACCCGTATCTAGTTCCTTTCGGACTGATATGTTCTTGTTCTTGAAGATATTACCCGTCGGTAAATATCTTGGTGCCTCATTGTCTTAATGTTTATCACTTACATTAAGAAGTTTTGGAAATAGATAACAAACATTTACACCAAGGGGAGTTGCAAGCTCCCGGCAAATGGGTTGTCAGCCAATAGTACTATCAATGTTTTCTATTCGGCCCTAGACGGGTTCACTAGATACAGTTCATGAAATGAGGTCTTTTGATACTGTGATAAAGATACTAACGGCAAAATCCCATGAAATCACACAAAAGTCACATGAAATCACACAGATAACAGTGATGCATATCATATGTTCAGAAAAGGATTTACATAGTTACCCCGATGTTTGTAAAACATTAAAAAGAAAAGGGGTTGTACGAAACTCACCTGATGATATAAATGTAGCAAAATATCTCAAAGCTGGTAACAAAGAGATGATTCTGCATTTAGTTATATTTAATGAGTTATTTGTGTTCTAGTCTACTGATTAGATCTTTCTGAACGTTCAATGTCAAAGACATTGCTTTGTAAGTCATCAAACCGATATTAAATGTTTAATAGATTAATTTGTTATCATATCATACAATGTATGATAATGTAGGAACCTACATTGCATTAGATTCCCAATACAAGGTTGATGACACTCTTGATTAATCAGAGTAGTCTTGGATTAACCAAATAGTTAATGTTGTTGATTATAATGCTAAAACAGTTTCTAGATGGCTTAATGGCTTAGGAATGATTAATCCTTGTTATTGATTACCCAAATATCATGAAATATCACAATGTAGCATCAAAATAGGTGTAATAACCAGGTTTAACATACTAATCTGACTGATATCATAAACATCAGATAATCGTTCCAATGAGTATGTTAATGATTGTGATTAGTTTGAAACACTTGGATTTAACCTTGCATTTCAAAGATTAATCCAACTAATCACCTACATTGTTATAATCAAATGGGTTAAACCATTATAATCATGGGTATGGTTTCATGCAAACCGGGCATTACAGCGGATCAAAACAAGGATTTAACCGTTAAAACTTCGTGTTCTTTGTTTATAATCAATCCTAGCCATCATCTAGGCAATAATCAATAATCCTAACTATTTCATTACGTTCAAAATCAAGATCTAATCAATCAAAATCAAACCAGAAAGTTTAAACGGATCATTACCTAATCTGATGGATATCTGCGGTTAAAACAACGATTAGAACTTGTATAGATGATCCCTGGTGCGATCCTTGCGTTCAGAGGGCTTGAAAATGAAGATTGGATGGTAGTTTGGTCGAGTTTTTGGCTGGTGGATCGTCTGAGTTCGAATGAAAAATAAAAATTAAACTCTGCATGAAATCTGATGAAGTAGATTAGATTGTTGCACCGCCACACCCTTCGCGTACCGCGATGATTTCCGGAGGAATCTAAGATATTTTCCAAGCATCGCGTACCGCGGAGAACCCTCAATCCCTTCATCGCGTACCGCGACGAGTCCATTCGTTCAATACTTAGAAATTTTTCTTCGTTTTTCGATTCCGGGCAATCCAGGACTCCGTTTTACACACGGTTTTCGCCCACGTTCATCATTTCTCGTGTACTATCAACCTGTAGTAATTTCAATCACCAAATTAGCGCGAATTTCTAAAACGACCAAATGTGATCATACCATTAATGACGTAATTCTCGTATGCAACTGTCACACATTGACATAGCTTCTTCTCTTCCCCTTGCATTGATTTGGCCGTTCCACCAAGTCAAGGCTCTCTTGTTGAACGTCCCAACAGAGTAGCGAACCTTGTGGTGCTCTGGACAACTGCAGAGGTCCAGAGTAGCCTCGATCTTTTCTATCCATTGGATTAGACCAACGGCTCCTTCATTACTGCTGAATGTCGGCGGCTTACATCCCATAAAGGACTTGTATGAAGGATTTGAAGCACCGCCAGTGTTTCCACTGCCTTCTCCTGATGAATGCCCTGTGTTGTTGCTGTCATTCCGTAAATGATTGAGCATATCCGGAATCATCTCCTTTAGCTGATTAGTTAGCTGGCTGCTCAGTAAGGTTACTAGTGCAATGGTAGCAGGATCCAGTATCGGAGTCGTGCGCGGACCTAGGGGTGGATTAAGTGGAGGAGGAGGAGGAGGAGGCGGTGGTAGAGGTAAGTCAGCCGGTGATGGCGTCGATGAGTGTGGAGCTGAACTCTGTGGTGGTGGTACAATAGAAGGAGGTCTTCTCGGCGGCATTCTGATCATAACCAAAAGTATATTGGTTTTTGCAGTGATCGAATGCAAAAGACACAATGCAAGTATATAGATCCTATGTTCTCTACATGAAGGGTCCCTAGGTTATAGTCTAGGCCAAACCATTTAAATAAATGACCTATGTTTCTCTATAACCATGGCTCTGATACCAATCTGTCACACCCCAAGCCGGCGGGGTTGGATCGGATTCCCCGTCGGGCGGAAGGTTCCCGGGGCGCGATATCGTGAGTGAAAATCAGAATGATCAGATTGTTTACATTGCAACATGATATATAAATGAGAAACTGCTAAAATGAAATAGAATTACAAAGTTAAATTACATCAGTTAAGTTTATAATTTAATAATGTAAATCTACTATCACATCATAATTCTTCTATCTTGTATCTGCACAAGATATACAAAATAAATCTGTAAAATGATGCTTCAAAATATGCAGGTCCAAAAAGCTAGGTCCTCTATCTGGTAACCTAGTCCAAAAAGAAATAACTCTTCAGTTGACCTGTTCGTCACCTGAGAAGTCATGCAAAAATAAAGTCAACACATGGTTGGTGAGTTCATATAGTTTTATAAAAATGAATTTGAATAATCTGAATGACAACCTTAACCTCACCATTAACCACCTATACCATCCGGTTCAGTATGCTTATATATAGGGCATATGTAGGGTCGAACTTACCGCCCGCCCAGCCACCGTCCCACCACATACTAAACCACATGATATATTGTTCCTAGTGATAATTAAGCATTACATTCCACTACTTTGATTCCATAACATGTGATTCATAGCATTTGATTATCTTGAAAATGTTTACCTTGATCCCCCGAAGTGACAACCTTAACCTCATCAACAACCACCTATGCCATCCAATCAAGTATGCTTATATATAGGGCATATGTAGGGGACAAGCCCCGGCCACCGTCCCACCACATACCGGACTGCTTAGCATATTGTTGTTAATGATAATTAAGCGTTTCACTCCATTTACCTTCAATTTAGATTTTGATTTCCACAATAGATTTACCTTTGATCTCTTGAGTTCACCATGTATTCATGATTTCCCAAAAGCACTTGTAGAAATATATCATTAAATGTTTAATTAAACTAATAACTAAGCATTTAAAAACAACTAAGACATGATGATTGGGCCTTATTTGACTCAATCAATTAGAGTTAGTGGTTGGTGGTTGTCCAAGTTGTACCCTCTCACACGTGGCCCATATCAGGCATGACTCACAAGGAGTCTACATGTGTATGCCAGGACTTTAATGATGTCCATATCAGCTTGAGCCACTGGTCTACTGTACATGCCGGGACTTTACGGATATCCTTTGATTCTTGATCGTCTGTGATTTCTCTTGATTTTGTTTGATAGTTTGCGTTATTGCCCATATAGCTTGACTACAAGAGTCTACTATTTATGCCGGGACTTTATGTGTGTTACACGTGGTCTTGATTTCTATACAACTGACATCCACCTTGACTCAAGCATTAATGATTTCATTAGATTTTAATGATTTCATTATTTCAATGATTCACACACAGTTCTGATTTCCTTGAGTCTCTTGATTTTGATCTTTAGAATTCCATGCTTTCACAATGATTATAGATTTATGAGTAGGATCCTTAGATTTACTGATCCACACACTGGATTATATTCCATTGCATTTGATCTTTAACTTTAGTTCTTTTGATTCCACTTTGAGTTTAGATTCTTGAATTTGAGCTTGATGGACTAAGGGTTTGTTTAGAGTTTATAATTAAGGTATTACTCATAAGAGTAACTTAATTAACTTGATAGTTAGTTCTGCATAGCAATTACCTAGACATGAGTTTAGGAGTATCAACAAGCATATATAATAATCAATTATAGGTAAAAGCATTTACGTAAAACAATTTAAATAAAACAGTTTACGCATGCTTCTCAGCCCCGCGTTTGAAAACAAAAATGTTTAGAAAAGGGGCAATGAACTCACATGTGTTGCTATGCAATTGATCTATCACAAAATGCGCGCTCGTTGTTGTACCTTAGGTTTCTTCAGTTCCTGAGTTGTTTTAAGAGAATTCGAATACCATAAGTATACGTATTAGTCGTCGTATCTAAGGTTTGATCTCGGTGTGCAACTAAGTGTCCTATGTTACTATTGTGCTTCTAATATTTCATTTAACTAATCTAACTTAAATTCCCATTTGTAACCATTATCCCTCAACTATCATTACAAGTCTTTAATTAATCCGCTTCTATTTTAATTCATGTTAAGCTAAATATTAATTCATAATCATTCGTTTTAATTCAATAAAATTTATAGACCATTTTCTTTTGTTAAACATAATTAAATTTAAAAGAATTGTAAGTGTGATTACCATGATGGCTTAGGTTACGCCCATTGGGCCCCAACCTCGGCCCACTTCTAGAATATTTTGCAATACTTTGATCTCTAAACCTTGTTTTCCATAGGAATGTTATTAACAATTCTTGAGTAACTCAGCATAGACAATTCCATTAAATCATCTATGTTTAGGAATTCATCCTCAAGTTATTCTCATGATTCCTTCACCTTTTATAAAATCTTAAAGATTTATAACTTAAATTTCATTAAGTAAGGTGATGATTATATTTATTCATGCATGCATGGGAAGATTTTAGGCTATACTATTTATCACTGATCATGTGTGTTATTTTAGTGTCCCACTTAGTTCAATATAGGTTAGGTTCGGCTGCACTCAATCAGTTATCCCCCATAGGTTCGCTGCTCTGCAATTGATCCAGGGTTCTAAGGTTCGGCTAGCACATTAACTCCAGCGAACCATTAAGGTTCGGCCATGGTGAACTTCGGCTGGCTCTAGGTTTGTTTAAGGGGAGGGTTCGGTCCATCTGAAGGTTCGTGGCTTCTAACTTTGCATGGCCATGGTTCGGCCATGCAGGGTTCGTCTTTCCCCGAGGTTCGGCCCTACTTGGTTTGCTGGTATACCTAAGCTCCTTAGGTTCGTTGGTTCATACAAGGGTTTATGGTGATGCAGGTTCGTGGTGCCCTAAGGTTCGTCCATCTCAGTGTAGGTTTGGCTAAGTTGCCTATACCTTGGTTCGGTTGCAAGCTGAGAGGTTCGTGGCTTGCATGGTTTTGTTGCATTCAAGTTGGTTCTCTTCTTTGCACAAGGGTTCGTTGGCTACAGGTTCGCCACTCCAAGGGTTCGGCTATACAAGCAGGTTCGTTTAGGGTTCCAGGTTTGTTACCATAAGGTTCGGCCAGATGCTGATCGGTTCGGCCGGAGGTGTTCACGAACCTGTAGCCGTTCATGGGTCACCCTCCTCATCCTAGAGATCTCAAACTTGTTACAAATCCATTCCTAGGATTTTCTAGTTGCTTACTCGTGTTCATTTTAAAGTGTTGAAGTGTTCAAAATCGGTTAAAACATCAATAGTTACAAGGGTCGTGACACACACTAGAAACAAAATAAAACTAAGATTTAACTCAAAATCAGTGGATGAAAGCTTAAACTACTTGTACTTTCTTGATCTACGTGAAGAGATGGTCGTTTGGACTCCAAGAACACTTGAATCCGATGCGAGATGGATGAGCAATCTTAGAGAGAAGGTGGTGATTCTAGTGAGAGAGAGAGAGAACGAGATTGGGGAATGAAAATGAGTTGGTGGTGGTGGTTGGGGGAAATAAATGCATCATTAAATGTTTCAAAAATACCCGGTTTTTCGGTCTCGTTCGGTTTCGCGTAAAACGTCATTTCTTCGTAGTTTTCGCAACGAAACGACCCGATCTCTAAACTAAAGTTTATAAAATTATTTTAAGTTGTAATTCCTAATAAATTAACTAAATATCTGTCGTTTAATTAAAATTTTCAGAAATATTAAATTTACTGTTCAAAATCGAATCGTACAGTTGTCGCGCGTATTCGTTCGAATCGTCACCCGTACGAACACGACGTTAAGTATACTTTTCAATATTGTTTTCTAATTATAGGATATCATTTGGAACGTTAAACTTTCAAATTTATTCGTACAGATCATCATCCATACGAATAATCCGGCGATTTAGCATTCACGTAACGACATCCGTGTTGTTTTGTTTTATAAAGTCTCACATACGTTTATACATAATAAAATCCTAACACATAATCACATGATGGTTCTGTGTTGCCAGATAATTATCTGACTGACAAACCATTTTTCTGAGTTTTGTTTATCTGTAATGATTCAGAATTTGCTGTTTGATAACTCAAACTGATAATGATATATGATACTAATATGAAATACATGAAACACTTAAAGTTTATACCTGATTACTGTTCATGACACTGTTGAGATCACTGTTCCGGTGACGCTTTCGGCACTGATGTTACATTCAAAGTCCATCATAACCAAATATTCTCTAAGTCACACGATTTACCTCTCGTTAAGTTTGTCATAAAAGGTATTACACACAAACCCATTTTGGAAGTTTTTTAACACCTTATATTTAGTAAAACTAACAATCGTAAAAAGTATAGGGAAAATAATCACCCAACGTCCATTACGAGCAAAAGAATTACATATACAAGATAATAAAAAGGGAAAATTCTCATTATGTCCTATTTGACCCAAAAAAGGACCCGAATGTCCAAATGACCATCCCCAAGCCAGGTGCCGCCGTCCACCAAAACACGGGCGCCACCCAGGATTTAAGCCAATAGAATTCCTCCACGTGGCCACCATGGGCGCCAACACCCATAAAAAAATCCAAGCGCCCATTTATTTGAACTTTTGGTTACGGGCGTCGGGCCCACACTGACATCTTTGTCATGGACGTCCCGCCCCTAACGAATTTTTTTTATGCAGGCGGCGTGTACCATCAAACCCAAACCACCATTATGGGCGCCCGAACCTATGCTATGGGCGTTCCCGAACCTAAAGCGTCCAGAGCTTTTTTTATGAAATTTTAAGTGGGAAACTCACTATGGGCGCCAACCCTCTATTACACTGGCGTCCGACTTTTTTCAACATGAGATGTATTTTTTGTAGTCCCATTTTTGTTTTTTTGGCGGGAATTTTTTTTCTTTGGCTAGAAGCACCATGGGTGGCACGCCTATTAAAGGCATTGGATATGGGTCGGACGCCTATGACCATAATATTAAAAAAAATTGAAATTTATTTTCTGTGTGATAATGGGAGGCACGCCCATGAAGGCCATCAGATATGGGTGCCGCTCCTGTGACCATAATATTAATTATTTTTTAAATTTATGTTGTGTGTCCCAATATTAGGCGACACGCTCATGAAGGGCATCGGATATAGGCGCAGCGCCTATGACCATAATATTTATTTTTTTAAAAAAATTTATGTTGTGTGTGTGATAATAGGGCACGACGCCCATGAAGGGCATCTGATATGGGTGCCGCGCCTATGAACATAATTTTTTTTAAAAAAACTTAAAATTTATATTGTGTGTCCCGATAATGGACGGCACGCCCATAAAGGGTATAGGATATGAGCGTCGCGCCTATGACCATAAAATTAAAAAAAAATTAAATTTATGTTGTGTGTGTGATACGGGCGGCATGCCCATGAACGCTATGATATATGGGCGGTGCTCCTATACACCATAATATTAAAAAAATATTTTTTTTAAATTTAATTGGGTGTGATGAGGGCGGGACGCTAATGGACCTATTATTTTATGGGCGCGACGCCTAATAAAATTAATTTAAATGAGTAAATACGAAAATTAAAGTTTTTCATATAGATAATACTCAAGTGTTTCGTTTAGTGTCTCGTTTTGACTCATAAAAAATGTCTGACTCAACCGGAAGATGAAACCAAATTAAAACACCCAGACAATGAGAAACAAGAAGAGAATCATATAGATGAAGAAGAACGTTTCTGGAACTGGGCGTTTGATACGTTTTTGCCAACAAATGCTGCTGATTGAAGACAAAGGTCCGGAAGATATTTTTGATCCAGATGAGGACTATGTCCTTCCCCCAAAAGATTATCTTCATTTGCAATATGAAAACCGACTTGAGGAAGAATACGTGCTTTGTGATCCATGGCAGGACGAGTATAAGACTTCATATTCCTATCATAACCCATGGGAAGATAAAAACGATAGGTATTCGGACTAGAGAAAATAATTATGATGTGTTATATATATTTTTTTATTTAAGTGATGTTTTAAATATATATGTTCAGTTTAAATTTGGGTGTGATTTTAATTATTTAACTTAATTAATACACAACAAAATATTAATAAAAAATATTATATTATAATTTGTTACACATTACAAGGTCGTGGCAAACAACGCCAAAAGTAAATTTGGTCAGCCATGAATAGTCGATAAGTCGTACAACATTGTTTAAATCCATCAGTTAAGTCTAATGGCTTTTTGGTAACTAAATGTTTCATTAACATACAAACGTATAAAGCTTCGTTGCCATATATTTCATGTTCGGGTCTTATGAAATCGTCATTAGCTCCGTATGTGATGTTACTTTCTTGACGTCGTTTAACTTTCCAGTAATGAATGTTCACCAACAACGCCGTAAAATAAACTTCTATTTTCTTCAAACTTGGATGAACATGCTCTCTGTATCTATCACCATATATATGTTTGTTGTTATAAATAACAAGATCCAATGAATTCAAATCAATCATTATTAATGACCAATCTTGAGAACCAATGCAAAACGGATAATAAACGTAATCAATGTGAAAAAAGAAGTGGAAAAGGAGAAAATTTGCCATTAGCAAATTTAATTGTGCTTTTGTTGCATGAGTCTAAAAGATTGTCAACAAAGGATGATGGTAAAATTGTCTAACGCGAATTTAACGTTCGACCATGTTGAACTTTTCTACATCTCCAGTTGATTAACCTTCAAGCCCATCCTTCAATGTGTTACAAAAAATAAAAAAAAATTAATATATAAATTATTAAATAAATTTAAATTATATATCTTTACATTTGGTGTTAGGTATCCATTACTACAACAGTCTAATAACGTCCCCAAAAACGTTTATCAAGCTTTTCGAATTTAAAAAATACAGCTGAATAACAAAATGTAGCATCTCCTGTGTTAAAAAATTCAATAGCATCTTTTGACCATTTCTCTTACTCGTCATCTGGAATAGCCCATTTACGTTCTTTTTATCTCTTGTGGCTGGTTCGTCTCGTTAGAGCGACTCCCTTCACCTTGCATTTCATTACACTTATCTGGTGAAGTTTCTTTTCGAAAATTCGGACGTCTCCATTTTGAAAAAATCCGTTTCGAAGGTTTGTCATCGGGTTGAGAAGAATATTGTTTATCCATTTTAAAATTTTGAAGTAGTATTTGTTTGAATTTTTGACCAAGGTGAAAAAGTTACGAAAAAACCGGTTTTTTTAGTGTTTGAAAAAAGTCAAACGCCCGTGTAATAGAGGGGTGGCGCCCATAGTGAGTTTTCCGCTTAAAATTTCAAAATAAAAGCTCGGGACGCCCATTTTAGGTTCGGGACGCCCATGACAAAGATGTCAGGGTGGGCCGGACACCCATAACCAAAATTTCAAATATAGGGGCACCCGGATTTTTTTTGGGCGTCGGCGTCCATGGTGGTCACGTGGAGGATTTTTATTGGCTTAAATCATGGGCGGTGTCTGTGCTTTGGTGGAAGATGACGCCTGGCTTGAAGATGGTCATTTGGACATTATGGACATATTTTTGGGTCAAATTGGAAATAATGGGAATTTTCTAATCTTACTGTGGCCAAAGAGGGTAGAACTTTAACACTATCCTTCAATATCTGGTTCGGTTTAACAATTACATGTGATTGAGATAGAGTACCAGCAGTTCCTGACAACGGTCACAACTCACACACCTGTGGAGAACAGCATAGGTCGATTCGAAATTTCTAACCCTAGTTTTTCCAGATCTTCCCCAAATTGCAAGAACTCCAATCGATTTCCAACCAAAAGAGCACAGTAAAAATCAGTAGGATGCAATTACGTTGTTTTTCTCGCCACATTCTCCGTTTACTGATTATATACAGTCTTGGTGCAATCCATTCTGTGTCTGCGATCTGTGAATTCAGTTTTACGAAAGAGAACAAGGTTTACAGCTACAACTTGGCTTCATCTTCTGAAATGTTTCCTCATGGCGTTCTCAGCGAAGACGGGTACTTCCTCTGATCCTACCTACTCCATATGTGTTTATGTCGAGATATCATTCAGTGGGTATGAAAATTTTCGGATTGTTGATGATGAATTGAAAATGAGTAATAAAGATTGAGTATGGTTAAGTTTTAGTGGAAAGTTTGGTGACAAGAGTCAGATGATGATTAATTTGATTGGGAAGCATATGAAGCTCAAATTTGATTTAATTTAACAAGTTTAGATCACCAAATATAGACTTCAATTCGAATACAATTCGCATTCAACCTCTTGTATATATAATGACTTCAATTAAAAAGTTGCAATACAGTAATAAACCTACCTAGGTATCAATCCTGAACTTTGGTATCAACTTCAATAAATGACATTGATCTGCAACCTCGATGGCTACTACTCATGGAAGTATGAACGCAATATTAACCTACCTCGGTATCAATCTTGAACATTGCTATTGATAACCCTCAACAATTGAACATTATTAGTTTTGGTGAACATCAGTGTCATTTGATATATTGATCTCAACAAGAGATTTGCTTATGATTGAGTTTTTGATATATTACGTTGCAAATGGGTGTAGTTTTATTTACTAAAATTCATAGTATATATGATCAAAGATTGAATATTGTTAAGAAGGGAAAGTTTGTTGGCAAGAGTTGAGTTGTGTTAATTTGATTGGGAGGCAAAAATAGCCATATTTATATAATTTAAAGAGTCTAGATCAATAAATAAAGAGAAAATTATTTGTCTTAAACTCTTAATAGGAAATATAAAAAATGAAAAAGAGCAAATAAATAAAATACGTGATGCTGCCATTTCAACATAGTATTCTTTCATTTTCTTCTCCATGTAGGATAAGGGTGAGAGAACCCTCGCTTGCTTAGGAGATAGGTCGGATTTTAGGAGATAGATTGATATGCTATGTATTTCTATGCATTAGGTCGGATTTTAGGAGATAGATTGATAAGCTATGTATTTCTATGCATTGTTTATTGATAAGCTATGTATTTCTATGCATTGTTTTTTGCTTGCGTAGCCTAAGTCTGCTTCTTGTTTAGCATAAGTATGTGGGTATATGTTGTGGTGCTTTGTTGAAAGCCTGTGTGATATTGCTAAAAAAATAATAAAATAATAATAATAATAATAATAATAAATAAAATAATATAAAATAAATAAATAAATAAAATATATAAAAAAAAATTAAAACTTCTGAGCCGAGGGACTCTCAGGAAGCAGCCTCTCTACCACATTGGGGTAGGGGTAAGGTATGTGTTCATCCCCCCCCGACCCCACGAAGTGGGATTACATTGGGTACGTGTTGTTGTTGTTGTTTCTTCTCCATGTAAGTAAAGTTAATTGAATGTCATGTCACCTGATTCATCAGATCATTTGCAGCTAGAGGTTTTTAATTAACCAATTAATATCAAGTTATCAACTTATTTCCTTGATATGTATAACTTTTTATTTTGAATCACATTTGGTACTTCTTGAACTTGAAATATTGAAGTAGAGGTTGGGATAAATGCTTAGTTAAGTTGATTTTTGGTATTAGGTCTTTTTGTAATGGGCTAACGATATCGTTAATTAAATTGAATCAGGTTTTACAAGGTGTCGTCTAATGGAACAGTGGTTTGGTTTCAGGTTGTCTCTAACAGGTTACACTTCATTGCTTTATTTTCCCAGTGCATTTGTTATTCTTTGCTACCATCACATCACAAGATTGCAGTATGGTACAATTTTAAAATTTTTATTTTACTGCTTCAGTCTATCTAACCAGTAACAGAACTGCAGAAGTGTTATGGCATGATTGTTCCCGAGTTATTTTTACCATAAATTTTTGTAATTGACTTTACAGAGATAGATATTGCTGATTGCCTTTTTCTTTCGCTTCATTTAAATTTGCACTGATGCATGGACGTTTGCTCATTCGACATGTTTTTTATATTATACATACATGTATGCCATCGGCCATGTTACTCAAAGCTGATGTTCTTTTCTTTGTGGGGCAGCTTTGCGATGGAATGATTTTCAACCATGATCCCCCAAGATGTTTTGATTGTTGGGTGAGTGCCATTCAAGTTACAGTTATTTGCATTCAAGTTCTTTGTGACCTTTTTTAATCAAATTTGTGGCCTTTTTTGTTTTGAAATTGAGTAAAATTATTTGAAAACAATAATTTTTAGCCTTTCATTGTGGGCTCCTATGGGGGCCTATCCCCCCTTTCCAATACATTTGCTTCGCCCCAGCATGTGATGTGACACATCTTGCATCTAACCAGCATTTGAACAAATCAGACCATCGATGCATTGGGTCAGAGGTCTCCAAATCTTAATAAATCTTATTGAACAAATCTAACCATAAAATGAACAAATTTGGCCATCGATTGAGCAATGGGTTTGATTATTTGAACCAATTAGACCATCAATTGAAAAGTCTGATTATAGATGATGAAAGTGTCTTGTATTTTAGTGTTTAAAAACTAGCAAATTAAAATATAATTAGTAAATAATCTTTGTATTTTCTTAATAACGAAATCTTTCATACGTGATGAGTGCACATAGCGTTTTACACATCTGCTTTTGGGATTTGAATTCATTGGAGCTCCCATGCTTTTTAAACCCAAGGTTCGAAAGGAGCTACAGGTATCTGATTACACATTTTGGTACACAAGAAATCTTTTTCGGCTCTATAAATTATGGTGAAACAGTGGTTCATAATTCATCTCTGGATAAATTAAAAAGCCTAGACTATTAGTGTTTGATACTAATTTAAATTAGTAAATAAGTTCTTTTCTCACCAAACTTGGCCTAAGTCTTGTTGTGCATTTTCATGTTGTTTCTCAACTGGCCATAAAGATTTTGTTATGATGATTTGATTTTTGTTTTTACAGGAATGTGGAGGACCATCTCGATGTGGAATGGGTTGCAGTGCCCTTATGTCCAATAATTTATTAGGTATTATCAAGAAAGCTTGCAAATACAATATTGAGTATTAATATATATTTTATATCATTATGTGTTAAAAAAGAATATAAGAATCACTTCTAAAACCGCTATGAAATTTTATGGAACAAACACAGGTGGTTATTCTGTATGTACTACTATTGGGCGCACCCAAAGCATCACCACAAATCTCATAGGTAATTCTCTTTTAAAGTTTTAATATTAGCCTGTTACTGGGATGGTGGGATCCCAATTGGATTTTTTTTTATTTCTTTTGTGCAAAGAAATGATGTTTTTGATGCCTGTAATTCTTATATATATATATATATTTGTTGTAAAAACATCAGATAAAAAGAGTCCAGGCATGGGTGTAGTTGTTGAAATGTGGCACCAGGGCCCCGAAATGAATTGTTCACTCTCTGTTTCTGTTATCTGTGATTCAAAGAAATTTCTAGTGAGAAACTTCTCCTTTTCTAATTAGACTTTCTTATTGTTATAAAGAACAACTAATTACTATATGTACTGCATTTTACAGGGACCTAAGACGCTTGAAAAAGCTGGGAATTGTAACTTTGTGAGTGTACCAAAACCCACAAGTTTCATTTTACATGAAGATGAATTATATTGATTTCTAATGTCACGCCACTTTCTAATCAAAATATTGTGCCAATTTTATTATAAGTTTTTTATCCTTGCATTAGTCCATCTGTATCTCTTGTTATATGTGTGTTTATAAGATTAGTTTAACATGATTCTCCAAAAAGTGGAATACCAATATACCATATCAATTTCTAACATTAATGTTTCTGGTTTGACCCTCAAGTATCATGTAGAGGTGGTAAACTGGTAATGGGTTCAGGTTGGCTTGTTTTTATCACTTTTGTTCAAAATCTTCAAATTCTTATTACTAATTTGTATGCATATAAGATTAAAGAAACTAGCTAATTATTTGTGCTAAATAATCTACAAGGTTTTATGCATTAAAATTACATTTAGACAACTTTTGACTGACATGTTTTGTTTTTAGCACTTCTTTTTGTGAAACCCATCGCCCATTTGCGGTGCACGCATATAATGTGTATATGTGCAAGCCCGTAAGGGGCCAAAGTAAAATGACACCAATTTTAACGTTATTTTACTTATATTGTGAAAATAGCGTTAAAAGTGTTTGGATGATTAATTTCAAACGATAACTTTGAGCCGGAGACTCCTTCGGAGCAGCCTCTCTATCCCAACTGGGATAGGAGTAAGGTTTGTGTCCATCCTTCCCCCCAGACCCTACCGAAAAGTGGGAATATACTGGGTAAGTTTGTTTGTTTGTTTGTTTTTTGTGAAACCCAATTGACCTGTTAGACATATTGCATAGCCTGCATTTCTCCACTAATAATGAATGAGTTGAAATTGCCACTTCTTGCATAAAACTTCCAGCTTTACATTTTGCAATTAGTGTTGTTAATAGTAAAAAATTTAGCATGATTTGTTGTCTAATTCTTGCCTTTATATGCAACTTTTAGCAGCCAATTTCTTACCGTCATTACATATCTTCTGCAGGCTACTCAAATAACACATCCAGCTGGTTGTGCCTATGTTTTGGCTACCGAAGGCAATGAATTGGGCTGGTTCAGTATCCTCTTAATCATGTACTGGTCAAATCATAGATATACAACCAACATCTGTATTTTCTTTTTCTGAATTTTATTTTCATTTTTTCTTTCAGACTATTATGTCTCTTTGGTTGTTATCTGATAACCGGGGCTGCCTATCGTTTCTTCTATCTTAACATTCGTGGTATAGATGTAAGTTTCCTGAACTGTTACTGGGAAAGATTTTTGCATGACTCACTTTTTAACGTAATATTTTCAGATTATTCCAAACCTGGAATTTTGGGCCAGCTTGCCACATAGAGTTCGGGTATTGTTTCATTACTTTTTTTTCCCTCCTCAATTGGGTTATGTTTTATCTCTATTAGATCAAAATCTACCACTAAGTGAGTCATGTTGGGTTGACGTGAACCTCAATATTTGTTGTATTTTTGTTGAATATTTTATGACTAATTAGTTTGGCAAATATTATGATACAGAAATTATATTTTTTCACTGATAATTGAAGTTCTTTACTTTGTGTTCTCTCAATCCCTTTGACGCGTTTCTTTTGAATTTTTTTTTATTTTTTATTTTTTGGGTTAACATAACCCTAATCAACCCATTTCACATGCATGATTTAAGTTACTATTTTGCTCTGATGACATGTTTGCAGAATTCATTCATGTCATTGGTTAGAAGATTTAGAGGACCCTCTCAAAATTACAGGAGCTCGTACTCTCCTGTTGACTTTTGACTTTTCAAATACTGGTGGTCAAACAGGGGCTATCACAGGGTTGGAGGTATGTCATACACCTTCTACTCGTTCAATTTAGCAGAGAGAGAGACAATAATCCCACCATCTTGTATGCAACTTTTTCTTTCAGCAAAATATATTTCATTAAACTGCTGAACCCGATAATATGACTGATGTGTACACCGCTGAATGCAGTTATTGTATTAGGAGTTTTGATCTGAACCCTTCAGCCTTGAATCTTGATTTTATTTTGATCTTGTGATCATGCTTCTTTGCAGAAATCTAAAGTGACAGATACTACTTGAGGCAATTATTATATATATTAAAAACTAAATTTTGTTTGTCTCACAAAATTACGATTCCTTTTGGTCTTTGTGGTATCAATATTCACATAATAATCTTAGTTTGTTATATGTTGGGCACTAATTTGTCATGAATGTATTAGTTAGTAGTCAAAATAGTTAAATAAGTCAAAGGGATTTAATTGTACTTCTTTGATAGTTAAAGGTTTAGTTAGTATTTTGATTGTTCTTGTAACTAATTGACTGTTATAAGTCGTTAGTACTTAGTCGTTGTAAGAAGGAAGTTAACGATGAAATGGATTGAACTTCCTCTCTCTGTTCTTGTTCTTCTTTTTATCGTAACAAATTGGTATCAGAGCTACCGATCCGATCGGAGCTCGAAAACGTTTGCTATCAATTCGGAGCGTTCGCAATCATTGAAGTTGAATGTATGAATATCACGACCAGGCAGCAAGAAATGGAGAAATTGGAGAAGACGGTGAAGGAAAATGCTTAGTCGATTCAATTTCAGCGATCTTTGCTAGATGAAAATGTAGTCAACATCGGGAATTTACAAATTCAGATGACGCAAGTTTGTTTACAATTGAAGGAATTGAAGCATCTGTGTGCTGGAAAAAGTGTAGATCAAAGAATGATACGGATTGGTAGATTTGATTTTCCAAAATTCGGTGGTGAAGATGTTGAAGGATGGATTTACATTTTTTTTGAAATGGATAAAACACCAGAACATTTGAAGGTCCAGTATGCGGTGATTAATTTGGATGGAGTAGCATTACAATGGCGCCAGGGTTACATCACTAGTCAAGATCGTGACATAGAAGTAATTTCATGGGGAGATTATTCTAGATCTATTATAAATAGGTTTTCAACCAGAATCTCTGAAGAACCAATTGAAGAGCTAAAGAATTTGCAACAGAGTGGCACGTTGCAGGAGTATTGTAATGCTTTTGATGCGTTGCTTAATAGAGTAAAATTTTGTGAAGATTATGCAGCTGGATTGTTTATAGCTGGATTGAAACCAGAGATTCGATGTTTGGTAAAAATTTTCAAACCTAAAACTTTAAGAGATGCTGTGGCTATGGCGAAACAACATGAAATTGTATATTCAACTTTATGTGGCTCTAAAGATATTAAGAAGAATCCTATTACTTCTATTGGTGTAGCAGCTAAGCCTAATACTACATCTTTTCCTTACAAAACCACTGCAAGCAATGTTCCTTCGACAATTACTTTATCTTTACTTCCCACACCACCTGCTGCTAAAATGATTAAGCCTATTAGGAAGGTTTCAAACAAGGAAGCTGAAGAGAAAAGGGCAAGAGGAGAATGTTTTTGGTGTCCAGAGAAATATACTCCTACTCATAATTGCAAATTTAAACAGTTGTATGTTTTGGAAATTGGTGCTGAAGAAGAACCTGATGCAATTGATGATGCTAGTGTGATGGAAATTCAGCAGATGCAGATGGATCCTCAGATTTTTATTCATGCTTTAATGGGGGTACCTTCTTTTGCTACTGTGAGGGTTATTGGTACTATTGGTACTAAACAATTGCAGATCTTAATTAACTCTGGTTCTACTCGCAATTTTTTGGATTATAATCTTGCTGCTAAACTGCAATGCCCTACTTTAGAGGTATCCATTATGTCTGTAACTGTTGCTGATGGAAACAAATTGCCATGTGCTAAGCTATGTCAAAATTTTCAATGGCTTATGCAAGGGGTTTGGTTTAGAGCTGATGTACTTCTATTACCTCTAAAGAATTATGATATGGTTTTACGAGTTCAATGGTTGCAAACACTAAATGATATTATGTGGAATTTTAATTCTCTTACAATGCAATTTAAAATTGGAGATCAACCATTTATATTGAAGGGATCTATTAATTCTGGAGTAACTTTGTGTTCTGTTGAAAAGATGAATTCATTAATGGAATTGGATGGTAAGGTGATTGAGGCTCAGTTGTTTAGTATGCACAAGTCTGATGGTGATGTTTTTCAACATCAGACAAAAGTAAGTGAACTTTGCAATGTGCAATTAATTGATGATTTGTTAGTAGAATTTGAAGATATTTTCAAGGAACCTAAATCTCTTCATCTAGACCCTGTGATCATAAAATACAATTAATCAATGAAAGTACAGTGATTAATCAAAGGGCTTACAGATATCCTAAGGGACAGAAAGATATTATTGAAAAAATGGTCATGGAGATGAAAGATTTGGGAATTATCAAAGATAGCTCTAGTTCTTTTGCTTCCCCAGTCGTTTTAGTCAAGAAAAAAGATGGATCATGGAGGTTATGTGTAGATACAGAAAGTTGAAAGTTGAATGAAAACACTATCAAGAACAGGTTTCCTATTCCACTAATAGAAGAACTTTTGGAGGAATTGGGAGGGGCTGAGATTTTTTCTAAATTGGATTTGAGAGCTGGTTATCATCGGATCAGAATGCATGATAAAGATATACACAAGACTGCTTTTGTTACTCATCAAGGCTTATTTGAATTTTTGGTGTTACCTTTTGGCTTGACCAATGCTCCAACTACATTTCAAGGTTTAATGAATTCTATTTTTTAGCATTTATTAAGAAAAAAGGTTTTGGTATTTTTTGATGATATATTGGTCTATAGTAAAAGTTTAACCCATCATATTGAAGACCTGAAAGAAGTACTGCTGTTGTTTAGAAAACATCACTTATTGGCAAAGAAATCTAAGTGCAGTTTTGCTGGTTCTAAAATAGAATATTTGGGCCATGTTATTTCTAAACAAGGGGTATCTACTGATCCGTCTAAAATTGCAGTGATTGAATGGCCTATTCCATTGAATGTAAAACAATTGAGGGGTTTTTTGGGTTAAACTGGATATTATAGAAGATTTATCCCTTCTTATGGAGTTATTGCCAAACCTTTGACTAATTTGTTACAAAAAGATGCTTTTTGTTGGTCTGAATTAGCTCAGAGTGCATTTGATGCATTGAAGGAAGCTCTCATTCAAGCTCCTGTTTTGGCTCTTCCTGATTGGTCTAAAGAATTTGTCTTGGAAACTGATGCATCATCAAAGGGATTGGGAGCTGTGTTAATGCAAGATCAGCACCCAATAGCTTTTGTCAGCAAAGCTTTATCAGTAAGACAAGTTTCTTTATCAGTTTATGAAAAAGAGTTGTTAGCTATTATGATGGCTCTTAAACATTGGCATCAATATCTTATTGTCAAAACATTTCACAATTAGAGCTGATCAGAAAAGTTTAAAACATTTGTTGGAACAAAAAGTAACAACTCCTCTACAACATACTTGGTTGAGCAAATTAATGGGTTATGACTATGATATTGTGTATAAGAAGGGTACAGACAATAAAGTTGCTGATGCTCTATCAAGAATTCAAGGTTCTGCTTTATTTCAATTAGCCATATCTTCTTATCAGCCATTATTAGTGGAACGTATTCAGATCAGTTTAACTAAAGATGAATTTGCTCAAGAGATTATTCAAAAATTAGTAAAGGGTGAAGTTATACACCATTTTCAATGGGATGGTAAGTTGCTGAGAAGAAAGAACAAATTGTGGATTCCAAAAGAAGAGGATTTGAGGCACGAAATTATGTTACTTTGTTATGCTACAGCTCAATCTGGTCATTCAGGTATTCAAGCCACTTTACAAATATTTAAAGATATGTTTTATTGGAAAGGGGCTACTAAAGATACTAAAAATTTTGTCAGAAAATGTGATGTGTGTTTAAGAGCTAAGTATGAAACAGTGGCTAGTCCCCGGATTATTAAACCCTCTTCCTACTCCAACTTCTATTTTTTTTGATATATCGATGGATTTTATTGGAGGATTACCGGTGTCATAAGGATTTGATACTATTTTAGTAATCGTTGATAGATTTTCCAAGTACAGTCATTTTTTGTCCCTAAAGCATCCATATTCTGCTAGTAAAGTTGCTCAAGTTATGTTGGATAATGTTTTTAAGATGCATGGATGTCCTCAAACCATTGTTTCTGATAGGGATGCTTTGTTTTTGAGCAAATTTTGGAAAGAATTTTTAAGATTGCAAGGAATTTCTCAAGCGTTGTCAACTGCTTATCACCCTCAATCTTATGGGCAGACTGAAGTGGTAAATAGATGCTTGGAAACTTACTTAAGGTGCATGACTATGCATGAACCAAAGTTATGGATACAATGGCTACCTTTAGCTCAATGGTGGTATAATACCACTTGGCATTCTGCTATTCAAATATCACCATACAAAGCTTTGTTTGGGATGGATCCTTCTATTCATTTACCTCATATTCCATTGGATACTACAGTTGCTGCAGTAGAGACTTTATTTCAAAAAAAGGGAGGTTATGCTTCAATCTCTTAAGCATTCTCTTCATAAAGCTAAAAATAGGATGAAGCAATTTGCTGATAAACATCGAAGTGAAATTGCATCCATATGTGCAGACTACATTAAGAATTCACAAATATTCAAAATTGTCTCCCAAATATTTTGGTCCGTTCTTGGTGATAGCTAAAGTGGGAGCAGCTGCATATACGTTGGATCTTCCTTCTGATTCCCAATTACATCCAACGTTTCATGTATCTTTACTTGAAAAAGCTTATGGTCCTCCTATAGTTCATCCTATTCCTTCTAATCCAGCAGTTGGATTAAGACCATTAAAAATTCTGGATAGAAAATTGGCAAAAAAGGGCAATTAAACAGTGGTTAAATTTCTAGTACAATGGTGTGATCATCCACTTCATGATGCAACTTGGGAAGAAGCTGAGAATTTTGTGCTGAAGTTTCCTGATTTTTCTATTGATTCTTGAGGTCAACAATTTTATAAGGGGGGAGTATTGTCATGAATGTATTAGTTAAGTAGTCAAAATAGTTAAATAAGTCAAAGGGGGTTAAAATTGAACTTCCTCTCTCTGTTCTTGTTCTTCTTTTTATCGTAACATAATTGAAGTTCGATTAATCATAAAGAATGTGCAATTGTTGCATTTTTTTTGTTTATATTTGGGTTTGTTGACACACCCTCTTACAACTAAAGAATGGGCACACTCTTACGACTAGACATAGTTATCGATATCGTTCGTAGCGAGCGCTATAGCGCGCTACGACGCGATACGATAAGGTGACGCTATTAGGGTTTAGAGGCTTGATAGAGTGAAGATAGCGGGATTGGAGTCTGAATCAGACGATGACGACGACAAACGTGACGTCGACTGAATCGGACGACGGAATTGGATTGCGACGGAATCTGAGGACGTGGAGGACGACTGAATTGGATGATGAACTGGAGTCTGGACAGATATTGACAACGGATTTGAAGATCTAAAAGCACTTGTGCAGCCCAGGCTAGGTTATAAGCAAAAGGAATTGACGAATTGGAGTTTGGTCTACTGAATTAGAGTCTGGACTGAAATTGATGATGAATTTGATGATCTAGAAGCACTTTTGCAGTTTAGCCTAGGTTATAAGCAAAAGGAATTGACAAATTAGAGTCTGGTAGACTGAATTGGAGAACCCGGGTTATAAATAAATTTTTATTGAGTGCATATTATTTTATCGCTAAACACGAAACAACGGTCGCTATTTACCACTATTCATGACCTAGCATATGAGTAACTTATCGTTATTTACTGCTATTCGCTATCGATAACTATACGACTAAGTGTGCTTTCAAGTTTCTTTTCACATGCTTCACTTTTTACACAAAATTTCCGATATTGAATTTACATTTTTCAATGTATCACTTTTTACACGAGATTTCTAATTTTGTCAATGTAATTGCTAGAATACGTGGGTTTAAATTGGCATGCACGGGTCCTAAATCCTGGTTTCTTTTATTTTTGATTTATATAATGTTATATTTATGTATTGTTTGGGATATCTAAACAATTGGTGCGGTTACACACTGGTTCACCTGCCCTAGATTGAATCTTTTGGCCAAGGATATTATTTCATTATTTTTGTTATTGATTGGCCAGAGACTTGATTTGTGTGTGTGTTTGGGGGATGGTTTTTACTAAACCCTTAAATATTCATATGATTAATTCTCTAAAATCTGACTTACCAAAGGGTTTCTAGCCTAGCAATAGCCTTTTTAACTTATTTTATAAGAGGTATTGGGAAAGTTTTGCCTAAAACAAATATTGTTTTGTGTTAAGAGTTTTTCCTAGTTGTGGGTTCCCTTTTGAGCAGGTGGGTCAAGTCATCACAGGCCACGTTCTATTCCTCGGGCGGGAGGGTGCTCCGGATGACGGAGCCTGTTATTAAAAAACTAATGATGCTTTCTTGGTTTTAAAAACTTGTAATTGGTGTTGCCACGTGTCGATTTCCCATTGGATGAATTGCATCTTCCAATATATTGCTTTCTTGGTTTCAAAAACCTGTAAATGATGTTGCCACGTGTCAGACTTCCCATTGGATGAATTGCATCTTCTAATATATTAGGCTTAAAAACCTTTGAAAGTTTCCATTTGTTCTCATATTGTTTTAAGTGTGATTTGGGGTATTTTTACGCATATCGTGAATTGCAATGTTACATGTTATTATACAAGTGGACGTGCAGTGTTATAAATTGATTGGGTTGATATTGTGGGTATATATTTGCGGGCTTTGAACAAATGATAAGGTTGCTCTTTTGTGACTTTGAGGACATGGAGCCCTGAATGATTAGAATAAGGCCCTTTACATCAAATCGTAAAGTGATTCGACCATTCTTTAGGATTGAAAAGTTGTAATATGTGTAGGATTGAAAAGTCAATCCAAATCATCGATTTTTTCGAATATCATTATTAATTAGTTCTAACACTTTATTTTTTTATGTGTATGTATAAATTTACACACGTCAGATGAGTATACACGTATGTAAGTTTTTGGTGTATTAATATAAATCTTATCTTACTATTATAATAATTAATAAATAAAAATATTCTTTGCCATTTGTCGCATTTTTAAACTAATGTTGTCACTTGTTATATTATAAATATCTCATTTAATTCTCTATCATAATAAATAATTATATTATTTTTCCTATTAAATAATTATAATAATAATAATGATATTATTTACCTTTTTATCTTAAAATTAATTTTTTAATAAATTAAAAATCAATTTTATTATTAAAAAATGCACTTTTAAAAAGTTTCTAAAATAAAAAAAAAATTCAAAAAATTAAAAGTTTTGTTAACAGAAATATTAAAAATCGGTATTTTTGGAATTTTTTTTTTTTTAAAAAAACAAGTTTTCTAAAAAAGAAAATTTAAAAAGAGGAAATAAAGTTTAAGAACGAGATTTTCAACAAATAACGTTTAAAAAAATGTTTAAAAATATTTTCTTTGGAAATAAAAGTTATACAAATGATAAAAGAAATTAAACTTTTGGTCCTATGTAATTTATGATATTTTCAAATTAGGTTATTTAATTTTAATAATATACCTTGCCTTCTTGATTTTGCAACAAATGGTTTTTGATAAAAAAAAAATAATAATAACAATAATGCTAAGGTTTTTAGCATTAGTTAGTTTACATATTAGTTGTTAAACGAACTAATGTTAAAAATATTAGTGGTGTAGTAGTTAAAGTGAATAAAAGAAAACTTATGTGACTCCCCGTAAAATCCAGGTTTGCACAGTTTTTAATTTTATATTATTTTTAAATATTAAATCATACGTGAAACAACCAAGAGTGATTTAATGTGACACGTGACACAATAGTTCAAACACAAACAATTCGATCAATTTTTCGAGGAATTACCAGAATCGCACACACGTGTCTTGAACTCACGAACGTTGGTGAACTAATGAACAAACGTATAACAATGACTAATATGTGGTCTCATGAAAAACTAAATTAGCATGTTAATCGAACGAAAAACGAAACAAACAATTGAAATTGGGCAGGTGGGTTTGCCCGAGACCCGTTGCCAGTATGTGACCAACCCCGGCGAGATCCTTCGCGGTACGCGATGGTTTGAGCAGTAGAATTCAAACTTAACAGAAAAGTTTCACGATGCACCACGACTGATCAAATTCCCTTGGCGATACGCGGCGTGTTCCGGAAGGGAGGCTCGACTATTTTGTCCTTGGCAGTACGCCGAGAGTCCCTAGGAACCCCCTTGGCGGTACGCGATGACTCCCAAATTCCAAAAATTTTATAAATACCAACCCATTTTCATTCACTTCACCCTTACCATCTCTCTCGAATCCAGAATTCTTTGCACGACCAAAACACTCAAGGAAGCCTTCTTAAAGCTCTGAAAGTCCATACCTAGCCATTCTTGAGCCACCATTGAAAGTCCATACCTAGCCATTCTTCATTCACTTCACCCTTTACCTCTATACATACTGTTGAACCTTTATCAGTCACATTTGGAGCTCTCTAACCTCTATTCTAAGCTCATTCTCAGCTCACAAGACCTTGGAGGTACTTTTAGTGGATTTACTTACACAAAAACACACAAGCAAGCTAAAACACACGCATGCAACTTCAAAGCTTGACACGTGCACGAATTTGTGAGCATTAGTACTTGTATTTAATGTCTTATTGTAACATTCCTGTAATTTGTAATAAACAATTATATTTATTAATAACTTATGACGTCATTTGAAATTCGTATTTGTAAGTTTTGATACAAACGAACAATTGTTGTTAAAATATTTTTGTTTTGGGATATAAACATGTATGTGGGATAGTGCAACTGGTTACGTGCAACTATGTTTTCAGAGGGAACCCATGTTCGATTAATGACCACTACATTTTTTTTCTTATCACGAGGCCAGATTCTAAACAGCATGAACTGCAGCCGCCAAATGTTTGTGTTTAAGACCATCTTTACTACCATATTCATCTATGAAAACTTTTATCAGAAAACTTGATACTGAGAATAATTTTCAGGCCACACTAATAAGAACACTCCCATCATCAGCATCATATGTTTCCATAGATTCTCCAATGCCTTCTGAACTGGATTTATTGCTGGAATCAGTTGTTTCACCAACTTTTGAAGTTTCATCTTGCTTACCAAGGTCAAAAATTAGGGTTCACATATTTTCCTATACGTAACAAAGTCTAACGATAGCATTTTATATGTGTTTTAATTTTCATAGGCACTCCATCGTGACTTCATATAATTACTCCAAATTCTAATCCTGCAACCTTTAAAACTTTTAGATTATAGATTTTTAATCCTTAAGTTTTTAAAAATTTATAAAATATCTTTTTTATCCCCTCAAGTTTTAGAGCTTTAGATTTACCCTTTTAGTTTAGTTATTCGGTCTTGGATTTCGAGGTTAACAATTTAATTCATCAACTTTCAAAAATGTTATTTAGACCCCCACGATTGTCTAAAGTTTCGAACATATCCTTACATGTCGGTATAAACTCAGGTGGATTTACATTTTGATGTAAACTTTTTTTTTTTTTGAAAACGACTCGTGTTATATATGTTTTAATTACGTGTTTTAGTTCATATTAGCTTGTTATCACATGTGACAACTTATCTTTTATCAAACCATTTTTGTGTGTGTGTTCAAACCTATAAAATTCACCAACTATTTGTAGTTGACACTTGATTTTTAAAGATGTTTCAGATGAGGATTACATTTAGCTATATTATTGAGCTTGGATTAGATTTTTATTATGTTTGATGTTTGAATTTAATTGATGTAATAGTTAGGGTTTGAAATTTCAAACAATGTATTGAATGTTGAAATTAATGAGGAATTCAAGTTTGATTTATTTACAACTATATACCTTGTGCTATGAACAATCTACACTTCGTGTCACCCCGATGTTTCCGTCATTGGTCGGGGTGTTACACTTATTAACTGATTTGAAACACAAGAATGATTTAAGTTGAGTATTGATATCATTTGGTGTCATTTTATGAAAATTAGAGCATGTTTCTATAAAAGGAAAGTTTTCTTGTGAAAGATGATGCTACATGTTCAAATGATGGTTTATACATATTAAAGATGATAAGAACATGTTAGATATGTTAGATTTAAGAAAGAAAGATTATGTTCATAGGGTACTATAAATAGAAACTTTATTTTTCAAACACATGGATTGTATGTAGATTTTGTTATCATTTAAGTAATATGATAATGTTAATGGTCCATATAACATGTTTGGATAGTTTGATTTTGCTAAAATAATTTTTTAAGCTACACTTTCTATATTTGGAAACTTTGAATTTGGGGATTTCATTAAATAATGACCTAGAGGCATGTATATCGTATAAAGTTCTCGTACAGTCATACCATTAATGTACCACAACCAGTTGCCATCCCGTCTCCTTCAGCAGATTCTGGAGGCCTGGAAGTAGTTGAGTTTCCACCCAGTAGACATTTAAGCCCTTTCAGGTAGTTAGATTTGTAAGTTAGCAGGGATTTACCTATTTGGATCATCCTATTCCTTAAGAGTGGACCGATGTCTATCGGGGGAGGATGTTACAGGTGTTCCTGAGAGAACAAGTCTTTCTATTGAGTTGCATTCCCTTATCCACTAAGAGATCAATAGGCTATGACAGCTTCTTCACAGCAATTTAGTATTCCAGGTGAAGCAGTTACTCTTCCATGATATGCCCTTCCATTCCGAAGCCCTTAAGGGCTCAAGACAGCTTAGAGGGGCTGTTGAGGTGATCATATATAGTACTATTGGGTTTGAACTTTAATGAGCCCCACATAGCACCAATACTGACCGGAAGTCAGGACGTGTGTATACTCGACCCAACGTACAATAATTAATATGATAGACATAGTGGAGGCAAGAACAACCAATACAATCTCAGTAGTGACACAACTGACACTTAGGGCTTCGGGCCTGGCAAACTTGATAAACAATATGTCATATGACAAACTACTTACTTTACTTTTGAACTAAACATGTAAACTCACCAACTTTATATTAATACTTTAGCATGTTTTTCTCAGGTAATCATCAAGCATAAGGATTAGGATTGCACCTAAGGAGCCAACCTGAGAGTCTAGCATGCATCCTGAACATTTTGGGACATTTTTATGTTGATTATATGATTGTGAACAATTTAGTAAATCATACAAGCTTCCGCAACGTATGTTTATTTCCGTTGTAAAGCTGTTTATTTTATTTTAATTGGGATGTTTTTAGTAATATCCATGTGTTTTCAAAAGCATATAAATTCATTTTATATGACCAGTGTACCTAATACTGTCACGTCACACTCATCGACCTGCACACCGCAAGTGGTAAATTTGGGGGTATGACAACTTAAATGCTTTAAGTTCAATTCTCATTTATGGTGATTTTCTATATAGGCAACCGACCTCGTTACTTGTGACCGCGCTTTACCTGTTCATTTCAGTTAGTCGGGTATTGGGGTGACCTGTGAGTATACCATGTAAGTATTTTTTATGGTCATAAAAAAATTTAATTATTGTCTTACTTACTAAAGTACTTATTAATAAGTAATTTAATATTTTGCATGAATATTTGTTGTATAATTCATAAATATTTATTACCAATTATTTATATTTTGTATTAAATATGTGTGATAGTGCGTGACAGAAGGGTTAATAGTTTAGTTAAATAATATATATATTAAAGTTCATGAAAATGAATAGTAATATATATGTGTCTGATTCATATGATGACATTTTGATAATTTAGACTTGAAGCATCAATTTTTTTTTACTTTGAAAAGTAATAAATAGAGATGAAGTTATTGAATTTGAGAGATTTGATTAGATATTTTAGTTTTTATTAAATTTGAAAGATTTGCTTGGAGATCTTAATTGAAACGATTGGTTACCGGTAAGAAGGATTTTATGAATAAATATTTCTATTATTCTTGTAACAAATTTGTGAAGATTTTGTATGATTTTATGTTTTTATGAAAAAATTGTATAGGGTTTGTGATGAGAGATTTGATTTTGTCATGTTACTTATATTCCGCAAATGATATATAATACTTGTTCTTAAGAGTAAGAGTATGCCGTGTTAACCTGTCGCAATGCGAAAGCTAGTTAATATTAAAACACACTTTTTAAATAAATCAAATTAGTATAATATATTACATTTTCAAGAACGGTTATATAAAACATAATTTTTAAAGAAACAAACTTTTTTTTAATACTTAATGTATTAAATTATACGAAATTGTAACCATATTATATGATAAAATAAATTATTTTATTGTGTCTTAATTTTAATTGGTGGCTATTCTTCTATTTTTTATTTAACTCATGTAATATACGTGGTAATAAATTATTGTATATATAAGAAAACAACTTGCACTAGTATAAAATATTTAAAAATTATTAATTAACAGATAAATATAAAAGAAGAAAGTGTTGTAATAATGTAATATTAATATTTGAAAAAAAAAAATAACTCAACGGTTTGTATTGATGTTGATTGGTCTTTAGTGTTAGGTAAATAATATAGATTATTATTAGTTCCATGTGTTATACATACATCCATGCATGGGACACATCCATTGTTAATTATATATTATTGTGTTGATCGTTCAACTCAATATCAACTATTGATAAAAATGAGACGGAGTAAGCTGATAATGACATGCTTCAAATTTGTTTTATTATTGAAAATAGTATTATAGTCAATTGGTTACTATCTAGATTCTAGATTTAACTTCACCACCAAATAGAGGTGGGCAAACTGGGTTCAAAGTGTACCGGGTTCGGTGGAACCGGTTTTGAGGTGAACCCGAATCGGTTTGGAACCGGTTCCATAATTCTAGATCTAGAACCGATAGAACCGGATAAGGTAGGGTCGGGTCCAAAACCGGGTACACCTACCGGGTTCAAACCGGGTTCGGTTTAAATTTATTTATTTTTTTAAATGTTGTGAATACATAAATAAAAAGAAAATAATATTAAAAAAATTCATTATTATTTCTAATAATTTACAATAAATTACATACATAACTTAAAAATAAAAATAACTTTTAATACATTTATTTATATTTCAATTATTTAAAAAAAAAGACATACATAAATAATAAAAAAAAATACTTGATTTAAGAACATGAATAAAAAAATAATGATATTAAAAAAAATTCATTATTATTTCTAATAATTTTATAATAAATTACATACATAACATAAAAATAAAAATAACATATTTAACATTTATTTCTCTTTTAGTTATTTAAAAAAAAAGACATACATAACTTAAGAAGATAAATACAAATACAATAACTTGAGAACATGCGCTTTATTCCGTGCTCGTTTCTGTTTGCGTTTGCGTACGTTTACAATCACGAGCTTCTTGTGCAAGTTCTTCATCGGATATGTCGGGAGATAATCCTTCCTCCACCTCCTCTTCGTGTACCCTTGTTTCAAGTTCGATTTCATCTTCGAGGTTTGTTATGTTTTGAATTCGATCGATTGCGTCCAAGTGATCCTTTAAGCAAATACACATCTCTACTGATTCCGGAGTAAGTCTTGTTCTTCGTAAAGATTATTAATACCCTGCCACTAAGAGAAAACACAGATTCCGAAGCTACCGTAGAAGCTTGGACGGTTAGTAAATCACGTGCCATAGTGGATATAATCGGATAATCGGATTCCTTTCCTTTCCACCATGACAAAAGGTCTAAATTGTGATAATCCTCGGATTGAAAAGTGGAAACAAAATCTGTTCCACTATACATTCCGAGCTCACTTGAAGGGGTGTTACCCCTTTGTCGTTTTGCCGTTTCATTACGAACGGTATTAAATAAACTAAGAAACGGATCACGAGGTCTACAACTCGAGCTTGATGCGCTCGTGCTCATACGTATGTTTATATTAGGACCATATTTAATTAAATAAAATTCATACATACTTTGTAAACTTTTTTGAAGACTTTTTTTTGCATCATTTGAAAAATTTGAATCTTTTTCATGAATATCCAAATTATCATTTATTTCGTCTATCAAACATTCAACCCCTGTAACATTCAAAATTGGGTTTAAAGCAGCGGCACAAGTAAACACGGGTGGTAAATCTTTAAAATATTTCTTTAATTTGACTTTCATTGGTGTTATCATTTCTTCAAACATTTGGTTTTTCATTTCAAAATTTTCTAAATTTGACGTCATCAAATACAATTTTGATAACACCAATGGACTAGTAGGATAATAAACCCCTGATAATTTTGTAGTGGCGGTTTTAAAAGCTTCAAGAAAATCAGTTAAATCTTGAATATTATCCCAAGCCAAGTCCGAAAATTGTTTGGCGTAACCACCTTCATAAAGACTCGCATGATATGATTGTAAAGTTGCTCTTTGTTTTAAAGCACTTTCAAACATTTTAAAAGTTGAGTTCCACCGAGTAGGTACATCCCAATTAGGACCATAACAAGGTCTGTTCGTATCTTTACAAAAATTTTGTATTCGGTGAATGTTTTCTACTTTTTTTAAAAACATCATGTATCATATTTCTAAAACCATTTTTGAAAGCTTCAAGATTCGGTGAAGAAAGACCGTCTTGCACCGCTAAGTTAATAATATGTGCTACACATCGACTGTGGAAAAATATACTGTTGCAAAATGGTGTGTATTTTAATTTTAATCTTTCCACTGCAGCAGTGTTGTTTGAAGCATTATCAAATGCGATTGAAAATAGTTTATTTTACAAATTAAATTGTGTTATTACGAAATCTAATAGTTTAAACAAATATTCAGCCGTATGTGGATACGGGAAAAGTTCAAACGCAATCGTAGTTTTCATCATTTGCCACGAACCAGGATCTACCCAATGGGCGGTGACGCAAATATACGATTCCAGTAAACCATGTGGTGCAGACCAAACGTCTGTAGTTAAGTTTACACCAGTGTTTAGTTTTTCAAAAAATAAGATCAAATCTTTTTTGGACCAATTTTTTTAAACGGTGATGAATTAGCAAAAACACAACAAAGAAACCTCTCTATTTATGTATAATAAAAACCATGAAAAAAAACAAAGATTCGGGCAAAAAATGCCGGGTTAACACGGGTTAACGATATAAGGGAGGGTTAACATTTGAACCTCTCCCTATATATATATATATATGTGTGTGTGTGTGTGTGTGCGTGTGTGTGCGTGTGTGTGCGTGTGTTATTGCTCATACTAGACCCAGAGGATCTCGACTAGTCAAACATGGTTAATCAAGCAAATAATCGCTCTAGGATCATTAAACAAAGTAATGGTTTAAAGCAATTAGCTTGGTTCATGAAAGTCAAACTTGCTCTAAAGCTTCATTTTATAATTTGCATTCGACCCTTGGGTTAAATGACTAAATTCTAACATTTTATGTTCAAGCGAACTTTTATGGATGCTTTTGAACATAATCCACATGTACCCGTTCTTAAAATAGCTGTCGGGTCAATTTAGTCAAAAATCCCCAATTTTTCCCTCATATAACCTACTTACATCAACAATTCTGTTTTGCATAAAATGAAGCCATTGAAATCAGTAAATTCTATACCTATGTACACAAGAATGATCAAGCTCAAGTCTTTACACAAGTAGAGGATTTAACCTACAAAAATCAAGTCAAGTCTCTTAATCTTTGACTTTTTATGAACTCATACTAAACTTGACCAAATAGGGGAAATCCTTGTTGGGAATCATAGTGGTATTCGTTTTGACTTTTAGGTAAAAACAAGTTTAACCAATTAGTATATTAAATCCATATTTAATATAACGCATCGGAATTAGGGTTTCAAACCTTTCACTTTTAAAATTCCCAATCAGGATCATGGTTACAAATGTACAAACACGGATATAATATTAATTAATCTAATCTACCGATGAGAAAAGATTATACCCTTTTGGTTAATGATTAACCGTTTGAGACACCGAGGTTCAACGAACGAATGCTAGAACACAAATACGAACGGGCTCCTGGTTCACCGTTGAAGCAGGAGATGGTTTGTGGTGATTGATCGGAAGCCACAAGTTGGGTTTATTTTTCTGGTGATCGACAACAGCAAAAACAAAATTTCCCTTCCTTTTGTTTTGTTTTGACAGCCACACAAATCCAAAGAGAAGAAGGTCTCTTTTTCTTTTCTTTTTTGTGGATTACTCGACAGCAACAATAATAATCAGAAAAAAAATATTTGTTCTCCTTTTCCTTTTTGACGACAGCCAGCAATTAGGGTAGTCCAAATTAAGATTAATCTCTTTTAATCTTATATACTTATTTTGGGCCCTAAAACCTAATCTAATTAGTTTAGGTCCAATACACAACATCAAGCCCAACATCATTAGTTTAATTAAATTAATAATTAAACTTATATAATTTATAACAATTATAAATTATAAATCCGTTCGTGAATACCAGTTAATCAAATTAAGTGGATTTAATGTTTGTTGACCAAGGTGTAACTCTTACGGGTCACAGCTCGGTTAGTTACGTTAATTTATCGGGTTCGTACCTATAAATCCAACAATCTCCCACTTGGACGGATTTCGATAAAAATAAACGTTGACAGTCAGCGGTGCTCTAGCTGCACATAACTGCTCCTAACAATGTATGACACTTTAAAGTCATTAACCAAATTACCGTGCTACTATAGTAGGATACTAGACTTATGATAATCATTGTCATCTATTCTTTCTGTAAAAGACATCAATTGAAACAATGAGACATGGATCAAATTCATTCTCATATGGCGTTCAATTATAATTGTTCTCGACTTAGATTCAGAGTGGTCCAATCAAACACACAGTCAGTTTGGGTAAGGCCTTACACTTCACCAGTTTGAATCAACGAGGGCGCCATAATGTCTAACCGTTACATGAAATATGTAAGAGTACAGAATCCCAATCTTGATTATATACAACTCCCACTGAACTTCAGAACTATACCCAATCAAAGCCTTTATGACTGGCAGTTACGCGACAACGGTTGACAATGATCAAAGAATGTCCCTTAGTAAACGAAAGTTCTAGTATATATCTCAGGTCAGAGGATACAAGATGAGCTTACCAATTTCAAAAACATCTCATGACTAAGATCCATGGAGATGATTTGAAGCGAGTTACATCCAACATCATTCATAATGATGTCTGTGAATTTGGTAGTCAACTACTAGAGACCAAATCCAAAATAGTCTTAATTCAGAGTCGTTCCCACGAGTCTGACTGACTACGGATAATTAAGAATACAATATTCATGGATTAAACGTACTAAAAACGAACACAGTTATAAAAAATTCAGAATTGCATTTAAACCAGTAAATCAAAAATGAATTCAAAAGTATAACTGTTTATATGTTCGTACATCAAAATACTAAATCAAAACATATCGCTAGCAAATCTAAGCCCGATCGCATTCCTGTGCTGATCATACTTGTCCTGAGTCATGGGCTTAGTGAACGGGTCTGCTAGGTTTTGATCTGTGTCCACTTTGCTTATTATGATGTCTCCACGTTCCACCATTTCCTGTATGTAGTGAAACTTTCTCAAAATGTGCCTGGATTTGTGATGAGACCTGGGCTCTTTGGCTTGAGCTATAGCACCTGTGTTATCACAAAAAATTTCGATAGGTTTCCGAATACTTGGAACCACATCGAGGTCAGCTATGAACTTCTTTATCCAAGCAGCTTCCTTTGCAGCATCCGATGCAGCAATATATTCAGATTCGATGGTTGAATCCGCCACTACACTCTGTTTGGAACTTTTCCAGGAGACAGCTCCTCCATTGAGAGTGAATACGAAACCTGATTGTGAGCGAGAGTCATCTCGGTCAGTCTGGAAGCTAGCATCAGTGTAACACCTTACAGTGAGCTCTTCTTCCACTCCTCCAAATATCAAGAACATTTCCTTAGTTCTTCTCAAGTACTTCAGAATGTTCTTGACTGCAGTCCAATGGGCAATGCCAGGATTTTGCTGAAAACGACTGGTCATGCTCAAAGCATACGAGACACCAGGTCTAGTGCGTAACATAGCATACATAATAGAACCAATCGCTGAGGCATATGGAATTGCTTGCATTCGCCTAATTTCAATATCCGTTGAAGGATATTGCGATTTTTTCAACACGGTTCCTTTAGTCTTGGGAATAGTCCCTTTCTTGGAGTTCTCCATGTTGAAGCGTGTCATCATTTTGTCTATGCATGTACTTTGACTCAGCCCTAGAAGCCGCTTAGATCTATCTCTGTGGATTTTTATTCCAAGAATGTAAGCTGCTTCTCCAAGATCTTTCATTGCAAAACAAGTTCCCAACCAGTGCTTGACTTCGTTAAGCATAGGAATGTTGTTTCCAATAATCAGTATATCATCCACATACAAGATGAGGAATGATATAGTGCTCCCACTTGCCTTTCTGTAAACACAAGGTTCATCTTCATTTTTGATGAAGCCAAACTCTTTGATCTTTTGATCAAAACGAAGATTCCAGCAGCGAGATGCCTGTTTGAGTCCATAAATGGACTTATTTAGTTTGCATACCTTACTTGGATATTTTGGATCAATAAAACCATCAGGCTGAACCACATATAGACATCTTCAGAAAGATGCCCATTAAGAAAAGCGGTTTTAACATCCATTTGCCATATCTCATAGTCATAATATGCTACGGCAAGTAATATCCTGATCGATTTGATCATAGCAACGGGTGAAAAAGTTTCGTCATAGTCAACACCTTGAGTTTGAGTGAAACCCTTCGCAACCAGCCGTGCTTTGTAGGTATGAAAATTTCCATGCATGTCGGTTTTTCTCTTGAAAATCCATTTGCTCCCTACTGCCCGTGAACCGGGGGGTAGCTCAACCAAGTCCCAGACTTGATTGTCACGCATGGATTGCATCTCGGAATTCATGGCATCGAGCCATTTCGCAGATTCGGGATCTGATATAGCAGATTTGTAGTTAGTAGGTTCGTCATCAGGCTCAGCTACTACCAGGACTTCAGAACCATCAAGATGCCAAAGGTATCTATCAGGAGCATTGCGAGTCCTGCTACTTCTACGAATGCTTGTGTTTATGTCTGATTCATTAGCAACAACTTCTTGTTGATCAGATGTTCCAACTTCGTCAGCGGTCGTTTGCGGTTCTCGAATTTCTTTGAGATCCACAATATTGCTTCCATTTCCTAGATCAAGAAATTCTTTCTCGAGAAAGTGGCCCTTCATTTTGATGGAAATCAAGTTTGCATCAGGATGGTAGAAATAATATCCGCTTCTGTTATGGTATCCGATGAAAACAACCTTTTCGCCTCGAGGATCAAGTTTGTCATCAGAATCTCTAGTGACATATGCATCGCATCCCCATACCCTAAGGTAAGACAAATTGGGTTTAGTGCCAAACCATATCTCATATGGTGTTTTGTTTACCTTCTTAGTCGGTGCTAGATTTACAATGCGGGCGGCGGTCATAAGAGCAAAACTCCAAAAGGAGCGAGGCAAGTTAGTTCTACACATCATCGATCGGACCATATCAAGTAGGGTGCGATTTCTCCTCTCGCTTACGCCATTAATTTGGGGTGTGCCAGGAGGAGTGGGCTGTGAAACAATTCCACGTTCTTTCAGATGATTGATGAACTCTATGCTGAGATATTCTCCACCTCGATCTGATCGAAGTGCCTTAATCGTTTTACCAAGTTGGTTCTCTACTTCGTTTTGAAATTCTTTGAACTTTTCAAAGGTTTCATGCTTATGCTTCATTAGATAAAAATATGCATATCTACTATAATCATCAATGAATGAAACGAAGTATCTTTCATGGTTTCTAGACATAGTTCTGAAAGGACCACACACATCAGTATGTATGAGTGCTAACAGATCTTCAACATGGGTGAAGGGATCTTTAGTGAGTTTGCCAGCTAAGCAAGATTCACAGTCATCAAAGGAGTCCTGTCCAGTGGATTCAAGAATCCCTTCAGACTGGAGCCTTTTTATGCGAGATTTGCTTATGTGGCCAAGTCTACAATGCCATAGAAATGTATCATTAATACCAGATTTGATACGTTTAGAAAGATTGTATATGTTATTGTTTGGTTGAACATCTATTTCATAAATTCCATTTCGAGGTTTAGCCTCAAAATAAAAGACATCATTTAAGTAGGTAGATATAGCAATACCATTAAAATCGTACTTAAATCCTTGTTCAAACAATAAAGAAACTGAAATAATGTTTCTGGTCAAACCAGGTGCAAACAAACAATTATTCAAAATAAGTACAAGGCCAGATGGACATGTAAGATGATATGTCCCAGTTGCAAGAACTGGTACTCTTTTCCCATCACCAACGATGAGCTCCATGTCGCCTTGTTTCAGCTTCTTCCACTTTTCAGGTTCCTGCAAGACATTAATAATGTGGTAGCCACATCCAGTGTCAAACACCCATGTGTTGCTGGAAACAGTAAAAAGTTCAATAACATAAATAGAGATACCTGAAGGGCCTGCACCATTGGCCTTGTTCATCCTCAGCTTAGCCAGATATTCAGGGCAGTTACGCCTCCAATGCCCCATCTTGTTGCATTCAAAGCATTGACGCTCCTCAGGGGGTGGTGCTTTAGTAATTGGCTTGGCTTTGTTGGTGGCATGCTTGGCAGCAACAACAGCTTTATTCTTGCCCTTGTTGTTATAACCCCTTTTCTTGGGATTGGGCTTTCTAAAACCAGCAGATCGAACTGTCAATACATGATTGACCTTGCTTGGTACATTCATCTCTGCCGTCTTCAGCATCCCATGCAGTTCAGGCATAGTCTTCTCCCAAGCATTCATATTGAAATTCATTACGAACTGGTCGTAAGACTTTGGGAGAGAGTTCAAGATGAAATCCGCTGCCATTTCATTTGACTGGGGGTAACCAAGTTTACTCAGTTGGTCGATGTACCCTTTCATCGTAAGCATATGAGCACTAACTGACGAGCCTTCTTGCATTTTGCAGCCGATAAGCTGCTTCATGGTGTCATAGCGTTCTTGACGGGCTTGTTTCTGAAACATGCCTGTAAGTTGCTGGATCATGTCAAAGGCAATCATGTCTTCCATATTCTTCTGAAGATCAGAAGACATGGTGGCTTGCATAAGGCAGGCTACCTCAATGGCATCCTCGTTATGCTTTTCCCAGGCTTTACGGGCAGTAGCCGAATTACCCTCAGGCTCGTTAGGAACTGGACCTTCCAGTACATAGTGCTTTTTCGCAAACTTGAGAACAATTTTCAAGTTGCGGTGCCATTAGAGAAAGTTGGTGTTATTCAGTTTATCTTTCTCAAGTATGGACGTGAGAGCGAAGGAGGAGTTATTTTCATGAGACATCTGTTAATGTAAGCAAAAAATAAATTATTAGTATTTTTGATGTTTAATTTCTTATTTAATTAGTGACCCATTAACAGTAATAAGAATAAGGATTGAGAATATAGCAGTATCAATAACTAAAGGCAGCTGTGGCACACAACATTAGTAAGTGATATTAGGTAGACTGACAACATTTGTCAATTGTGAAAAATGCACAACTCTCAAGTATGAGGCCACTAAGACAACTTGTCTATTTAGTGATACGTTTAGCCTCATCTATGCTCACTTTCATTTCCAGACAGCTGTGGCACGTAACAAGATATGAAAGTAATAGTCATCCTAAAACAGGTACATGTGGAAGAGCCGGATGTGTCAACGAAACTCTTGCACCTTGGAGGACAAACTACGCACCAAGTGCGGTGCTGTGGCTCCAAACACGGGTGTTTCGCATTATGCTCCAAGTGTCCCTTATAATAGGATAGCATAGACTATTGATTTTATATATATGGGATCCAATTTTAGTGTTTACCGAATAAGGGTCAAACACAACGAATGATCTAATCATACGTGCGTTGTAAAAACCATTTTTACTATATTTAATGTCGTGACATTTGTGATGAACCCTTTCATCTCTCAGGACACTTAATTTTAAATAACCTATTAAAACTAAGTTTGTCGCGACTTGTATAACCATTCAAAAGTTAATAGTTAATCTATTAAGTTTCTGAGTTTAAAACAATTTTAGATTGTGGAAACTCATTGGTTATATTTTTTAAAACAAACCATTTGTTTTTATAAACTTTTACAAGTTGCAAAATTGATTAGTTTTTGAACTTGTTACATTTTATTGCGGTTATGTTTTAAAACTCCTTTTAAAACCTTTTTGGTATTTGGTTGGTATGTTATAACATTTACAAGATAAAGCAACCAGAATATCAAATTAAATAAATATGTAAATCATATGGCCAAAATGCGTTTGATTTTGCTAGAGCCAAGTAGCAAAACAAACTAGGTAACGGGGTCACATCACACAATCAACCACAATGATGAATAGTGCATCTTGTGATCTTGAGCTGCTCCCACTGACCTCCAGATCCGTGCACCTTGATCTTGATTCTTCAGTTTTGTCTTCAGGTCTTTTGTCATTACAATATTTACAAGAAATTGAAATACATAACGAGAAAATGCAAAACCTATTCTATTACAACTTTGAGCCATCAAAATGGGCAAAACCATAATAAACCAAAACTGAAAAATTAAACAACCAAACAAACACAAGGTCGGGCCTGATTTACATATTCAATCATAATTTTATAATTAAACTGGGTAATTCTTTTGGTCAATTACAACTTTGACCAAATAATTATTTTTTACCCAAATAATTATTCAGATCTATATTTGGATCAGAAACTCAAAACATTAAACAGTTTAGAGTTTGTGATGTATAACCGGTTAAACTGACCGGATCCGATTTGCATGTTGTAAGCGTGGCTCTGGTACCACTGTTGGGAATCATAGTGGTATTCGTTTTGGCTTTTAGGTAAAAACAAGTTTAACCAATTAGTATATTAAATCCATATTTAATATAACGCAGCGGAATTAGGGTTTCAAACCTTTCACTTTTAAAATTCCCAATCAGGATCATGGTTACAAACATACAAACAGGGATATAATATTAATTAATCTAATCTACTGATGAGAAAAGATTATACCCTTTCGGTTAATGATTAACCGTTTGAGACACCGAGGTTCAACGAACGAATGCTAGAACACACATACGAACGGGCTTCTGATTCACCGTTGAAGCAGGAGATGGTTTGTGGTGATTGATCGGAAGCCACAAGTTGGGTTTATTTTTCTGGTGATCGACAACAGCAAAAACAAAATTTCCCTTCCTTTTGTTTTGTTTTGACAGCCACACAAATCCAAAGAGAAGAAGGTCTCTTTTTCTTTTTTTGGTGGATTACTCGACAGCAACAATAATAATCAGAAAAAAATATTTGTTCTCCTTTTCCTTTTTGACGGCAGCCAGCAATTAGGGTAGTCCACATTAAGATTAATCTCTTTTAATCTTATATACTTATTTTGGGCCCTAAAACCTAATCTAATTAGTTTAGGTCCAATACACAACATCAAGCCCAACATCATTAGTTTAATTAAATTAATAATTAAACTTATATAATTTATAACAATTATAAATTATAAATTCGTTCGTGAATACCAGTTAATCAAATTAAGTGGATTTAATGTTCGTTGACCAAGGTGCAACTCTTACGGGTCACAGCTCGGTTAGTTACGTTAATTTATCGGGTCCGTACATATAAATCCAACAATCCTTACCTCTAATCCATCAATTATCTTGTTTTCACACTCCAATTTCGCCTAATAAACGACCCTATACAAAAGGGGTATTATTAGGTTAATCAAAATCTCAAGAACCCTAATCTAGTACATGAGAGAGTTAGCATACCTTTAATCTCTTGAGACCTTCATGTTCACAACTTTGTTTACAACCTTAAGTTGTTGTCGTTCAAAAACTTCTTCCGATAGTGCCTGCAACGCCGCTCCTTTTTTTTCTCACACTATAGCTTCTTGTTTTGTTCGTGGCTTCACCCGATGATGCTGCAGCTTCTTGTTTTGTTTCTGATTTACACACTGCTCGAATTCCTTTTGTTTAGAGTATAACTTATGCCCAAATGGGCCTTTAAGCCCATACATATATATTTGAGGGGTTTTCTTTTATAATCACTCTATCTCACTTAAATTCTTAATAGCCACCAATGTGGGACAAAGTGAAAACACAAACAAACATTTAGATTAGAATTAGAAAGTTGTACCATATGCTATAAGAGTTGTAAAACTCTTAATTTTAAGAGATTTAAACAAATTACTATTTTATCCTTCTAATATGTATTATATAGTAGTATATATGTATATATATATATATATAGGGGAAGGTTCCATTGTTAACCATTCCTTATAGCGTTAACCGCTTAACCCTAGCGTTTTTTGCCCGAATCTTAGTTTTTTTTCATGGTTTTTATTATACATAAATAGGGGGCATTTCTTTTTTGTGTTTTTTCTAATTCAACACCGTTTAGAAGTTATAGTAAGTGTAAGTTACTTACACTTACTTACATTTACTTACATCAGATAGGAATTGTAAGTAAGTGTAAGTAACTTACACTTACTATAACTTCTAAACGGTGATGAATTAGCAAAAACACAAAAAAGAAACCCCCTATTTATGTATAATAAAAACCATGAAAAAAAAACTAAGATTCGGGCAAAAAACGCTAGGGTTAAGCGGTTAACGCTATAAGGGAGGGTTAACCTTTGATCCTTCCCCTATATATATATAAATATATATATATATATAGGGAATGGATCAAATAAGAATCCACCTTAATTGAGAAAACTCTATAACTCAAATCCAATGGTTCAAATTTCCAAGATTTAATCTAATGGTGACATGTGTCACTAATTAACTTTTAATACAAAAGGGCATTATGGTCTTTTGTGTTAATTACAAAAATCAGATTTAATATAAGAGTGACAAGTGTCACACTCTTAAAAAACCATCTATTTTCCTATTTTTAAACTAAAGTTCCCCCTTGATTTTTATACACTTATAACTTTTTTATACTATGTTATTTTTTATAAAAATTACACCATTAAACTCGTCATATTTTCCTCGTTAATTTCATTATAGTCATGCCAAATTCATTTCGAGCGTTCGTAATTACACTAACGTAAAAAACATAAGAAATGATTTTTCTCTTTTTTCAAAAATTTTCCATCAAAATTTTTTTCTCTCATCTTAAATATATATTACAAACTTGTTTTTTATTATAAAATTTAGTTAATTAGATAAATTTATATCAAATAAGATAGAAAATTAGATAATTGTAACGTAAAAAAATAATAAGTTACAGCTCGTTACATCAGTGTAATTATGAACACTTTGAAAAATTCAGCTCATTACATCAGTGTAATTAGGAACACTTTGAAAAAATTCAGCTCATTACATCAGTGTAATTACGAACACTTTGAAAAAATTCAGCTACCAGGAATGGCAGGGCCGGCGCCGCTCTTAAGCAATGCCGGTCTTAAACAATGTAATTTCGAAAACTTTAAAATTTTTTGACAAAACTATACTTGAATTAAAGATAAAAATGTGACAAATTTAATGGTGTAATTTTTTTAAAAAATAATAATGTATATAAAAGTTATGAAGGTTTAAAAAATTGGGGGGTAAACTTTTATCTTAAAAATCAAATCAAGTACACCTCACAAATCTCCAAAATACCCTTAAAGAAATCTCAACCACTCATTTTCCCAGATTTAATATGGACTACACATTTAAAATTCATTAAATTAGACAACCAATCAAATTGGGTTTTGTAACATCTGTGCCGAAAACGACGTCGGAACTGTGATCGCTACAGTAACTCAGGTACACATTTCGTAAAACTATGTTTATGCTATTGACACAAAAAGCTTAACACAAAACTATTATGCGATTGTCTGAAATCTGCTTTAAACCTCATGGTTTAACAGTCAGAAACACATCAGACAACACAGAACTGACACACAGATGCTTGATTTGGTGCTATTATGTATAAACGTATGCGAGGTTAAACAAAACAAAACTATAATAGTTGTTGTTGCAGAATGCTAAACCGACGAATTATTCGTAGAGGTGACGATCTGTACGAATAAATCTGAAAGCTTAACGTTCTGAAATAATGACTGAAAAGTAGAAAACAAAAGTCAGAAAGCAAAACCATCGTCGTGTTTGTTTGAGTGACGATTCGAACGAATACGCGCGATGGTGACGCGTTATGACGAAACGAAAACGAATACGACACGAACGTCAATAATTTAAGAAAATAAAATATTTTTTAATGTTTTACAATTTTGATACTCATCAAAATTAAATAAAGAAACCATTTTAATTTAAAAACGTAAAACTACGCGTTACGTTTCGGAAACGCAACGAAAACACGAACCGAGCAACAAAAACGAACCCGAACTCACTCGGGGTATAAATACCCTAAATGAGTTCAACCAACTCACTTTTCTCATCTTTATCTCTCTCTAAAAACCCTAATCACGGTTTTCATTCCCTCACTAGATTTCAAACTTGAAATCACCATATCTCCCTCAATTCTCGATGAAATTGAGTGATTCTTGAACCAAATCGAAGCTAATGATCTCCTCTATATGAAAGTACAAAGGATCTGCTCAAAAATCCATCGGATCTGAGGTAAAGATCATGACTTTTGTGGCGATTTTAGGGTTCCTAAACCCCTATGTTGAACTCTTCTTGAAACCAGCCAATACACCTCGAAATCCTAGGGAAATCACTCACCAACATCATAAGATAGTGTAGGAACGAAGAGGATGCTAAAACCTAGCCTTGACCCACGATGGATGAGGGCTGCACGCCTAGTAGCCACTCGGCCGAATGGCAAACAGCAGATGGTCGAAAGGCCAATTGGCCGAATGGCTAGCCAACCTCCAAGTCGAATGACTCCATTCGCTCAGTCTTCTTTCGTCCAGCTTTTCCTTCGCCAAGCAGGGCCATTCGCCAGCCAGACATACATTCGGCCTAGTTCTTCATTCGGTTGGCCCAGGCTCATGCGGCCGCACCTCATTCGTTCGGCAAGTCTTGTCTTTCGGTCGGCTGGGCTAATCGAGTTAGGCTCCTTCGGCCTGATCACTTTCGGCGCGAGTTATCCCCATTCGGCCGACACCCTCATGCGCCCAAGCTCTTTCGGCTTAAGGACCCTAGGTCAAGGGATAACGAACCAAGAACATGAGGGATAGCAGGGTGTACATGGATGGGCTACGTAAACCTTGTGCATGCATGGGAGATTTCTAGGTTTCTTAAACAATAAGTTAACTTGGTTTCTCAAAACAAAGGTGATGAGATGGTAATCACCTCATGCTAATGAATTAAGATATTAATATTTTGTCAAACAAATGATAAACTTATAGTTGCCTATCTCATGGAAATTGAGGATAAAACAACGGTTTATGCAATAACGCTAAGAGTTTAAACATAAAGCAAGAACTACAATGAACCAAGAGATATAACCTAGTATAATGGTGGATATTAGCACTCAATACCTAGATTACTATTCTACTACCAACAATCAACTTAGATAGTCCTACGGGACTTCTAATCTAAGTTGTATACACAAGCGATCTAAGAAACAAGGAAAACTAAAACGAAATATTAGACTTAGAGTTAATTAAATTAGATTAACTTAAGTCTAATAAACTAAACTATGATACTCTTAAAATACAATATGGTTTTAGAAAATAAAAGCAATGATAACCTTCCTTTAATTAATTAAATGATTTATAACTTGAAAGTTAACTAAAAATAAATTACTTTACAAATGCTTAATTAAATCCTATGGGTTCACGGGGTTCACTTATGGGTAATACCCTAGACCAATTAGATGAAACTTTAGAAGACACATTAGTAATGTAGGACACTTAGTTGCACACTGAGACCGAAACCCCAGTTGCGTCTATTATAACGACTTATCGTAATCAAATCTCTAAAAACAACTCAAGTGTTGAAAATACTTAAGCTACAAGCAAAGAGCGTGCATTATCTGTGGTAAACCATACTTAGCAACACAGGTGAGTTCATTATCCCTTTTCAAACTAATTTGAGTTTTACTTCGGGACTGAGAAGCATGTTAAACCTTTTAAACAAATGTTCAACTGTTGCAATTATGCTATTATACTTATTCAAAATACAAATGCTAATGCTATGGGTTTATGCTAAATGCTGATGCTATGGGTTTATGCTAAATGCTAATGCTACGGATTTATGCTAAATGCTTCTGCTACGAGTTAATGCTAATTGCTAATACTACGGATTTATGCTAAATGCTAATGCTACGGGTTAATGCTCAACGCTAATGCTACAGGTTAATGCTACACATAAATGCTATGGGTTTATGCTAGATGCTAATCTTAATGCTAAATGTTGATACGATGTGCTAATGCTATCGGATAATGCTAACGCTAACGCTAAATGCTAATGATTCTATGCTAATGCTAGTGCTATTTACATACACACTAAATGCTTGAAATGCTCAGAATACTTTAAACTTTGTATGCTTTATATGCTTGCCATGCTAAAACAACGGTTTGGCCTCTCAGTGCTTGCCTTACCGGTTGTGAAGCTAGTACTTGTGCACAAGATACGTAAACACTATGCTATATGAATGCTATAAACTTGTATGCTAAAGCTATTGGCTATGGTAGAACATACTGTTTTGGCCTCTCAGTGCTTGCCATAGGGTGTTCTCCATAGTCCGGACAAGAGGAACAGACTGTTGGTCTCTCAGTGCTCGCCATACAGTGATTTCTCACTCATGGTTGTGATATGTGACTAGGATGATTCTGGACTTCTCTAGTTGACTTTGTGTCATCTTATAAATCCTTTATCATAACATCGATGTTGCTAATCATAATTTGATCCGATATGGATTGATACTGGATTCCTTAGGGTGTTCAGTTGTCCATAAAGGTAACTCACAAAGCTAGACTTGCAGATGCTATTGTATGCGTGTTGAAACTTACAAACAAAATGCTAAAGCTATGATGGGAATGGGAATGGATGGTAGGTAGAATGCTTAATTATTATTAACAACAGTGTCAAATGCGAATTAGTATGTGGTGGGAAGGCGTCTGGGCGGGTCGTTGGCTCGACTCAGGGGTATGCCTTATATATAAGCATACCGATTTGGATATTACATGTGAAGTTAATGAGGTTAAGGTTTTACTAAAAGAGGTTTGCTAAAGCTATTTTCTTTAAACTTATAAACTACATGAACTCACCAACCATTGTGTTGACCTTGTTTTACTTCATGCTTTCTCAGGTGATGAACATGTATAAACTAAGGCTTTTGGATTGCATACTAGGCTGCCCGAATAGAGGACCTAGTTGATTTTGGAAGCACGTCTTTTGTTATTAATACGAATCACTTTTGATGTCTTGTACAGTTACAAGATAGAAAACAATTGATTCTTTTTGATAGGTTTACCGAGTTAAATTACTGAACATTGATATTGTAATTTAACTTTGTAATCCTAGTTAATGCTTGATTGTGCTTTAATTATTCTTAACATTGATTCTATGTAAACAATCTGATCCTCATGATTATCACATACGATATCGCGCCCCGAGAACATTCCACCTGACGGGGAACACGATCCGTCCCGCCGGCTCGGGGTGTGACAGGTTTATAAGTTACCTCAATTACCATGGGTTACCATTCACTCATTTCCCTATATATATATATACATACATATATATATATATATACATATATATACATACATATATATACATATATATATACATATATATACATATATATATACATATATATATATACATATATATATACATATATATATATACATATATATATACATATATATACATACATATATATATACATATATATACATACATATATATATACATATATATACATACATATATATATACATATATATATATACATATATATATATATATAGGGAGAGGTTCAAATGTTAACCCTCCCTTATAGCGTTAACCGCTTAACCCTAGCGTTTTTTGCCCGAATCTTAAAATTTTTTTTTTCATGGTTTTTATTATGTAAAAATAGGGGGGGTTTCTTTTTTGTGTTTTTGCTAATTTATCACCGTTTGAAAGTTATTGTAAGTGTAAGTTACTTACACTTACTTACATTTACTGCATCAGATACGGTTTTGTAAGTAAGTGTAAGTAACTTACACTTACAATAACTTCTAAACGGTGATGAATTAGCAAAAACACAAAAAAGAAACCCCACTTATTTTTGCAAAATAAAAACCATGAAAAAAAAAATTTTAAGATTCGGGCAAAAAACGCTAGGGTTAAGCGGTTAACGCTATAAGGGAGGGTTAACAATGGAACCTTCCCCTATATATATATATATATATATATATATATATATATATATATATATATTGGGCATGGAATTGTACATAACCCACTAAATGCGCGAACCCATATAATTTTGGCAAGATGAAGCCGAATCTTGGATTTTTTATATCTTTTTCTAACCAACATTCGGCTTCATCTTGCCAAAGTTATTTGGGTTAGTGCGCATTTAGTGGGTTATTTTTTGTGCCCATCCCTATATATATGTATGTATTCATTTGACATATATATATATATATATATATAGCGAAAGGTTCCATTAGTAACCCACTCCAAGTGTGATAACCATTTAACTACATTTGATTGGTTCTTGAAATAATGTGTTTTAAAATACGTAGTCCATATTAAATCTGGGAAAAATATGTGGATGAGATTTGTTTAAGGGTAGTTTTGACATTTGGTGGGGTGTACTTGATTCCTTTTTTAAAAAAAGTTTACCCCCTCAATTTTTTAAGCACTCATAACTTTTATATACATTATTATTTTTTTATAAAAATTTCACCATTAAATTTGTCACTTTTTTATCTTTAATTCAAGTATAATTTTGTCAATTTTTTTTAAAATTTTCGTAATTTGCACTGATGAGGCAACGTTTTACATTGATGCAATGACGTTTTACACTGACATAACGAAAATGCATTTTTTACACTTATTTGACATTTGGTGGGGTGTACTTGATTCCTTTTTTTAAAAAAATTTACCCCTAATTTTTTAAACATTCATAACTTTTTTATACATTATTATTTTTTTATAAAAATTTAACCATTAAATTTGTCACTTTTTTATCTTTAATTCAAGTATAATTTTGTCAAATTTTTTTAAAATTTTCGTAATTTGCACTGATGCAGCGACGTTTTACACTGATGTAACCACGTTTTACACTGATACAACGACGTTTTGCACTGACGCAACGATATTTTGCACTGACTAACGAAATACATTTTTTTAACACTGATGTAATCACAATGATGTAACGAGCTGAATTTTTACAAAGTTTTCGCAATTACACTGATGTAAGGAGCTGAATTTTTACAAAGTTTACGTAATCACACTGGATTTTTTCAAAGTGTTCTTAATTTTTTAAAAGATTAATGAACTAATTTTTGTAATAAAAAATAATTTGTAACAAGATGGAAATATTTTACGTTGGTGTAATTGCAAACGCTCGAAAAAATAAGAGAAAATTACGAACGCTCAAAATAATTTGTAAAACATTTTAAAGATGGAAATATTTTGAAAAACGAGAAAATTGTTGTATTTATTGTTTGTTACGTTGGTGTAATTACGAACGCTCGAAAAAAATTAAAAAAAATTGGCATGACTATTATGGAATTAACGAGAAAAAAATAATTTGTAACAAGATGGAAAGATTTTACGTTAATGAGAGAAAATTACGAACGCTCAAAATAATTTGTATAACATTTTAAAGATGGAAAGATTTTGAAAAAACGAGAGAAAATTGTTGTATTTATTGTTCGTTACGTTGGTGTAATTACGAACGCTCGAAAAAAAGTCAAAAAAAATTGGCATGACTATTATGGAATTAACGAGAAAAAATAATTTGTAACAAGATGGAAAGATTTTACGTTGGTGTAATTGCAAACGCTCGAAAAAATGAGAGAAATTACGAACGCTCAAAATAATTTGTAAAACATTTTAAAGATGGAAAGGTTTTGAAAAAACAAGAGAAAATTGTTGTATTTATTGTTCGTTTCGTTGGTGTAATGACGAACGCTAGAAAAAAATTCAAAAAAAAAATTGGCATGACTATTATGGAATTAACGAGAAAAATATAACGAGTTTAATGATGTAATTTTTATAAAAAAATAACATAATATAAAAAAGTTATAAGTGTATAAAAATTAAGGGGGAAACTTTGATTTAAAAAAAGGAAAATGGATAGATTTTTAAGAGTGTGATATGGTTAGAAATAAAAAGTCCATAATACCCTCATTAAAGCAAAAAAGAATCTATGATGTGAGTGAATCTGATTAGCTTAAATGGGTTAATAGGTTACCACAAATATGGTGGGTTCTTATTTGAACCAAATCCTATATATATATATATATATTTATATACTAGCATTAAAAACCCATGTATTACATGGATTTAATATATAAAATGTTACAAATAATAATTTTTATAAAAATTTATATGTTAGATTTATCAGATATTGGTGAAATAAGAAGTATTAATATCTAGAAATTATAAACAAATAATAATAATAATAATAATAATATTCAGTATTTAAAATAATATTTAATTTAAATCTTATTATAGTTTATCAAGTTTACTAAATTAGTAAATAATTAAATAAGTAGAGTAATACATTTTCATATTTAATTATTTAAAAATGCTAGAATTTATTAGGAGAGATAGGCGGGAAAACAAATTCAAGATTTCACCATAATGTAACACGTGTTTCCTAAATATATTCCTTTACTAGGTTAAAATCCCGTGCATTACACGGGTTGAAAAAAAAATATATATATATATATATATATATATATATATATATATCTCGTAACAAAAAGTTATGTAACTAAAAAAACATGTAAATTGTATAGTTTAACTAAACTCTTGTTTTACACAAAAAGTCATCCAAATATGTTTAAAAAAATTTGATGTATAATTATAAATTGCATTTTAATTTAAATTTTTTTCAACTATGTGTTATCATTTTTATGTAATGTAATCTATAAATTTTAATTTAATTAATGTATACTTATTCTTCTTTAACACACTAAAATTAACTTGACTTAGAATTTTTATTAATACATATAATTTGGATATTTAAAAATATTTACTTTTTATTATTTTAATATAGTGTATTTTTATCATTCAAATCATCAAATCATATTAAATATTTAAAAAAAATCACTCATAAAATCAATTAGTACCATTAATGTTTTATTTTTAAATATTTTAAGTAAGAGTAAATTGTCATTTTCGTCCATATGGTTTGCTCACTTTTGTCATTTCAGTCCAAATGTTTAAACTTCAATATTTTGTTCCTTATGTTTTCATTTTATTGTCATTTTGGTTCTTATGGTTTTCGTTTTATTGTCATTTTAGTCTAATAAAATTTAAACTTTTAGATTAAAACGACAATAAAATGGAAACCATAAGGACGAAAATAATGAAATTTAAACTTTTGAACTAAAATGACAAAAGTTAGCAAACCATAGGGACGCAAATGACAATTTACTCTTTAAGTAATATAATTTAAATTTGATGATACTTGAAAAACAAAATAAAAGTTATTAAAAAAGAATATAAGTTTATTTAAAAGCTACATGGTTAATTTCATTTTAAATCCAATTTATTAATAATATATTAATTATTCTACATATTAAAATTCATTATCCTTAATTCCTAACAAAATAATAAATATTGATAATTAAAGAGGAGAGAGAAGCGGGAAACTAAATTTTAGATGGCCTAGAATTGTGCCATGTGTCCCCAAAGATTTTTATTTATTATATATAATAGATTATAATAGGTAAAAATATATATATATATACACACACACTCACATATTTATTCCAACATATATTCATCTTGTTTGTGTTTGGTCTGGTTTAAACCGAAAGTAGACGGGTTGCCATTCAACTCAACCAACCATCTTTTATTTGAATATATTTAACCCGTTCGAACCCTATTTGACACGTTAACAAATAAATTCTTTATTCTTTATTGTATGTATGTATGTATGTATGTATGTATTAATAGTCTTGAGGTACAAGGTGTTACCCTTGTTATTTTTTTTTTTTACAAAAATTACTTTATTAAACTTATTTCATTTTTTGTCTTTAATTTAAGTATAATCTCTTGATTTTTTTCCAGCATTTTGTAATTGCATCAATGTAAGTCTTGTTACTTTTTTTCAGTATTATGTAATTCCATCAATGTAATTCTTGTTTCTTTTCCATCGTTTCTTAGTTACATCAATGCAAATCTCGTCATCTTATTTTGTAACATATGATTTTGCCATCTTATTTTTGAACAATCTAAACCTTTGGATTTGAATCTTAATAATTTTATATTAAATCAATGGCTAATGTAACATTTGTACATTTAGTCATGGTAGTTGTAAACAGTGTTAGAATCAATGTGTTTTCATATCAGATCTATCAATGTGATTCATGTGTTCATAATGTGCTTGTGTGTTAGGATCTTTATTATTCAGGAACAAGTATGTATTATTTATTTACAGTTGAGTCGCTAAGCAAGAACAATATCATATTATATCGAAACAGTGGTGGGACGGCGTCAGGTACGGCAGGTAGCTGGAATCTGGGGTATGCCTTATACATATACTGCGTTCGGTGTAATGGGATAGTGTTAGTGCGTAGTGTTGAAACGAATATTATGACATCAATTAATTAAACAAGAATCGTAATACGTAAGCGAGACTGAGTACAGTTATGGGTGACGATCCATAATGATACGAATGTTGAACTTATAATTATGATTAAACGACTTTAAATAATTAATACGATCGAAAAACGTACGCGATAGCGTATATACACGTAATTGTATCTGTTTAACGATCTGACAACGAACAAAGAGAAAAAATAAGTAAAATAAATTATTTTACATTTTTACAATTTTGAAACTCATCAAAATGATGAGAATAATAATCCTTTATTTTGAATCGCGTAAAATACGCGTTACGCTACAAAAAACACTAACCGAACAACCGAAACGGACCCGAATACCACGCGGACTATATAAACCATGAAGATGACCATTTTCTTCATTTATTCCACCAACAACCACTTCTCTCTCTACAAGCCACTCTCTCTCTAAAAACCGAACTTCAAACGCGCGTATCTCCTTCGTTTCTCAACGGATTTTGGTGTTCTTGGCTCCCACGCGAAGCTCTCGACATTCCCTACACGAAAGTACAAGTGATCTAAAGATTTGTCTGGCCAAAAACGAGGTATGCTCGAATGAAAAATCAGGAAAATAGGGTTTCTTGTGTGTTTTGTTCAAACCCGACCCATAGCCTACTCTTGCACCATTATTTTGAGTTCCGCACTTACAGCAACCATCCTTGATGTTGGATTAACTTGGATCGAGGACTGGAACTAGAAATTGGAAGATGATGATGGTGCAGGTCGACAGGTTCGTGGGTCACAGCTAGCCGAACCTTCGACTGCTTGATGCCGAACCATATGGAACTCCACGAGCCCTGCATGGTTCGTTAACTGTAGGACCAATTTGGAGCACGGAAACAACCCGGTTCCAATGGAGATCTGCTCTACAGCCTTTGGAATAGTGCAAAATCCTATTCCAGGGTTTTCCAATCGAAACCAACAGCAACCGTGGTGATTCGAAGGTAAGAGATGAACATTTGAATGAGAATCGAACACCACGAGCTATGAATCGAACTTGGACAGCAAGAAACTCTCAAATCTTCAGAGGTTTGACACTGGAGCACACAGAGAAGAATGAGGGTTCTTAGAAGTTAGGGTTGAAATGATTTTGAACTTGTATATATAGGCAGCTGACATTCGGCCGAATGAGAGGCCGAAACAACTCATTCGGCGAATGACTTCTGTCGAATAGGTAATTCAGTCGAATGAGTCATTCGGCGAATGACTCATTCGCTGAATATAGACATACTCTATTCTCATTCGGCGAATGACTTCATACTCTAGATTCATTCGGCCGAATGAGCAATACTCATACTCAATTAATCAATAAACCAAATCACCCAATCATATAATCAAATAATTAAAACATAAACATTAAGAACAATATAAAAAGACAACTTCCATTAATAACTTGAATTTTACATGATGAATATTACAAAATAGAACTAGGGACATTAAGTGCATCTACAAACTCCCCCTTGGACCTAGTTCAACTCTTGGAAGCGTCCTTCTTGAAATACTTTGCAGAGATAACTTTCCAGTCAGCTCCAGCGTGGATCTTGAAAATGCTGCAGAGACGGATCACTCTCATAAACTGTAATGCTTGCACCATGTCTTGAACATCAAAGAAAATCTGGTGCCTAAACAAAGCTTGGACATCTTTGTGGGATAGGTTGGTCAACCACATTGGCTAAAAAATCCTTACAGTCTCCCACTGCTTGTCCTTGCAGAGTACAATCACTGCTTCTCCAGTACGACCGTCATAATACCACCATCGGAAGCCTTCCATAAAATCTTGTCGCATCTTCCTTAGAGGAATCTTCTTCAAGAATTTAGGGGGAAGCCACTTCAGGATAACTTTGTGTTTCCGGGTGTCTCCATCAATCTCAGGAAGATAATAACGTTCAGGCTGTTGAGGTTGGAAGTTCACCCATCGCTTACGGTACTCGTACTGGATCTGTCTAGAAAACCAAGCAGACATCCCTGAGTCTTCACTATAGAGCATCTTCAGACGAGCTAATTGATTTACTTCAAACCCAGGCAACGTCTTGAAGTCATGAGGATGCTTGAAGTAGTCTATTCCCTTTTCTCTTTTCACTGCATAACATCCGAGGTCGTGGAAGAATGCCCAGCTAAGAATCTGACCTCCAGCTTTATAGCCTTTGGTCCTATAAACCTTCTTATGAGTAGCTGGCATCTTCTCAGTGCTCTGTCTCTTTAAGACTTCCCAATAAGCCTCCCACTCCTCTTTCCTTTTTCTCTGTTCATCGGCTTCAGACTTGCTGACTTCGACCTGTTCTTCCAAGTATCTGACCAGAAGATCCTCTGTTTCTTGATCAAATGGTTCAGTGAATGTAGGCAGCTCATCTTCAGCCGATGCATATTTAGGATACTCCTCATCCGTAATATCCTCCAGAATAACCTCATCTATATCATCAAAAGGTTCTGGCTCTGGCTTATCAAAAACAGGAACAGAGGTATCGTCAGTGATCACCTCATCAGGACGGCGCAGGGGGTGTGACAGGTTGGTATCAGAGCCAAGGTTGTAGAGAACTAGGAAAAACCCAATGTTTAATGACCTAGACTATAACCTAAGCTACCCAATAGGACTAAGTGCTATAGGCTTGAGGATACTTAGGATCTAAGTGACTTGAGTAAGCATTAAGTCCATACTAAGCTTGAAAGATCTTAGGGATACCTTTCTAAGATTAGATATCGAGTCAAGGAATTTGAATTGGAATTCTATAATTTTAGAAACCGAGTTAAATTTCTCACACATATTCATTTATGGATTTCAGAGGCAAGGATCTGTATTCTTAGTATCCTTGATCTGAAATTCTCACACAGAGTTCATTAAAGGATTCCAGAGGCAAGGATCTGTATTCTTAGTATCCTTGATCTGGAATTCTCAATCAGTGTTCATCAGAGGAATTTAGAGGCAAAGATCTGTATTCTTAGTATCTTTGATCTAAAATCCTTATCATGTCCATTATAGGAATTTAGAGGCAAAGATCTGTATTCTTAGTATCTGTGATCTAGAATCCTTGTCATATTCATCATAGGAATTCAGAGGTCCAGATCTATAATTTTAGAATCTTGATTTGAAATCCTTGTCATGTTATCATTATCAAGTGTTCATTATCACAGGAACTTTACAACTTAGAATCTGTGTAACAGTATCCTTTAGTTGAAGTTCTCACAGGAGATCATTATACTCGATACTGTAGGTATTGAGAACCTAGGTTAATTAACCTAGGACACACATACTAAAACCTAAGGTTTTAATTTCAAGTAAATTAAGAACCATGGTTTACATAATCATAACCATATTCTGAGAACAAGAGACAAACGTGAATCAAACAGAATCAAACAACAGTTGGAATCTTAGCCCCAAATATAAATGACGGATTAACGCTGATGTGCTGAAGTAAGTGGTGGGCGGTGAGAGCTTGCCCTATATATAAGCTTATTTCAGTATGTCATGGGAAATCCGGCGTTCGTATTTGAAGTGAGGATTCGGGAGCAACTGGGATCATTGAACATTAGTCAAACACATGGGATACAAATATTTGAGATACAATCATTGGTGAATCAAATCATTGTGCTAGTCAAACTTGGATGAATCAAACATTGCGAGCGAATCAACCAAGTTGTGAACATTTTGTTTATGTAAACCTTAAGTGAAATTCTTAAGTGATTACATCATTAGTACTTACTAACGTAGTTTAACAAGAAAAATGTAGAGCACACATATGACCTAGTTCTACATGTTAACAACTGTTAGTAGGTGCACGCATAACATAATCATAAATCAATCATGGAATCAATCATAGTTCAAATTGATCAAAGATCATGGGATTCTTAATCAATGGAATATACATGGAAATCAATACAAACATGTTGCCAAATGCTAGCAAGGACATGATCGTGGTATATCGAAGCGGTGGTGGGATGATGTCTGGGCTGGCAGTTTGCTTGACCTTTTCGTATGCCCTATATATAAGCTATCTTCGGTATATTGGGAAAGTGTCAGTGTGTAGGTTTGGTGGAGTGAGATCATGGAACATTATACATATTCACATGAGAAGTATGCTAATGAGCTGATTGCTTATATGTGTACATGCTCATATTACAATTGAATGATAATACTAGTAGTATGGATATATTACTGACCTTATCATGTAAATTCAATTGTATCCTTCCTCATTACTGACCCACTTGTGGCTTCTATTCGTAGAATGCCTCCCCGACGTGATCCTAACGGAGGGGGTTCGACAAGTGGCAACGATGATGAGATCAACAAGATTGCCGAGCCATCGCTGTACGCTAAGCCTCCTAAGTACGCTGGTACCGAAGAAGCTACTGGCCTACTGCAGTGGCTGGAGAGCATCGAGGATATTCTTGATTTCATGGGATGTCCTGAAAATCTGAAGGTCAAGATGGCCTCGAGCGCTTTTCACAAAGGCGCACTCACCTGGTGGAATTCCGATAAGAACACCAGAGGACGGGAAGTCGCATTAGCTTTACCATGGGAGGAGTTCAAGAAGGTATTGGTGGAACAGTTTTGTCCACGCCACGAGCTGAAGAAACTAGAGGTGGAAATGTGGAACTTGGTCCAAGACAGTGGCGAGAACGCAGAATATACAACTCGTTTCCATGAGTTGTGCATCTTGGTGCCACACCTGGTTAGTCCTCTATCCCGCAGGATAGAGAAGTACATCGAAAGCTTACCTCTAGTTGTCAGAGGAACTGTGATGGGGAATAACCCCACTACTCTGGAGGCAGCGATTCATCTTGGAGCTAGCCTTACCGAAGAATACGTTAAGTCTGGGGTGCTCACCTGAAAGGGGTACAAGAGAGCACAAATTGATGAAGGCAAGAAGCCTGAACCGTACCATCACAAGAAGAAAAAGCAAAAGACAATCAAGAACTATGCAGCCCTGACTGCAGCTACACCCACTCATGCTACACCCATTACTGCTATGCCACAATCTGCCACAGTCAGAAAGTCTTATACTGGCACGTACCCACTTTGCACCAAGTGCCAATATCATCACCTACCCAACACTCCATGCAAAAAGTGTCTCAAGTGTGGACGGATGGGACACTTGGCAGCTACATGCCGCTCTGCTCATCTTACTGCTACCACTACCACTGCTGCTACAGGTGGAAGGACCTGTTACAATTGTGGGGCAGAAGGAAACTTCAGAAACCAGTGTCCAAAACTCAACAACAACACTGCTACTGCTCGCGCTTTTGTTATCGGAGCTGCCGAAGCACGCGAGGAGCCAGCAGTTGTCACGGGTACATTTCTCCTTAATGGTCATTACGTTTCTATCATATTTGATACTGGTGCTGATAAAAGCTTTATCTCTGCCCATACTGCTTCTTTGCTTAACATAGAACCATCTATACTTACTACTCCCTATACCGTAGAAGTAGCTGATGGTAACACCATACTTGTAGATTCTATAATACATGGTTGTGAATTAAGATTAAACGACCATCTTTTCCTCATCGATCTTATTCCTATGACACTCGGAAGTTTCGAAGTTGTGATAGGAATGGATTGGTTATCCAAAAACAATGCCAAAATTGTATGTTCGGAGAAACTTATTCGCATTCCTTTACCGTCCGGCGAAACGATGAGAATCTATGGCGAGAAACTTTTCCGCGGATTGAAAATTGTGTCGTGCATCAAGGCGAGGAAGTACTTGAGGAAGAAATACTACGCATTCCTGGCTCACGTAGTAGAGAAGAAACCTGAGAAGAAAGCAGTTGGATACGTTCCAGTCATCAGAGATTTCCCTGACGTGTTTCCAGAAGACTTTCCTGGATTACCACCGATCCGGCAAGTGGAGTTTAGAATCGATCTCATCCCTGGAGCAAACCCAGTGGCGAAGTCACCCTATCGATTAGCACCATCTGAGATGCAGGAACTGTCTAGTCAGCTTCAAGAACTTTTAGACAAAGGTTTCATCAGACCGAGTTTCTCCCCTTGGGGAGCTCCGGTTCTCTTTGTCAAGAAGAAAGACGGTTCATTTCGTATGTGCATCGATTATCGTGAGTTAAACAAGTTGACAATCAAGAATAGATATCCTCTGCCCAGGATCGATGACCTGTTTGATCAATTACAGGGAGCAACTTGCTTCTCTAAGATTGATTTACGATCTGGGTATCACCAGTTGAGAGTAAATGATGAGGATATACCAAAGACTGCATTTAGAACTCGATATGGACACTACGAGTTTGTGGTTATGCCATTTGGGCTGACCAATGCACCTGCAGTGTTCATGGACTTGATGAATCGAGTCTGCAGGTCGTATTTAGATCAGATTGTTATTGTCTTCATTGATGATATACTGATCTATTCAAAGACGGAACAAGAGCATGAAGATCATTTGAGGAAAGTCCTAGAATTACTAAGAGAAGAACAACTTTATGCTAAATTCTCAAAGTGTGAATTTTGGCTAAAGGAGGTTCACTTCTTAGGACATGTAGTAAACAAAGATGGGATACATGTAGATCCAGCAAAGATTGAGGTGATTAAGAACTGGAGTACCCCTTCTACTCCAACAGAAATTCGTTCATTTCTGGGTTTGGCAGGCTATTATAGAAGATTCATCGCGAACTTTTCAAAGATAGCCTTGCCACTTACTACTTTGACCCAGAAAAGTCAAGAGTTCATATGGGGACAGAAACAAGAAGATGCATTTCAACTTCTTAAACAGAAGTTATGCAACTCCCCTATCCTTAGTCTCCCAGAAGGCAGTGATGATTTCATTGTCTACTGTGATGCTTCAAACCTTGGTCTCGGTTGTGTACTTATGTAACGGGATAAGGTCATTGCATATGCTTCAAGACAACTCAAGGTTCACGAGAAGAATTATAATACTCATGACCTTGAGTTAGGGGCTGTGGTCTTTGCTTTGAAGATTTGGAGACACTATCTGTATGGTACTAAATGTGTCATCTATACAGACCACAAGAGCCTGCAACACATCCTTAATCAGAAAGAACTCAACATGAGACAACGGCGTTGGGTTGAGCTTCTAACTGATTACGACTGTGAGATTCATTACCATCCGGGTAAAGCCAATGTGGTGGCGGATGCTCTTAGTCGTAAGGAACCAGTCAAACCAATTCGTGTCAGAGCCATGGAGATCAACACACAGCCAAACTTGAAGGATTTGATTCGTATTACACAACAACAAGTAGAAACAGACAATCAGCTTAAGGCAGACTTAGACTGCGGAATTGGGAAGAAATTGGAACCTCAATCTGACGGGGTGTTATATCTCAACGGCCGCATCTGGATTCCAAAGTCAGAAGAATTGCGCACACTCATCTGTGATGAGGCTCATAAGTCACGATACTCAGTTCATCCTGGAGCAGATAAGATGTACCAAGACTTGCGGGCATCTTACTGGTGGCCAGGAATGAAGAAACACATAGCACTATATGTGGGAAAATGTCTTACATGTTCAAAGGTCAAAGCAGAACATCAAAAGCCTTCGGGACTTCTGCAGCAACCTGAAATTCCTCAATGGAAATGGGAACAAATTTCCATGGATTTCATAACCAAGTTGCCGAGAACTCCGCGAGGTTACGATTCGATTTGGGTGATCGTTGATCGACTCACAAAATCTGCTCATTTTCTCCCAATTCGAGAGGATTACAAGATGGAGAAGTTATCTACATTGTACATCAACGAAATCATTGCACGTCATGGTACTCCAACATCAATCATTTCTTATCGTGATAGTCGTTTCACTTCTCGCTTTTGGCAATCATTGCAAAAGGCTTTGGGAACTCGTGTTAATCTAAGCACGGCATATCATCCTCAAACCGACGGTCAAAGCGAAAGGACTATCCAAACACTAGAGGACATGCTTCGTTCTTGTGTGATTGACTTTGGTGGGAGTTGGGATACTCATCTTCCACTCATTGAGTTTTCATATAACAACAGCTACCATACAAGCATTCAATGTGCACCATTCGAAGCGTTGTATGGTAGAAAGTGCCGATCACCGGTCTGTTGGACCGAGATTGGTGACTCACAGATCGTAGGACCAGAACTCATTCAGGAAACATCAGACAAAATCACAATCATTCAATCAAGGCTTAAGGCCGCACGAGATCGGCAGAAGAGTTATGCTGATCGACGTCGGAAACCGCTTGAGTTCCAACTCGGTGACCGAGTCTTACTCAAAGTTTCTCCCTGGAAAGGCGTTGTCCGATTTGGGAAGAAAGGGAAACTTGCACCAAGGTACGTTGGACCTTTTGAGATCCTGGAAAGGATTGGTCCCGTAGCCTACAAACTCAAACTTCCAGTGGAGCTAAGAAATGTTCACGATACTTTTCATGTATCGAATCTTAAGAAATGCTTAGCGGATCATGATGTTCAGATTCCACTGGAAGACATTCAGATTCAAAACAACATGCAGTTCATAGAACATCCGGTTGAAATCATGGATCATGGGGTCAAGAAACTTAAACGCAGCCGTATCCCGATCGTAAAGGTACGATGGGAGGGCAAACGCGGTGCTGAGTTCGCCTGGGAACGTGAAGACAAGATGAAGCTTAAGTACCCTCATCTTTTTACAGTATCTTCGGCTAGTTAATTTCGGGACGAAATTCCCTTAACTAGGGGAGACTGTAACATTTGTACATTTAGTCATGGTAGTTGTAAACAGTGTTAGAATCAATGTGTTTTCATATCAGATCTGTCAATGTGATTCATGTGTTCATAATGTGCTTGTGTGTTAGGATCTTTATTATTCAGGAACAAGTATGTATTATTTATTTACAGTTGAGTCGCTAAGCAAGAACAATATCGTATTATATCGAAACAGTGGTGGGACGGCGTCAGGTACGGCAGGTAGCTGGAATCTGGGGTATGCCCTATACATATATTGCGTTCGGTGTAATGGGATAATGTTATTGCGTAGTGTTGAAACGAATATTATGACATCAATTAATTAAACAAGAATCGTAATACGTAAGCGAGACTGAGTACAGTTATGGGTGACGATCCATAATGATACGAATGTTGAACTTATAATTATGATTAAACGACTTTAAATAATTAATACGATCGAAAAACGTACGCGATTGCGTATATACACGTAATTGTATCTGTTTAACGATCTGACAACGAACGAAGAGCAAAAATAAGTAAAATAAATTATTTTACATTTTTACAATTTTGAAACTCATCAAAATGATGAGAATAATAATCCTTTATTTTGAATCGCGTAAAATACGCGTTACGCTACAAAAAACGCGAACCGAGCAACCGAAACGGACCCGAATACCACGCGGACTATATAAACCATGAAGATGACCATTTTCTTCATTTATTCCACCAACAACCACTTCTCTCTCTACAAAATTCGTCCAAGCCACTCTCTCTCTAAAAACCGAACTTCAAACGCGCGTATCTCCTTTGTTTCTCAACGGATTTTGGTATTCTTGGCGCCCACGCGAAGCTCTCGACATTCCCTACACGAAAGTACAAGTGATCTAAAGATTTGTCCGGCCAAAAACGAGGTATGCTCGAATGAAAAATCTGGAAAATAGGGTTTCTTGTGTGTTTTGTTCAAACCCGACCCATAGCCGACTCTTGCACCATTATTTTGAGTTCCGCACTTACAGCAACCATCCTTGATGTTGGATTAACTTGGATCGAGGACTGGAACTAGAAATTGGAAGATGATGATGGTGCAGGTCGACAGGTTCGTGGGTCACAGCTAGCCGAACCTTCGACTGCTTGATGCCGAACCATATGGAACTCCACGAACCCTGCATGGTTCGTTAACGTATCAGCCGAACCATTTGGATACCCAGGCGAACCCTAGTTCCCCTCAGCCGAACCCAGCCTGGTCACCGATCCATGTGCATGCCGACGAACCCTTCTGTAGCAGCGAACCTCCACGATTTGGCTGAACCCCATGCAGATTCACAAACCCTATTGAGGGTGACGAACCTTAGAGTCATGGCGAACCCTAGAGTCATGGCGAACCCATGCAAGCTGAACCATAGACGAACCATGTTGAAACCATGCAGCGAACCTCTCCTACGCGAACCCAGACGAACTTTGTTGGGCACTTTGGCCGAACCTTGGTGGCTTGTGCATGACCGGCGAACCTAGACCCTTGAACTCCAAAGGTTCGCTGCCCAAGTTAGCAGCCATGACCCCTTCCGGCCCAATTCAATTTTATTCGGCCCAACTTCATTAGCAATTGGTCCATAGACTTAAACCAAGCCCAATTGAGTTATATCAGCCATTATGATCTTTAATTGGCCCAATATTGCTTTGGACCCTTACATGGCCCACATACACATGGTTGGCCCAACTCAATTCTTTTAGGCCCAATCCATTCTCATTCAGTCCATCATGATCCTAATTGGTCCAATATTATCTATGGCTTTTACATGGCCTATATATATATATATATTATTGGCCCAATACCCCAATTCACTTGGCCCATTATTAACCTAAATGGCCCATGGTGAGGCCTACAATGCAAAGTGTCTATGAATTGATCTTAGTTGGGCTAAGTTTAACCTAAACTAATAATGAGATCAATTCATAATCACAAGGGGTCTAAAACACCTGAACATATCTATACATTTTCATGTTAATCAATGGTTCATCAAACTCTTAAACACATGTGATGTTGTGCAAACAAGTTTGTGCACAAAAGAACATTTCACATTCTTTTCATGGATCCATGATCAAACAAGTGATTCAATCATGACTTTCAAGTTACACAACGATCATAATCATGAGATCAAGTAATCATGAGTTAATCAAGTTCAAGTTAACACAAGTCAATCAATGAATCAAGATCTATACAATTATAATCTTATATCTTATGTATGATTACAATGATATAGGAACCAGTTAGAAGTCCTGTTTGCTACTTGCTATTTGTTATAGTTCAGAGTCTACTGCAGACAGGTGAGAACATTAGCCCCTTTTTTTACTGTTTTTACAACTGTTTTGGGGTGGAACACGTGATCAAATGCTCTTAAATCAATCATATTTCATGATACATGTTTCTGTTACTTGGCAAACATTACAGGTTCACTTTAGAAATCCAAGGGATTTCTCAATGGTTTTCAAAGGAATTATCAACCGTTTATGATTGTTTCATCATCTATTTAACAGTTTCTACTAAAAAGGTTTTAGAAAAGTTCTTTAAACTGTTTATATCAGCTTTTGCTCAAATGGTTTTTATAAAGGATAAACACTTTTAAATAATGGAGTTTATAAACCCTTTTACTCTAAGCTCGTGTTTTCGAAATTAATCTTTTATAAACCTTGTTGTTATACAAGGACACTATCTCATGTACCAAATCAAGGGTTTCAAAACAAGGATTCATTTCGTGGCACTAAATCAAGGTTTTCAAATCATGTTAAGAATATAGGGCATTAATCTTTGGTTTTAAAGAAAGGTTCAAAAGCATGGTGTCCATCGTTGTAAACAAACTTATAAACACATCAAGTTTCATATTCATTAGCGTTAGTACTGGGTGATCACAACAAGGGAAAGCGGACACATGTTGGGCAGACCGATTTCTGGAGTTAGCTTTTAAATTTGTTTTATAAGCTAACTGCATATTTCTGTTACGTATGGTTATTCACTGTTGCTAACTAATTTCCTGACTCCAAACGTAGTTTGGGACTTGATTATATGTTGGTGTTCGTGCAAACAGTCTTTGGACTGTTTACACTCGTTAGACATACTTGATGTTAGTTTGGGTTGCAACTTATCCATGTAATTCATTTATTGCTTTAAACATATGCCTTACATTACAGATTCATATTTCAAATGTTAAACCTATTGTTCTCACCAACTACTTCTGTAGTTGACAGTTACTTTTCACGTGTTTCAGGTAATCAGGTCTAAGGCATTTTCTAAGGGACAACTAAGGAGACCATTCTAAGATAGAACAAGATGAAGAAACATGCTAGGATGGATTAGAAACACATTAAATCCTAAATGTTTAATTGTCTTGTTTGAAGTCTTATTTTGTAAACAATATTTTTGGGTTTGTAGTTGTCTTTCTTTTGGTAGATAGATTGTCTGTAACTAAACAACTGTCTAAACATTTTGAAACATAGTAATCCATTGTGGTTGTTTTTATTCAATACTTGTGCATGATTCAACTCTTCATACGTCACCGCGCCGTGGATTCCGCACGCGGCGCAGGGGGTGTGACAGCTAATATAGGATTAATCGGCTAACACATTTATGGTAGTTATTATATATGTGAGTACGTCTGTATGTGAAACATGCACTTAATTTTTATTTTATTTGAACATATATTACATATCTAACTAAAAAAGAAAAAAAAATAGAATGCTAATTGAGGTTGTAAGTCCAGATCTGATCAAGACTCGAGGTTTATGGCTCTAATCGACATCAAATAACTCTAAAGTGTGCGGAACCCAGATTAGAATCACAAGAAGAGATGGAAAAATGCAATCTTTGTATATTTAGTGAAGTTCACAAGAACAACGCCTCAATACGACTAGAGAGCAATTGCCTTGGGAATCCAACCTAGAATAGTACAAAATACGTTTATTTATACTACTCTAAGAGTACTCGAACCCGATACACGAAATTGGTTCGAATGCCCAAAAATCTAAGTACACGAAATCATTGTACACGAAATTAACCAAAATCAGGTCTTCAGCTGGTCACAGGTTGACTTTGTCAGTCTTCGTCTCTGAGTGGGCTCTACAAACTCCCCCTAGACTGATGAAGTCAACAAATAGGAAGTGCGAACGAGTGAGGACCTGCACCAGCATAGAGCTTCATCTCCATAGTAAATACAACAACCCTGGTGAAAGGTTTTGCCTCTTCATCCAAATCTCCATACACTCTGATAGGTGTATCATGAAGCTTCTGCATATCTTCTTTACCATACTTCAAAAGATCCATGGGATCCAAAATCATATCAGTGTCGTTGATGTCAACCTTAGTTCTAAGGATAAAGGCTCGTGTCCCATTCTGTCACACCCCGGGCTCTCGGCGGCCCGGGCGCTGTGACCCGAGTTGGTTTCATGAACAATACAGTCTCGGTCAGAGTTTATTACTCCTTTTCATATGTTTTAAAAGGAAGCGTTATTTTATGAATTCATAATTTTCAAATAATTCACATGCATGGATGTAAAAAAACGTTTTTCATGATTTATAAATAGTTCATACGCGTGGGTATGAAAAACCACATTTCATCGTTTGTTAATAACTTTTCAAAATAACTTTTCAAGATTTAATAAATCTTCATACGCATATGTATAAACACCATCATTTCAATTTATAGCAAACCGGATTTTCACAAGCACATAATTACACATAATTCCAATAGCTCTATGGTCTCACCACAAGATCTTATTCAAGGCATCATACGCCAAGAATCTCTAATCTTGCTTCTTGTTTATTTTTCATTATTACTTGGAAAGTTTTTTAAAATAAAACGTCAACATAATGTTGGTGAATACAAATAACAGGCTCGAGTAGCATATTCGGTCCTTTAACCATAATTAATAATGGCAATACTACACATTTAGTAGGTTATTTCACTGATCGATACAACCACTGCATACCCTCTGGTTAGGTTGCCTGCGGAGTGCATCTTACGTATAACCTTTCAGCCCACGCTACCAGCCACATATGGGAATTTCTCCCATAGCGGATACAATTTGCAAATCGTACGTATACTAATGGCCTAAATGCTGGTCTAATAATATCCCTTTATGCGTCAAAGTTTAAACATACCATGCTCATAAAAATTCATTTATAAATTTAAAAACAAGTTAGATGTATTCACCTAAACTTTTGGTTAGCTGAGTGACAACTTAGAGCTTCTCAATATAAATTTGGGCAGCATTTCTGCTTAATCTGTTTTTATAACTATTTGCAAGGATGATTCCTGATGCATTTATTTTCTGTTCCTAAAATAAATCATCAACATACTATTTGTACATATATAGGGTCGGATCTTAACTTTAATAATATCCAAAAACTTAAATTTATGAGTAAACTAAGAGATTGAAAAGCATACCTAATCGCGTAAGGACTTCATAATTCTTGAGCATTTCTTAACCGTAGGCACGAATGAATATGGTTTGTCGTTCATGGCTGCTTTTATTTGTCTATCAAATATTTCTTTGAAATAAAGCAACCTATTTATGTATATATATGTTCAACCGACTTTAACATGCCAATTGATGAATTTTATTAGGATGACATGAGTAGATGAGATGATGCTCATCTTTTACGTGTAAATCAAAAGCTAGTTTGTCAATTTGATTCATCACCTCACTTGCACACGTGCACTCTTTCTATTTTTTAAAATTTTGTTTAATAATATATTATTATAATTAATATGGCTCAAATTTTTTTTTCTATTACAACTTTTAAAATATCACGTTTTATAAAATTTTAAATATATGGGTAGAACCTGCTCATTTTTCTCTACGTTTAGACCTAAGTTTCATTAAAAACGAAGAAAGTTTAGTTATAATATATTTTATTAATTTTAGGTAGTCTCCTATAATATTAACTCATCGTTCAAACAACGACTATTTCTAATAATTATTTTATCCTACCTATTTGTATAAACGAACGCTAAAAATTTTAAGCGTTTATTTCTACTTTTATACCCTCGAATAATTATATTTACAAAAAATATTTTATATTATTATACGAGACCTTACGTTTGTAACTAATCGTTTTTATTATTTCATTTTTGGCTAATAATATTTTAATTATAAACGAGAGTATTTTATTTATATCCTCAAAACGGGATGTTACATCCTCCCCACCTTTGTTTTAATCTCGTCCACGAGATTATTGAAATAGATGTGGATACTTATTTTTAATTGTTTTTTGTGACCACCGTTCTCTTGTGTATTCAGGATCACGTCTGGAGTTCCATTTAATCTCAACTTACATCAGCATTTCTTTTAACGTTTAAGTCTCTTTTCTTGTCGATTTTTTGATTTAAATTAGTTGTTTTTTGAAATTTTTGTTCAGCTCAACATCTTGTAGAGGCATTAATACTAACTCGTTATCTAAGCATTTTTGAAAGTTAAAACGTGAAACACATCGCGTAGAGATATAATCTCATTAACGTGTAATTGAGCTAATTTATCTATAGAATAAGTTTCTTTCATTTGTAGGAAATGAGCAGACTTATTTACTCTATCAATGATAACCCAAATCGTACCATTCTCACGACTAATTGGAGGAAGTTTTGTTATAAAATTCATAGTTATCATTTCTGTTTTACAGACAGGTAATTCAAGTTTTTGCAACATATCAGAAGGCTTCTGATGTTCTGCTTTAACTTGAGAAAAATTAATCATTTTGTAACTTATGCACCTATATTTTTTTTTTCATGCTAATCTACCAATAGTTTTCTCTTAAATTTTTATACAATTTTTTTTCACTTCCTGGATACATCATATATTTGGATCGATGAGCTTCTTCTAATATCCTTTCTAATAATATGCTAGTGGCCGGCACCTAGATTCTTGCATTCATTCAACGAATGACATCGTCCCCTTTTTACTAATTGTTAAAGCAAGCTCATCATTCCTTCTTTTGCTTTATTTTCATTTTCATGCGCTTGTCTTTGTGTCTTTAATCTGAATTATCAAATCAACTTGTAGTTCAATCCTTAGAGCGCATACTCGTTTTGGATTCTATGCCTCCTTTCAGCTTAAGGAATCTACTACCACATTCACCTTTCCTTTATGTTAAATAGTTTCACAGTCGTAGTTGTTTAATGTCTCCATCCACCTTCGTTGTTGTATATTCAATTCTTTTAGGATTTTGGAATCAAAGTTTGTTATGATTTTGTCCATTGTCCCTTACAGCAGGATTCACATGTACTGCAAATTATCATTCCGTGTGCACCTGCAATGGTAATTTACCTTGCATAATTACCCTACTTCATGAACATGGTACACAATTGAGTTAATCTAAAAGTTCATAGAATAATAACTTGTCGTACCAATTTTTTTTGTGCTTTAACAGATGTTTGGTTTAACTAACCTCAATCAAATAGATTGAAGAAGTTTGTTTTGTAATAACCGTAAACTTTGATTCATTTAGCATTTGCAGGAAAATGGGTTAGTTTTCGTATTCATATGACGTTTAGAGTGACAAGCTTTAACATGCTGGGTTATTATAAGTCCTTAACATTCTTCTGACTAAAGATATCTTTTAAACTCTTATGGTCTGTATAAACTGTGAAATTAACTCTGTAAAGTTAATGTCTCCACAACTTCAATGCAAAGATAATCATGCCTAATCCCAATTCATGAGTTGCATAAATATTCTCATGGTTTTTTACTAACGTGATGCAAAGGCAATCACCTTGTTTCATTGCATCAATACACATCCTAATCTTGTATAAGAAGCATCACAATAGACAACAAGTCTTCAACACCTTTATGTAATGCTAGAATATGAGTGTGAGTCAGCTTATCTTTAAGGATTTTAAAAGCTTCAGTTTGTTTAGGAACCCTTATCAAATTTTTCTGATTTTCTAGTCAATAAGGTGAGAGGAATGATTATTTGGGAAAATTTCTGAATAAATCGACGATAATAACCTGCCAAGCCTAAGAAACTACGCACCTCTGTTGGTGACTTGGGGTTTTCCCATTTGGTAATAGCCTCTATCTTAGATGGATCCACTTGAATAACTTGAGCATTAATAAAATGCCCCAGAAATTGTACTTCAGTGAGCCAGAAATCACATTTAGAGAATTTAGCATACAATTTCTCATGTAAATGTTTCTTGAGATTAGTGGTGCACAAAAAAACGGTTACCCGAACCGAACCGGTTTTGGGACCGGTTAGAAACCGGTTATTGGTACCGGCTTGTGCCACGTGGAAAAACCGGCGGTTAGAGACCGGTTGGGAGATTTTTGGGCGAAACCGGTTTAGAACCGGTTAAAGCAAAACCCGTTTTTTTGACCGGGTAGAAACCGGTTAACCGGTTATAGCTCAAAATGTAGTCGTTACTAGCCGTTGGAGACAAAAAACTAGCCGTTGACACCGGTTAACCGGGTATTAACCGGTTAACCGATCGAGCAAAATAAAAAAAACTAGCCGTTTCTAGCCGTTTTTTACAATTTTTTGGACCATTTTGCCCCTAAACGTTAGTATAAATAGATGGGGATTGTTTTGGTTTGATCACACAACATCTTACAACATCTCTTCTTCTTAAACGCTCGAAAACGATCAAATACTCTCAAAAACGATCTCCTACTTCTTCTCGATTCAATCTCCTCTTCTATTACGTTCGTAATTCTAATTCAATCTTTATTTCATCCATGGCAAGCTCACGAAGTGCTCATAGTTCCGTTGGTGTTGGTGCATCCATTCAAACGAACCAACCGTTGTTAGAATAAAAACTACAACGAGGAACAAAGAGCTATTTCAACATTTCGACTTATGCGAAATGTCGAACGGTGTCGATAAGGCACGGTGCAAAGGTTGCGGTACTTTTCTTAAACCGGAATCTAATTCTACTTTAAGAAGCCATTTGACGAAGCATTGTGTTGTTGTCAAAAATAATCCCGCAAACGATCAAGCACAAATGTCTCAAGAGTGCGGGGTTTGGAATTTCGATCCCGACATAGTTCGTGAAATGATGGGGAACTTGGTGATTCAAGAAAGTTTGCCATTCAATCATTTTGACAACCCACGCTTGACGAAGATGATTCAAAAGGCGCTACAACCACGATATCATCAAGTAAGTCGAACTACTATTAGACGTGATTGTTTAAAACGTTGGCGTCAAGCCAAACAAGAATTAATTTTAGGTTTTCAAGATTTAAAAACCGGTGTTAACCTAACAACGGATGTTTGGTCGGCACCTCACGGTTTGCCCGAATCGTACCTTTGCGTTACCGCGCATTGGATTGATCCCGATTCTTGGCAAATGATGAAACGTACGATTGCGTTCGAAATGTTTCCGTATCCTCACACGGGGGATAATTTGTTTTACATGTTAGATGGAATAATACAAACATTCCATTTACAAGATAAAATACTTTCTATAAGTTTTGATAACGCTTCAAATAATACGAATGCTGTTCAAAAATTAAAACTTAAATATAAACCGATATGTAACGGTGCTTTTTTTCATACAAGATTCGTTGCTCACATTATTAACTTGGTTGTGAGTGATGCTCTTGCGGTTGAGGGAATGAATATGTTAAAAGAAAAATTTAAACAAATGTTAAAGGATGTTTTTATGAAAAGCCGTAGAAGATATTTGGAATATCAAAAATTATGTGAGGATACGAACTCCATCTTTTTAGGTCCGTCTTGGGACGTACCAACAAGATGGAATTCGACTTGGCGTATGTTTAACAGCGCCTTACGACAAAGGGAAACCTTGGAAGTATTTCATAACAATTTAGTGGAAGAACGTAAGGCTAAAAGATTTAATCGCCGATGTTGGGACGCCATAGGAGAATTTACTAGTTTATTTGGAGTTTTTAAAAATTCAACAACAATTTTATCGGGAGTTTATTATCCCACGTCTTGTTTGGTTCTTCAACAATTATGTATAATGACAAGAAAAATTAACGAATTTCCATCGACGGGTGAAAATAATGAAATATATACAGGAATGTTACTTTCAATGAAATTAAAACTAATGAAATACTTTCAAGAAATGTCGCCCGTATTTACTTGTGCGACGGCATTAAACCCATGTTTCAATGGTGCCGGCGTTGAAACATTAGTTGATGAAATAGTCAGTGCTTTGGGTTTGGATTTGGAAGACCCAAACTTTGCAACAAACACTAAAAATAACTTTAACAAATGTTTTCAAAATATGTTTGATCATTATTTACAAAAATATGGTGAAACATCTAACATACAACAAACAATGTATGCGGCTTCTAGTTCGAGTAGAAGCCAAGATGTTAACTCTGATTTATTTAACACATTAAGACAAAATGTAACTAAACGAGCCCGAGGTACTAGCGCAAGTAGCGAACTAGGAAGGTACCTAGGGACAGATTGGATTTCCGGTCTTACGCCGGAAGAATTTGAAAACTTTGATATTTTGGCCTGGTGGAAACAAAAGGAACCCCACTTTCCGATTCTATCTGCCATGGCCCGTGATTTACTAAGCGTCCAAGCTTCTACGGTAGCTTCGGAGTCTGCTTTTTCTCTTAGTGAAAGGGTTTTATCGATACGAAGGACGAGGCTTACTCCTGCATCATTGGAGATGTGCATTTGCTTGAAAGACCATTTGGACGCAATGGAACGTGTACAAGACCACACACAACTTGAAGGCGAGCTTGAGATAGAAGTGACAATACACGATGTTGAAGTTGAGGAAGGAATGACATTCCCACTTTCCGACGAAGAACAGGCAATGGATGAATGGATGCGGAACAATAGTCCGGAACTACAATCCGAAGCACCAAGCGAAGACTAGTTTCTATTTTCAATTTTGTATTTAATTTTGTAACTTTAAATCTTGTGTAATTAATTTATTTTAATGAAATATGCTATTTGAAATCCTTACTAATAAAGTTCATTGAATTTTATTTAAATTAAAACCTTAAACTAATAATTACTAAACCCTAATAAACCTTAAACTAATCAAACTAATATTAAACTAATAACTAATAAACCTTAAAATAATCAACTCATAATTACTAAACCCTAATAAAACCTTAAACTAATCAAACTAATATTAAACTAATAACTAATAAACCTTAAAACCTTAAACTAATAATTACTAAACCCTAATAAACCTTAAACTAATCAAACTAATATTAAACTAATAACTAATAAACCTTAAAATAATCAACTCATAATTACTAAACCCTAATAAAACCTTAAACTAATCAAACTAATATTAAACTAATAACTAATAAACCTTAAAACCTTAAACTAATAATTACTAAACCCTAATAAACCTTAAACTAATCAAACTAATATTAATCTAATAATTACTAATATTATTAGGGTTTAGTAATTATTAGTTTAAGGTTTTAAGGTTTATTAGTTATTAGTTTAATATTAGTTTGATTAGTTTAAGGTTTATTAGGGTTTAGTAATTATTAGTTTAAGGTTTTAAGGTTTATTAGGGTTTAGCAATTATTATTTATTAGTTTTAGATTTGATTTTGTTAAGTTTTTTATTATGATTTTTTTTATTATGATTTTATTAATTTAACTTTAAGGTTGAAAACATATAATAAAAAAAACGGTTCAATACGGTTACGGTTCAACACTCTAAGTCTAACGGACGGATCAAACGGATTAACGGATAAAAAAAGGTTTAAAAACCGGTTTTTGAACCGGTTTGGCCGGTTAACCGGTCCGGTTTATACCCGGTTCGGTTCCATAGGTTACAGATTTTGGGTTAAAAAAACCGGTTAATAACCGAACCGGTTTTTAGGAAAAACCGGTGAACCCTATGTACCGGTTAACCGGTTCGGGTAATTTAAAAACCGGTTTGGACCGGTTAACCGATTTGTGCACCTCTACTTGAGATCTTTCTAAATGTTTAGAGAATTTAGCATACAATTTCTCATGGCTCGTCTAAATGTTTCTTGAGATCTTTCTGTCGCACCCCGGCCCACTCGGCCTTGTCGGGGGCGCGAACAACAGACTGTCAGCATCGCAGTCTCTGGTCATACAGTTGCGAGACCTATATGTCTGGTTGCATATGTACGTCCAATAACTTGGATGAAACAGTTTTGTTACAATCAAAGTTTCGGAAGTAAAAGTTTAAGTTGTCAAAACGACATTGTAAATATAAGTTGCAGAAGCATGAGTTTAAAACAGTTTCCAAATCATAAGATGTTATAGTACGGAAGCGATTTAAGTAATCATCATTACATAACTAGTCAAATGTTTAAATGTTCTCGAAAGACCTAAGACACTAAAACTGATGCATGGACTCCATCCTAGCATCCTAGCCTTTGTGCACGTGCCTTAGTTACCTGAGAAAACATGCGAGTAAAAAGGATTCAACAAAAAGGTTGGTGAGGGCACATGTTTTTCATAAGCAGTAAACATCAAAATGTTTGAAGTAGGAGTTGCTGATTTACATATCATTACAATGCAGTATCGATTGATAGCTAGTCAATACATTTATATTATATGTGGGTTCGTACCGAAGCTGACAGTTGTGCCCCCCGCCATGTCCATCACAAGACAATGGCAAAGTGTGTTGGTCAATATTGCACCCATTCCGGCCTCCAGTCGAGTTGGCCTCCCAGGCGCGATGGGTGGGGCTTGTCGGGCCCAAATAGTACTATTCAAGATTACCACGCTAGGCGCTCCGCGCTAGTAATGGTCCAAGGAGTATCGTGAGGACTTTGAGTTTGTGATGTGCGCCACACATATACATATAATGATAAAGCATGTCCATATGTAAATAAAAATGAGTTGTTGTTCAAAAACAATTGTAATGCAATGTTTTCTCCCCCAAAGGTAGAAAATGTAAAAAGGGGTCGTGATCACACCCGATAGTGCAGTTTCCGGTTTTCGTGTGTTCGCTACCTGCGAATGCTAGCAATCCTGCTAGTAAGCACCTATAACCATATAGGTGTGAGTATGAGTTTTGTGGTGTGTTGTATCCCATACAACTCCAGGTGTCGGTGTGCTCAATCGAGTGTGCGTGTTTTGACTTGTGTTGACTCGACGAATCGTTCGGAAAGGTTTCTATACTTAGAATTTTTCTATTTTTGTAAAGTTTGGTTGTGAAATCCCATTTCATAAAGTCAATACTTCTAGTATGTTTATATAAACACGTTTAAACACTTAAAACATATTGTTTATGCATAAATCACCATTTATGGCGTTTGTCCCAAATAAAGTTTCCTAAAATAGTAAGTACCCGTTTAAAGATCCGTTTTCACAAATAGAAGTTTCCGAATATGTTAAAAACCATTTTCAATCATATTTCAATAATTACAAATTATCAAATCATGTTAAAACATCAAAAGCCCTCTTTTGTTTTTACAAAAGTTTCCATATAAGGTAAGTTTCTGCAAAATCATGTTTTTGACAAAATCAAATACCCAAATGTGTTTCTAAACACTTCAATATGCATTTTACAACATCTAGACATGTCTAACATGTCTAGATCATCACAAATCTACATCATGCAACATAAAAGTTTCCTTTTATGGCAAGTATCTCAAATCATCAAAATAAGCTATCCAAAACTCAATCCCAACAATCCTATATACTAAAACCAGTAGATCTATATCAATATCACACAAAATCACCAACAAATTCATGCACAATAGCCACATGGAGTTGCATGTGGGTGGATGTTCATGCATATGGGTTTTTACCCATTGCATGTTCGATCTAACCATAGATAAGTATAGGAGACTACCTTTGAAGCTCTTAGGTGGCTGATTTTGAGTTAGACAGAGGTTGTGGAGCTCCTAATGTGGCTGGATTGGATCTTCTTGTTGATTGAGAGCTTCCCAAAGTTCTTTGATGTCCCTATGGACTTCAATCACCAAGAAATGGCTTCAATAGTGATTCCAAAGAGTTTGGGTGTTGATTTCAGAGTATTTTGGTCAATTTGCAGAGGAAATGCTCGGTGGTGTGTGATAGGAACCGAACAAATGAATTGGGGTTTTTCTTAAAAAGAATCTGTCTGTTGGGACCCGTCGCGTACCACCAAGGCCGATCGTGCATGGCCTTGGCGTACCGCCAAGGATTTCGGAGGACAAACCCCCGCTCCGCTCCGCTTCGCATACCGCCAAGCCTTTCGTCGAGGGGTCTTGGCGTACCGCGAAGATTCCATTTCTCAGTTTTTCAATTTCATTGGTTTGATTTCGCTCGTGATCGATTCCTAACGTTTATCCTAAACATCTAATACATGTTTAGCACTTTTTCACATAGTAACACATATGATTGCTTGTTTTATTGTTTGTTTACCAACGTTCGTGAGACTCGTGTGTGTGTTTCGATAATTCCTCGAATTATCCTTGATAGTTTACGTTCGTCGCTACGAACCGTTTGCATGCTTGATTAACCATAATCAACATGTATTGCACAATCCAATAATTCTTCGAATTATTTTTTTGCGTTTGTGTTTGTGTTTGTGTTTGTGTTTGCCACACTTGGTTTCCAAAACCAATGTGTAATGTACAATTCAATAGTTCCACTAACTATCGTTTCGCAGTTGTTTGTGTTTGACTCATCTAACTAAACATAAATAAATGAAATGCAACAAGTATGAATGTGAAATGTAAAGGGTGTAAGAGTCGCAATTTACCTGAAATTGCCGGGTGTCACATCATCCCCTTGTTGAAAGAAATTTCGTCCCGAAATTTGGTTGTAGTGTTTGAGAACAAAGTTTTTCTGGTTTTCACATCATCCCCTTGTTGAAAGAAAATTCCGTCCCGAAATTTATCCGTTGTTGTTGGCGTTTCACGTTTTCTGTTTGAAGAGGCGGGGATATTTGCGCATCATCTGATCTTCACGCTCTTACGTGAATTCAGGTCCGCGTTTCGAGTTCCATCTGACTCTGACAATCGGAATCCGACGTTGCTTAAGTTGTTTGACCTCACGGTCCATGATCTTTACCGGTTCTTCCACGAACTGTAGCTGTTCATCCACCTGGATCTCATCCAGTGGAATTACAAGTGTCTCATCTGATAAACACTTCTTCATATTCGAGACATGAAATACGTTGTGAACTCTATCGAGTTCGGCTGGTAGGTTGAGTTGGTATGCTACCGGAGCAATTCTTTTTCAGGATCTCAAATGGTCCAATATACCGTGGGTTCAGTTTGCCTCATTTCCCAAAACGAATAACACCTTTCCATGGCGAGACTTTCAGAAGGACTCTATCTCCTACCTGAAATTCCAAAGGTTTTCGGCGTTTGTCGGCATGGCTCTTTTTACAATCGCGAGCCGCTGCCACACGATTTCTGATTTGCACAATTTTCTCTGTTGTTTCGTGTACGAGTTCCGGTCCTTTGAGCTGACTGTCGCCAACTTCCGCCCAACAGATAGGTGATCGACATTTCTTGCCATAGAGTGCCTCAAAGGGCGCTGCTTTGATGCTCGTATGATAGCTATGATAGCTATTGTTGTAGGAGAACTCCACCAATGGTAGGTGAGTTTCCCAGCTGTTACCAAAGTCTACTATGCACGCTCGTAGCATATCTCCAAGAGTTTGTATGGTGCGTTCGCTTTGGCCATCAATTTGTGGGTGATATGTTGTACTCATATCCAACCGTGTACCAAGCAAGTTTTGTAATGATTTCCAGAAGTTAGAAGTAAATCTGGCATCTTGGTTAGAGATGATGGAGATTGGCACTCCGTGTCGCGAGACTACTTCCTTCACATAGATTCGAGCCAGTTTCTCCATTTTGTCGTTTTCCTTGATCGCAAGGAAATGTGCTGACTTGGTCAGTTGGTCCACAATTACCCAGATAGTGTCGCATCCGCTCGGAGTATGGGGTAATTTGGTAATGAAGTCCATAGAGATTTGTTCCCACTTCCACATGGGAATCTCTGGTTGTGTGAGTAATCCAGATGGTTTCTGGTACTCAACCTTGACTTTGGCGCAAGTCAAGCATTTGCTCACGTATGTGGCGATATCAGCTTTCATGTTTGGCCACCAATAAAGGACTTTCAGGTCATGATACATCTTGTCAGATCCAGGGTGAATGGAATACCAGGACTTGTGAGCCTCGTCCATCACAAGGTCTCGTAAGTTTCCGTGATGTGGAACCCAGACCTGTTCCATGAAATAATGCAAGCCATCGGCTTTCAGCTCAAGTTGTTTTTCCATTCCGCTTAGTGATTCAGCCACTAGGTTTTCTTCTTTCAGTGCCTCAACTTGGGTATTACACTAGGTTTTTCTGATAGGAGTTCGAGCCAGCGTCGATGTCGCATGTTCAGTTCTTTCTGCTCGAGTATGTGTTGGAGACTCTTATGATCTGTGTATATATTAGTGCAAATACCATGGCTCCAAGTTCCAAGTCATGGGTGGTGTAGTACTCTGCCTTGGAACAACTCCTTGGAGCGAGTACTCGGTGAGTACTCTGCCTTGGAAGCCGACTTTTGCAACAGTGCCTCTATCTTAGATTTATCTACATGAATCCCTTGTTCATCCACAACATGAACCAAGAATTAGACTTCTCAAATCCAGAAGTCGCACTTTGAGAGTTTAGCATACAGCTTCTCCTGCCGTAAGAGTTCAAGAGCCAATTGAAGGTGTTCATTGTGTTCTTCTTGAGTCTTAGAGTAGATGAGAATATCATCCATGAAAACAATGATAAACTTGTCGAGGTAGAGTTTGCACACTCTATTCATGAGATCCATGAATATTGTGGGTGCGTTAGTCAGTCCAAATGGCATGACCAAAAACTCATAATGGCCATACCGAGTGCAGAAAGCTGTGTTTGGGATGTATTCTTCTTGAATTCTCAGTTGATGATACCCAGATCGAAGATCGATCTTGGAATAATAACTTGATCCTTTCAGTTGATCGAACAGATGCGGGGTAAGGGGTATCTATTCTTGATAGTCACTTTGTTCAACTCACGATAGTCGATGCACATTCGGAACGTGCCATCCTTCTTCTTCATGAATAAGACTGGAGCTCCTCATGGTGAGAAGTTGGTCTAATGAAACCCTTGTCCAGCAACTCCTGGAGTTGGTTGGACCGTTCCTGCATCTCCGAAGGTACAAATCGATAGGGTGCTCAAGCGATAGGTGCTTCTCCCGGCACGAGATCTATGCAGAACTCTACTTGTCGAGGTGGTGGTAGTCCTGGTACATCCTCAGGAAATACGCCGGGATAGTCGCAAACGACTGGGATATCTTCTATTTTCTTCTCTTCTTCAGTCTTGTCGGTGATAAGTGCCTGAATGGCTGTGTATCCCTTTCGTAGGCATCTGTGAGCTTTCATGCACGAGATAATGTTCAGAGGAGTGTCGCTCCTTTCACAGTTGATGTCTAGGGTTTGTCCACTAGGGAGAGGTACGCGCACAACCTTATCGTGGCAAATGATTTCAACTTGGTTTTCAGACAACCAATCCATGCTTACTACGACAAGAAAACTGCCTAGTCTAACTTGCATGAGGTCTATCTTAAATTTGTGATTTGCTAGCTCTAGGGTGCATTCTCTCAAAATGTGCTTGGTTACGATTAGTTTACCATCAGCTAGCTCTACTGTATACTCAACCTCTAAGGGTGTTGGGATAATGGCAAGTATTTCACTAAAATCCTTAAATATGAAACTTTTCTCAGCTCTAGTATCAAACAATACAGAAGCGTAATGATCGTTTAGGAAATACGTACATGTTGCAAGATTTGGATCCTTTCTGGCTTCCTTAGCCCCGATCATGAAGGCTCGTCCCTTCGGACCATTGTTCTTTCCATTGTTGTTTTTCATATGTGGGAAGTCCTTATTGAAGGGCCCAGGTTTTCCACATTCGAAGTAGCCCTTTGGTGGTTCGAGTTGTTGTTGTTATGGCTGTGGGGTCTTTGTCAACAGTTCACCCCTGCAGTCTTTAGCGATGTGTCCTCCTTTGCCACAACATTGGCATCGGATAGAGCTACACTGTCCCAAGGCATGGTGTAAGTTGCATTTGTTGCACTTGGGGAGTTTGCCTGCATAGGCTCCTGAGCTTTGATTTGTTAGGATGGGTGGTGTGTAAGATTGAGGTGACACAAACTTACGTTGTTGTGGTGGTGGTTGAAGTGTAACATCAATGCCGAAAAAGTTACCGAAACAGTGAGCTGCACAGTAACTCAGGTACAAACTACTTGAACTAGGTATATGCTATTGACATTGATGCTTGACACTAAACTATTATGCATTAGTTTCTGAAATCTGATTTAAACCTCATGGTTTAACAGTCGAAACACATCAGAAAAGACTGAACTGACACACAGATGCTTGATTAAATGCTATTATGTATAAACGTATGCGAGGCTAAACTAAACAAAACCATAACGGATGTCGTTACAGAATGCTAAACCGACGAATTATTCGTATAGGTGACGATCTGTACGAATAAATCTGAAAGTTTAACGTTCTGAAATGATGATTGAAGAGTAGAAAACAAAAAAAAATCAGAAATTGAAACCAACGTCGTGTTCGTTCGGGTGACGATTAGAACTAATACGCGCGAAGGTAACACGTTCTGACGAAACGAAAACGAAAAACAAAACGAACGATAATAATTTAAGAAAATTAAATATTTAACATTTATTAGGAATCACAACCTTCCAAACATTTGAAAATAAAGTCTTTTTTTAATTTACAAAACACGCGAATAACGTGCCGGAAACGCGACGAAAACGAGAACCGGGCTACGAAATCGAACCAGAACACGTACGGGCTATAAAAGGCTTGAATGCAACCATTTTCTTCATTTATTACATCTCCTCTCTCTCTCTACCTCTCAAAACCATTTTCTCTCTCTCTCTACAAGCTACCAACTTCAAACTACAATATCTCACTCATTTGTGGATGAAATCAAGCCATCCTGGTGTCTAAACGAAGCTCTCGATCTCCTCTACCTAGAAGTACAACCGATCTGAGGATCCATCCATCCACTGAAACTCGATGTATGGAGGCTTGAATGTTTGAAAACGTACGGTTTTGTTCTTCTAGTTTGAACCACCAACTTCAACCTGTTGGAAACCTATTTTCACCGAACCTTACCCCTCAAGAAACCATTTTCGCATGACTAGTACCATGGGAATAGCCTGCAACAGCTAAAAGCTCGAGATGAAGATGCATGGTGAACAGGTTCGAGAGGGAAACTGGAAAGAGGGGGACGGCCGAACCTGTTAGCCCAGCGATTGGCTGAACCCTTGGAGGCAGCCGAAGCTCAAGCCCTACGAACCTGCACGCATCATTACCGAACCTATCATCATGGTTGATGCGAACCTGTTCTCCGGCGAACCCTAGGCCTCAGCCGAATCCAGCTATCACTACCGAACCTAGCTATGCTGGACGAACCCACTAGAGACGAACCTTACTGTGGCCGAACCTGCTAAGTCGCGAACCATCCTAAGATCCGAACCTGTTAAGGAGCTACGACCCATGATGGGCGAACCACCATAGTGCCGAACCATTTCAGAAGCCGACCGAACCATACCCCCCTGAACCAATAGGTTCGCTAGAAAACTTTAGTCGGCCCAATTAACAAACATTTAACCCATAACATTCGGCCCAATGATTATGGATTCGGCCCACCTGATTAATTGGTTTAGCCCATCTAGCTTAGACGACCCAGTTACTCCTCGGCCCAATTAGGATTTGGCCCACTTTTAAATGGATAAGCTCATCATTCAGCCCACATGCAACGATTTGACCCACATAGGTTAACTTGAAATGAACACATGAAAACCATTTCAATTGAAACTATGCATAGGATATACAAAGGAAAACTACAAAGGTGGTGGGATTGATGGGGTTTACATACTAAGTCACATATCAAAGCAAATAGCACACAATGACAAATCAATTAGTCTATAATTTAATTCATAGTCATTTTTATTTAGCTTCCTTCCTGAAAAAATCATTTGTACTCATAACTCAAGTTCAATAATTCTCAAATATCTTAAATAAATAAAGATTTTTCTTTTTTTGAGTAGTTGAGAATGCAATAATGGTGTAAAGATAAACATATAAGATAAAGGCTTGTCATAATATCAATTTAAGAGGTTAATTGGGAATACAATCCTTAATTAGCAAACGAGGCCGAATGATGACCAATATCACCAAGTGTTAGCCAACTTTAGGGCTAACACATACACATACACAAATCACTACAACTCATACTTATAAGTTACAACAACATGAAATCAATACAGGATCGTGAACACAACAACAAATATTACAACGAGCGCGGGCATTCTAGTTTAAGCTAAGTCAACCACTTTGATGTCGACGGAGCTTAGCTATAAAACTAACTAAAAACTGACTCTAAAATAGACACAAAGTAATAAATCTAGACTCTCTGAAACCTAAGCTACCGACAGGCAAGTGTACCTATCGTATGTAGCAAGACAAAAGTAAGTCCGGATATCGAACCCACAGACTTCTACAGACTGTACTAACTAGACTCTATGACTTATCTATACACAATTTGGACTTAAATAAAATAATATTAAGAAAGGGGGTTTTTAACTAACAACTAAAATATTTAAAAGAAACTTAGAAATAAAACAGACGAGCAAACAAAGACTAGATCAGAGGAGAAAAGAAGCACTACCTAGGCTTGAATCATATACATGTTTGACAAGGTTTTATCGGAGATGGAACTAATGTGACACCGGGATCTTAAAATACTAAACTTAAAGGAAACCTAGAGCACCCTCGACCCTTCACAAGGATAGTCAACTAAGGATCCTAAAAGCCGTTAAACCACCGGATAAATGGATTTCCCTCACAGGTCATCCAACTATTTATGAAATATCCGCTAGATTATCTACCTCACAGCACGATAATCTCAAAACACCTAAGAACTAACTGTTAAACACTCTACCTCACGGCGCGAAAGTCACAGTTCACTTAAATGCTAGGGATAACTTGGGTTTTCATATTGGACTCGATAAACAAGAAATGATAGACATACTAGAAAGATCTTCTCACAAAGGCTCTAACTAGAAATCCAACATCCAAGACTTATCGACAACTTCTCACCTCACGGCTATTGAAGCAAGTTACACATCTTATCTGCTTAAATCTTGATAAAACATTCCTATGAATCACTCGGCCTAAGCAATTCATCCACTAATCAAAAACACACAGTAATTGATTCTAGCATGCGCCTATTTCGCGACAGACAATCGCCAAGACACATGAGGAACATAATATTAATCATTTAACAACCAAAGACATACATACACATCCAATATTCAAAACCAAATCTTTAAATCATAAATCCATCACATCATATTATTCCAAAACCGAATCAAACCGAAATCAAACATGCATAATCATCTAACCTAGATAGTTCTAAGAGTTTAGCCACTAAACATCATATGAAAACAAACCACAATCTGTTTAGTGTAAGAAAACATGAAAATCAAAGAGAAACCAAGAGAAACAAAGTAAACCGAGTGAAGAACACCCGAAATCTTCGATCTAATGCTTTGATTCTTCAATCCAATGATTCCCAAACCTTGAGATCGCCTCCAATCGCCCCTAGATGTCTCTCTGATCGTCCACAAACCGAATCCCCCCGTTCTAGCCGTTTCAGAAACCTAAAACTCGAAATTCTGAACTTTTAACCCTGTCGCGTACCGCGATAGTAATCCAAAAACCCCTCGCGCTACGCGAGGGTACCCACTACCCGACAAAATAGTCGGGTCAAACCCGCAATCATTAAAAGGGGTAAAACCGTCATTTTCCACCTGTCGCGCTATGCGACAGGGTTTCGTGTGGTTGTCGCGATACGCGACAAGGTTATTTTCCAGCTTTTATCTTCTTTTGTCTTCGGGTCCGTTCTTTTCCAACCGGGAGCTCGTTTTCTTGATCTTTAGCACCAAATACACATGTTTATGACCTGCAAGCATCAAATTATAGAAATGTGAAGAACCAGCATAAATCGACTCTAAAATCTAATAAACTGTACAGAAAAATAAACTGTACAGAAAAGAAATAAAAACAAATAGAAAAATAGATGTGTTTTGCAACACATCACATCCTCACACTTATCACTTTTTTGTCCCTGAAAAAGGCTTATGCAAAAATCTGGGATCATAGTTAGACAAAATGGTTTCTACACAACTAAAGTAGTTAATTCAAAATTCAATGCTTTGGAAGAGATTGCAAGTATTGTTATCCTCTTAAACCCGTACTAATTATTTAAATCCCTTAAACATGGTTCCATTATGTTCAAGTTCTACATTTCATTTCATTAGACCCACACTTAGGAAATTAAAATCAACTCAATCCTGGATTCTAGCTTTTAAGTCATCCTTACATATAAACAAACAAGAAATTTCTCAAATCAGATTTTTATGAATGAAACAGATGAGAGCGTGAGCATTTTTCTTTTACACATTGAACTTAACTCAGTGGTGTTTCAACCAGGCTGCAACCCGGCGTGTGACACATAAGTTTTCATCCAAATTCTTTCTTTTATTTTTTTCTTTTAGCTCAGCTTATTTGGTGAAATGGAGGCGCCATAAGACTCGGATTTATTCTCATGAAAAGAGTACTTATGTGCCAAACAAAAATCAAATTTTCAAAAACTCTCATTTGTTATTATGCAAAAATTCCTTTCTGACTAGAAAACAGTTTCATTACTTCCAAATCCCCAAGATGTTTCCCATGAAAATCATGCATTTAAGTAAAATTATACCAGTCTTAAGGGAAAAATACAATCAGTTGAGCCTACCTACACATCCCATAACCAAAGCATAAAACCCAAACCAACAAGTTAACTGTGAATGAAACCACAAAACCCAACTTTTCTATCATTTCCCATCATGCTTTTGCAACTAACTTAAACAAGGACAAGGAAGATCTAAGCTAAAGATGTATAAACAGAAATAAAAATAAAAATTTTCAAAAATTTTTAAAAATTTTGACTCAAGAACTTAAGTAGAAACACTAACTACTAAAACAAAATTAAACTAAGTTTCCCATCCCCACACTTAAACTTTACATTGTCCCCAATGTAGAGTAAAAGGAAAACCAAAAGAAAAACTAAAAATTAAAAAATAAAAACTGAAAATGACTTAGCTGGTTGAAGAGAAGACTGTCGAGTGCCAATCTTTCCACGTAGCTCCACAATCTACAAATTTTTCTCCACAGGCTACAAACATACACATAAGATCTACACAAAGACAAAGATCAAACAAGCATCAACACGTCCAAAGAATAATAATGATATCCATGATTAAGTCCAACCACTAACCAATCCAGAATCAAAAAATCAAAGTTTATAAAATGCAAAAATGTCTAATCAACATAACCATGAATGAATAAACCGTAAGAACCACCCGTCTCCCCACACTTAGCCTTCATGAGAATGTAGTGCCAATGGAGTAGAAGAGAAGAAATGGGGTTAAAAATCTGATCTCTAAGGCTTGAAAAGCTTTTAACTAATCTGGGAGAGCGTCGCGTACTGGCGACAACATGTTAAATGGCCGTCGCGTAGCGCGACAGAACGTTGACCCGTGAAGTTGACCGATTTCTCGCGTAGCGCGACAGGTTAGCTTGAAAGTGTCGCGTGACGCGACGTGGCGATTTTCACAGAAAGTTTTCCAGGTTTCCATGCCTTAGCCAAATTTTCAACCCCAAAACTCACTAAACCATCCACAACTGTTCTCAAGCAATAAATACATACCTGGTGGCTCCAATTCATCATTATGGCATCAAATTGATTAAAAACTTGCAAAACAAATTAAAACACACAAAAACGAAAACGAAAAAAAAACGTAAAACAATCACGAAAAAATGAAAAACACACCAACGACACCCAAAATAACCTACAAACTCTACACTTGCGAGTTTAACCCAAGAGCCCACAATCCTCAACTCAGATGGGAGGATCAAAAGAGATCTCCTCCCCTACATTCACCTCATGACCACAATCTCCAACATCCCATGATCCTCCTTCCATAACCTCATTCAAACCTAACTCATCACTCAACGAAATCACACCATCCACTTGATGAACTAACTCATCACCGGCTCTCACAGAATTTGCTATCTTGAGACAAACACTCTCATCACCCACTCCAAGAGTGAGTTTACCCTCATACACATCTATAATCGCCTTAGCGGTGCGCAAAAATGGGCGCCCAAGAATGATGGGAACCTTCGTATCCGCCTCCATATCCATCACAACAAAATCCACGGGGAATACAAACCTATCCACCTTGACTAGAACATTCTTCAAAATCCCCCGTGGACACTTAACCGACCGATCCGCCAACGACAAGGTCATGCGTGTGGGGGACAAATCACCAAGGGCTAGCTTCTCGTATAAAGAATATGGCATCAGATTGATGCTAGCCCCTGAATCCGCCAGAGCATACCTCCTCACATCATCTCCAAATAAGCACGGGATAGTGAACATTCCCGGATCTGCAAGCTTTTCGGGAATCTTGTTTAAAATCACCGCGGAACAACCCGCACTCAATGGTACGTTGGCGACCTCTCCTAACCGATCCTTACCCTTCAATAGCTCTTTGAGAAACTTGACATATTTTGGTATATGCTGAAGGGCTTCAATAAACGGGAGATTGATCTTGAGCTGTTTAAACATGTCAAGAAAGTGCCCGTATTCCTTAGCGTGTTTTTGATTAGTTAAACGCGCAGGATAAGGAACACGGGTAAGATCAATCTCCGTGGTGGGTCTAAACATGACCGGCTTACCAACTGCCGGCTTCTCAACGGGAGACTCACTGTTAGGTGCGGTACTTGCTGGGACTAGCCTTATTTGCACCCTCCCAGGAGTCTCCATCTCAATTTCTTCATCCACCGGTTCCTCCTCATCTAAATCAACCGGTGGGATCACTCTCTCACTCCCCTCAACTTCCACCAACACCGGTGGTATGAACACTTCTCCTCTACCTCCTCCAGAACGGGTAGTGACCGCCTTAACGTGGGCGTTTGGGTTGGTTTGGGGCTGACCCGGGAACTGGCCTTGAGGCCGTTCATCCAACCGTTTGGCGATGTCACCAACCGTTCGCTGTAAATCCAAGAACGCAGATTGCTGGTTCTTGAGGAGAACATCATGTTCATGTAGGATCTTCTGTGTAGTGGCATCCTTAGCCACTAACTGAGTCAACAATTCCTCTATCTTACCCAAACCACCACCAGTACCTGAAGTGCTACCCGAACTACCACTAGGAGCTGGATTATGTCCCTGATTATGACCAGAATGAAAACCAGGGGGATTACCTGAAGATCTATAAGTTTGGTTCTGAGAATTTCCCAAACTGGGGTTATAAGACTGCCCAAACCTACCCTGTCCTCCTAAGTAGTTAGCCTGCTCCTGACTCACCAAACACTCAGAAGTGGCATGACCACCTCTACAGATCTCACATCTGTCCACTCTCATCTTCAGATCCTTAACATCCTTAGCTAACGACTCAAGAGCAGCAGCAACACTAGTGTCCACATTAACGTGGTGAACTCCTCTTGTGGAAGAGGAGGAACTAGTAATAGGAGTTGAATTCCTATATGAAGATCGCTGCTCATACTCGGCCTGAGCGAAGCTCTCAAAAAGATCATTGCATTCAGCCACATCCCTCTTACTCATGAGATGCCCTCCTGCAGAAGTGTCAAATCTGGCACGAGTCTCATATGTGAGCCCATTGTAGAATTTCTCTACAAGGGCCCAATCAGACAAACCATGCTGGGAGCATCGACTAAGAAGATTTTGAAACCTTTCCCAAGCAAGATAGTAAGGCTCATCAGGGGCCATTCTAAAAGAATGGATCTCATCTCTCAGGCGGGCGGCCTTAGCAGGTGGGAAGTATTTTTTTAGAAAAGCATCCCGAAGGCTAGCCCAGGTGGTGAAAGTGCCTGGCGGATGAGAATCAAGCCAAGTAGCTGCTCGCCCTGATAAAGAAAAAGGAAACAGGTGCATGAAAATCGCATCTTCGGTAGCACCTTGAAGATTAAAGGTGCCACAGATGCGTGTGAGCCGAGCAAGGTGCGCGGGTGCATCTTCATCATCACGACCGCTGAATTGAGCATTACTAAAAGCGGTCATGATATATGAAGGAATCCGCCACGAATTTTCATTCGGGATCGGTGGCGGTGTAATGGGGTTGTTAAGCCCCGTGAAACCCGCAGTGGCCTGTTGGTGAACAGTGCGACGCGCCTCCATGGGTGGAACAAAGTGCAAGCATGGACTAGAATGGGTAGAAGAACTAGAAGAAGAAGATGGTGTGTGCTCAGAAAGGTCAGCAGAAATAGGAGTGGAAGCACTTACCTCACTCGTAGAACCTTCAGAAAAGTCCCGCGAATCGCTCCTTAATGGCAAAGAAAGCTCAGGTGGCGGTCCGTGTGAGCGTAGGTGTGGCATACACTGCCCAACCTGCAAATAAACAAAAAAAATCAATCAAAAAGAAATAAATAAAATAAAATAAAATAAAATAAAATAGAACTAAAAATAAACTAAAACACAAATATGCACAGATAAGAAAAAGAACTAGTAAGCACAATCGACTAAGAAGTCCCCGGCAACAGCGCCAAAAACTTGATGTCGACGGAGCTCAGCTATAAAATTAACTAAAAACTGACTCTAAAATAGACACAAAGTAATAAATCTAGACTCTCTAAAACCTAAGCTACCGACAGGCAAGTGTACCTATCGTATGTAGCAAGACAAAAGTAAGTCCGGATATCGAACCCACAGACTTCTACAGACTGTACTAACTAGACTCTATGACTTATCTATACACAATTTGGACTTAAATAAAATAATATTAAGAAAGGGGGTTTTTAACTAACAACTAAAATATTTAAAAGAAACTTAGAAATAAAACAGACGAGCAAACAAAGACTAGATCAGAGGAGAAAAGAAGCACTACCTAGGCTTGAATCATATACATGTTTGACAAGGTTTTATCGGAGATGGAACTAATGTGACACCGGGATCTTAAAATACTAAACTTAAAGAAAACCTAGAGCACCCTCGACCCTTCTCAAGGATAGTCAACTAAGGATCCTAAAAGCCGTTAAACCATCGGATAAATGGATTTCCCTCACAGGTCATCCAACTATTTATGAAATATCCGCTAGATTATCTACCTCACAGCACGATAATCTCAAAACACCTAAGAACTAACTGTTAAACACTCTACCTCACGGCACGAAAGTCACAGTTCACTTAAATGCTAGGGATAACTTGGGTTTTCATATTGGACTCGATAAACAAGAAATGATAGACATACTAGAAAGATCTTCTCACAAAGGCTCTAACTAGAAATCCAACATCCAAGACTTATCGACAACTTCTCACCTCACGGCTATTGAAGCAAGTTACACATCTTATCTGCTTAAATCTTGATAAAACATTCCTATGAATCACTCGGCCTAAGCAATTCATCCACTAATCAAAAACACACAGTAATTGATTCTAGCATGCGCCTATTTCGCGACATACAATCGCCAAGACACATGAGGAACATAATATTAATCATTTAACAACCAAAGACATACATACACATCCAATATTCAAAACCAAATCTTTAAATCATAAATCCATCACATCATATTATTCCAAAACCGAATCAAACCGAAATCAAACATGCATAATCATCTAACCTAGATAGTTCTAAGAGTTTAGCCACTAAACATCATATGAAAACAAACCACAATCTGTTTAGTGTAAGAAAACATGAAAATCAAAGAGAAACCAAGAGAAACAAAGTAAACCGAGTGAAGAACACCCGAAATCTTCGATCTAATGCTTTGATTCTTCAATCCAATGATTCCCAAACCTTGAGATCGCCTCCAATCGCCCCTAGATGTCTCTCTGATCGTCCACAAACCGAATCCCCCCGTTCCAGCCGTTTCAGAAACCTAAAACTCGAAATTCTGAACTTTTAACCCTGTCGCGTACCGCGACAGTAATCCAAAAACCCCTCGCGCTACGCGAGGGTACCCACTACCCGACAAAATAGTCGGGTCAAACCCGCAATCATTAAAAGGGGTAAAACCGTCATTTTCCACCTGTCGCGCTATGCGACAGGGTTTCGTGTGGTTGTCGCGATACGCGACAAGGTTATTTTCCAGCTTTTATCTTCTTTTGTCTTCGGGTCCGTTCTTTTCCAACCGGGAGCTCGTTTTCTTGATCTTTAGCACCAAATACACATGTTTATGACCTGCAAGCATCAAATTATAGAAATGTGAAGAACCAGCATAAATCGACTCTAAAATCTAATAAACTGTACAGAAAAGAAATAAAAACAAATAGAAAAATAGATGTGTTTTGTTGGACTAAAAGAACCAATGAGCCTGATCAGAAAAATCTCTAAGTCTCACAGCATTACAACAACTGAAGAAGAACACAAAGGCTGATATTCAAAGGTGCTGAAGTCACAAGATCTGAAGAGATGTACAACAGCTGAAGTGTAAGTCGTCAGATGTTGTAGTGTGTAGTTAGTCTTCAGTAGTTTTCTTTCAGTATTTGTAAAGTCTGATGAGTAGTTTACTCATCAGATGTTTTAGTATTTTGTACTTCAGTAGTTTCAGTATTTGTACTTCAGTAGTTTTGTTCTTCAGTAGTTGTAGAGTTTGTCTTCAGATGTTGAAGACATCCTCAGTAGTTTAGTTAATTTCAGTTGTTTTGTTTTGTCTGTTAGATGTCAACATCATGTGACATCATCAGACGTCACTGCCTTCTATATATAGGCAGTTGACACGATTGTAATGTAACGAAGTTAATGAATTGAATGAGATATTCCTTTTACAGAAAACTTTCTCTCTCTATAACAAACTTGCGTTACTGTTTGATTGAAATCGTTCTTACTTTACTTATGCTAATTCTGTGTTGAATTCCGCTGCTATACTCTACTGATTTATCAATTGAGAACATCTGATCCTACAATTGGTATCAGAGCAGGTTAATCATTGATCAATTTCACAATTGATCTCTGAAACTGCTCAAATTTGTTCTCAAATTGAGTGAATTAGCTGATTAAGTAAGAATTTGTTATAGATCGAAGTTTTCTGTTAACTTCTGTTGATTTGCATTTCAATATCAATCTGTTTTGCATCAATTGATTGAGATTTGAATTAGTTTGTGTTAGATTGATTGAATCTGTGATCATGTCAACTCCGAACAATGATCCGCACAATACAGGCTCCGCAACCAAGCCTCCGATGCTTGTGCGGAGTGAGTACAACATATGGCAACGTAGAATGCTACATCACCTGTCGATTAACAGCGCAGGATGTTGGAAATCTGTTGTGCATGGACCATATAAACCCACGATCACTGATCCTGAAACTAAGATCATGATTCCGAAACCTGCTGATATGTATTCGGATGAGGACATTAAATTGTTTGAAATTGATGCTAAAGCTCATGGTATTCTGGCCATGGCTCTGCCTAATGAGATCTATTCTGGTTTGATGCATCATGATACTGCTCATGATCTCTGGGTTGCACTGAAAGAACAATTTGGTGGAACCGATGAGGTTTTAGCAAATACTAGAGAAATTCTGGCTCAGCAGTATGAGACATTTTCTCACCGAAAGGGTGAATCCTTGACTCAACAATTTGAGCGATTCTCATGTTTAATTTCTGAGTTAAAAATGGTTAAGCAAGAATACACTAACAGTCAGATGAATAACAGATTTCTCAGATCATTGCCTGAGAGATGGGACACTTATACAATTGTCCTACGCTCTAATGCTAATCTAGAAAGTCTATCTCTCACCCAATTACATGGGAAACTCTTAACTTTTGAGAGAGAGGTAGAACAAAAGAGAAAACTGTCTTCATCTGGAAAACTTGCTGATGATTTTGTTCCTGGTAACACTGCTTTACTTGGTCAGGAGTCAGAGTTTAATGGGTCTGAATGTTCTTATGATGAACATATTGACTTTTCTACTAACAATTCTGATCATGCTTTTGTGGGAGTTGAGGGTAATGCAGGAAGTTATAGTGACAACTTGTGTTTTGTGATGGATGATTTGAAAGGTATTCCGGATGATGATCTAGAGGAGATGGACATTTTAAGTCAAATGGCATTGATCAACATCAGATCACAAAAGTTTTATAAAAGAACAGGAAGGAAGTTCCCTGGATTATCTGGCAAGACTAAGGTTGGATTTGACAAAGGGAAATTGAGGTGCCATAAGTGTCATAGGCTTGGTCACTTTGCTAGGGAGTGCAAAACATCTGGTTCTAATCCTGCTGCACCTTTTGTGACCTTTCCAAGCAACAATTCCTCAGGCAAAGGACCACAATCTTCTGGTACTAGTCAACAGCAATTCTATCCAGCTCACTTTGTTCCACAAAATCCAATGCCCTATCCATATCCTTGCTTTTACATGCCTCAACCTCCTCACAATCCAGCATTAATCCCACCTCAATCCCCTGCTCTTCCTGAACCCAGCAAACCTCATTCAACTCAACAGTCTCAACAACAACAGCATCAGAGTTTCTTCACTCCTGGAGTTGTTGATTGGAGTAGCTTGCCTGATGACTTATCAGACTTCAACATGCAGCCTTTTTCTGAAACTGGTCCACATGGTGGAGACAATCCTTTTGGAAATCTGGCACTAATGGCTATTGATTCAACTGAAAATACCTGTCAATCTTCTTCAACATCTCAGGTATCTTCTGAATCAAAAGCTAAATTATGTTCAGAGTCATGCATTTCAGCATTTGCTTCCATTAGGGAAATCAATGTGGAACTGATTAATGAGAAATTTGAATTGGAAAAGGTTGTGGCTAAAAACAAAACTGAGTTTGAAAAAGCCTTAAATGAGAAAGAATCTGAAATTTATAAACTTAAATGCTTGTTGTCTGATGAAAAAGCTAGAGTGGAAGTCATGCTGGTAAAGCATAATGATCTAAAACAAACACTTGCAGCAACTCAAGTCAATTGTGAAAAATGGGTTGAGTCCTGTAAAGGGTTTGAAATGCTGTTGAGCAAACAGTCAGCTTCAAATGTTAAGTTTGGGATTGGTTACAATCACACTGGCCCCCCTGCTGATTATAAACCAAAAAGTCTTGACTGTGAATCTGATGGGGAGAGTGTGTACCAATCTACCAATTCTTCAGAAGTGTCTGATTCTGCAGACATATCTGAAGAAGACTCAAATGTTTGCAAAGCTGCTGCTGAGAAGGTTGAGATTGAAACCTATTCTTATTCAATTGGGTGTACAAATGTCATTGAGGATGACACTTGTCAGGATAATGTCTTAGTTGAGATTAATCCTGATGAACATGTTTCAAATGTTTTAAAATTACACCTAATTGAGTCAGATGGGGATGGTGTTGGAGAAAATGATGCAAGACTTTTAATAAGTCAAAGTCATTCATCAGCAGTTGGTGACAAAGCTGATACTGCAACAACTGATGTTGGTAAATGTGTTGAGACACAAGTACTGAAGAATAACTCTTCAGATGTTATCAATCCATCAGCTGTTGTCAATTTGACTACAAATACTGATGCCTCAGATGTTCTGATGAACAAACAATCTGTTTCTAAGTCATCAGTACTTGTAGACAATCACAAGGAAAGAAAGAAGAGAGTGCCTTGTGATATTTGTAGGCTGTTTAATCATTCAACTGATGACTGCTGGTACAGAAAAGGTTCTAAATTCAACAAAATCAAGAATAAAAATAAGAATATACTCAAAATGAAAAATGAATTTAGTTCAAAATTTGTACCTGAATCATCAGTTGTTTCAAAATCTGGAAAATCCTTACAAGGAAATACCTCCAGTAAATCCAAGAAAGGAAAAGGGATTGTTCCAGATTCAGGGAAACAACACTTGACAGCATCTCATTTGATTAAAGACACTAAAATGATCAAACACAAAAATAAAAAATCAAGTTCTGATGTGTCTGATGAAATCAAAATTTTAACTCAAAATCATAATCAACTGATGCTAATGATGCAACAACTGATAGGAAAAGTCAATCTGGCAGAGGCATCTGTTGATTCATTTCATAAAAAGAAATTAAAGTCAAAAGTCAAATCAAAAATTTCTGATAAGAATGTTTCAAGTGTTGCTTCAACTGATAATGCTAGTTTTGTTTCTTCAAATGTTAACAGACCCAAAACCAAAATGGTTTGGGTCCAAAAGTCTAACTGATTGTGTTGTTGTATGCAGGGTCCTTCAGCATACCAAAGTAGCATCTGGTATGTTGATAGTGGAGGATCCATGCATATGACTGGGAGCAGATCTCTTCTTCATAACTATTTCACTGGAAGGAGAGGATTTGTGTCCTTTGGTAATGATGCTAAGGGGTATATCATAGGTAAAGGTGTAGTCACTAATGGTGAGATTAGGTTTGATGATGTTAATCATGTTGAGAATCTTAAATACAATCTGCTGAGTGTTAGTCAAATGTGTGATAAGGGTCATGTGTCTCTCTTCACTAAGCAAGATTGTAGGATTCTATCTTCTGATGTGATGCCTTTGATTAGCAAAGTGTTAGATGAGTACACACTTCTTAAGGCTAACAGAGTGGGAAAGGTTTATGCCTTTGATCTTTCTAAGAAAATCTCTGTCAAAGGTCATCCTTGTTTATTTTCTAAGGCCTCTTTCAAGGAATCCAATTTGTGGCATAGAAGATTAGGTCATGTAAACATCAAGAACATGAATCAATTGGTGAAACATGGTCTGGTTAGAGGTCTTCCTTTAAAAGATTTTAGTTGTGATGAAAACTGTTCTGCATGCTTGAAAGGAAAGCAACACAAAGTCTCTTTTCCTTCAATTGGAGATTCCAAATCCACTGGTTGTTTACAACTGTTACACATGGATCTATTTGGTCCAGTGCAGATAATGTCTATGGCAAAGAAGAAGTATTGTCTAGTTATTGTTGATGACTATTCAAAGTTTGTCTGGACTTTCTTCTTACACTCAAAAAGTGAGGTTGCCAAGGCTATTATCAATTTTGTGTTGTATGCTGAAAAGCAGTATTCTCTTTCGATCAAGTGTGTTAGGAGTGACAATGGCACTGAATTCAGAAATCATCTTCTTGATGAATTTTATCAGTCAAAGGGAATTCAGAGACAGTATAGCATTCCCAGATCTCCTGAACAGAATGGAGTGGTAGAAAGGAAGAATAGGACCCTGATTGAAGCAGCCAGAACAATGCTTGCTGATTCTGGTTTACCTCTCACATTCTGGGCAGAAGCTGTTAACACAGCTTGCTATGTGCAAAACAGAGTTTTGGTGAATCAAAGATGGTTGAAGACTCCATATGAAATCCTTCATTCTTTAACTCCTTTGATTTCCTTCTTCAGAGCTTTTGGGTGTCCTTGTTTCATTCTCAACACCAAAGATCAACTTACCAAGTTTGATTCCAAAGTTGATGCAGGATACTTTGTTGGATATTCTTCAACATGCAAGGCATATAGAGTGTTCAATTGTAGAACAAAGACTGTAGAAGAAACTCTTCATGTCAAATTCAATGAATGTCCTAAAGATTCCATTCCTCAGAATCCTGCTGAGATGTTTGATCTGAATATCTTGCAACATGATTGTCATGTTGAGAATAGTGGTGTAGAAGATGAAGTTCTTCCAGCTAATCCACCACCAGTTTCTAATGCAACATCACAAGGAATTTCAGATGATGAAGATGCAAGTACTCATTTGTTCCGATTCAGTGACAATATATCCACTTCTACCAAATCTGATGCTCCTTCTGCTTCAGTACTCCCACTCAATACAAATGCTGATGAAATTCTGGAATCCTCTCAATCATTTGAAATCCCAGCTGCTTTGTTCCCTGAATCCACTTCAACTGCAACATCTGATCCTCCAGCAAACACTTGCACTGATCTTATTCCATATCAAGAACTGAAGGATCATCCATTATCTCAAGTTCTTGGTGATATTTCTGCAGGTGTTTCAACCAGAAGTCAATTATCTAACTTTTGTCTTTATGCTCTCTTTGTCAGTCAACAAGAGCCAAAGAACTACCACATAGCACTTAGAGACATTGGCTGGGTGGAGGCAATGCAGTTGGAATTGTTGCAATTCAAGAAGCAACAGGTTTGGGAGCTGGTTTCTTTACCTCCAGGTAAGTGTGCAATAGGCACAAAATGGGTGTTTAGGAATAAAACAGATGAAAAAGGTCAAATCATTAAAAACAAAGCTAGACTGGTTGTACAGGGGTTCTGTCAGGAAGAAGGTATTGATTATGATGAAACTTTTGCCCCTGTAGCCAGATTAGAAGCAATTAGGCTGTTTTTAGCATATGCTGCCTTACATAAACTTAAAGTGTTTCAAATGGATGTCAAAAGTGCTTTCTTATATGGTAAAATAAAAGAGGAAGTGTATGTGTGTCAACCTCCAGGCTTTGAGGACAATAAACATCCTGATTGGGTGTACAAGCTTGATAAAGCTCTTTATGGGCTGAAACAAGCACCTAGAGCCTGGTATGACACATTATCTACCTTTCTTCTAAAAAATAATTTCACTAGAGGCTCCATTGATCAAACTTTATTCATAAAGAATGTAGGTCAGCATAAGCTACTTGTTCAAATTTATGTTGATGACATTATATTTGCTTCATCTGACCCAAAGTTGTGTGATGATTTCACTAAGCTTATGACTACAAATTTTGAAATGAGTGCTATGGGGGAGTTACAGTTTTTCTTGGGTCTTCAAATCAAACAAAAACCTGATGGAATTTTCATTCACCAATCAAAATACACAAAAGAGCTTTTAAAGAAATTTGATTTGCAAAACTGTAAGCCATGTTCCAACCCCATGAGCACCACCACACAACTTGATGCAGATCTGAAAGGTACTTCAGTGGATGAAACTCTTTATAGATGTATGATTGGATCTTTAATGTATCTAACTGCATCCAGGCCAGACATTATGTTTGCCACATGTGTTTGTGCTAGATTTCAGGCTGCACCCAAAGAGTCTCATTTGATTGCTGTGAAAAGAATTTTCAGATACTTGCAAGGTACTCAATTCCTGGGAATATGGTACTCCACTGGACAATCCTGCAAGCTGGTTGCTTTCTCAGATAGTGACTATGCAGGATGCAAACTCTCAAGAAAATCTACTTCTGGTGGTTGTCAGTTTCTAGGAAATTGCTTGGTTTCTTGGCAAAGTAAGAAGCAAACTTCTGTAGCCACCTCCACTGCTGAAGCTGAGTACATTTCTGCTGCAAGTTGTACTTCCCAAATTCTCTGGCTTCAGTCTCAACTCCTGGACTATGGCATCAAAGAACTGAAGACACCATTGTTAATGGATAGTGCTTCAGCTCTTTGTATTGTCAAGAATCCAGTTCAGCATTCTAGGACTAAACACATTGAGATCAGACATCACTTTATAAGAGATTGTTTTGAAAAAGGTCTGATTGATCCCAAATTTGTTCCTAGTGCTGATGAGCTTGCTGACATTTTTACTAAGCCTTTAGACACATCCACTTTTCAAAATTTAGTTCTAAGGCTTGGTATGTTGCAACTTGAATAGGTTAGTGTTTAAATGAATAAAATGTTAAATATCTTTTTAAAATTCCAACAATATTTTTTTTTTCCTTTATCTTGACACATTTTGATATTTTCAGTACATACTGATACATATCAAAAGTACTGATTCAAGAACAGTTATGACCTCTTATAATACTCTAAGTTACAAGTACTGATGAGTATTGATGTTCTAAGCACTGAAGGTCAAATATTGTTCACAAGTTCTGATGAACAAAATTTCTACAAAGTTCTGATGAACAAATTGTGTACAAGTTCTGCTGAACACATTGTTCACAAGTTCTGATGAACAAAACTTCCACAACGTCTGATGAACAACTGTTGAAAACACCTGATGAACAAAATTATCGACAACACCTGATGAGTAATTTTACTCTTCAGTTGTTTAAACCTCAGTTGTTTTCTCTATTTAACTCCACCTTCTTCAGTTGTTTCATTATCACTTTCTCAGAACTTTTCATCTTTTTCAAAACCTATTTTCCCTCTTTCATCTCTGCTTCCATGGCTGATCTTACTTTGAAACCGCGTCACAATTCGCTTGCCTACTTGACCAAATCTTCATTCTGGTCCAAGTTTGATGAAGCAGTGGATTTGATGAACTCCTCTCAATTCAAAACTGCTTTTCTTATCAATCCAACTCTGTATGTTGAATCCATTCATCAGTTTTGGATGAATGTTGAACTGATAAATGTTGGAACTGGAGTCATCTCTCTTCGATCAACAGTCAATGGTCACAACGTGCATATCAGTCCCGCAGAGCTCAGGGATGTTCTTCAACTTGACGATGCCAACCTAGTTACTCAGTTCCCTAAAAGCGCCACTGACCTCTGTTTTACAAGTCATGAATACCAGGGCGACTTGAGTGACTCAACACTTTTCAAGAAGCACTTTAATGATCCAGAGCGTCTAATATTCCATATGATCAACATATGCCTGGCTCCGAAGTCTTCTTCATGGGATCAAATGTCATCTCGTTGGCAACAGGTATTGTACTCTATCCTCGAATCTCAAAAGCTAAATTTTTCTCAAATACTTTTTTCTGAATTAACTGAACATGCTGGTAAGCCTGTTTCATCTAGATGGTTACTCTATCCTCGTTTTATTATGGCCATCATAGAGAAACAGCTGCCACAACCAGGCCTTGTTGGTCAGGGGATCCCTGCTCCAGCAGTTTTGCTGGAAGTATATTCCCGACACAACTCTAACCTCACTTTAAAAGAGGCTGCCCGGAAGCTCAAACCCAAGCAAAGGGAACCCACAGCCTCATCCTCAAAATCCAAATCCAAAGTCCCCACTAAACCAAAGTCCTCTAAGCCCAAAAAGGCTGCTCAGGGAAATGAGTCCCCTGAGTCTGCCCATGCCTCACCAAGGCATGAACTGACCACTGGTAGTAGTCAACCAGTGGTTCAACAGACTCAACCGGCTCAAACCGCCCAGGTTTCCTCTCTACAGGATCCTGGTGCAACCTTTGTAGGGGACACCACATTACTAGAACCTCTTTCAGTTGAAAAGGTTTCTATTGAAAAGCACCAATCTCCCCGGGTGCATTCTCCTTCAAACCCAATTCTTATGGAAACCACTCCAAATAGCCCAACTTTTGTTATTGCCAACATCCTGGATCAGTTGAACACTCCTTCTCCCTCCCAGACACCTATCAATACTGGAAAAAGCTCCAACATTGAGGGGGAGGAACAAAGTGTCTCTGATAACCCACAGGATCATGACTACAACCTCAGATCTCCTAGTGTGGAAAGAGAGATTCTGATATCTGACAAGGCTGCTACTTCATCACCTCCATCATTTGGAGTGATTGATAGTGGTAACATGGATAAGACCTTGTCAGAGGCAACAACCGATGAAGGGGTTAACCCTGAGGTTGGAAGTCCCCAGTACCAAGACAAAGGGGCACCTGAAACTGTTGAGCCACACTCAACTCAGGTAGATCCTGAGATTCTCAGGAGGTCAGATGATTTAGCTACGGCTACTGATGACCAAATAACACTTGCTGAGGTTCTAAAGAAGAACCAAATCCTTGAGGCTGAGGTCTGTAGACTCAATGAGCTACTCACCAAAATGTCCAAGGACAAAAGTCCATCTTCCCCACTTACCCCACAGATGGCACCTTCTCATTCTGAAGGTCACCCAAACACTTCAACCACAAATATCCAATTTGACAAGCCACCAGCCACTGCTTCAGGCACTAATCCTTTGGGTTTTAGCCCCCCAGAGGCATTAGCTGCTGCCTTTCTACAAATCCTCCCTCTCATCACTCCAGTCCTAAAAACAATTATTATTCAAGCCCTTGATGAGAGGTTACCTTCCAAATCCCATATTCAGCAGATGGTTGATGAGGCTGTGACTGCCAGACTTGCCACTCTACATACTCCTTCTTCCCCTGCAGCCAAAAAGGGGGAGTTAGGTACTGAATCAGTCACTTCAGCTTCCAAAAGGCCAAGGTCTGAAGAGGTTGTTTCTGAAAGGTCTCCTGTTATTCAAGTAACTTATAAGAGACAGAGGAAGAATAAACCTGTTGAGGTTATCAACAGAGCTGATGTGGAAGTTGAGCAGGAAATGGTTGATAAAGAGATTGAAGCAAGTGCTGAACAAGTGGAAGCCACAACATCTGAAGTTCAAGCACAAGCTACAACCTCTGAAGTTCAAGCACAAGCTACAACCTCTGAAGTTCAAGTACAAGCTACAACTTCTGATGCACAAGACACTAAACTAGAGGGGGTTCAAATTCCAGAGGTTCAGACTCAGGTTGAGACTCAGGTTGTTGAGGTAAGGGCTCCTCCAAAGAAGAGAAGGCAACTCAAAATTCAAGAAGAAGAAAGTTCTGATGAAGAAGACAGGTTGCCTATCTCTACAGTTATCAAGCCAAAAGTTCAAAAGCCTGCTACACCAACAACTGGGTTGGATCAAGCCATTCAAAAGAAGAAAGTAACTCTACCTGCCAAATATGTGCCTGAGAAGTCATTGGTTTTTGGTCAACAACCAAAAATCACACCTGAGGATAGGATGTTAGCAGTTAAAGTGAAACTTGAAGAAGAAGAGAATCAAAGGGTGCATGATGAGCAAATCCTAAAGTTGGTTGACAAAGATTATCCTCAGACATCAACCATTACTGCAATGAAGAAAGAAGCTCAAAGGTTGTATGCTCTGAGGTTCACATACCAGTATAGGAAGGAACAGATTAGAATGTGGCCTGATCCAAGAATAATTCACAGGATCCACAAGAGAGAGGCTCCAGCAGCTTATGCCAGAAGGATCAAAAGGGTATTAAGTGCTGAAATTATGCTGGGATCAGTACTTGATCCTTGGGAGATAATAAATGACTTCAAGAGTGTGTACAACTCGGGTTCAAAGGCTCCAAATTTCTTAGAAAACAAAATGATCAAGAAAGGATTGGTATACAAGAAACTTGAACATGTTCTGCAAGCTGAGCTTTATCTGTTTCTGGAAGGAAAGCATCCAGATGAGTTTGTCTACAGAGAGATAACTAAAGTAGAGCTGAATGATGGGACAACAGCCAGGTACTTGTCTGAGTATTATGGACCTGAGTCTTTCTTCGAAGGTGAACCTGAAAGACTGACTCCAGAAGAGAAGATGTTACTACTTGAAGCTTTTGTCAGGGAGTCTTTCAGGTTAGTATACAATCAATAGCTTCAATGAGAGGGGTTAATGCTCATAGTCCATTTCCCCAATGGAGTTCCCTCTCATATTTTTGATTGTTAGAATTTTTTTTGGAAGCTGTTGGTTATCAGGCTTATACTTTAATTGGTCATTTTGATACTGATCTCAAAAGAAAAAGACATATCTTTCTGCCTGGGAATAAATAAGTGAGACCTTAAATAAGTTAGAGGTTTTTGGCTGCATTGGTTCAGGGGGAGTTTGTTGGACTAAAAGAACCAATGAGCCTGATCAGAAAAATCTCTAAGTCTCACAGCATTACAACAACTGAAGAAGAACACAAAGGCTGATATTCAAAGGTGCTGAAGTCACAAGATCTGAAGAGATGTACAACAGCTGAAGTGTAAGTCGTCAGATGTTGTAGTGTGTAGTTAGTCTTCAGTAGTTTTCTTTCAGTATTTGTAAAGTCTGATGAGTAGTTTACTCATCAGATGTTTTAGTATTTTGTACTTCAGTAGTTTCAGTATTTGTACTTCAGTAGTTTTGTTCTTCAGTAGTTGTAGAGTTTGTCTTCAGATGTTGAAGACATCCTCAGTAGTTTAGTTAATTTCAGTTGTTTTGTTTTGTCTGTTAGATGTCAACATCATGTGACATCATCAGACGTCACTGCCTTCTATATATAGGCAGTTGACACGATTGTAATGTAACGAAGTTAATGAATTGAATGAGATATTCCTTTTACAGAAAACTTTCTCTCTCTATAACAAACTTGCGTTACTGTTTGATTGAAATCGTTCTTACTTTACTTATGCTAATTCTGTGTTGAATTCCGCTGCTATACTCTACTGATTTATCAATTGAGAACATCTGATCCTACATGTTTTGCAACACATCACACTTCAACAACAAGGTGAGTTCATTTGTCCCCGTTTTAAACTAATTTGTTTTACCTCAAGACTGAGAAGCATGATATACATTTTAAACAAGTATTGAAATGTTTTATAAATACGTTTACACTTATTCATAATGCTAATACTAATGCTTAAGCTTGTTATTCTTATTTTTAATGCTAAAAGCTAAGACTTTAACTTAAGTACTAATGCTACAAGCCACATGCTCAGACTATGTGATAATGCTCATACTACAGGCCCAATACTAATGCTACAAACTCTATGCTCATACCACATGCTCAATACTAATGCTACAAACTCTATGCTCATACTACATGATCAATGCTAATGCTACAAACTCTATGCTCAAATTATATGCTAAGGCTAAAACTACAACTATATGCTAAGTTGAAGGTGATGAACTATATGCTCAAACTATATGCTAATACTAGATGCTAAATGCTACAAGCTATGAATATATGCTAAATGCTAAGCTAGTATCTATGCATGAGATACGTGAATGCCAAACAATGCTATTGCAAGCTAGTATCTATGCATGAGATACGTGAATGCTAAACTACACGAACGCTAAGCTTGTGTCTGTATATGAGATACGTAAATGCCAAACTATGCTAGAGCAAGGATTGTATCCGCGTATATGAGATATGTGAATGCTAAACTATTTAGATTCTAAGATAGAATCAATTCATGAGATACGTAATGGCTAAACTATGCTAGAGCAAAGCTTGTATCTAAACATGGGCTACGTAAATGCTAAACTATGCTAGAGCAAAGCTTGTACCCATGCATGAGATTGGTGAATGCTAAACTACTATTATGTGAAGCTATTATTCATGTGCAATGTACGTTAAAGCTAAGCTATGGGAATGCTATAAACTTGTAAACTTTTAAGCAATATGCAAAAAGCTATGACAAAGACGGGATTTGGGTTGTAGGTAAAACGCTTAAGTATCATTAACAACAATGTCATATGTGATTTAGTATGTGGTGGGATGTTGGCTGGGCAGGCGGTAAGTTCGACCCTACATATGCCCTATATATAAGCACACCGAATTGGATATTATAGGTGATGTTAATGAGGTTAAGGTTGTTACCGAAAGAGGTTTGCTAAAGCTATTTTTCAACTATTAAACTATATGAACTCACCAACCATTGTGTTGACTTTGTTTTCTTACATGCTTTCTTAGGTGATATACAAGAATAAGCTAAGGCTCAGGAATGCATACTAGGATGCCCAGTTAGAGGACCTAGTAGATTTTGGAAAAATACATGTTTTGATGAAAGTTGTGAATCTATTTTGATATCTTGTACAGTCAAAAGATAGTAAACATTTGATTCTTTTGATAGGTTTACTTAGTTAAATTATCAAACATTTACATTGTAATTTAACTTTGTAATCCTAGTTAAATGCTTAATTGTGCTTTAGTTATTCTCAATGTTGATACTATGTAAAAAACCTGATCATCAAGATTATCACTCTCGATATCGCGCCCCGAGAACCTTCCGCCTGACGGGAAAGTCGATCCGTCCCGCCGGCTCGGGGTGTGACATGAAGAGTGGAAGGTTTGTTCAGGGTGTTATCCCATTTGCGTTTGTTATCAGTGGGTTTGGCTACTGCACCAAGGGGTGGTAAAAGTCCTTGTGCGATGGCTGAATCAGTGAGCTTATGGGCCAGTCGCACAGCTTGTTGTAGGGTAATGGAGTCAACAAAAAGTACCATTCTCTTAATTTGAGGTGGCAGTCCTTCAATATACTTCTTAATGTGCTTGTAAGGTGGTGTTACCATTTCCGGGCACAGGTGTGCCGGCTCATATTATCGGGCAGTGTATACCTCGACCTCGGAACCGACCATCTTGTGGTTCCAGAACTCAGTTTCAAGTTTCTGCACTTCGCCGTGAGGACAGTGTTCGCGGTTCAACAATCTTTTGAATTCATCCCAAGGTAGGGCGTTGGCTGCATCGAGCCCTAGGTTTTGGACATTTGCATTCCACCACGTGAGGCCAGCTCCTTCAAGAGTTCCAGCAGCGAACTTGACCCTGTCTTCGTTCCTGCAGGTGCTCATGGCAAAGGCCGACTAAGCCTTTTCCATCCTGCGCAATAGTCCGACGGCACCCTCCGTGCCGTTGAATGAGTGGGTTTGCAGTCCATAAACATTTTGAATGTGCAGGGAGGTGGATTGAGGTTTGCTCCTGAGATATGCAAAGAATAGCACTTGATTCAGTATTGGGTAAACGCGTTGAAATGGAAACGAGTGACTATGGTACAAGGTGAATTCAGAATGAGATTTGTCACCTTGATTCAGTTGGTGTTGGTTGCGGGTAGCTTCCCATGCAGCAAGTGCCTGTTCAACTCGCTCGTTGATGAGTGCATTCAGTTCAGCTGGTGTCAGGTTGATGTTCCCACGTCCTCCCGCGTTCCGTCGACCTCTGCGTCTTCCAGCCATGATCTTCATAGCGAGAATAAGCGTTAGAGTGTTCCCAAGAATTAAGATTATATATGCGGTTGGTACGTAAAGGAAACATGTATAGATGTGCATAGACAAAATTATCAATAACATATAATTGTCTTGATATATAATAAGTTGTACTGGTTACAATTCATTTAATACCAAAACGTTTAGATTCCAAAGTTTACAGTACAGAGACACATTCTGTCTCTACTAAGTCTATGTTAAGTTAATCGATGACATTATCGATGGTGGAATCAGAATCAGCACCCTCTGCTGGTTCTTCTTCCTCTATGTAAGTCTCTTCTGGAACTGAATCGGCAATCCTGTTCTCTAGTTCCTTGATTCTAGCTTCAGCGATGGCAGCCCGGTCTTCAGCTGCCTGGAATAGTACAATCAACTTGGTCATACCCTGATCCATCCTGTTGACTTTACTACAGAGTTCTGCGTGTCGAGTAGGGGTGTTCAAAATATCTGAAACTTGAAAAAATTCGAAATCCGAATCGTATCCGAAACCCGAAAAAACCTTATCCGAAATCTATTTCGGGTTTTTCAGGTCGGATAATATGATTTTAAATTCGAGTCAGGTCGGGTTTCGGATATGCAAAAACTAGTTTTTTCGGGTCGGATGTCCGAATAACCCAAAAAACAGGGTTATTCGGGCTGTTCGGGTTATTCGGATGGATGAATTCGGGTTTTTCGGGTTAATCGGGTTTTTCGGGTCGGATAATATATTTCGAATTTTGGGTCGGGTCGGGTTGGGTTTCGGATGGACCTAAAAAATTTTCAAACCCAAAAAACCCGATTCGAAAAACCCGACTAACTCGTTATGCAACCTGATGAACACCCCTAGTGTCAAGTATTTGTATATCTCAGCTCTTCTGCGAGACACTCGATTCGGTCGTCCGCCCAGGCCAGGTCCCGAGTCATTTTGGAAAAGACATCCTACTCAAGACACCGCCTCTTGGGCTCGTGTGGTCGGAATGGATTTTCAAGATCAAGTCCAGAAACAAAAATCGCCAATGAGAGAAAACGAAAACTAAGATTCGAATATGGTACTCGAAAGTTCCTTCTTGAAGTATATATAGGCAGCACTTCAAGTAAATGATTTCGTGTACTCGAAATCGTGTACTTGTTCGAGTAACATATTTCGAATACATTTTATTTTCTAACTTTTCTAACTTTTCTAACTTAACAAAATAAAATAAAATAAACTCAGAAACTTCGGACGAGTTCAAAGTCGAGCTGGGTCAATTTTGTGGGATCAAATCTGTATAAAAAAGTTGACCATCTCGACATAATTTCTTTATAGAAACCCAGCCTTAAAATACTTATACCCCACCAACAATTTCCACTCGTTTATCCATAATACAAAACAGGACTTATGATCAAAAATTTTCTAACTGTTTTTTTGAAAATCCTTTTGGGAAGTTTATGAACAATCAGACAGTTAAACCAGATTAACATGCAACCTATCAATTTTGTGAAATCTTTTGTTTGAAACTTTGATTTTGCTTCAACGAACTTAAAACGCTTCAACAGAGTTTAAGGTGAGAAGAGAAAATAACATATATATTAGGCTAGAATCAAGAACAAGAAGGGGTTCTATCATCTTTGTGCTCATTGGCATCTTTTACTTTACTGATATGCAAACACATTGGCCTTAACGTCACACATCCAGGTCTTTGCTTACGCAAAACAGAGAATGCTTCGGTAAGTATTTTCCTCTCTTTGTTTCACAAAACATAGAAAATACCCGAGTTTTTTCAAAATGATTTCAAGTTGAACGAAACACAATCTTGTTTTGACTTAAAGATCTATGCAAAAAGTCAAATAGTAGTTGCATCTTTCTAATTATCAGATTTTCGTACTTCTCACTTATTTATATATTTAATATTTTGAATGATCATGTCCAAACCTTTCATTAGGAAAACGTGTTTTAACTTCTTAGTGATTTATAGTTATCTAAGGTTGTTATTCTTTAGAAATTATGTTTAGGTAATGAATTTTTGAGTGTTAGAAATCATTTCACTTCCCAATTGAACTACTTCACTTGACCATCCAAATAAAACCTTTTTTCTATTTTATTTTTGTATATTTTTTTTAAATTTTGAAAATGAAAAATCTTTTTGTTGTTTTCTTAAATTCACTACCCATAAACTTGTAGGTCATCTTAGACTGACTCAAAAACCAAAAATCTTTTTGTTGTTTTTGTAAATAAACTCAAAGACCGAAACTCTTTTTGTTGTTTTTGTAAATATTCTCCCCCCCTAAATTTGTGATCTAAAAATTAAAATAAAACAAAACAAAAATTTTACAGTATTTACAAAAATGTTTTAATCGAAACTTATTAGTTTGAGAGTGGCAAGCAAATGGTGGAATCGAGTTGTGTGGAACGGTTTTGTAAAAAGATCCGCCAGATTATCATCTGTGTGGATCTTTTCAAGATGAATCAATTTCTGTTCGAAACAGTTGTGGATAAAGTGAATCCGGATGTCAATATGTTTGGTTTTGGAGGGTTGTACCGGATTCTTAACGATATGTAGAGCGGCTTAATTATCACAATAAATAGGAGAGTCAAGAAAGTTCAAACCGTAATCGATGAGTTGTTGTTGCAACCAAATAACCTGAGAACAGCAGGAAGCAGCGACATACTCAGCATCCACAGTGGAGGCTAACACAGTTGTCTGTTTCTTGCATTGCCACGAGACGAGGCGATCTCCTAAATATTGACATCCTCCTGTGGTTGATTTCCTGTCTAAGTTGCAACCACCAAAGTCACTGTCAGAGTAAGCAAATAAACTAAACTCAGAGTTCTTAGGATACCAAAAACCAGACGAGGTTTCCCGATGAGGTAGCGGAAGATGCTCTTGACAACAATCAGATAAGAAGCCTTCGAATTTGCTTGATATCTGGCACACTTACATACAGAAAACATAATGTCTGGATGGCTAGCAGTCAGGTACATCAGTGAGCCAATCATTGAACGGTAAAGGTGCTGATCAACATCTTCACCGTCAGAATCCAAAGTTAAGATGGGACGTACAGCCATAGGAGTGCATGCAGGCTTTGATTCCAGCATGTTGAACTTGGTGAGAATGTCGCTAACATACTTGCCCTGATGAATCAGCACACCCTTAGATCCTGCTTTACCTGAAGACCCAAGAAGAAGGTCATCTCCCCCGTCGCACTAATCTCAAACTTTTTCTTCATCACAGCCTCGAATTCTTTGCACAGTACCGAGCTTGTGGAACCGAAAATAATGTACTCCACAAAGATTTGGATGAGAATCAAATCATCCTTAACAATGTCTGGTCGATTGCTCCATGGGTTTATCCATTTGCAAGCAAATGATCTATAAGTGTTGCATACCACGCTCACGGTGCTTGATGAAGATCATAAAGGGCTTTGTCTAGTTTGTAGACATGGTCGGGATACTGCGAATCCTCGAACCCCTGGGGATGGCACACATAGATCTCTTCCTTGACCTTTCCATACAACAAGGCTTTCTTCACATCCATCTGATAAACAGTGAAGTTCATGTAGGAAGCATAGGCCAAGAAGATGCGAATAGCTTCAAGTCTTGCGACTGGTGCAAAGACTTCTTCATAGTCAATCCCCTATTGTTGGTAGAAGCCCTGGAATACCAACCTAGCTTTATTTCTGATGATCACAGCCGAATAATCTCTTTAGTTTTTAAAGACCCATCTGGTTCCGATTGGCAGTTTCCCCTTGGGCAACGGAACCAGATTCCACACCTTGAGCTTCTGAAACTGCATCAATTTTTCCTGCATTGCTTCAACCCAGCTTGACTCCTTAAGAGCCATCTTGACATTCTTGGGTTCGACCTGCAAAATAAAACAGGAATACAAACAAGAATTAATTGGACTTGCTTGACTTTGTGTGATAGTTTCTTCAGGCAAGGTATTCTGAGCTAGGATAGATCTGCTCCGAGTAAGAACTCCTTCTGAAAAAGGTCTAATGATGTTCTCAACTGGATGATTCTTGTTGATGCTTAAATTCGGCACCTCCTCCACATCTTAATTGTCTAGCAGGTTGCTGATGTGAGTCAACTAATCTTCACTGGAGGAAGAGATGTTGTCAACGGAAGCGGTTTCACTTGCTTTAGCTCCATTATCCACACAATGTTCCTCAGGGATGTGCTCTGAGAACAATAGGATGATTTCATTGATCGGATTGGGCTAAACTAGTGGAACTTGATCATGCATGCTTGATGGGTCAACTGTCAGAAGCTTGGGATCACAAGGAACGTAGTCAACCATGTAGTCCATGTCATCACCCTTGTAGAAGCTGTCTTTAAATTATGATGGTCTTGCATTCTCAAATGAAGTGTTGAAAGGCTCAAATGTAGAATCATACTGAAATAACATGTTTGGTCCAGAATCGGGTTATTCATCTCTTGCCAATCAATATAGTATGACTCCACAACCATTCGGGTCTTCTTGTTGTATACCCAGTAAGTAGCTTTCTCAGAAGAAAAGCCCACAAAGTAACACTCATCAGCCTTGCCATCAAACTTGTGATTTGGCTCAGTGTGGAGGAGAGTGCAAGGACAACAAATGACTTGAAATGACCAACCTTCGGCTTCGGATTGAAGAAAATATCATAGGGAGTCTTCTGATGGAGTATGTTCAATAGACCTTGGTTTTGAATGCAGCAAGTTGTGTTAACAGATTCAGCCCAGAAGAATATTAGCAGTTTAGACTCTAACAGAATGGTCCATGCAGCTTCGATAAGCTTTCCGTTCCTTCTTTCAGCAACACCATTTTGTTGAGGTGTACGAGCTGAGCTGTGTTGTCTAACAATTCCCTTCTCATCGCATAAATCAATAAGTGTCTGATTTCTAAACTCAGTGTCGTTTTCAGTTCTGATCACCTTAACTTTTAAATTCTTCTGATTCTCGATCAGGGTGATAAACTTTTTTCTGAATCTCTGGTGTCTCATCTTTCTTGGCTAGAAAGAACACCAAGTAAATCTAGAATAATCATCTTTTTCTGACAAGACAATATGACTTCTTCCCGATGCTCATGACGTTAACCGGTCCAAAGAGGTCCATATGAAGAAGTTGCAGAATTGATGAATTTGAATTGAACAGTTTGGGCTTGTGGGGTTTCTTGTGTAGCTTCCCCTTGGCACATACGATGCACTTCTCAATTGTGGAGAAGTCCTTAGAAGGTTTGCCAATAACATGATCTCCCTTAGCCAGTCGGTTGAGATTCTTCAAGCTGACATGACCCATCGGTGATGCCACAGCAAACAGACATTCTCCAATGCCTCAGAAAACAAACAGGTGTTTTCTGTGTATGAATCAGAATTCATATTGAAGATATAGGCATTGTTGATTCTCGGAGTACTCATTAAGATCCATTTCTCCGACATGACAAATTTGGGCTTTAAGATAAGACACTCTTTTTTTGTATAGTTTGTTGAAAGCTTTTATCACATATCTGAGAAACACTCAACAAGTTGTGGTTGAGTTCTTCAACATAGTACACATATTCAAAACTTAGAGTTCCATTTGTAACTGTGCCCTTCATGCTGATTTTCCCACCTTTGTCTCCAGCAAACGAGACATATCCTCCATTAAATGATGTGACTTCAAGTAACTGAGAAAAATCCCCAGTCATATGCTGGGAACAACCGCTATCCACGTACCAAACATTCTTCAGCTTATTTGGTCGTCCCTGCATAACACACACATTTAATGAGAAATGGGTACCCAAATCATAACAGATTCAGGTACTTATGGAACATCGGCCCTTTCTTAATGATTCCCTTGGGCTTATCTGATTTATCCCTGACATTTATGGCTTTGACACCACTGTTATGATCAATTCGTTTTACTTGATGTCTCAAATGTGGCTTATTTTTCCACTGTTGTTTAGTTTTAGATTTTAAAACATTTGAATTTTATTTATGAAAACCAGATTGATTTTGTTTAGCAGGTTTAGCCCTCTTGGCAGTGGGATGATTCTGATTTACCTTCTGAGGTATTGCCCTAGGCTTGGAGGATTGATCGGTCCTCATTGGTTTTCTAACAGGTCTAGCCTTGGGTTTGACCTTCTAATTCTTCCCATAGAAGAATTCAGTAGGTCGATGCACACAGTGTCTAGCAATGTGGCCTGGTTTTCCACATGCATAACATCAAACTTTGTCATTAAACTCCTTTGGGTCAAATGGCTTTACATCATAGTCACTCAGACCAGAGATAGAACTTGTGGAGGCTTATTCCAATGACCCATTTGGAACATAAGGTTCAGAGTTAGGATTTAACTTTGAACCCGCCTCAGGAGTGACTGTAGAATGAACCTGAGTTTCCTGCTCAGTCAAAGGAGAAGGATCTGATTCTAAGACAATTTTGTTCTTAACATCATCATTAATTTTAGTAAACTTAGTCTTAAAATCCTTAATCATTTCATTTGGTTTAAGAGTAATTGATTCAAATCTTCCAACAAAATCAACTATGGGAACAAAATGTGATTAGCTATGTGAAGTTGAACAATCTATGCTCCTGGTAGCACTTCTTTCCTCCTTCTTCTCCCTTGAACCTGAAACATCCACTTTCTGCACAAACCTTAGAACTATTAGAATCAATAAGGTTAGTCACAACAGGATCTGTTGTAAAAGGCACTGGTTTGTTAGAACCAGTGGTGAAATCAAACCTTCGGTCTGACTTCAACAGTAGATCATCAACATATGTGTTGATATTGGGCATGATGGAGTAGTTATGATTAAATGAAGGTTTCACCTCAGTAAAACCAAGCCCAATTTTCTCCTTTCTCCTACACTGGAAATCAATCATGTTAGCCACCGCGGTACTTGCATACTCATATTTATCAGCTTTGATTTTGGTTTTGGACAACTGAGTTTTAACCTGTTCTAACTCTGAGGAGAGTTCATCTATCTGACGCCTAGCGTCCTGATTGTTGGACTCTTTATCACCTAAAAGTTCTTTTAATTGTCAAATATCACGCCTTTCAGGGTCATGTTTTCTTTGAAAATTACTTCATTTTTAAGAAATTCAGAGTTAAAATATTTAAGTTTGGTGACTTCCTTGATTAAGTCCTCATTGTGAGAACGTATTTAAAAACCTTCTAAATGCAAGAAGTAGTGTAGAGATTTTATGTTACCTCATCGCACTTATCATCCACCTCAACCATGAACGCATGGCTCAAAGTCATCTCAAGCTCTTGCACCTGGCCACTCGAGTCATAGGAGTCAGTTTCTTGTGTGACCAATGCCTTGAATGTGCTAGCTCCACCTCCAGCTACAGCCTTCCCATCAGGATTCTTCTCTAGTCTCCTTCACAACCTTGGGCAGCTTACCCAGCTGGTCACAATTGTAGCACCTAAGCTTTGACTTCTCGAATCCCAGCTTCCTCCCTGGGTTGTTCCCAAAACTGTTCCTGCCATACTTCTTGATGAACTTCTTTGCCCGAAAGACCGCCATGGCCATCTGCCATGAGATATCCATTTCTTCCACATCAGTTGGGTTGATCTGCTCCAGATTGTCTTGAGTGAGATTAGCCTATGCCAATTCTCCAGCAATGAATGTATTGTAACTGTTCATAGATCCTTTGAATAGTAGCAGATTCTCCTCACTTTCCGGGCTAATTTGGGGCACTGAACTGACTTGCCCTGAAGAAATGAATGCAGTCTTGAATGGAAAAGACTGAGATGATGAAGTCTGGTAATGCTGAGATCCTGAAGCTTGATAATTGATGGCAAACAAAAGAGCAACATTCTCAGAAGCAGGGTTAATGCCAATGGAGCTAGCATGATTAAGTGCCCTTTGCTTGTCATCCATGTCATATGAGTTGATGATTGAGATCAACTCACTGAGAGAAGTCTTGTACATGTCTTTTGTCCTCCTGATTGTTGTGCAGTTGGAGTTCTAGTTGTATGGTAGTGAATTCAAGAGATTCTTGTTAACTTCTCCCTTTGACATTTCAATCCTAACACTTGTCATTTCTGTCATCATGTGAGTAAATCTGTTGAGTTGAGCATCTAGGGACTCTCCCTTGATATGATTAAACATGTTGAATCATTGCCTCAACATGTCTTTGCGACTTTCTCTCATATCCTCATTCCCTTCGAAGCGTTCCACTAACGCATCCCAGAGTTGTTTCGCGGTCTGGTGCTCCTTGAATTCATGAGCCACATCAGTAGACGGTGCCATAGTAATCGAGGTATACGCCTTGTCATCATTCTCCATCAATAGGACGTCGTTCTCAGTGTACAGCTCTTGATCCTTGGAAATTAGCCTATTCAACTCACTCTGGTACATAGGCACATAAGGCCCATCCTCAATCGATCTCCATAAATTTGGATCTGTATACTTGATGAAAGACTGGAATATGAACTTCTAGTGTTGGAAGTTGTCTCTTGATACAAGTCTAGGTGGCTTAGTTCCTGTGCCAATCTCATTATCCAAATTCAGCAAATTGGATAAGTTGGTATGATTTTTGGATACCATGATGAACTAGAAAATTGTCGAAGTCCAAGTTCTCGAAATTAAGCCCCTGTGTTACTCGAAGTCCTCAAGTGTACGAAATCCCAAACAATGCACGAAGTCCAAACTGTACTTGAAGGTTCAAGACTACTCAAATTATAGTACCCGAAAACCAAGTATTCGAAAACTTGTACTCGATATGTTCTCGAAAACCAAGTATTCGAGAACCTGTACTCGAAAAATTGTTCTCAAAATGTGGTACCCGAAACCCAAACACTCAGAAACAATTCCTTTAAGTCTGTTGAACTCAAACAGGAGTGCTCGAAAATCAGATCTCGAAATGTTGAACTTGAAAATTAGATCTCGAAATTTAGAACTCAAAAATACTTGAAAATTTTCCACAGAAAAATTCTTCAAGATTCAGAGCCCCAAATTTTAACAGGAGTTGGATGATGAAGAGAAGATCAATAAAGTGTCAAACTTGCACGAAAAAGCTTTTGCCTTGATATAGAAAAGATCTCAAAGGCTCTGATACCACTTGTAAGTCCAGGTCTGATCAAGACTCGAGCTTTATGGCTCCAATCGACATCAAATGACTCTAAAGAGAGCAATTGCCTTAGGAATCCAACCTAGAGAGCAATTGCCTCGGGAATCCAACCTATAACAGTACAAAATACGTCTATTTATACTACTCTAGGAGTATTCGAACCCTATACACGAAAATGGTACGAGTACTCAAAAATCTAAGTACACGAAAATCACTGTACACAAAATTAACCAAAATCAGGTCTTCAGCTGGTCACAGGTTGACTTTGTCAGTTTTCGTCTCTAATTGGGCCCTACACAGGTTTCCACAACTCAATTGAATTTCCATCTTATTTTGTCTATATATGTAGACATAATTGTTAAATAAAGCAAATATTAAATTAAATAACTAGTATAATAGACGTATAGATTTAGGAATTACATAGATTTAAATTAAATATTTATTATGTGTATAAGTTAAAATGTAAAGTATTAAAATAAGAATATAAATTTTACACATTTATTTTTAACAGTTTGTTTTGTAAACATTTTCTTTCAAAAAATTGTTTTTAAAAAAAAAATATAGGTTACCATTCATGTATTTCACAAGTTAAATACAAAATACTAATTAGTTGTTGATAAAAAGTTATAGATTGTAAAATGATATTTTGAGATGATATTTGACTGAAATCATAAACAGGTAAATAATTTAAATAATAAAAAAATAGAATTATTTTTAACTTTTACAAAAAGTCTGCTAAAAATACCGGTTTAAAAAATGCTATTTATTATAAAAATCTAAGCTACTGTCGCGTAGATATCGTCTAACCTTAGGGTTTTTCGATAAAAGTTCGACGTGTAATCGTTCTAATATCCAAATAAGATAAAGTTCATGGAGATTCCTTAGTCCCATTTTTTATTAACAAATATATATATATATATATGATAACTCTCTCTAAAAACAATAATCTGCATAACTTTGTAAAGATCAATCCAATTTTTTTGGATTTTTTTTTCAAACATCATTACCCAATGTACCCATCTCCACCAGGATATGCTCCTCCATATCCACATTATCAGCAATACCTATCATATACTGAGACACATAGAGAGTCATTTGAGGCTGGACCTTTGAGTTGACCATATGTCCTAGAGTCGTCTCATCTATCAACCAACACTCACCTCGATCATTGAGGTGAGGGTAGTTTCCGTCCCAGGGATGCTAGATTTTGGGTTGATGATGATCTAAGGAGGCGTTGATTAGGAAGGTCGGTAGTATGTTCATATTCAGTATTGTACTTTTGGATTGTATTTCAAGATTTTTTTTCATATTTTGTTGTACTAGGCACTTATGATGTCAGACTATGTTGTATTGCCTAGCTAGATGTTAGATGTTATACTGTGTAATTTTGGGATTCTCATCATGAAGTATGTTTGTGATAATCTTTAATTTAAGTGCATGCATGATGTATTGAAATAATGCTTCTTTAGTTAAAAATTTATTCGTAAGGCACTCATAGAGTTTAGGACATATGATGATAATGGGATACATGCTTTCTTATGTATATGCCTTGGTTTGAATATTTTGCAGAGTATGGAAATGACAAAATTAACAAGACTGAAAATTAACAAGACTGATAAACAAGCAAGTCCATCTCAAGGGACCCAGACTAAGAAAGTTGTGGAACATACTTAGAGATCTCACTCTATGGAAGTTATGAAAAATGATACGCCTCCTCCCAGTTATGAAGAACAAAGGGAAGAAGAAATATAAACCAAACATAAAAAGCTAATAGCAACTGGTATCGCCGTGGCCATGCGTACAATTATTACTGGAGTTACAAAAGCGGTTAGGAGGGAGAAAAATGATGAAAAAGTTGATAGTAAAAGTTTTAAGTCGAAGCAAGAGAAATATTAAAGACCGTTACGAAGACAAATGATGGAAACCGTTGGAGTTTCAAGTTAATGAAAAAAATGATTAAAAATGTGTCGCCTTAGAAAGGGACAATTATGTTTGGTAAACGAGGAAAACTGAGCCCTTGTTATAATGGTCCATTTAAGATAATGAGAAAGAATTGGACCAGTAGCTTATATGTTGGAACTTCCATATGAATTAAGTGGAATACATGATGTGTTTCACGTTTCCAACTTAAAGAAATGTCCTGCAGACGAGATACTAAAGACTCCATTGGAAGAAAGCCAAGTAGACGGAAAGTTGAATTTTAAGGAGGAACCAATATAAATTATGGAAAGTTAAGTCTAGAAATCAAGGAAAAAGAAGATAATGATCAAGAAGTTGAAATGGAATACTAAGAGGGGACCCGAATTCACTTGGGAACCTGTATGAAAAGGACATATTGGAAACTTATTTACCAGTTAAACTAAAATTCTGGGACGAAATTCTAATAAGGAGAGAGGATGTTACACTTTGTATCTCAAGACTATTATATATATATATGTGTGTGTGTGTGTATAAGGATTTATTGGTTGATTGGTCAAATAGGGTTCAAACGGATTAAATAAAAATAAATGACAAGAGGTAGATTGAGTTTGAAGGACAACCCGTTTGGGTTTCGTTTCAACCGAACCATAAACCGTAACAAACCACTAGGTTTTTAGTAAACTCAAACCATAAATCGAGCCATCAAGTTTTAAAACCGACCAAACTGACCAATTGTCTTTGGTTCGGTCCGGTTTAGATAACTCGGCCGGTTTATGGTCATCCCTATTAGTGCACACGTACATATGGGCCGGAAGGCCCAACTCTTGTCAACAAAAAGAAAAAGAAGTTGATTAGCAGCTAAAAGGAAACATAAATATAGCGAGAAGGCAGGAGCATCTACAACAATCAAAGAACCAAAACGAATTGAAGCTGTTAACGTGAAGATTTGAAAGAGTTGAGGTATTGTAACTCTCTCACGTAATAAATTAGGAATCTTTAGATTGTGATTAACCTAATAATACCCTTTTTGTATAGGGTCATTTATAAGACGAAATTGAAGTTTGAAAACAAAATAATACATGGGTTTAAGGTAAGAATTTCCCTTCTTTGATCAAGTTTAGGCACATGTTTATAAAAAGTCAAAAATTAAGACACTTGACTTGATTTTTGTGGGTTAAATTCTCTACTTGTGCAAATACTGGAGCTTGACCATTCTTATGCACCTAGAAATGTATAAAACTTACTGATTTTATAGCTCAATTGATAATGCAAAACATGAATGTAGACACTAACTAGGGCATCTGAGGGCATAATGAAAAATTTTGATTAAATTGACTCGATAACTAATTTAATGAACAAGTATGCATGAATTATGTTCAAAAATGCTTATACAAGTTCACACAAGCATAAAATGCTAGAACTTAGTCCTCGAGCCCAAGTAATGGTTTAAACTTTATGGTAGGTTTCACTTTTAAAAATCAAAATGCCAAGAATCTGGATTATGGTTTAAACCATTACTTAGGTTAATGATGCTAAAACGATTCTTTGCTTGATTAACCATGTTTGACTAGTCGAGACCCCTTCGGTTTGTTATGAGCAATAATATATCTATGTATGTATGTGTGTGTATGTTTGGGTGGGTGGGTATGGGTGGGGATGGTTGGGTGGTCTCCATTGTTTCCCTATGTTGTGCCACATGTTCCTTAGGGTCAGTAGTTCCATCATAAAGCTTCATGTTGGGAGTCTGAAATCTTTTTGGGATTTCAGCATCATGGATGGGTGGAGCAAATCTAGAGATCCTGTGAGTTATTGCTGGAACATCTGGGATAGACTTCATTACTCCTAGGACACTTGATATCATATGCCTGATTTTTTGTATTTTGTTAGCCACTTGGGGGTTATTCCGGTTTCCTGCATAAAACTGAAGTTATTAGTATCAATAGGTAACAAATTATAAGTGTTACCCATGGTAGGAATCTGATACGAAGATCCCAGGAGATATTATCCCAAGATATCCTCAGATTTTGGGATCCCAATAGATTTCTGAGACTGGATTGCATAGGAATAAAGTCTTCGAAATGATTTCCAGACATCCCTGATGTCTCAAAATCAAGGATCATTGGAGCTAGTGGAGTGGAAACTTTGAAATGTTTATACTTCTTAGCCTTCAAAGTTTTCATTTCCCTGATAAGCCTTTGATTATCCTCTATTGATCCATCATCTGTTGAAACATATCCACAATTTCATTGTTAGAAACAAAGTAGAGGAGCCGAAGTAGTCGTCCTGGTGGAAGTAACACTCGGAGCAACAAATGTTGTTCTCCTTCCGAAACTTTTTGGCTTCTTTTGGGAGAATACAGATCTACGAAGATGTGTTAGAAGTAATTAGCAGAACCCATAGACAAAACATAAGTCGATTTTGATTGCGAAGTCATTTTTGACAGTAAATATGAGAAAACCGTTTATCAAACAAGATTTTGCCCCACGGTGGGCGCCAAATTGTTTTGGATAAAAATTAACAAGTTTAGTTTTTAGCAAAAATATATTAATTAAGTGGAATTTTGTGCTTGATAATTCGAAAAACAATTTATGTGTACGTTTCAAAAATGTTATTCCTAGGAATTCCTAGGAATATTGAAAAGATAGACTAATGTAAACAACAAAACACACAAGATTTATACAGCGAATAATGTAACATCTGTGCCGGAATCGTTACCGGAACAGTAAACTGTACAGTAACTTGTACAGTAACTCAAGTACACATTACGGGAAACTGTGTTATGCAATTGATACATTTCTGATTAGCATGAAACTAATAAACGGTTGTCTGAATCTGACTAAAACCTTAGGGTTTAACAGTCAGAAACATGTCAGACAACACAGTGTTGAAACATAGATACTTGATATGATACTATTGTGTATAAACGTATGTGAGGTTAAACAAGACAAAACTTTAACGGTTATTGTTATGGAATGCTAAACAGACGAATTATTCGTATGGGTGACGATCTGTACGAATGATTCTGATAGTTTAACGTTCTGAAATAATGACTTAACAGTAGAAAACAAGAATCAGAAAGCTAAACCATCGACGATTCGAACGAATACGCGCGATGGCGACGCGATCTGATGAAACGTATAACGATTTGAACGATTATAATTTTAAGGAAACAAAATATTTCCTATTTTACAATTTTGAAACTCATCATAAATAAAAATAAACTGAACTCTTTTATTAACTCGCGAATAATTTAACGAAACACGTAAAAATAACTAAATTCGACAAATGAATTAATTAAACGAAATTTAAAAGACTTATTAAAATTTAATAATAACATCCGAATGGTTAAAAATAATTCTTTTGTTTAGATTTACGAAAAATACGCGTAAAAATCCGACTACGAGACGAGATTACGAACCGAGCAACTAAAACGAACCCGAATACCCCCGGGGTATAAAAGCACCAAATGAGGGGTATCTCCCTCATTTGCAATCAGCCATTCTCTCTCTAAAACCCTATTCCCGAACCTTTCCCTCTCTCACTAGAAACCAACTTCAATCCTTCATAACTTGCTCGTTTCTTGACCGATTTGGGTGATTCTTGCGCCCACGCGAAGCCCTTGACGAGCTCTACATAGAAGTACAGCAGATCGGAAGTTTTATCCACTGTGATCGGAGGTATGATGCTTGCAATATCACGAAAAAATAGGGTTTTATGGTTCTTGTTCGATCCACTTAACCAACTGAACGAACGTCCTCCCCATCATGATTATACACTCCACACGACCCTAACTGGTATCACAACAACCTGAAAGTGACCAGATACATAGAGGATCGATGATAGTGTATGGGAAAGTGCAGGTTCGTGGGTATGAGGGTGGTGCCGAACCATGGCTGGGAAGAACCTGGGTCACGAACCCACTGCATCATCAGCGAACCCCATGGCTCCCGAACCCTTGGAGCCTCACGAACCTTCGGTGTCCAGCATGCTAGACGAACCTTAGGGATGACGAACCTAACTTGCTAACCTCCTTCTGCGAACCTTCCACGAGTAGCACCGAACCTTATGGCATGTGTCTGAGCCAAACCTTGATTCATGCTGAACGAACCATGCACTGTTAGCCATTGCCGAACCCTCGAGCAGCTGAACATAGCCGAGCCTTTCCTCTTCAGCTGAACCTTGTGCGTGAAGCTCCATGACCGAATCTTCCATGATTCCCGAACCCTGCTCCCTTTACTAACCCACGAACCCTACACATGGGAGAACCTTTCACGAACCATCTCTGGCCACCATTAGCCGAACCAGTGGACTCCAAATTGCCGAACCTAGGCTAACCGGCCCCAAGGTTCGCTGCCTTGGGGACCATCTTTGATGTGGTTAGGATCCAGCAATTAGCCCAAGACTACCTTCGGCCCACTTCCATTGTTTGCGAACCATTTGAATAAGCTGGCCCAAAACTCTTTAACATGGCCCAATAAAATCCCAACGCATTAACTCACAATTGCATCGGCCCAACATCCCTTAACCGGCCCAAGGAGTTTCGAATTGGCCCATTAGGTTGGATAGGCCCCAAACCTTTTGGATTACGGCCCATACACATAATTTTAAGCCCAATAACACAATAACATGTCCAATGGGTTATCCGGCCCAAGGTATTCTAAAAGTGATGACAAACACGTAAATGGTCTTTGGAAACGGTAATAACAAATGCATGAAGTATCACTTCAATTAAAGCGAGGTTAAAATACAAATGATACAAAGTATTGAACATACCATATAGAAAGCTTTGATGTGCGAATTAAACATTAAATCAAAGAATTACTAACAATCAAAGAAATTTAGCACAATATCATTTAGCATATGGAATCTCGGGCCGGATAATAAACAAGATTCGCAAGTGTTAGTCAACTTTAGGACTAACACCTACACGCACAACAAACTCTTATGAACTCATATTTTTAAACTTCAACATCATGAAATCAATACAGGATCGTGAACATTACAACAAGTGCAAACAAAGAGCGCGTGCATTCTTACTTTACATAGTCAACTACTACGGACACAAGGTGAGTTCATTGTCCCCTTTCAAACTTATTTGTTTTACCTCGGGACTGAGAAGCATGTTAAACATTTTTATTGAAATGTTATTTAATGCTTTAAATATAAACATGATCACTTATGATTGAAACCTTTACTTTAGGTTTGATGCTTAAAACCAATTGTTGGTTACTTGATACAATTACATGAGACTAAATGCTATTACCTGAGACTTAATTCAATTACATGAGACTTGATACAATTACATTAGACTTGATTCTAATATATGAGACTTGATGCTTATGCTACCACAATATGCTTAAACTTGGTGATTGATGCTTATGTTGCAAACTAGAAGCTCAATTTATACACTTAATGCTTAAATTAAGTGCTTAATGCTTATGCTATAAACTACATTCTTAAACTATATCCATAAAGCTTATGTTATAAACTATATTCTTAAACTACACACTCGATACTTATGCTATAAGCTATAATCTTAAACTATACTTGTAATGCTTATGCTATAAGCTATAATCTTAAACTATACTTGTAATGCTTATGCTATAAACTATATTCATAAACTATATGCTTAATGCTATATACTAATGCTAAGTGCTAATGCAATAATGCAAATACCATATGCTTATCATGCTTAAATGCTCGAAATGCTTGAAGTGCTCATAATGCTATAAACATTGAATGCTATAAACTTATTATGCAAAAGCAACGGCTTGGCCTCTCAGTGCTTGCCTCTCCGGTTGTTTAAACATTTAATGCTATAAACTTATTATGCAAAAGCAACGGTTTGGCCTCTCAGTGCTTGCCTCTCCGGTTGTTTAAACATTTAATGCTATAAGCTTGTTATGCAAAAGCAACGGTTTGGCCTCTCAGTGCTTGCCTCACCGGGTGTTAAACTTTGGAAGCTATAAACTTGTTATGCAAAAGCAACGGTTTGGCCTCTCAGTGCTTGCCTTACCGGGTGCGAAACTATTTAGATGCTAAAACTATTGGCAATGGAAGAACAATTGTTGGTCTCTCAGTGCTTGCCTTCATGTGTTCTTCCTAGTCGGGACTTGAAGAACAATAGTTGGTCTCTCAGTGCTTGCCTTCATGTGTTCTTCACAGTCAGGACTAGAAGGCACCTATTATGGTCTCTCAGTGCTTGCCATAGGGTGACCTTTATAGTCGGGACTTGAGGGGTAGACTTATGGCCTCTCAGTGCTTGCCATACAGTGATTCCTCAATGTTCACTCATGCTATAAACTTAAACATAATGCTAAAGCTATAAACGAAATGGAGGGTAGGTAAGACGCTTAATTATTATTAACAGCAATGTCCTATGCAACTTAGTATGTGGTGGGACGGCGTCTGGGCGGGTCGTAGGCTCGACTCAGGGGTATGCCCTATATATAAGCATACCGAGCTGGATGATACAGGTGGTGTTAATGAGATTAAGGTCGTTACCTAGGGGGAAACATGAATACTTTTGAGTCGATATCATAAACTTTTAAACACGATGCTTGTTAAACTTATTTTGAAGCTAATACATACGGATACTACAGACTTGTAAACTTTGAAACAATAAACTAAAGCTATGATGAAGAATGAATCGAATGGTAGGTAAAATGCTTAATTATCATTAATGACAATGTCCTATGCAACTTAGTATGTGGTGGGACGGCGTCTGGGCGGGTCGTAGGCTCGACTCAGGGGTATGCCCTATATATAAGCATACCGAGTTGGATGATACAGGTGTTATTAGTGAGGTTAAGGTTTTACCTAAAAAGGGTTGCAAAAGCTATTTTACAAATACTAAAACCAAATGAACTCACCAACCATTGTGTTGACTTTGTTTTCTTACATGCTTTCTCAGGTAACGCACAGGAATAGGCTTAAGCTTTTGGATTGCATACTAGGATGCCAGTTAGCAGACCTAGTAGACTTTGGAGAAGCACATGTTTTGCTATGGAAGCTATACACTTTTGATATCTTGTACAGTTACAAGATATAAACATGATATTCTTTTGATAGGTTTACCTAGTTAAATTGCAGAACATTGATAATGTAATTTAACTTTGTAATCCTAATTATCATTTGATTGTGCTTTAGTTATTCTTAAACATTGATGCTATGTAAACAATCTGATCATCACGATTATCACCCGCGATATCACGCCTCGGGAACCTTCCGCCCGACGGGGACTCCGATCCAACCCCGTCGGCTCGGGGTGTGACAGATTGGTATCAGAGCTCAAGGTTATAGAGAATAATAGGTCATTACATAAATGGTTTGGCCTAGACTATAACTTAGGGACCCTCATGTAGAGAACTTAAGACTTAAACTTGCATTATGTTTTCTGCATTCGATCACTGCACTAACCAAATCCTGTTGGTTATGATCAGAATGCCGCCTAGAAAACAACCGACCCCGGTGCCTACTACACAGACATCTGCACCGCACTCTTCAACACCATCACCACTAGATTCACCACCGCCACCTCCTCCTCCTCCACATAGTCCTCCTCCAAACCCGACTGCAATTATAATTTTGGATCCTGCTACTATTGCTTTGGCAACGTTACTGAGCAGTCAGCTGACTAATCAGATGAAGGATATCATCCCGGAGATGATCAACAGGATTCAAAGCCATGGCAACAACCCTGGCCACACTACTGGAGAAGCTAGTGGAAACACTAGCCACACTTCAGACTGCTCCTACAAGTCATTCGTAGGATGCAAGCCACCAAGCTTTACTGGAGTTGAAGGAGCCGTTGGACTGATCCAATGGCTGGAGAAAATGGAGAATACACTGGACATAAGCAGTTGTCCGGAACACCACAAAGTTCGTTATGCAGCTAGTTCGTTTAGCAAGCGAGCGTTGACATGGTGGAATGCTCAAATCAGAGCCAAGGGCAGGGATGAAGCAATGGCAATGCCATGGTCAGAATTCAAACTTCTTCTAAGGAATGAGTTCTGTCCGAAGCATGAACTGCAACAGCTAGAGATTGAACTCTCGAACCACGTGATGAAGGGAACCGACCATATGACTTTCACCAACCGCTATCACGAATTGGTAGCTTTGGTGCCAGAGATGGTGCCAACTTTGGAAAAGCTGATTGACAGATATGTTGCTGGATTACCCTCCTGCATACAGAGTATAGTGCTGGCTGCAAATCCTGCTACTTTGGAGTCAGCCATTGCTCTTTCAGCTAAACTTACGGGAGTAATGGTGAAGTCTGGAGTTCTGAAAGATGACACAGGGAAATCCAAAGAAGCAGCAACAAAGAAGCCTGAACAACATCAAACGAAGAAGCAAAAGGTCATCAGAAACTATGCAGTGGCCACACCTCTGAGACAAGCCCCTGCAGTACCTGCTAACACTGCACCCAAAAACTATGTGGGAATGCACCCTCAGTGCATACACTGCAGATTTCATCATCCTATGACGGTGTCATGCAGGCAATGCAACAACTGTGGCCGACTAGGTCACCGGACTCAACAATGCCGTGCTCCGGCCACACAAGCTACAAACAATGCCGCAATAGCAATTCCTCCACCACAAAATCTTGGCAATCATAACAACAACAATCGAGGATGCTATAACTGCGGGGAATTAGGTCACTTTTCCAGGGACTGCCCGAAAAGAGTACAACCAGGAGTTCAAGTCCCTCGAGGGAGGGCATTCATGATTGGAGCCGCTGCAGCACGCCAAGACCCGGAGACGGGTACTGGTATGTAGTAACTCCTCACTCATAAGACTTCATTTTATGTTGATACTAGTAATAATAAGAAATTATCTTATTCCTATTAGTACGATCACAGGAGTATTCCATGAAACTTAGGAATACTTTTAACCCAATAGAGACAAAGAAAGAATCCTTGGTTAATGCACATAACATACGTAGAAAGCCATAGCTAACACTAAAGTTGTGAAACAGTGGATGCTCATAGCATCTGTTAGTTTGAACAACGAGGTGTTGGAGTCACATAAGGATTAAGCAAGCCATAACAATAAGACAACCATGAGCAATAGGACTAGCAAAACTTTGAGGCTATATGTAGGAAATCCCAAACGCGACCTAGAGTTTAATCTGGGAGCGTAAGGATATCACATTGAGCAACGTTTTCCCATTGTTATAGGAAGAGTAGTCTCCGATAATAACTTTTAAATTTCGGGACGAAATTTCTTTAACAAGGGGAGACTGTAACATCTGTGCCGGAATCGTTACCGGAACAGTAAACTGTACAGTAACTTGTACAGTAACTCAAGTACACATTACGGGAAACTGTGTTATGCAATTGATACATTTCTGATTAGCATGAAACTAATAAACGGTTGTCTGAATCTGACTAAAACCTTAGGGTTTAACAGTCAGAAACATGTCAGACAACACAGTGTTGAAACATAGATACTTGATATGATACTATTGTGTATAAACGTATGTGAGGTTAAACAAGACAAAACTTTAACGGTTATTGTTATGGAATGCTAAACAGACGAATTATTCGTATGGGTGACGATCTGTACGAATGATTCTGATAGTTTAACGTTCTGAAATAATGACTTAACAGTAGAAAACAAGAATCAGAAAGCTAAACCATCGACGATTCGAACGAATACGCGCGATGGCGACGCGATCTGATGAAACGTATAACGATTTGAACGATTATAATTTTAAGGAAACAAAATATTTCCTATTTTACAATTTTGAAACTCATCATAAATAAAAATAAACTGAACTCTTTTATTAACTCGCGAATAATTTAACGAAACACGTAAAAATAACTAAATTCGACAAATGAATTAATTAAACGAAATTTAAAAGACTTATTAAAATTTAATAATAACATCCGAATGGTTAAAAATAATTCTTTTGTTTAGATTTACGAAAAATACGCGTAAAAATCCGACTACGAGACGAGATTACGAACCGAGCAACTAAAACGAACCCGAATACCCCCGGGGTATAAAAGCACCAAATGAGGGGTATCTCCCTCATTTGCAATCAGCCATTCTCTCTCTAAAACCCTATTCCCGAACCTTTCCCTCTCTCACTAGAAACCAACTTCAATCCTTCATAACTTGCTCGTTTCTTGACCGATTTGGGTGATTCTTGCGCCCACGCGAAGCCCTTGACGAGCTCTACATAGAAGTACAGCAGATCGGAAGTTTTATCCACTGTGATCGGAGGTATGATGCTTGCAATATCACGAAAAAATAGGGTTTTATGGTTCTTGTTCGATCCACTTAACCAACTGAACGAACGTCCTCCCCATCATGATTATACACTCCACACGACCCTAACTGGTATCACAACAACCTGAAAGTGACCAGATACATAGAGGATCGATGATAGTGTATGGGAAAGTGCAGGTTCGTGGGTATGAGGGTGGTGCCGAACCATGGCTGGGAAGAACCTGGGTCACGAACCCACTGCATCATCAGCGAACCCCATGGCTCCCGAACCCTTGGAGCCTCACGAACCTTCGGTGTCCAGCATGCTAGACGAACCTTAGGGATGACGAACCTAACTTGCTAACCTCCTTCTGCGAACCTTCCACGAGTAGCACCGAACCTTATGGCATGTGTCTGAGCCAAACCTTGATTCATGCTGAACGAACCATGCACTGTTAGCCATTGCCGAACCCTCGAGCAGCTGAACATAGCCGAGCCTTTCCTCTTCAGCTGAACCTTGTGCGTGAAGCTCCATGACCGAATCTTCCATGATTCCCGAACCCTGCTCCCTTTACTAACCCACGAACCCTACACATGGGAGAACCTTTCACGAACCATCTCTGGCCACCATTAGCCGAACCAGTGGACTCCAAATTGCCGAACCTAGGCTAACCGGCCCCAAGGTTCGCTGCCTTGGGGACCATCTTTGATGTGGTTAGGATCCAGCAATTAGCCCAAGACTACCTTCGGCCCACTTCCATTGTTTGCGAACCATTTGAATAAGCTGGCCCAAAACTCTTTAACATGGCCCAATAAAATCCCAACGCATTAACTCACAATTGCATCGGCCCAACATCCCTTAACCGGCCCAAGGAGTTTCGAATTGGCCCATTAGGTTGGATAGGCCCCAAACCTTTTGGATTACGGCCCATACACATAATTTTAAGCCCAATAACACAATAACATGTCCAATGGGTTATCCGGCCCAAGGTATTCTAAAAGTGATGACAAACACGTAAATGGTCTTTGGAAACGGTAATAACAAATGCATGAAGTATCACTTCAATTAAAGCGAGGTTAAAATACAAATGATACAAAGTATTGAACATACCATATAGAAAGCTTTGATGTGCGAATTAAACATTAAATCAAAGAATTACTAACAATCAAAGAAATTTAGCACAATATCATTTAGCATATGGAATCTCGGGCCGGATAATAAACAAGATTCGCAAGTGTTAGTCAACTTTAGGACTAACACCTACACGCACAACAAACTCTTATGAACTCATATTTTTAAACTTCAACATCATGAAATCAATACAGGATCGTGAACATTACAACAAGTGCAAACAAAGAGCGCGTGCATTCTTACTTTACATAGTCAACTACTACGGACACAAGGTGAGTTCATTGTCCCCTTTCAAACTTATTTGTTTTACCTCGGGACTGAGAAGCATGTTAAACATTTTTATTGAAATGTTATTTAATGCTTTAAATATAAACATGATCACTTATGATTGAAACCTTTACTTTAGGTTTGATGCTTAAAACCAATTGTTGGTTACTTGATACAATTACATGAGACTAAATGCTATTACCTGAGACTTAATTCAATTACATGAGACTTGATACAATTACATTAGACTTGATTCTAATATATGAGACTTGATGCTTATGCTACCACAATATGCTTAAACTTGGTGATTGATGCTTATGTTGCAAACTAGAAGCTCAATTTATACACTTAATGCTTAAATTAAGTGCTTAATGCTTATGCTATAAACTACATTCTTAAACTATATCCATAAAGCTTATGTTATAAACTATATTCTTAAACTACACACTCGATACTTATGCTATAAGCTATAATCTTAAACTATACTTGTAATGCTTATGCTATAAGCTATAATCTTAAACTATACTTGTAATGCTTATGCTATAAACTATATTCATAAACTATATGCTTAATGCTATATACTAATGCTAAGTGCTAATGCAATAATGCAAATACCATATGCTTATCATGCTTAAATGCTCGAAATGCTTGAAGTGCTCATAATGCTATAAACATTGAATGCTATAAACTTATTATGCAAAAGCAACGGCTTGGCCTCTCAGTGCTTGCCTCTCCGGTTGTTTAAACATTTAATGCTATAAACTTATTATGCAAAAGCAACGGTTTGGCCTCTCAGTGCTTGCCTCTCCGGTTGTTTAAACATTTAATGCTATAAGCTTGTTATGCAAAAGCAACGGTTTGGCCTCTCAGTGCTTGCCTCACCGGGTGTTAAACTTTGGAAGCTATAAACTTGTTATGCAAAAGCAACGGTTTGGCCTCTCAGTGCTTGCCTTACCGGGTGCGAAACTATTTAGATGCTAAAACTATTGGCAATGGAAGAACAATTGTTGGTCTCTCAGTGCTTGCCTTCATGTGTTCTTCCTAGTCGGGACTTGAAGAACAATAGTTGGTCTCTCAGTGCTTGCCTTCATGTGTTCTTCACAGTCAGGACTAGAAGGCACCTATTATGGTCTCTCAGTGCTTGCCATAGGGTGACCTTTATAGTCGGGACTTGAGGGGTAGACTTATGGCCTCTCAGTGCTTGCCATACAGTGATTCCTCAATGTTCACTCATGCTATAAACTTAAACATAATGCTAAAGCTATAAACGAAATGGAGGGTAGGTAAGACGCTTAATTATTATTAACAGCAATGTCCTATGCAACTTAGTATGTGGTGGGACGGCGTCTGGGCGGGTCGTAGGCTCGACTCAGGGGTATGCCCTATATATAAGCATACCGAGCTGGATGATACAGGTGGTGTTAATGAGATTAAGGTCGTTACCTAGGGGGAAACATGAATACTTTTGAGTCGATATCATAAACTTTTAAACACGATGCTTGTTAAACTTATTTTGAAGCTAATACATACGGATACTACAGACTTGTAAACTTTGAAACAATAAACTAAAGCTATGATGAAGAATGAATCGAATGGTAGGTAAAATGCTTAATTATCATTAATGACAATGTCCTATGCAACTTAGTATGTGGTGGGACGGCGTCTGGGCGGGTCGTAGGCTCGACTCAGGGGTATGCCCTATATATAAGCATACCGAGTTGGATGATACAGGTGTTATTAGTGAGGTTAAGGTTTTACCTAAAAAGGGTTGCAAAAGCTATTTTACAAATACTAAAACCAAATGAACTCACCAACCATTGTGTTGACTTTGTTTTCTTACATGCTTTCTCAGGTAACGCACAGGAATAGGCTTAAGCTTTTGGATTGCATACTAGGATGCCAGTTAGCAGACCTAGTAGACTTTGGAGAAGCACATGTTTTGCTATGGAAGCTATACACTTTTGATATCTTGTACAGTTACAAGATATAAACATGATATTCTTTTGATAGGTTTACCTAGTTAAATTGCAGAACATTGATAATGTAATTTAACTTTGTAATCCTAATTATCATTTGATTGTGCTTTAGTTATTCTTAAACATTGATGCTATGTAAACAATCTGATCATCACGATTATCACCCGCGATATCACGCCTCGGGAACCTTCCGCCCGACGGGGACTCCGATCCAACCCCGTCGGCTCGGGGTGTGACAGATTGGTATCAGAGCTCAAGGTTATAGAGAATAATAGGTCATTACATAAATGGTTTGGCCTAGACTATAACTTAGGGACCCTCATGTAGAGAACTTAAGACTTAAACTTGCATTATGTTTTCTGCATTCGATCACTGCACTAACCAAATCCTGTTGGTTATGATCAGAATGCCGCCTAGAAAACAACCGACCCCGGTGCCTACTACACAGACATCTGCACCGCACTCTTCAACACCATCACCACTAGATTCACCACCGCCACCTCCTCCTCCTCCACATAGTCCTCCTCCAAACCCGACTGCAACTATAATTTTGGATCCTGCTACTATTGCTTTGGCAACGTTACTGAGCAGTCAGCTGACTAATCAGATGAAGGATATCATCCCGGAGATGATCAACAGGATTCAAAGCCATGGCAACAACCCTGGCCACACTACTGGAGAAGCTAGTGGAAACACTAGCCACACTTCAGACTGCTCCTACAAGTCATTCGTAGGATGCAAGCCACCAAGCTTTACTGGAGTTGAAGGAGCCGTTGGACTGATCCAATGGCTGGAGAAAATGGAGAATACACTGGACATAAGCAGTTGTCCGGAACACCACAAAGTTCGTTATGCAGCTAGTTCGTTTAGCAAGCGAGCGTTGACATGGTGGAATGCTCAAATCAGAGCCAAGGGCAGGGATGAAGCAATGGCAATGCCATGGTCAGAATTCAAACTTCTTCTAAGGAATGAGTTCTGTCCGAAGCATGAACTGCAACAGCTAGAGATTGAACTCTCGAACCACGTGATGAAGGGAACCGACCATATGACTTTCACCAACCGCTATCACGAATTGGTAGCTTTGGTGCCAGAGATGGTGCCAACTTTGGAAAAGCTGATTGACAGATATGTTGCTGGATTACCCTCCTGCATACAGAGTATAGTGCTGGCTGCAAATCCTGCTACTTTGGAGTCAGCCATTGCTCTTTCAGCTAAACTTACGGGAGTAATGGTGAAGTCTGGAGTTCTGAAAGATGACACAGGGAAATCCAAAGAAGCAGCAACAAAGAAGCCTGAACAACATCAAACGAAGAAGCAAAAGGTCATCAGAAACTATGCAGTGGCCACACCTCTGAGACAAGCCCCTGCAGTACCTGCTAACACTGCACCCAAAAACTATGTGGGAATGCACCCTCAGTGCATACACTGCAGATTTCATCATCCTATGACGGTGTCATGCAGGCAATGCAACAACTGTGGCCGACTAGGTCACCGGACTCAACAATGCCGTGCTCCGGCCACACAAGCTACAAACAATGCCGCAATAGCAATTCCTCCACCACAAAATCTTGGCAATCATAACAACAACAATCGAGGATGCTATAACTGCGGGGAATTAGGTCACTTTTCCAGGGACTGCCCGAAAAGAGTACAACCAGGAGTTCAAGTCCCTCGAGGGAGGGCATTCATGATTGGAGCCGTTGCAGCACGCCAAGACCCGGAGACGGGTACTGGTATGTAGTAACTCCTCACTCATAAGACTTCATTTTATGTTGATACTAGTAATAATAAGAAATTATCTTATTCCTATTAGTACGATCACAGGAGTATTCCATGAAACTTAGGAATACTTTTAACCCAATAGAGACAAAGAAAGAATCCTTGGTTAATGCACATAACATACGTAGAAAGCCATAGCTAACACTAAAGTTGTGAAACAGTGGATGCTCATAGCATCTGTTAGTTTGAACAACGAGGTGTTGGAGTCACATAAGGATTAAGCAAGCCATAACAATAAGACAACCATGAGCAATAGGACTAGCAAAACTTTGAGGCTATATGTAGGAAATCCCAAACGCGACCTAGAGTTTAATCTGGGAGCGTAAGGATATCACATTGAGCAACGTTTTCCCATTGTTATAGGAAGAGTAGTCTCCGATAATAACTTTTAAATTTCGGGACGAAATTTCTTTAACAAGGGGAGACTGTAACATCTGTGCCGGAATCGTTACCGGAACAGTAAACTGTACAGTAACTTGTACAGTAACTCAAGTACACATTACGGGAAACTGTGTTATGCAATTGATACATTTCTGATTAGCATGAAACTAATAAACGGTTGTCTGAATCTGACTAAAACCTTAGGGTTTAACAGTCAGAAACATGTCAGACAACACAGTGTTGAAACATAGATACTTGATATGATACTATTGTGTATAAACGTATGTGAGGTTAAACAAGACAAAACTTTAACGGTTATTGTTATGGAATGCTAAACAGACGAATTATTCGTATGGGTGACGATCTGTACGAATGATTCTGATAGTTTAACGTTCTGAAATAATGACTTAACAGTAGAAAACAAGAATCAGAAAGCTAAACCATCGACGATTCGAACGAATACGCGCGATGGCGACGCGATCTGATGAAACGTATAACGATTTGAACGATTATAATTTTAAGGAAACAAAATATTTCCTATTTTACAATTTTGAAACTCATCATAAATAAAAATAAACTGAACTCTTTTATTAACTCGCGAATAATTTAACGAAACACGTAAAAATAACTAAATTCGACAAATGAATTAATTAAACGAAATTTAAAAGACTTATTAAAATTTAATAATAACATCCGAATGGTTAAAAATAATTCTTTTGTTTAGATTTACGAAAAATACGCGTAAAAATCCGACTACGAGACGAGATTACGAACCGAGCAACTAAAACGAACCCGAATACCCCCGGGGTATAAAAGCACCAAATGAGGGGTATCTCCCTCATTTGCAATCAGCCATTCTCTCTCTAAAACCCTATTCCCGAACCTTTCCCTCTCTCACTAGAAACCAACTTCAATCCTTCATAACTTGCTCGTTTCTTGACCGATTTGGGTGATTCTTGCGCCCACGCGAAGCCCTTGACGAGCTCTACATAGAAGTACAGCAGATCGGAAGTTTTATCCACTGTGATCGGAGGTATGATGCTTGCAATATCACGAAAAAAATAGGGTTTTATGGTTCTTGTTCGATCCACTTAACCAACTGAACGAACGTCCTCCCCATCATGATTATACACTCCACACGACCCTAACTGGTATCACAACAACCTGAAAGTGACCAGATACATAGAGGATCGATGATAGTGTATGGGAAAGTGCAGGTTCGTGGGTATGAGGGTGGTGCCGAACCATGGCTGGGAAGAACCTGGGTCACGAACCCACTGCATCATCAGCGAACCCCATGGCTCCCGAACCCTTGGAGCCTCACGAACCTTCGGTGTCCAGCATGCTAGACGAACCTTAGGGATGACGAACCTAACTTGCTAACCTCCTTCTGCGAACCTTCCACGAGTAGCACCGAACCTTATGGCATGTGTCTGAGCCAAACCTTGATTCATGCTGAACGAACCATGCACTGTTAGCCATTGCCGAACCCTCGAGCAGCTGAACATAGCCGAGCCTTTCCTCTTCAGCTGAACCTTGTGCGTGAAGCTCCATGACCGAATCTTCCATGATTCCCGAACCCTGCTCCCTTTACTAACCCACGAACCCTACACATGGGAGAACCTTTCACGAACCATCTCTGGCCACCATTAGCCGAACCAGTGGACTCCAAATTGCCGAACCTAGGCTAACCGGCCCCAAGGTTCGCTGCCTTGGGGACCATCTTTGATGTGGTTAGGATCCAGCAATTAGCCCAAGACTACCTTCGGCCCACTTCCATTGTTTGCGAACCATTTGAATAAGCTGGCCCAAAACTCTTTAACATGGCCCAATAAAATCCCAACGCATTAACTCACAATTGCATCGGCCCAACATCCCTTAACCGGCCCAAGGAGTTTCGAATTGGCCCATTAGGTTGGATAGGCCCCAAACCTTTTGGATTACGGCCCATACACATAATTTTAAGCCCAATAACACAATAACATGTCCAATGGGTTATCCGGCCCAAGGTATTCTAAAAGTGATGACAAACACGTAAATGGTCTTTGGAAACGGTAATAACAAATGCATGAAGTATCACTTCAATTAAAGCGAGGTTAAAATACAAATGATACAAAGTATTGAACATACCATATAGAAAGCTTTGATGTGCGAATTAAACATTAAATCAAAGAATTACTAACAATCAAAGAAATTTAGCACAATATCATTTAGCATATGGAATCTCGGGCCGGATAATAAACAAGATTCGCAAGTGTTAGTCAACTTTAGGACTAACACCTACACGCACAACAAACTCTTATGAACTCATATTTTTAAACTTCAACATCATGAAATCAATACAGGATCGTGAACATTACAACAAGTGCAAACAAAGAGCGCGTGCATTCTTACTTTACATAGTCAACTACTACGGACACAAGGTGAGTTCATTGTCCCCTTTCAAACTTATTTGTTTTACCTCGGGACTGAGAAGCATGTTAAACATTTTTATTGAAATGTTATTTAATGCTTTAAATATAAACATGATCACTTATGATTGAAACCTTTACTTTAGGTTTGATGCTTAAAACCAATTGTTGGTTACTTGATACAATTACATGAGACTAAATGCTATTACCTGAGACTTAATTCAATTACATGAGACTTGATACAATTACATTAGACTTGATTCTAATATATGAGACTTGATGCTTATGCTACCACAATATGCTTAAACTTGGTGATTGATGCTTATGTTGCAAACTAGAAGCTCAATTTATACACTTAATGCTTAAATTAAGTGCTTAATGCTTATGCTATAAACTACATTCTTAAACTATATCCATAAAGCTTATGTTATAAACTATATTCTTAAACTACACACTCGATACTTATGCTATAAGCTATAATCTTAAACTATACTTGTAATGCTTATGCTATAAGCTATAATCTTAAACTATACTTGTAATGCTTATGCTATAAACTATATTCATAAACTATATGCTTAATGCTATATACTAATGCTAAGTGCTAATGCAATAATGCAAATACCATATGCTTATCATGCTTAAATGCTCGAAATGCTTGAAGTGCTCATAATGCTATAAACATTGAATGCTATAAACTTATTATGCAAAAGCAACGGCTTGGCCTCTCAGTGCTTGCCTCTCCGGTTGTTTAAACATTTAATGCTATAAACTTATTATGCAAAAGCAACGGTTTGGCCTCTCAGTGCTTGCCTCTCCGGTTGTTTAAACATTTAATGCTATAAGCTTGTTATGCAAAAGCAACGGTTTGGCCTCTCAGTGCTTGCCTCACCGGGTGTTAAACTTTGGAAGCTATAAACTTGTTATGCAAAAGCAACGGTTTGGCCTCTCAGTGCTTGCCTTACCGGGTGCGAAACTATTTAGATGCTAAAACTATTGGCAATGGAAGAACAATTGTTGGTCTCTCAGTGCTTGCCTTCATGTGTTCTTCCTAGTCGGGACTTGAAGAACAATAGTTGGTCTCTCAGTGCTTGCCTTCATGTGTTCTTCACAGTCAGGACTAGAAGGCACCTATTATGGTCTCTCAGTGCTTGCCATAGGGTGACCTTTATAGTCGGGACTTGAGGGGTAGACTTATGGCCTCTCAGTGCTTGCCATACAGTGATTCCTCAATGTTCACTCATGCTATAAACTTAAACATAATGCTAAAGCTATAAACGAAATGGAGGGTAGGTAAGACGCTTAATTATTATTAACAGCAATGTCCTATGCAACTTAGTATGTGGTGGGACGGCGTCTGGGCGGGTCGTAGGCTCGACTCAGGGGTATGCCCTATATATAAGCATACCGAGCTGGATGATACAGGTGGTGTTAATGAGATTAAGGTCGTTACCTAGGGGGAAACATGAATACTTTTGAGTCGATATCATAAACTTTTAAACACGATGCTTGTTAAACTTATTTTGAAGCTAATACATACGGATACTACAGACTTGTAAACTTTGAAACAATAAACTAAAGCTATGATGAAGAATGAATCGAATGGTAGGTAAAATGCTTAATTATCATTAATGACAATGTCCTATGCAACTTAGTATGTGGTGGGACGGCGTCTGGGCGGGTCGTAGGCTCGACTCAGGGGTATGCCCTATATATAAGCATACCGAGTTGGATGATACAGGTGTTATTAGTGAGGTTAAGGTTTTACCTAAAAAGGGTTGCAAAAGCTATTTTACAAATACTAAAACCAAATGAACTCACCAACCATTGTGTTGACTTTGTTTTCTTACATGCTTTCTCAGGTAACGCACAGGAATAGGCTTAAGCTTTTGGATTGCATACTAGGATGCCAGTTAGCAGACCTAGTAGACTTTGGAGAAGCACATGTTTTGCTATGGAAGCTATACACTTTTGATATCTTGTACAGTTACAAGATATAAACATGATATTCTTTTGATAGGTTTACCTAGTTAAATTGCAGAACATTGATAATGTAATTTAACTTTGTAATCCTAATTATCATTTGATTGTGCTTTAGTTATTCTTAAACATTGATGCTATGTAAACAATCTGATCATCACGATTATCACCCGCGATATCACGCCTCGGGAACCTTCCGCCCGACGGGGACTCCGATCCAACCCCGTCGGCTCGGGGTGTGACAAATAACCCTTAATCCTTTAGGATTGCCGGCATAAAAACCTCGGGAAGTGACAATTGTCACTCTGCCTTATTTATATATAATCGACAAATAAAAATAAAAAGATAATGAGAGCAAACGACCTATTTTATGTGAACACATGAATACTGAGAAGTGTTGTAGCTATCGAAAGTGCATATTGTTCCTATTATTGATCAATGCTTCGATATTTATATAAAATTACAATGGCTCTTTTCTAGTTGTTCCTAATACTTGGCTACAATCTCATTCGCATCTTGGACTTCTTCAAGTGACCGTTGTCAGCTCTACTTTGTCCACGATCGTACGTGTAGAACTTCCCATGACCGGGTTAATAGGAATTCTTGTTGAGATTCAAATGACCTGCATACTCAAATCAAAAAGATAGAAGACTACGTATGTATAACTAATTATATTTTAAACAACAAGCCTTCCAAATCTGATCTGCAATAACAAAGAATTGTAAATATACAAATATGCTCAAGTATTCATGTATACTTCCCATTATTCTTAATTCTAAAATATCCCAAGTGATTCTTAAAAATTTGGTGCTCAACAGGTGGCCTTTCGAGTTTCACCATTGGGTTTATTCAGATGTCGGTGACTTTTCGCCATTGAACGTGGAATATATTCATTGGTCGTTTGAAAAATTAACTAATACAATTAATTAATAATTAATTATCAAATCACTAACCAACTCGTAATTTAATATTTTTAAAACGTTACTTTTGTTTTAGAGTTTTTAATCATATGATGCTGCAATAATATAATGAATATTGTTTAGTTGACTAACTCTCTTAATATTAAATCACATACATCTCATATCATGTATGCATTGATCATCATAGATTAAAATAATTAAATAACTAACTAAGTGGATATTGAGTTTATTTTTTTTTACGGCTAACTAATCAACTGTCGGGTACTCAGTACGTGGCCCCTAATGGTTAAAGGATGCCCGAGTTGACCACTAGTATATACGGACGAAGCCCCTTGTCATTGTAGATACATGTTGGTAGGACGTTTCTTTTCTTAAAGTCAAGGGTTGAGTATCATAGTGTTTTCTTAAAGTGTTTATCATAGTGTCACAGAATATGAATTTAGTCAAGTATAGAACAAGTGTTGTTTATTAATTTTTTTCCCTAAAAAATTAAATAAACAACCCAACACTTTTTATACTGTTAACACAAAAAAAATAGTGTATTTCTAGAAGATTTTTAGGAGTATTTATTCTTATTATAACAAATATAACTATAAAATAATTAATAACTTAAAAAATGTAGTAAAAAGTAGTGATGTCTCTAATTTTCCATGAATTGCATTTTTACGAACCAAAATATAATTCAAAATAAATAGTAACTTAAAAAGTACAATAAAAAATAGTTGTGCTATATATTTTCCATGAATTGATATTTTTACAAACATAATTATTGTAAATGAATTGACAAATTTCATTTCAATCCTTTCTGATTTTAAATTATTTGAAATTTTTTAATTTCATAAAATAATTAACTTGCAAACCAAATGGATCCAACACAATTAGATTTCTCCATATGTATTCATGACAATAATCTAAAGCAATATAAAACTAAAATAAATAAGGTTTGTAGTCTAGTTGTTACCTTGTTAATTTATTTATGTTAAATATTGTGTTCGAATTCAGGCTAATATGTTTGTTTGACGTAGTATTTTGTTATGTAGTTTCTCCTAAGGTAGGCTCATGTATACGTCTCATAGCATAAAATCCAAATAGAGGTTAAAATATCGTTATAGGTGTCATTGTTAAGCCATTTACAAAAATACAAATAAAATAAAAAAAATGAATATTAATTAGTATCATTGTTAATTTATTGTATTAATCTTACTTTATACAATAGTATAAATTCACACATCTTCATTAAATTACGATTTGCATATTAAACCAAAAGGAATATGAAGAAAACATCAATATCATCATCATCATCTTTATCTTCATCTTCAACCTCAATTATTACCAGAAAGCCTCGAACAACTTCTTACCAGCTTTTTATCTTGCTACCCTTCATCCTCTTTGCAATCTTTCTTTACAACCAAAACATCAGTTACATTGCCGGAAAAAGCCATTTCAATATCAATCAAAACCCACCGTCTTTCACCGCCGGTAAGCTTTTGCTTTCAATTTACTCATCGGGTACGTGTAATGGCATTGAAAACTGGTCGGTTTAATGGTTAATTTGATGATGATTAGAGAAATATTACAAGAGGCTGCCATTTTCGATCGGGAAAACGGAGGATGCTGGTTGTGATGTTTTCTCCGGCAGGTGGGTGTGGGATCCGGTGAGCCTGCCGTTGTACGGAGAACCGGAGTGTCCGTATATACAGCCGCAGCTGACGTGTCAGGACCACGGCCGGCCGGACCGGGAATATCTATTCTGGAGGTGGCAACCCCATGGTTGTTCTATTCCAAGGTTAAGTTTTTAATTTTAATGCTTTTCGATAAATTTGATAATTTCAATACATTATTATTCTATTTGGTCGGCAATTAATTTATTTTTTAACGGTTAACTCATAAACTATTTTTTTTTTGGAACGACCACCTAAGTAAACGCCGGGTACTCCGTACGCGGCCCCCATTGGCTAAAGGTAGCCCGAGCCGGCTACTATTCCGGACGGACGGAGCCCCTAGCGATCCACCAATTGAGGGATTCCCCGGATAAAACCCGACCCCCACGCCCGCCAAACGACACGACAGCGAGGAGCCGGTAAAACCGGATGAGATCAGGACTCGAACCCTGGCAAGCCAGGGTCATCCCTCATATCTCCCATATAAATTGGTGGTAGTGAGATTTGAACCCCTACCTCTCACTAGTAAAGTGAGTGCTCTACCATTGAGCCACATCCAATTTATAACTCATAAACTATTTAATCTGACTAGTAAATCTACTATTTTTTTTAATAAATGATGTTAATTCATCAAGCAAATAATTTACACTCTGATTTTTCTTTCGGGAGGTTTTAAATTTGAATCAGTAAGACAGAAAAGTTTTTCTATGACTCTTCTATTGATGTGGTCTTTAATTCGAGTATGATTTGAAACTTTAAATAATTAGAATAATTAAAAATACATGAAAGCTCAAACTCAGATGATGGTGATTAACAAACAATTTTTTTTAAGTTAGAGTCAAGGTTTTTATTTGTGAAAAAGAAATCGTGCAAAGGTGTGTAAGATGCTTTGAAATTTACGAAGAATAATAAATAGTTTTATATCGATTGTTTTGTAAGATTATTGTATTTACAATGGTCGAAATGTGTTGAAAAATATAAATATATCTTGTTATCTATTAAATCTTGCAATACGAGGGATGATTATGGAAAAAAAAATCAGAAATAAAAATCATGGCTTCTACCTTCTAGCTTTCTACCAAGTCGTACATCTGACCTTAATTTTTTTCTAAGAAAAAGAATCTTTTGAATATTGTCCAACTTTTAGGTATTAAATCACGTATTTTTGGTCTATTTGTTTATTTTCAAATGTGATAAGCATAATAATTCCATAGTTTAATCGGTTATAGGACACGGTATATTTCAATAAATCTCATATATAAATATATAATGTACCAGGCTAGTGCCCGTGTACAACACGGGTCGATAATCACAAAACGATATAATTAATAAATTCATACATAGCTCTTATGAATGAATGTATATATTTAAAAAAAATATTGTAACTATCAAAATTACATATAGAAATCATAAATCTCTAACTAGCATTTCAAAATTTTTTTTACTTTTATTGTATATGTTTGTAAATGTTAAACATATATATAACTAACTAGCACTTCAATATTCGAGATAGATATCAAAATTTAAATAAAATAATAACATCGTCAATAAATTGTCATTCTAGTAAAGTGAATCAATACATAATAAATAAGTAATTTCTAACGTCTGTGATATAAATATCTTCTTCTTTTTTTATTTCATCATTTCACATTTAAATATCTTTCTTATTTAATAATTCTATTATAATAATTTTGTTTCTTATTTAACATATTTCTTTTTGTAGGGGAGTAGATTCAGACTAATCTATACTCTATAATAAATAAAAATTTTGATATGCCACTTGTTAACATTCTAGGCCGCTTAAAAAAAATCTACCGCCTCTCTCTCATAATAAATATTTCTATGCCATGTTTTTATTAAATTTTTTATCTTTTCTCTTCTATCAAATATTAATGATTTATTAAACTTGGTAAATAATATGATTAAATTATGAATCAATTCTTTAATTTTTTTATAAAATGTATTTGAAAAATATGTATTATGTTATGTTAAACAAATAATTTTAAAATTTAAATATTTAACCTATGTAGATATTTAATACATCTATGTTTAATGTTTTATATATATATATATCTTACTACTATATATAATACATATTGGTGAGAGAAGGTTGGCATATCTTAAAATTAAGAAATGTACAAGCTATAAAGCTTGAGGTACAAGCAGTTTATGCTATTAATCTTACCCGTGTTCTTTGTTTCTATTTTTTCTCCATTAGCCCTAATTTCTACTTTCCACTTTCTCCTGCATACTCTTTCCTTTTTTGATTCTTTTCTCCCAGTTAAGAAATCGTCCGATCTCTCACCATTTCCCCTTTGAAGCTTTATTCCTTAATTGGTTAATCTTTCAACCATGTCAATGAGATATCTCAACCAGATCTCGATGCATGCTTTCTTGATATCTTCGCGTATGAAGCATGAAGATGAAAGAAGGATGCATCTTTTCTTGCCTTCTTCATTTCTGAACCAATACTACCGAAAGGAGCAATTTATCAAGAAAATTGGCTCCACATTCAAATATTTGAAATCTTGAATCTCTCCGTTAAAAGGGTTTCTGCTCTTCAATCCGATCTCCCACCCCTCCTTGCGTTTGCCTATCCGACGTGCCTCAGAAATTGGTATGACTCAGAATTATTTTTAACCTAATTTTGTTCATCGTTTAACCTAAATTTTCTACTTATTTGTATGCATGCTTCAGACATGACTGCTATTCCATCGCACTGTTCTCTAAAGCTGAATCAGAAATTGGTATGTGCATTTAGTTCTGTATGATGTATGTATGTTCTGATAATGTCACTATATGTATGTTTATGCAGTTTTGTTACTATATACGCAATATATATGTGTATGATGTTCTGTATACGTCTATGTATGTAGCTGTATGTATGAAGTTCTGAATATGTATGTATCTATGTATAACCAGTGTCATATATTATAGTTATGTATGTTGTATGTGCAATTAATATTTATGTGTGAGCAATTTTTATGTATGCAGTTCATTCATGTATGCAATTTTGTGTATTTTCATATGTATGCGAGCTAAAATCATTATGGTTTTTTATCCTTTTAACTTTTTTTTCATCTGCACATTTTTTTTAGAAAATCAAGAAAAACCCTTAATTTCAACAAACCAGATTTGAAAATTTTTTATGATACATGTATAATAACAAAAAGCATCAGCTTGTAATCTAGGTCTTGCACCATTGCATGTTTTATTCATTTAAAAAAAGATGATACTTTGATGGTTAAAAGGTTAAAATTATCAAAGAAAGTGTTATGAACTACATGATTCTCTGAATATGTATGTGTCTATGTATAACATGTGTCATATATTATAGTTATGTATGTTGTATATGCAGTTTATATGTAAGCAGTTTATATTTTTGTGTGTGTAGTTTGTATGTATGCAGTTCATTCATGTATGCAGTTAAGTATGTGTTTGTGCTTTATGTATGTGTATCTAAATGTATGCAGTTTTGTGTGTGTATTTATATGTATGCAGTTTACTTTATTGTTACTTTTAATTTTTTGCCATAAAAATAGCAAATTACAGGATTTGTAATGACAAAAAGAAATCTCAAAGTGCCATTTTGGTTTAAACTAATTAACAAGCAAGGATATTAACAAATAATGAATTGAAGTAGAAACTTTCCAAGGTATGCAACTGATATTTTCCAGTGACTCCCTTCGTCATTTGCTCTTTCTGTATCTGCTCTATCTCTCGCAATTGACCCTCCAATTTTTGTATCAAGCGTAGTTGCTCCATCTTTGAATTAGGTTAGTCAGCTTTGTTTCATATTAGGTTTTTTTTTAAATTTTTCTTTCTTTCTTTTTGGTTGTTGTAGATCTAAGTTCCATTAGTTTAATCTGATCCATGTAATGTGTGTTGATTATTGATTTTTTTTGTTAGTTTTAGGGTTTGATCATGACATATTTTTTAAGAGGACGGTTGGTTTTTGAGTTTGATCTGTGTAAGGTGTATTTGGGATAGAAATTGCTTTCTTTGTATGCAAGTGATGATTATCAGTGACTCCTTGTTTCAGTTTTAATCATAAAATTCTCTCAAACATCGATTTCAAGAAGATGAGATTATGAGAACTATAACTGGATGAAACTCTTGAAGAATCAACCACTGGTAAGTAAAATCACCCCTTAAGACTCAATATTATCCAATATTTAAGCAATATAGGTCTGATTGTCGTTGTTTTCTACTATTTATTTTATTTGTATTGAAGATGCTCTTTTTATTGCATGTGGTATAAGATTTGAGTTTTGTGGCTGATTTACTAAGAACCAAAAAATTGAATAAGGTGGATTTTGTTAATCAATTTGGGCGTCTTGGATTTAACAGTGTTTGGGTATGTGCTTGACAGAGCACAATTGGATTTAATAGTGTTTAGGTAGTGTTTTTATACCTCTATGATAAAGGATTTCCTTATTTTGTGATTACCTCTCTTTTGCATTGTATTGGAACTTGGAAGCCATTTTTGTTGTTTTAATTCTCTTTTGTAATTTTTTTAACATGATTCATTGCAATTATGGGGAAATATATTAACTTTTTTCTTTTGCCGGTACATATTTAGAAACAAGAATAAAAGAAACAGAGCAAGAAAGGTTGATGAGCATTAAGGGTCATCTACAGAAGTGACTTTCCTTGTGTACCTGGATCAAGTGGATACGTCTTGGAGGTAGGTCCATCTCAAGCATATGATTGCAATTTCTTGTATATACAGGATGTATGAACTCACTGATAGAAAATAATGAATGATATGTATTAGCAAATTATATTTATGCAAGACAAACTTAAAAAGGGGTCTTAGAATTGAAGAGTATCAAATCAACTATGGATACTTATCTTGATTTATTACGAGCAAGCTACCAGCTTATATTTGGAAACAAATGAAACCTTTAGTCCTTTATTACTTTGAGATCATGTAATTTAGAATTTTGAGCCAAAATAATAGGAAATCGATGGCCCATGTTTCAAACTATCATGAATGATTAACTAGCTTAATGTATCATAAACATTGCATTATCATAAATGCGTACATAATCTGGAATGGATTTTTATGAAAAGGAAAAATATTTTATGATATATGTAACTTTCAAGAGAACAAAGACTGAAATGAAAATTAAAATGAACAGATGCTAACATACTTCTATAAAAAACATGAAGTAACTAATCATCCTGAATTAAATATAGAGTATTTTTTAAAGTTCAACTTTCCATTAGCAGTTTAACACACTGTACAGATGCATCAAGTTAAAGCTAATAAATCCAAGTGAAACAATTCTCAGCTTACCAATTTTGTTACCCGTATTCATTCATCACCAAATCATCCAGATAGAGGATATCATTATAAAAAGTATTTTTTTTATGTAAGTAGATATGGTGGAAGTTTGCATCATCCACAATAAACCAGAAGAGATCCTTTACTATAATGGAACATCCTATAAAATATACATACATCTGTATAGATAAAATAACTTGAAGTTTTTGGAGCATAAATACTAGAGGTGGTAATTTTCACCCAAATCAAAAGAAATGAGTTAGTTTAGGTAAACAATTGTTGTATTATAGGTTGAAATGGGTAACATCATGATATGTAATGAGTTGAGATGACTAACACTTAAACACAATACTGGTCAAGATGTGTAACTTAAAAACTATGTGAATGCAATGGATTCAAAAATTGAAAATGATTAATAACATATTTGATGAGAAAATCACTAAAATTATCCTAATTGACTATTTGTTTAGGTATAACACGTTTTAACTTAAATCAAATTGATGTTTTTAAAAACAATCCATTCAGACCCAAACTGATTTTACTTAAAACTCGATCTGACCCGAACACCGTCACCCAACCCAACTCGCCCACTTTAGCAGGCATAATAAATACACTGAAAGTAAGCATGTATCCAGGAGCATAACCTTTAGCTGTAATAAATAGCCATCAACAAGAAAAATAGGTAGATATTACTCAATTGGTTACACAAACAAAATGAAGTTAACCTAAGTTACAAAAACCTGATCATAGACCATCTATGAAATGCTATGCAACTAAGATCCTCATTTCTACAATAACCCTTACCAAAATAATATGTGTTTGAGTGTGATCTTGGATTTTTTTTATTTGCTTTGTAATCTTTATATGAGTTGCTGAAGGTGATTTCAGTCACCTGATTGTCATGCTTGATTAATTTATTTTTTTTTAAATTGGCTCGCAACAATAACACTTTGTTTAGGAAGAAAGTGTTGTCGACTCACGCTTAACTTTTAATTAACGATTGACCACTTGCTTAAAATAACCGGCTACTACCAGTTATATCATGCACCTCTTGACCAAAGGTTAAGAGTTAAAATCTATGTAGTGTTCCTTTCTTCATTGTCTTGTTTTGTACACTTGCAGATTGAATTTTGAAGGAATAGTTTTCTCGTTCGTGATCAGGAATGGTGGTGTGCATACAAAATTATGTACTTTTATTTAAGTAGGAAGAAAAAGCTCGAAGATTTGACATGTTTTGAAGATATCTGCTCGACACAAGCCTTTGAAACGTGTATTTTTAACGTCTATGTTTCTCACCATCTTTTTATTTGTGTGGTCGGATTTTTATTTTTCAAAACCACTGTGTTTATAATAAATTATTTTCTTATTTGTGTGTATTATTAAATCAAGATTTGTAGAACTCATGGCATATACAGACACAATGATGTTATGAAAAAGAAAACTAAGTAAAGCATTATTTATATTATGAGAACATTGTTTTATATTGTTGTTGATCATAGACAGTTTATGTGGTCATTAGTATATTTATTGAAATTATTAAAAATTTTAAGTATCCCAGGCATAGTCACTAGGATCGTTGTGCAGTTCGGTACGGGAACGTGGTACGGGATCGCAATTCGCTAGGTTCCTAAAATTCGGTACGCGAAGGGGTAGGCTCATTCCGGTTGGCTCCGGTACGATGTACCAAACAAAGAAAACAAATAAACCAATTAAATAAGATTTAGGGTAAGTTTTAATCAACATTATAATTCTAAGGGTTAATAAAGGTAAGTTTAAACATAATTTTAACTTAAATATGTAATTCTGAAAACATAAATGATAAAATATATTAGGTTCCTAACCCTAAATTGAATGAGTCGTCATCTGTTCCCTTCATCGAAGACGCCAGAAGAGTTTATCCTTCGGTCATCCCCCTACGGCCGGCCATTCATCACGACTGTGTACTTTAACATGAAAACTTACTCCCCAAACTACTCAAGACCCTCAATGTTTGGATTGGAGTGTTGCGAAAACTTATCGGGAATCTTCGCCGGCGTAGTGAATCCGACGAAGAAGACTGCATCACTCAATACACGTAAGTTTTCATCTCACAAGCTGAGTTTCTGGAACGCCAATTTCTTGATTCAAAACGCGATCCCGAGCTTGTGAATCTGTGAATGGGTACGTGGGAACTGGATCGGAAATCGTGGGGTTCTTAGCGATTTATGTGACTATGATCCCAGGAAATAATGTTTTCAAGGTGATTCTTGTCGAATATTTTTTAGTAGTATGGAACCATAATTTTGCAGCTTCAAGCTAACTTTTTAAAAGTAGGGTGCCATAATAGCTAGCGATTTGGAAATAAATCGACGTCGCCGCATCGCGCGGGTTTCCAACTAGTATATATATATGTATGTATATGTATGTATGTATGTATGCTTTAAGAACATTTTTTATAAATTTTTATCTTTAAATTTTTTCTATATAAAAAAAGATATAACTAATATTATTAGTATTAATATAATCGTGTAAATTTAAAAAGATATAATAAAATTATTTTAATCATGTAAATTCATGAAGACATAATTATAAAATCACATTATTTTTTATTCGCAAATCTGTGTATTACAAGGGTCTATAACCTAGTTAACTAATAAAGGGGTCTGGGGGGTTAGGAGGTTTTTCCAGTAGCGTTTCCTCCTGTTATGGTTGTGGTGCCTCGTGGAAGGTCCTATTTGTATATGTTTTGGAAAATAATAATGTCAACTTATTTTATTTTATAATGAAAATTTTTTTTGCCTTTTAAGCCGTTTGGTTAAGTGTGTCCACTTTAATAATTATATGTTTTATAATACACAAAACTAGTAATTATAGTTTTTCAATGAATAATAATCAAATACAGTTGCAAAAACCTTACAAATCAAATATAAAACTAAAGAAAATTACCAAGGCCGAATGCTTATGATTTTTTTATATATAATTTTAAAGAAAAATAATATTATTTCTATTAACATTTCCACTTCATTTAAAGTAATCAATGTATATGTAGGGATCTATGTATTTAGAAATGGTCTTATAGGTTCACAGCAGCTTTTGGACAAGCTCACTTCGACTTGAAAGTTGGTAAGGATATACCAAGGCCAAATTCTTGTGATTTAATTTTATACACACACGCTTATTAACGCGTGTATTACACAGATACGGATTGTATAAAAACCATTACAAAAAATCACCGATAAAAAATAGATACATATGAAGTAATCTTTTTAAAATTAGAAAAAAAGAAAGAAAGAAAAGTACCTTTTAATTTCACTAAACACTTAATTTATATACAAGAGTGTATCTATTTCTTATATTTGTATAAAAACAATATAATATATAAATCTATAAACACTTGTTCTAAATACTTGGTATAATAAAAAAATTACGTGTTATATCTAACAATAAAAAATGTAAGTAACGATTAAGTATATTTGAAAATTAGTTTTGGTCATATAGAGTATGTGTACGCGCGCGTGTAAGATAAAAGTATATTGTTTAAAATTTTTGATTAAAATGTATAATTAATGAAAAATTGAAAATGTAAATGATGATTAAGTATATTAAATACGACAATAGGAACCGAATTTTAGTTTTAATAATTATTATCAAAAATATGAATGATCATAATTTTATGAATCATACGACAAACACATAATCAACAAAATGTGCATTTTTATATGATAAATATATATAAAAAATGAATTATAACTTGTTTTTTTTAAACCACATTTTTTTATTATTTGACACATTGTATCTTTATTATCCAACGACATTATATTATAAAAATGTTAGGAACCATTCATAATAAATACTTATTATCATTATTTTTTTCCTTAATTTGAAGTTAATGTTTTAAACTGTGTATCATGATGATTAAATTTAGTAAAATTGTGATTCATTGATTAGAATTAATTAATTTTTTGAATATGGTATAAGAGAAATTTTAAATTTCAAAATTATTGATCTAAAATGGAAAGTTTGACATGATTTGATTTTTACTAATATTTATAGAAAATAAATATCATATTTCTTTTCAAATTTGGTGGTTTGACTAAATTATATTTATTAAATAAAATTTGAAATGTTAAAAATTAATACAGTGATGACATGTGGCGAAATATGGCATAGATACCCCATAAAGATGTCATATGGCAAAATTGTTGTTCTTTTATTATAGATTGTGTGTACATAGACAGACCTTTTTAGGGGCGGGGCGGGGCGCGGGGGGTGGAACCCCTGTTTTTCTGGTCAAAAGGATCGATTTTGTAGTATTTTGTCAGAAAATCCATCGGTTCCCTTCGTTTCCTTCCTAAAAATCGTTTGCCTCCTTTTGTTTTCTTCTGAAAAATCTTTCAGCCCTCTTCGTTTTCTTCCTAAAAATCTTCGGCCCCCTCCGTTTTCTTCAATTCCTAAAAATCCTCCGCCCCCTCCGAGCTTTTTTTCAAATTCCGTCAATGTGTGTGTGTATAAGAAGGTTCATAAGAAAACTTCTAATTTTATAGAAGACCAAGAAAACTCTACTTACCATAATTTTTTTACCAGGTTAAAAATGTTATAATGAGGAAGAAAATGAAGGGGGCCGAAGGATGTTACGTATGTTTTACAGAATATTTTTTTAAAAAAATATATCTACTCGGTGTTTTAAAAAAAAATTTATAAAAATACGTCAAATAATGTTACAAACTTGTAAAAAAATTAAAAAAAATACGTGTTTTTTGCATGGTTTTTATAGTTTTCATACTGAAGAGAGGTTTTCAAATTAATGAATTATCTATAACCTATATGTGTGTGTGTTGCTTGTGATTAGTTTTCTTCAAAATGATGAGTTTCAAATAAACTCTCGCCTATATATATTGCTATAGTTTAGGTTTAAGACTGGCAAAATGGGTCTTAACGGGTTTTAACAAGTTTCAGACGACGCGGTTAATGCAAATATAAACATGAAAACGACATTTTTAAAACTTGATTTGGTGATTTAAGCATGACAATTCTATATTTTATGTAGCAAAAAAGAAAAATATGAAGTCTAGCCTCTTAATTTTTATTATTTTTAAAAAAGTAAAAAATCAAATAGTAAACTTTTTGCTAAACAGGTCTAATCGTGTCTTAATAGGTAACCATTTTGCCAGCCCTACTTAGGTTATACGAATTGAATACATAAAAAATTAAATAAAGTTAGAAATCATTTAGTTAATTAATGATATATTTATAATTAGATTTTACATATTCTTTTAATATTATTATTATTTAATAAGAAAGCAAAATGAAAATTAGAAAACATCAAAGAATAATGTGTGTTCTTTAATTTAATGTGAGAGCGACAACAATATAAGGTCATGGAAACACAATACGTATATTTCTTATTGTTTTTTTTATTATAATTGATATAATTATTTATATATTAAAATAGATTAGCTCGTAATATTGTAATTCTAGAGTGTACACATCCTCTTTATATTTTAAAACAGCTCATCGCCTCATCACATATAGCTGAATTTCTTTTGTTTTTTTTTTCTTTTTCATGTAAGTTTACGAAGTACAATTTCCTAGCAATAAATTTAGTGATCAGTATTATTGTTAAATTGCTTTTTTTTTTTTTTTTCATGGAACCTTTGTTTTGTTTTGAGGCACTTGTATTTAAAACATAAGAAAAATAAACAAAATCTTTAATAATTAGTGGAAAATGATATTAGAAATGAAATCGAACACTACCAGTTGAATGGACGACCCAAGAGAATCCATTTCCAAAATTAGCTTTATAAAAGGTAACCTTCTACACAAATATGTCTTCGACCGGACTCGAACGCTTGTTGCACGGAAACACCTTTTATTCACTTGATTTTTCATATGAACCCAATCTCTGTTTCAAAATTAACTACAAGGAGCCTAAGACTGAGAATTTAACTTCTTACGTACGTACTTTACATATACAATAACAGATTCAATGCGTCATTAATGCTGGAATCATTAAGAAACAAGAGGATGATGTACGTTGGAGATTCCTTAAACCGGGGCCAATATGTATCAATGGTGTGTCTTCTCCACTCGCTCATTCCTCATCATGCTAAATCCATGGAAACTTTTGGTTCTTTAACTGTTTTTACTGCCAAGGTAACATAATTCACAAACACAAAAGATAGATCATATCATATCATTTCTGTTATATGTAATGCTAGATCATATGCCTTTCTTTATAGGATTACAATGCGACGATTGAATTCTATTGGGCTCCATTTTTACTAGAATCAAACTCTGATGACGCTGTCATTCATCGTATTACAGATAGGGTTGTACGAAAAGGTTCGATTAACAAGCATGGAAAGCACTGGGAAGGAGTCGACATTATAGTTTTCAATACCTACTTATGGTGGATGACTGGTTCCGACTTCAAGATTTTGTAATTTCTCTCTTTCTTTTACTTCAACTAGTTAACTAACAGGGCATCATATTAGTTATGTTGGGTTCTTGGCCTCGGAGGCTGTGAATTTTCTAAACCAGAGGGTCATGCATAGTAACATCGTGGCTCTTAGGACCCAAAATATTGTTTTTAGTAGGATTGGCTTTGCAATTCAAAAGGGGTTGCAGCGCAACTAGTTGCCTGCTCTACCAGTTTATTGTAATCTTTCACTTTTGTTAACGAAAAGCTTTCATGATTATTGGGTTGTTAAAGAATTAAAAAAAAAAAAGTTAGAACCTTCTTTAAAACACAAGTCCTGTGTAATTACTTATCATGCACACCTTCAAAGACCTACTTTTTAACTAAGCACTTGCAGCCTGTCAATAAAGGTTGGAACATATGTGAAAATTGCAGCATGGATATTTTTGTGGATTCAAGTCATTGTGGGAAACATTATTTTACATAAATGTATAGGATATGATTGTGTACATTAGATCGCAAAACAATCCATCCATTCCATGTCCTTGCATAATGCGGGGGCTAAGTCAAGCACTGGTATACGCTTAACATATGTTAAAATTGCAGGCATGGATCGTTTGATGATGAGGTGAAAGACATAGTACAAGTGCCAACAGAAGATGCCTATAGAATGGCTATGAAGAGTATGGTGAAATGGGTAGAGAAGAACATGGATCCTGAGAGAACAAGGGTCTTCTTCACGTCCATGTCTCCATCTCATTTCAAGTGAGTTCATGTTTCCACCTTTTTACCAACATTAATTCGTTACAATATAATCAATATAGTAATCTTATATGTATATAATATACAAACAAACAAACTATCTAGCATATTACCACTCTTTAGTGGAGACTGGGAGAATGATGTAGACAAACCTTACCCCTATCACAGTAGGGATAGAGAGACGGCTCCGAAGGAGTCTCCGTCTCAAAGTAATCATTTGAAATTTATCATCTCAATGCTTTTAACATTATTTTCACAAAATAAATAAAATAATGTTAAAATTACTGTAACATGTATATATTATATGTGTGCACCGCAAATGGGTGTTAATTTAATATGTATATACGAGACACAAATCACTAAATACATAAATCCAGTCTTAGGATATTTTAATTGTCCTGTTGTGACCTGAAACAAGAAGTCGCAACGAATATTTTTTTACGATAAAACAAAAAATCTATTAAGGCATTGTCTTTTTGTCTAAAAATTCTTTTTTGAATTTTGACCATGGCTTTTTATACCATTTATAAATGTGGCCAAATCTATGAAATTAAGTATACCTAAAAAGTTCCAAAAAAAAACATTATTTTATTTATTTTGTGAAAATAATGTTAAAAGCATTGAGATGATAAATTTCAAATGATTACTTTGAGACGGAGACTCCTTCGGAGCCGTCTCTCTATCCCTACTGTGATAGGGGTAAGGTTTGTCTACATCATTCTCCCAGTCTCCACTAAAGAGTGGTAATATGCTAGATAGTTTGTTTGTTTGTATATTATATACATATAAGATTACTATATTGATTATATTGTAACGAATTAATGTTGGTAAAAAGGTGGAAACATGAACTCACTTGAAATGAGATGGAGACATGGACGTGAAGAAGACCCTTGTTCTCTCAGGATCCATGTTCTTCTCTACCCATTTCACCATACTCTTCATAGCCATTCTATAGGCATCTTCTGTTGGCACTTGTACTATGTCTTTCACCTCATCATCAAACGATCCATGCCTGCAATTTTAACATATGTTAAGCGTATACCAGTGCTTGACTTAGCCCCCGCATTATGCAAGGACATGGAATGGATGGATTGTTTTGCGATCTAATGTACACAATCATATCCTATACATTTATGTAAAATAATGTTTCCCACAATGACTTGAATCCACAAAAATATCCATGCTGCAATTTTCACAAATGTTCCAACCTTTATTGACAGGCTGCAAGTGCTTAGTTAAAAGTGCTTAGTAATCACTTGTATTTAAAACATAAGAAAAATAAACAAAATCTTTAATAATTAGTGGAAAATGATATTAGAAATGAAATCGAACACTACCAGTTGAATGGACGACCCAAGAGAATCCATTTCCAAAATTAGCTTTATAAAAGGTAACCTTCTACACAAATATGTCTTCGACCGGACTCGAACGCTTGTTGCACGGAAACACCTTTTATTCACTTGATTTTTCATATGAACCCAATCTCTGTTTCAAAATTAACTACAAGGAGCCTAAGACTGAGAATTTAACTTCTTACGTACGTACTTTACATATACAATAACAGATTCAATGCGTCATTAATGCTGGAATCATTAAGAAACAAGAGGATGATGTACGTTGGAGATTCCTTAAACCGGGGCCAATATGTATCAATGGTGTGTCTTCTCCACTCGCTCATTCCTCATCATGCTAAATCCATGGAAACTTTTGGTTCTTTAACTGTTTTTACTGCCAAGGTAACATAATTCACAAACACAAAAGATAGATCATATCATATCATTTCTGTTATATGTAATGCTAGATCATATGCCTTTCTTTATAGGATTACAATGCGACGATTGAATTCTATTGGGCTCCATTTTTACTAGAATCAAACTCTGATGACGCTGTCATTCATCGTATTACAGATAGGGTTGTACGAAAAGGTTCGATTAACAAGCATGGAAAGCACTGGGAAGGAGTCGACATTATAGTTTTCAATACCTACTTATGGTGGATGACTGGTTCCGACTTCAAGATTTTGTAATTTCTCTCTTTCTTTTACTTCAACTAGTTAACTAACAGGGCATCATATTAGTTATGTTGGGTTCTTGGCCTCGGAGGCTGTGAATTTTCTAAACCAGAGGGTCATGCATAGTAACATCGTGGCTCTTAGGACCCAAAATATTGTTTTTAGTAGGATTGGCTTTGCAATTCAAAAGGGGTTGCAGCGCAACTAGTTGCCTGCTCTACCAGTTTATTGTAATCTTTCACTTTTGTTAACGAAAAGCTTTCATGATTATTGGGTTGTTAAAGAATTAAAAAAAAAAAGTTAGAACCTTCTTTAAAACACAAGTCCTGTGTAATTACTTATCATGCACACCTTCAAAGACCTACTTTTTAACTAAGCACTTGCAGCCTGTCAATAAAGGTTGGAACATATGTGAAAATTGCAGCATGGATATTTTTGTGGATTCAAGTCATTGTGGGAAACATTATTTTACATAAATGTATAGGATATGATTGTGTACATTAGATCGCAAAACAATCCATCCATTCCATGTCCTTGCATAATGCGGGGGCTAAGTCAAGCACTGGTATACGCTTAACATATGTTAAAATTGCAGGCATGGATCGTTTGATGATGAGGTGAAAGACATAGTACAAGTGCCAACAGAAGATGCCTATAGAATGGCTATGAAGAGTATGGTGAAATGGGTAGAGAAGAACATGGATCCTGAGAGAACAAGGGTCTTCTTCACGTCCATGTCTCCATCTCATTTCAAGTGAGTTCATGTTTCCACCTTTTTACCAACATTAATTCGTTACAATATAATCAATATAGTAATCTTATATGTATATAATATACAAACAAACAAACTATCTAGCATATTACCACTCTTTAGTGGAGACTGGGAGAATGATGTAGACAAACCTTACCCCTATCACAGTAGGGATAGAGAGACGGCTCCGAAGGAGTCTCCGTCTCAAAGTAATCATTTGAAATTTATCATCTCAATGCTTTTAACATTATTTTCACAAAATAAATAAAATAATGTTAAAATTACTGTAACATGTATATATTATATGTGTGCACCGCAAATGGGTGTTAATTTAATATGTATATACGAGACACAAATCACTAAATACATAAATCCAGTCTTAGGATATTTTAATTGTCCTGTTGTGACCTGAAACAAGAAGTCGCAACGAATATTTTTTTACGATAAAACAAAAAATCTATTAAGGCATTGTCTTTTTGTCTAAAAATTCTTTTTTGAATTTTGACCATGGCTTTTTATACCATTTATAAATGTGGCCAAATCTATGAAATTAAGTATACCTAAAAAGTTCCAAAAAAAAACATTATTTTATTTATTTTGTGAAAATAATGTTAAAAGCATTGAGATGATAAATTTCAAATGATTACTTTGAGACGGAGACTCCTTCGGAGCCGTCTCTCTATCCCTACTGTGATAGGGGTAAGGTTTGTCTACATCATTCTCCCAGTCTCCACTAAAGAGTGGTAATATGCTAGATAGTTTGTTTGTTTGTATATTATATACATATAAGATTACTATATTGATTATATTGTAACGAATTAATGTTGGTAAAAAGGTGGAAACATGAACTCACTTGAAATGAGATGGAGACATGGACGTGAAGAAGACCCTTGTTCTCTCAGGATCCATGTTCTTCTCTACCCATTTCACCATACTCTTCATAGCCATTCTATAGGCATCTTCTGTTGGCACTTGTACTATGTCTTTCACCTCATCATCAAACGATCCATGCCTGCAATTTTAACATATGTTAAGCGTATACCAGTGCTTGACTTAGCCCCCGCATTATGCAAGGACATGGAATGGATGGATTGTTTTGCGATCTAATGTACACAATCATATCCTATACATTTATGTAAAATAATGTTTCCCACAATGACTTGAATCCACAAAAATATCCATGCTGCAATTTTCACAAATGTTCCAACCTTTATTGACAGGCTGCAAGTGCTTAGTTAAAAGTGCTTAGTAATCACTTGTATTTAAAACATAAGAAAAATAAACAAAATCTTTAATAATTAGTGGAAAATGATATTAGAAATGAAATCGAACACTACCAGTTGAATGGACGACCCAAGAGAATCCATTTCCAAAATTAGCTTTATAAAAGGTAACCTTCTACACAAATATGTCTTCGACCGGACTCGAACGCTTGTTGCACGGAAACACCTTTTATTCACTTGATTTTTCATATGAACCCAATCTCTGTTTCAAAATTAACTACAAGGAGCCTAAGACTGAGAATTTAACTTCTTACGTACGTACTTTACATATACAATAACAGATTCAATGCGTCATTAATGCTGGAATCATTAAGAAACAAGAGGATGATGTACGTTGGAGATTCCTTAAACCGGGGCCAATATGTATCAATGGTGTGTCTTCTCCACTCGCTCATTCCTCATCATGCTAAATCCATGGAAACTTTTGGTTCTTTAACTGTTTTTACTGCCAAGGTAACATAATTCACAAACACAAAAGATAGATCATATCATATCATTTCTGTTATATGTAATGCTAGATCATATGCCTTTCTTTATAGGATTACAATGCGACGATTGAATTCTATTGGGCTCCATTTTTACTAGAATCAAACTCTGATGACGCTGTCATTCATCGTATTACAGATAGGGTTGTACGAAAAGGTTCGATTAACAAGCATGGAAAGCACTGGGAAGGAGTCGACATTATAGTTTTCAATACCTACTTATGGTGGATGACTGGTTCCGACTTCAAGATTTTGTAATTTCTCTCTTTCTTTTACTTCAACTAGTTAACTAACAGGGCATCATATTAGTTATGTTGGGTTCTTGGCCTCGGAGGCTGTGAATTTTCTAAACCAGAGGGTCATGCATAGTAACATCGTGGCTCTTAGGACCCAAAATATTGTTTTTAGTAGGATTGGCTTTGCAATTCAAAAGGGGTTGCAGCGCAACTAGTTGCCTGCTCTACCAGTTTATTGTAATCTTTCACTTTTGTTAACGAAAAGCTTTCATGATTATTGGGTTGTTAAAGAATTAAAAAAAAAAAAGTTAGAACCTTCTTTAAAACACAAGTCCTGTGTAATTACTTATCATGCACACCTTCAAAGACCTACTTTTTAACTAAGCACTTGCAGCCTGTCAATAAAGGTTGGAACATATGTGAAAATTGCAGCATGGATATTTTTGTGGATTCAAGTCATTGTGGGAAACATTATTTTACATAAATGTATAGGATATGATTGTGTACATTAGATCGCAAAACAATCCATCCATTCCATGTCCTTGCATAATGCGGGGGCTAAGTCAAGCACTGGTATACGCTTAACATATGTTAAAATTGCTGGCATGGATCGTTTGATGATGAGGTGAAAGACATAGTACAAGTGCCAACAGAAGATGCCTATAGAATGGCTATGAAGAGTATGGTGAAATGGGTAGAGAAGAACATGGATCCTGAGAGAACAAGGGTCTTCTTCACGTCCATGTCTCCATCTCATTTCAAGTGAGTTCATGTTTCCACCTTTTTACCAACATTAATTCGTTACAATATAATCAATATAGTAATCTTATATGTATATAATATACAAACAAACAAACTATCTAGCATATTACCACTCTTTAGTGGAGACTGGGAGAATGATGTAGACAAACCTTACCCCTATCACAGTAGGGATAGAGAGACGGCTCCGAAGGAGTCTCCGTCTCAAAGTAATCATTTGAAATTTATCATCTCAATGCTTTTAACATTATTTTCACAAAATAAATAAAATAATGTTAAAATTACTGTAACATGTATATATTATATGTGTGCACCGCAAATGGGTGTTAATTTAATATGTATATACGAGACACAAATCACTAAATACATAAATCCAGTCTTAGGATATTTTAATTGTCCTGTTGTGACCTGAAACAAGAAGTCGCAACGAATATTTTTTTACGATAAAACAAAAAATCTATTAAGGCATTGTCTTTTTGTCTAAAAATTCTTTTTTGAATTTTGACCATGGCTTTTTATACCATTTATAAATGTGGCCAAATCTATGAAATTAAGTATACCTAAAAAGTTCCAAAAAAAAACATTATTTTATTTATTTTGTGAAAATAATGTTAAAAGCATTGAGATGATAAATTTCAAATGATTACTTTGAGACGGAGACTCCTTCGGAGCCGTCTCTCTATCCCTACTGTGATAGGGGTAAGGTTTGTCTACATCATTCTCCCAGTCTCCACTAAAGAGTGGTAATATGCTAGATAGTTTGTTTGTTTGTATATTATATACATATAAGATTACTATATTGATTATATTGTAACGAATTAATGTTGGTAAAAAGGTGGAAACATGAACTCACTTGAAATGAGATGGAGACATGGACGTGAAGAAGACCCTTGTTCTCTCAGGATCCATGTTCTTCTCTACCCATTTCACCATACTCTTCATAGCCATTCTATAGGCATCTTCTGTTGGCACTTGTACTATGTCTTTCACCTCATCATCAAACGATCCATGCCTGCAATTTTAACATATGTTAAGCGTATACCAGTGCTTGACTTAGCCCCCGCATTATGCAAGGACATGGAATGGATGGATTGTTTTGCGATCTAATGTACACAATCATATCCTATACATTTATGTAAAATAATGTTTCCCACAATGACTTGAATCCACAAAAATATCCATGCTGCAATTTTCACAAATGTTCCAACCTTTATTGACAGGCTGCAAGTGCTTAGTTAAAAGTGCTTAGTAATCACTTGTATTTAAAACATAAGAAAAATAAACAAAATCTTTAATAATTAGTGGAAAATGATATTAGAAATGAAATCGAACACTACCAGTTGAATGGACGACCCAAGAGAATCCATTTCCAAAATTAGCTTTATAAAAGGTAACCTTCTACACAAATATGTCTTCGACCGGACTCGAACGCTTGTTGCACGGAAACACCTTTTATTCACTTGATTTTTCATATGAACCCAATCTCTGTTTCAAAATTAACTACAAGGAGCCTAAGACTGAGAATTTAACTTCTTACGTACGTACTTTACATATACAATAACAGATTCAATGCGTCATTAATGCTGGAATCATTAAGAAACAAGAGGATGATGTACGTTGGAGATTCCTTAAACCGGGGCCAATATGTATCAATGGTGTGTCTTCTCCACTCGCTCATTCCTCATCATGCTAAATCCATGGAAACTTTTGGTTCTTTAACTGTTTTTACTGCCAAGGTAACATAATTCACAAACACAAAAGATAGATCATATCATATCATTTCTGTTATATGTAATGCTAGATCATATGCCTTTCTTTATAGGATTACAATGCGACGATTGAATTCTATTGGGCTCCATTTTTACTAGAATCAAACTCTGATGACGCTGTCATTCATCGTATTACAGATAGGGTTGTACGAAAAGGTTCGATTAACAAGCATGGAAAGCACTGGGAAGGAGTCGACATTATAGTTTTCAATACCTACTTATGGTGGATGACTGGTTCCGACTTCAAGATTTTGTAATTTCTCTCTTTCTTTTACTTCAACTAGTTAACTAACAGGGCATCATATTAGTTATGTTGGGTTCTTGGCCTCGGAGGCTGTGAATTTTCTAAACCAGAGGGTCATGCATAGTAACATCGTGGCTCTTAGGACCCAAAATATTGTTTTTAGTAGGATTGGCTTTGCAATTCAAAAGGGGTTGCAGCGCAACTAGTTGCCTGCTCTACCAGTTTATTGTAATCTTTCACTTTTGTTAACGAAAAGCTTTCATGATTATTGGGTTGTTAAAGAATTAAAAAAAAAAAAGTTAGAACCTTCTTTAAAACACAAGTCCTGTGTAATTACTTATCATGCACACCTTCAAAGACCTACTTTTTAACTAAGCACTTGCAGCCTGTCAATAAAGGTTGGAACATATGTGAAAATTGCAGCATGGATATTTTTGTGGATTCAAGTCATTGTGGGAAACATTATTTTACATAAATGTATAGGATATGATTGTGTACATTAGATCGCAAAACAATCCATCCATTCCATGTCCTTGCATAATGCGGGGGCTAAGTCAAGCACTGGTATACGCTTAACATATGTTAAAATTGCAGGCATGGATCGTTTGATGATGAGGTGAAAGACATAGTACAAGTGCCAACAGAAGATGCCTATAGAATGGCTATGAAGAGTATGGTGAAATGGGTAGAGAAGAACATGGATCCTGAGAGAACAAGGGTCTTCTTCACGTCCATGTCTCCATCTCATTTCAAGTGAGTTCATGTTTCCACCTTTTTACCAACATTAATTCGTTACAATATAATCAATATAGTAATCTTATATGTATATAATATACAAACAAACAAACTATCTAGCATATTACCACTCTTTAGTGGAGACTGGGAGAATGATGTAGACAAACCTTACCCCTATCACAGTAGGGATAGAGAGACGGCTCCGAAGGAGTCTCCGTCTCAAAGTAATCATTTGAAATTTATCATCTCAATGCTTTTAACATTATTTTCACAAAATAAATAAAATAATGTTAAAATTACTGTAACATGTATATATTATATGTGTGCACCGCAAATGGGTGTTAATTTAATATGTATATACGAGACACAAATCACTAAATACATAAATCCAGTCTTAGGATATTTTAATTGTCCTGTTGTGACCTGAAACAAGAAGTCGCAACGAATATTTTTTTACGATAAAACAAAAAATCTATTAAGGCATTGTCTTTTTGTCTAAAAATTCTTTTTTGAATTTTGACCATGGCTTTTTATACCATTTATAAATGTGGCCAAATCTATGAAATTAAGTATACCTAAAAAGTTCCAAAAAAAAAAAAAAGTAATAATAGTATATATTTTATTTTGGTACTTCAGGGGCATAGAATGGGGAGGAAAGCCAAATGAAAACTGTTACAACCAAACAAAGCCAATTGAGGATCCCAACTACTGGGGATCAGATAGCAGCAAAAGCATAATGAGAGTAACAAGAGATGTTTTGAAGTTTCCCGTTACTTTTTTAAACATCACACAACTCTCACTTTATAGAAAAGATGCACACACCTCAATCTACAAGAAACAATGGAACCCTTTGACACCTCAACAATTAGCCAATCCTAATACCTATGCAGATTGCACACATTGGTGTTTGCCTGGCCTTCAAGACACATGGAACCACCTGTTGTTTGTTAAACTCTTTTATCCTTGACAACCCAATTATATCGTGCATTTCAATTTATTTATTTTATTATTTTTTTTCTATTGATCGAGTATACACTTGTGAATGAAAATTATAAAAACTTTTAAATTTGTTTTGGTGATGATTAGTTAATTTGTATATAGAAGATCAAATTAATTTATTTTTTTTTAGTTTAAAGTTAGATTCATCGATTTAAGAGTTTGAATTATTTTATTTCATTATGTTTAATTTAAAAGATTAAAATCAATCATAAAATATTAAATGTTTATTGTTTTAATTAAGCTTGATAGTGTTTAAATAAGAGTTAATTGCAGCTCATGTTTCTAAGGTTTGATCAATATAACAGTTTACATACCGCAGTCAAACTTTAACATTTTACGTGACCTTAGATGCAATTCTTTAAAAGTTTATGTCCCAAGCACAAACGTTGTTAGAAAGTTCGTTAAATTTTAGGTTAATAGTCATAACTACTACAGTAGATATGTAAACTATTAGAAAATGAAAATTTCCTAAAACTATCTAGATTTTATTGCAACATAATTCCTATCATTCCAGCCTATATTAACAAAATAACAATAAACTAAACTAAAAGTAAGTTCAAATCACACAATCATAGTTCAAAATAGATGTAAAAATTCTTTCAAAACAAATGTAAGTTCTTTTGAATTGATGAGTTGGACTGCTTTTGGTTCACTTCCAACATTATTCTTATTAGTACTTTCTTGGTTTTCTCTTAACAGCTCTTCACAATAATCTCTTAATAATTCCTACTACACGAATTTGGTATACTTCAACATCAATGACAAAATCAAAATGCGTTATCGTAAACTCTTCTTCATGATTACCAATCGGATTGTGAACATCTGAAAGATTATTACAACCAAAATGACGATTGACATATCATGAATTACGATTGAGGTATCGTGAAGTAGGATAGAAATGCTTAAAGAAACCATGTTTAGAGAGAGCAAAATGACCTTTATAGCCATCCACGTTATTTTTTAATGGACCTTCTAACAACATTTGTTTGAGGGACATAAACTGTTAAAAGAATTACATCTTAGGTGATGTGAAGTGTTAAATATTTGACTTTGGTACGTAAAGTGATATTTTAACCAAACCTCAGGGGTGTAAAATGCAATTTACTTTTTAAATGCTAATTGTTTTGCTTGTTTTTAATAAATTAAAAATTTAAAAGAGATTGTATAATTATAATGGAATATGAGTCGACTAGCCACCTCAACCGGTTACACCCTTGGACACCCTATCCTTACCCTAATACAATCATGCTTGTGGTGGATAAGGCTTAAAAGTGGTCATGTATGAGTGGCTTCCAATTTTAGGTTCTTAGCCCTCTCAAGATAATTTTTTTTTTTTTTTATTGTTTAACCCCCTCCCCCATCACCCACTTAGACCATTAGAATTAATAAAAAAAAAAACATTATTAAACTGACATCTGTCATGATCATATCAAGTTTGACTTTGATTATTTGACCACATTAATGCTACTCTGACTTAAACACATTAAGCATGCATTATACATGTTCTAGACAACAGTGAATGGGTTTATACAATAGACGTAGAAATAATACTTAAATTATGAATTCACAACGATATTATAAGTTTCAGTCTTATTTGCATCCGTTGATAATACACAAATAAAATAACAAAAATCTACACTAATATTATTAGTGAAATATTAATAGTAATATTGATAAAACATAACATAAGAAATGCCAACTAAAAGTTCATGAAATATTAAGTTTTAACAAAGTGGTTACATATGAAAGAAGTTCGATATATTACATGAAATGTGTTATACAACTTATAATATATATATATATATATATATATATATAGGGAAGTGTTCAAATAATAACTCACTCTTAAAGCAATAACCCAGATAACTTTGCCAAGATGAAGCCAAATCTTTGATTTTTTTTTAACATATATTGTAACACATTTAGAACACTATGTTCTTTTATGAATTTGTGAAAATTCATCACCGTTTAAGAGATAAGTTTTTGATTTACAACACTGTAACTGTTTTAGGCCCAAAACTTACAACAATGTAAACTCTCAAACGGTGATGGATTTTCTTAAACTCATAAAAGAACATAGTGTTCTAAATGTGTAACAATGATGTTAAAAAAAATCCAAGCTTTGACTTTATCCTGACAAAATTATCTGGGTTATTGCTTTAAGAGTAAGTTATTATTTGATCCCAATCATATATATATATAAAGAAAGAATCTAGCACGTTCGCTATAGGTTATATTACACAAGCTATTATTTCTTCCATTAATCTCACTTTGGACGCTCACTAAAATTAGTATATATATTAAAAAGAAGAAAAATGTTGTATGTTATAAACACTGTTCCTTTTTGTACAAGAATTAATGCATTTTGTACATCAGTCTTAAGCATGAGAGGTATAAAGTGTAACATCTGTGCCGGAATCGTTACCGGAACAGTAAGTTGCACAGTAAGTTGAACAGTAACCCAAGTACAAACTACGTGAACTTGGTAGATACTATTTACACATGATGCTTAACACTAAACTATTTTGCGATTGTCTGAAATCTGATTTAAACTTTATGGTTTAACAGTCAAAAACACGTCAGACAACAATGAACAGATACATACATGGTTGATTTGATATTATTATGTATAAACGTAGGTGAGGATAAACAGAATAAAACCACAACAGTTGTTGTTACAGAATGTTAAACCGACGAACAATTCGTATAGGTGACGATCTGAACGAATAAATCTGAGGGTTTAACGATCTGAAATGATGACTGAACAGTAAAAAACAAAAATCAGAAAGTGAAACATACGATCGTGTTCGTACAGTAAGCGCTCTGTACGAAAACACGCGTAAGTGACGTTTTCTGACGAAGCGAAAACGAAGACGATTTGAACGATAATAAATTTAAGGAAATATAATATTTTCTGTTTTACAATTTTGAAACTCATCATAAATAAATTAAAACGGAATTATTTTAATTAAAACGCATAAAGCATAAAATACGCAAAAGAGATAACGAAATACGTAAAATAATAAATTAAGACAAATAATTCAAGAAAATAATATTTAAAATATTTACTATAAATAACCACCTTCCAAACATTTCAAAATAAACACTTTTTATTTAAATTACTAAAAACGCGCGTTACGATCCGCAAACGCGACGAAAACGTGAACCGAGCAACCGAAACGAACCCGAATACCCTCGGGGTATTTAAACACCAAAAGATGGCATTTCTTTCATTTTTGATGATCTCTCTCTCTCTAAACCCTCTCATCCGCAACTTTCTCTCTCTAGAATAACCATTCTTCAAACGATCATAACTCACGCGTTTCTTGGCGGAATCACGTGTTCTTGGTGTACACGCGAAGCTCTCATCATCCTCTACATAGAAGTACAACAGATCTAGAGTTTGGTCCGGCCATTTTCGAGGTATGGAACTTTTAAAATCTGGAAAACTAGGGTTTCTTTGGCTTTGATGCCCACACACACACTCCAACCGTATGAAACCATCACACACACACACACCTCACACCACTTGATCTTGATTCGCGCATAACAGCACCATGGGAAGAGCCTTCAACGGTTTTAGCTTGATGAGGGTGACAAGCACGATACAGGTTCGTGGCATTTGGCCGAACCTTCGACCGGTGAGCTGTGCATGTTCAGCGAACCTTTCACTCCTATCACCCTAGGGCTGTTGCCGAACCAGTGAAGTAGTCACGAACCTCATAGTCGAACCCCTACATGTCACCGAACCTTGACGCCTCTGCCGAACCCTTCATGATCAAAGAACCATCTGGAGGCGAACCTTGGACTCGGGATGAACTTTAGGAGGCGAACCTCCACAGCAGCGAACCTTGCTGCTTACACTTCGAACGAACCTACCTGAAGTTAGCGAACCTACCTGAGGTTAGCGAACCTGCTGTGCTAAACCCTAATGGACGAACCTTGTAACTTAGCCGGACCTATGCATGAATACCGACGAACCAGCAACCTGCGAACCTAGGAATTTAACGAACCTATAGAAGCATGGAAGTCTAGCCGAACCCAGACATGGCTTGCGAACCCTCCCTGGCGAACCTAACCTCTGAACCCAAAAGGTTCGCTGCCATGATGGCCGAATCAGGTTCATTCGCTGCATCCAAGCGATTGCCACATAACCGACCTCCCATAATCAGTTGGGCCGTTATCTAGGTAACATGTATTTGGTTCAATTGACTAGGCCCAAGATATGTCAATTAGTCTCGGCTCAACTCCTTCTTACTATCCTTTAGTTCGGTCCAAACATGGTGTGCATGAGGCCCACAATTAATCTCGGCCCAAACACACAAACATGACCCAACCCCTTAGTTGATCTAAGCCCATGATCATGAGTTGGTTTAAATTGACCGGCCTAATAATTCGGCCAAGTAGTTAGGATGGCCCAATGGATTGGCCCTTGCGGTTATCATAGCCCACGACACTTGGGTTAGCCCAATAATCCTATTCGGCCCATGTTGAATTGTTGAGGCCCGGGACTCAAACCCCATTCGGCCCACACACCTAACCATTGGCCCAAGACCTTAGTTGGGTCCAAACCCGAATCATTCGGCCCATTTGGTGAAGAGTACAACCTAATACATTCATAACACCTAAAACATTTAGTTTACAAGAATAATGTTATGATTATTTACTAATAGGTTCCAACAAGAAACTAAGGACTTATGGCAATTAAACAAAAGAGATCTAAGCCTTGTACTTAGAATCTCTTTGTGATGAAACTAAGTCAAATTTAACCTTATATCAATAACGAAGTGTTTAATATAATTGGATTAAGGATTCTAAGGGCATTAACAAGTTAACAGGGCCGAATGATGGCCGAGACCCATAAGTGTTAGCCGACTTAGGGCTAACACCTACACGCACACGATTTATCTAGAACGTATACTTATAAACTACAAACCACATGAAATCAATAGAGGAACGTGAAAACTACCACAAACACAACAAAGAGCGCACACAGTCTAGTTTAAGCTAAGTCAACCGCTTCAAACACAAGGTGAGTTCATTTGTCCCTTTTCAACTATTTTGTTTTTACTTCGGGACTGAGAAACATGTCAAATGTTTTGTATAAATGAATTATATAATTATTTTCATGTTTTATGAAATGCTTATTAACTTCTGTTTATAAAATCATTTATAAACTGTTAATTGTTGAGTTGTTCATTCATTTTGTTTATGCTAAATCTTTATGAATTCAGTTATAAAATATCATGATTATAAGTCATGATTGCTTCTTTACTCAAACATATACTTATTCAAATCATTTCTCATACAATTTCTCAAATGCATATTTCCTTAAACATATACTTTGTTATGCTTAAGACTATTACTCAAGAATTATGCTTGATGCTTTTAAATCAATATTTAATACTTACTTAATGCTCAGTTATTTTACACTCGAATACTCTATGTTCAAATACTTTAAACTCAGATATTTTGGATGCGAGTACTTTAAGTTAAATTCTTTTGCTCAATTAATCAATACTCTTAATTGGTGTCAATGCTTGTGATCAGTGTTCATAGTCAAATACTCAATACTCAATGCTCAATAACTCATAAACTTAAACATGTTAACAAAGGGGATTCAAGTGGGTAAACAGGTACATGTGCACATGGTATCGGAAAGGTAAAACATTGAACAATCAGCAAGGACTTCGTAAGACAGACTGATTGGCCATCGCATGTTGACCTATGGTGTCAACTCCTCCTAGTCATTCAGTGTTCTTCGTTGTCAGGACCTTGTAAGACAGACTGATTGGCCATTGCTTGTTGACCTATGGAGTCAACTCCTACTAGTCATTCAGTGCTCTTCATTGTCCATCCATGTTTTGTAATGGTGGCTAGGATGATTATGATAATATTAGTAGACTCTGTGCCTACTAATGATTATCCTCTAATCGCGCTCCAAAGTAGACCGTTACACCCTAGTTGCTTATGTGGATTGATACTGAATACCATTGGGTGTATCTTTTGGTGTTGCGCCCTCTAGAAATTCAGTTGCCCACAGAAGTGTACTCATAAACTCATTTTAAAACTCAAACATATGTGGTGTTGGTGGAGTGAAACGCTTAATTATCATTATCAACAATATGTTAAGCAGCCCGGTATGTGGTGGGACGGTGGCTGGGGCTTGTCCCCTACATATGCCCTATATATAAGCATACTTGGTTGGATAGTATAGGTGGTTGTTAGTGAGGTTAAGGTTGTCATTTTGGGGGAATCAAGGTAAACATGTTCAGGGTAATCAAACGTTATGGATCAGTAGGGTGGAGTGAAACGCTTAATTATCATTAACAACAATATGTTAACAGTCCGGTATGTGGTGGGACGGTGGCTGGGGCTTGTCCCCTACATATGCCCTATATATAAGCATACTCGGTTGGTTAGCATAGGTGGTCGTTGATGAGGTTAAGGTTGTCATTCGGGAAATCAGGGTAAACATTTACAGGGTAATCAGATTTTATGAATCAAATGTTATGGAATCAAAGATACATGATGGAATGCTTAACTATCATTAGGAACAATATATCATGTGGTTTGGTATGTGGTGGGACGGTGGCTGGGCGGACGGTAAGTTCGACCCTACATATGCCCTATATATAAGCATACTGAATCAGATGGTATAGGTGGTTAATGGTGAGGTTAAGGTTGCCATTCAAGTGGTTTTTCAAATATTTTTATATAAAACTACATGAACTCACCAACCATTGTGTTGACTTTGTTTTCTTACATGCTTTCTCAGGTGACGTACAGGATTAAGCTAAGATTCAGGATTGCATGCTACGATGCCCAGATATAGATCCTAGTTGACTTTTGGAGAAGGACATCTTTTGATATTAAAACAAATCTCTTTTGATATCTTGTACAATTACAAGATAGAAACATTGGATTCTTGGATAGGTTTACTTAGTTGAATTACTAAACATTGATATTGTAATTTAACTTTGTAATCCTAGTTTAATACTATATTGTGCTTTAGTTATTCTTAACATTGATGCTATGAAAACAATCTGATCATCACGATTATCACTCCCGATATCGCGCCTCGAGAACCTTCCGCCCGACGGGAGAATCCGATCCAACCCCGCCTGCTCGAGGTGTGACATAAAGACACTCAATCTCAGCTTGATGCCCCATTACTCTTACCAACACAATCTCTCTCTCTCTCTAAACTCCATTGATTCTATCTTTATTAACACATTTATCTACGCTCTTCTTAACCATTTAATATCCCTCAATTTGTTTCTGATTTCATCATCGTATATTTCGTAGTTAAACGTTGTATAGATGGGCTGTGATAAGGGGTTTCAAGGAGGTTGTTGTAGTCGTCTGGGAATCGGTTTCGGCTTTTAGGGTCTTACTGGCTTTGATGAGAGAGGAAAATTAGCGGTGTTTTGGGTAGTGATAGTGTTTGTGGTGGCAGGCAGGCTGGTCAGCGACAGCCTCCTATGGGTCATCGGAGGTGGAAGAGTCTCTACAGAGTGGTATGAATGTGGAATGAAAGCATCAAATTGGTAAGGCCTGTAGAGCAGGCTAGACTCTAAGAATATATGCAAAGAATATGAGATCTTTTAGGGCAAAGTTTATGGTCTTTTTTTCATCAAAGTTAATACAAGAATTTAAATATGCATATGGAGAACAACTCATTAACCTCAATACCTTATTCTTATGATAATGGATATGCATGAGCCCAGATGATACCTTTAATGCAGAAGCTAATTCTAAATGCATTGTTAATTTGATAGTTAACTTTGTTGGGTTTCTTGATTTGTCTCCTAGGCCTGTTGGGAGGGTGGACTGTAGATTAGAAACAAAACTGTTGATTTGCTATGAAATTAAAAACGTTTATTCTTCCATGTTTCTCTGTTTCTGATCGATTGGTGTTATAATGTTACAACTAAATTGGAAATTAACTATGTTTTTGTTGATTTTTGGTTCGGTTTTGATTCGATATTGAAATTGAAATGAACAATATCAATATCGTTGTTAATTAACGCAACATCGTAATGTTTTTGATTTACTTTTCGGTCATGTGAACACACATTTTTCACCTATTGCTTTTTAATCCCCTGATCAGTTACAAAATTTATTAAAATAATCATTTTAATGTCTATATGGATCCCCTGCTAATCCATCAATTAATTTGGTGATTATTTTGTTTTGTAGTATGCTATTTTACTTAATTGTGTGATAAATTAGAATTGTTATGGACGGTCAATTTGAAACAGTTTTTGTTTTTCTTACACCAATATTATTTTCATACAAGATTTTGTTTTCTTAAACAAATTTTTAAACACATTAAACTTTTTCGCAGTTGAACACAGTAAAATTTGTTTTTGTTTATAACTTATCCGCAGCAAAGCGCGGGTCGTCAAATTCTAGTTATCTATAATCACCAACACTATCATTTTCAATTCACCATCACACACACTCTTTGAGGTTTTCAATTTTAGAATAAAAGTTCTCAAAGAATCAACAACACTCCTTAATTTACAATCTGACAAGTTTTTGTAATAGCCTTTATTCATACATTCTTCCATCTAATAATAAAAATTATGCACATACGAGCTATTCAAATTTTATATATTTATATGTGTGATAACCCATTCATAAATTCACATGGAATTCTTATGATGGCATGTGAAAAATCTATCAAATGAAAATTCTTCTTAAAATTCAACATAAAATTTTTATAACAAAATCATATTTAAATAAAAAAAATGTTGATAATAAGAACAGCTCAAAAATACAAACCTAGCACAAAGCATTACAAATTCATTTTATCATAACGCCATCTATTACCGACCGATTGATTTGCATAACAAATGGCTCTACGACCCTTTGGGACACGTAAAACCCTAGGCTCGCTATCGAGGTTTCAGCAACAATTGCGTGGATTGCAAACGTTAACGCTTCCAGATCTTCCATACGATTATGGCGCGCTGGAGCCGGCGATTAGCGGTGAAATCATGCAGCTCCATCACCAGAAACACCACCAGACTTACATAACCAACTACAATAAGGCTCTAGAGCAGCTCGATGACGCTATCGCCAAGGGTGATGCTTCGACTGCGGTCAAATTGCAGAGCGCCATTAAATTCAATGGCGGAGGTTGAATACATGAATCTTCTTGTTTTGTTTATATAATTATGTTGTTGTCCGTATTGACACTTGTATTTGATTATCAATTTTGGAGTTATTTAACACAAACTCGTTAATTACAATAAATATTTGAAAATGATGTTAATTGTGCAACAATCTCACAGTCAAATTTTAAATTGAGACGTAATTGTAGCGTCTTTAGGTAGTTGGATGATTTTAGACTATAAAATGCACCAAATTAGACCAATAAAGATGCCAGAAGGACAAAAATTTTCCATATTGATTTGATTCCAAGTACTAGCTTTTGCCTTTTAAAGTTATTAACACAGATTCTGATTTGGGATGAAAGTAATAATTTTAATTCCTACTCGAATGATTTAAGTTGATTGTATGGAGACTTGAGCTTCTTTTGTCTCGAACATAGCCACCTCAATGAACAGAGGATGCTAGTTTTACTCTTACAATCATGAATAATGGTTAATGAGAATAGCAAGATACTTAGTTAGAAGATATCGTTTCAAAAGTTGTGTTGTGTTTATGACATCTATTAAGGATCCAGAGTAAGTTTGTTTAGTTAGTACTTTATGCATGCATGTATTGAAATTTGAAAAATGTACCATGAGGGTTTTTCTTGGTTGTATTAGGCTCTAACTATTGATCTCTCCTTTTACATCTCTAAGTAGGTCATGTGAATCACTCCATTTTCTGGAAGAATCTCGCTCCCATCAAGGTAAGTTTGTTTATAAGATTTTAGCTGATAATTCTCAATACCATTACACAAAAATTGAAGGTTAGCTTATTGCAGGAAGGGGGTGGTGAGCCACCACATGGCTCTTTGGGCTGGCTTATTGATGAGAGCTTCGGTTCTGTCCAAAAGCTGATTGCTAAGATGAATGCAGAAGGTGCTGCTGTGCAGGGTTCTGGATGGGTGGTATGCCTTTTATCTCATTCTCAAGCAATCATTTTCACATATAGTCTTTTTTTTCAATCTTGAAATTGTAAAAATTTGTCAGTGGCTTGCAGTGGACAAAGAGTTAAAGAGGCTTGTGGTTGAAACCACGGCAAACCAGGTACGCTAAGCTAGTTTTAGACTTCGAGGCATCAAGTATTCTGTCTTTTTTGTTTTGCTATTGCCACTATTGGACTAATCTTGTAATTATCAAATAGTTAAAGGTTTAAAAGTTAGAAAGTTGTTTTAATTGTTTTAGGTTATTTTTGTTATAAATTTTAAAGAGTAGATTAGATTGTGGTAGAGTTTTTAGCGATAAGAATGTTTGACTTTTGTGTTTTGGTTTTATTATAAATAGGGGGTTAAGGTTTAGGTTTCTTTGTACCAAACAATTAAATCAATAAAGTTTGAGTTTTTTCTTGTTCGTATATGAATTGTCGATTCTGAGAAAACAAGCTTAGGGGCTGTTTGGTAGCATCTGAATGGGTCTGAATCTGAACCATTCAGATTCAGACCGTTTGTTTCACAAAAATAAAACATATGAACGAGAGTGAAATGCCTGAATCCATGCCTGAATGGTTCAGACATTGGAACAAGTCTGAATGGAAGAAGGGGTTGCTTTACTCGGCTGCAAATCTACACCCATGTGACCATCGCATCCCTTTCCACCGACGACCCACCGCGTCTCCATCACCATTGTTCCGGCCACCGTTCGTCTTCTCCGACGACCCGATGCGCCTCCATCAACACGTTCTGGCCACCGTTCCTTCTCCGACGACCCACTTCGTTTTCATCACCATCGTTCCGGCCACCGTTCCTTCTTCTCCGATGACCCACTGTGTCTCCATCACCATCGTCGACCACCCTTCGTTTTCTACTCTTCTATTTACCACGCGTTTTCTACTCGTTCCGACGACCCACTGTGTCTGAATGGTGACGTCGATGGAGGCGGCCTCATTGGCGATGGAAGTAGTGGCGCACGATTCCTTGGGGTATTTTTATTTTTTTAGGGTTTTTAAAATAAAAGGGTTTTTTTTTTTTTTTCATCATTCAGACATGGAACCAAACAATCTTAAGTGGTTCAACACTTAGGGGCTGTTTGTTTGGATCTGAATGGGTCTGGTTCAGATTCAGACCGTTTGTTTGGGGAAAAAAAAAGACATCTGAATGGGTTCCAATGTCTGAATGGTTCAGACTTGGAAGGGAGTCTGAATGAGAAAGGGAACATCTGAATGGTTCCAATCGGTACCACTACCGCCTGAATGGCCACCACCATCGCCTGAATGTTCCAATCGGCACCACCACCGCACACCCGCCGACCCGCCGCACCCCCGCCGCACCGCCATCGAAGGGCTGCACCGCACCACACCGTTCTAGTTTTAGGGTTCGAACGAAGGAGCCGCACTGCACCGTTCTGGTTTTAGGGTTCGATGACCGAGGGGTTCTGCGACTGATGGCGATCGATGGTGATGACGGCGGAGGAGCTGCGATGTCGACCGAGGAGCTGCGATGTCGACCAAGGAGTGCGAGGGGTTCTACAACTGATGGCGATCGAGGGTGATGATGGCGGTGCTGCGGAGGTGCAGAGGTGCTGCACCGGTGGGGCGGAGGTGCTGCGGAGGATCTGGGCGGAGGATCTGGTCGGAGGTGCTGGGTGCGGCGATGGCATAAACTGTGAAGGGGTTTTCATGGAAGCTGCGGTGGCTCTAGGTTTTGAACGAAAATAATCTTTTTTTTTTCTTTTTTTTTTTAATTTTTTTTTTCATTCAGATGTGTAACCAAACGGTCTTAAACCGTTCAGCACTTAATGGTTCAGACCCTCTTAACCATTCAGACATCTTAACCATTCAACACTTAATGGTTCAGATCCAACCAAACGGCCCCCTTAATCATTCATTCCCTCTTAACCATTCAGACATCTTAACCATTCAGCACTTAATGGTTCAGACGCTACCAAACGGCCCCTTAGGCTTCAGCCACATGCTGGTACTTGTCTAAGATAGAATCTTCGGTAAAAGATGGGAAAACGGACCATTTTTTGTTGGGTGGGTTGGATAAAGGTTCAAAACATGTTCAAAACAAACAAGATCATTTTTTGTGCGGTTGGGTTGGACATAACTTAAAAATTTTGTTTTTTTGTTTCTTGAATTTTTTATGATGAATAATGTAATAAAATATTAAAGAAAGTTATTCTATTACAGTGATAATTTAATCGTTGAAAAATTCGATTTGGGAGGCTTTATGCAATTTAAAAACACTTTGGGTGAATTTCAATCCGTGTAGCATAGGTGAAGGCAAAGCATAATCCATGTCTATCTTGTTCCACCCATAAATGGGATAAATTGCTACCTGTGCCAAATCCAAATTGTTTGTTTTCTTCATTTCCTGGCTGATACTTTATATCTTTTATTGCTATGGCATTGAGTATTGGTGTTTCCTGGTTTTTCTAATTGCTTGGTATATGTCTTTATTTTTGTCAAGCTTCCTCATATTTTATGCTTTTTCGTGTTTCTGCCTTGTTTATACCTGGTTTATTTTTACATCAATCATTGTCTTCAGATTACGAGTGATTTGCACAAATCGTCATTCTCATATATATCTTCACTAATCAAATTGTTCAATATGAATTTCTGTTGTAGGATCCACTGGTTACAAAAGGTCCAAGTTTGGTTCCTTTGATTGGCATAGATGTTTGGGAGCATGCTTATTACTTGCAGGTGATCAAATAAATTTCATTTTTTCAAATAAAGTCACAAATAGAAGTCAACTTTGGCCAGTTTATTGGTATAAGGTTGGGTATGGATTTATACTTCTCTTTTGACATGTGAGCCTGTAATATATAGTTTTCGAAACTTGAAACCTACCTAAAGCGTAGTGAAAATAAAAACAGGTTTGACTTTTCGAAACTTGAAACCTACCTGAAGTGTAGGGAAAATGCCTAAACCACTTAGATATATCTTTCAACAGAAGTTATTAGTGTAATATATAGTTTTTAAAGCATATTAACTATTTATATAACTCAAAAAGAGGGGGAAAAAAGAAGTGTTTGTGGGTCAACCTGACCCATGTGGACCCATCTTGACTGGTTCTAAAAAATACCTGTCTGGCTGTTTTATAAACCACCGAATTGCACCTTCCAAGTCACCAAGAACAGGTGATATGTATGATACAAGTCATCATCCGTCTTATTTTTCAATTTATGTTTTTTTTTATGTATGAATTGCAGTACAAAAATGTGAGGCCAGATTACTTAAAGAACATATGGAAGGTGATTAACTGGAAATATGCGATTGAAATTTATGAAAAAGAGTGCCATTAAAAAGAGCTGTTGTGATTTTTGTAAGTTAATGCAAGTGTTTTATGTTACGGGTTTTCACTTCTGGTAGAATAAAAAGTGTGTGTACATTTACGAGTAATGGTGAAATCAGAAATATAATTTGAGTATTGTTGCATGTTGATGTATCCAGATCTGGGTCGGGTATAACGTCGGGTCAAGTTGTACCTTGCTATCCAAGCATGGGTTCTAGCTGTAACAACATAATTGATATATGTAAGAGGGCCCGGGGGGATTATCCCTAAGAATACACTGACGCTCAATTTAGTAATTTATAAAAGATAATAAGATGAAGAATACATAATTATAAAAACAAGTAATTATGAAAGATAAGAGATGAGAGAAGTGAGTGCCAAGGCTGGCTAGGAGGACTGCCAGAAATTACTATCTTGGTCATACCAGTGTTGTGGTTAGGAGTTTATATAAAGGAGCATATCTAGGAGGAGAATGATCTTGCTAAAGTTGGCAAGGCCAATTTGTGTAACTGAGCCTTGATAACCGACCTAAAACCATTGTTTATTAAGATCAGAAAACACCCTTAGCATTACCGCTCTGATGTCGGAACAAGTCACTGGTGGTATGAGGATAAGATGTAAGTGAGAATGATAGCATGAGTGAGAATGAGGTGGATTTGGAGTCTTCTGTTAATTTGCCCTGGTTCTATATTTATAATGTGGGGGTTCGGAGAACATGTTTCTTTTCAGATTCTCTTTCCTCTTTGAGTATTAGATATTCCTGATGTTTTGGTACTTTCCTTGATACCTTTAACCAATTCCTTTTTGGTGTAACTGGTTGACTCTTGCTTCCTCTGTTATGCTTGAGTCAGCTTGCCTATTTTGAGGAACGTCATTTCTTAGGCCTTGGCTTTACCCGTTAAATAAACAAAGGTTTCCTTTGTTGTACTTCATACTTTTTTTCCGCTCATATCCAAACGAACATGAATTATGTGCTACAGTTGTTTGCTGGTTTTGGCCATCTTGCCTTTTGTTGTAAAGTAGTTTGACAAGTTAGTTAGAATGTTTCACTTAGTGTTACCGTTTTAGCAAGTTGGATAGGATATTCTATCCTATGGGCATCATTACATAACAATTTTTCTCTTCAACTTAAGTCAGATTTTGGTTGGGTTAGGTCATGTTAAAAAAAACAACCAAACTAAATTTTATATATAAAAGCATGATGAAGTTATTTAAAATTTGAGCTTAATTTAAATTGAGTTTAAATTGTTAGGTAGGTCTTTTTCAACTTTGATTTTATAATTAACACTTAGAAACATAAGAGAAAAAGAGATGATTGCAAAATTTTAGGGAGATGGTTGGGATTTAAACATATATATACTATTATCATAGAAACTCATGTTTTATACGAGTTAAATATGAATTTCTTAAATGTCTTTACAACCATTGATGAAGAATCTTTTAAAAAGAAAAATCATGCAAGTGAAGAACTAAATACCAGAATTAGAGTGTGTTTAGTTTATTAAAAGAGTAAAATAAAAATCAAAAAAGGGTGTCTATTTGGGCATAGAAAGACTCGTATGAAAATTAGTTTTGAGTCAAATAGTAGGCGGGAACATGAGAAATTTAGAGTGCTAAAAATTGGTAAGTGTCTTCTAAATATACTCTCTTATTAGTTTAAGAAGATTAATTTGTTTTTTCAAGGTGGATGGTTGCATCTGGGTATGGTTGTTCACATGCCGAACCGAATCGAGCAAGTGTCTACTTGTGCTCGGCTCTTTTACAAACTGAATTTCTTGAAGTTTTTAAATCATCAACTACTAAACTATCAGGGACTTATTACCCGACTAGTTCTTTGGTTCTTTCGGAGTTATTTTTAATGGTTACAAACTTTAAAAATTTTGAAAATAAAAATGAAATGTTTTCTAACATGATATTACCGATGCGAAATAAATTACGAAAGTATTTTCTTGACTTACTACCCGTTTTTACTTGCGCGGCCGCTTTAAACCCAATTTTAAATGTTATGGGGGTGGAATGCTTGATAGACGAAATTTATGACGCTCTTGACATACACGAGATATACCCAAGCTTTTCAACCGAAGCAAAAAAAGTTTTTACTAATAATTTACAATCTATGTATGACTTTTATTTGATTAAATACAGTTTCAGAAGCAAAAACCAAAGCCTATATAGAGATGTATAAACGTCTTGAAACTAAAGAGGGAGAACATGTCATGTTCAAGATTGCAAAGGCTAGAGAGAGAAAGAGGCAGGACCTGGGAGTAGTGAAATTCATAAAGGGTGAGGATGGACGTGTTTTAGTAAAAGATAATGAAATTAAAGACAGATGGCAGGCATATTTCCACGACCTGTTCAACAAGAGCAACTATCAAGAAGAAGATGGATGGAACACAACGAACACAGGAACAACTCCAAACAACTGTTATTGTAGAGGTATCACCAAAGAAGAGGTTCTTACAACTCTGAAGAGGATGGGAAGGAGAAAGGCGGTGGGACCTGACGATATTCCCATTGAGGTATGGAGATGTTTGGGGGAAGAAGGATTGGGGTGGTTGACATTATTGTTCAACACTATACTCAAAACTGGTAAAATGCCAAACAATGGAGAAGTAGTATTTTAATTCCCCTGTACAAGAACAAGGGAGACGCCCAATGTTGCGAAATTTACAAGGGGGTCAAGCTGTTGAGCCATACTATGAAACTCTGGGAAAGGGTAATTGAGACGAGATTGAGAAGAGAAACCCAAGTTACGGCAAATCAATTTGGATTTATGCCAGGAAGATCGACAACGGAGGTAATACACATTTTGCGCCGATTAATGGAGAAATATAGAGAAAAGAGGAAGGACTTGCATATGGTATTCATCGATCTTGAGAAGGCGTACGACAGCGTATCATGGCAGGTGATTTGGGATAGCTTGGAGAGTAGACGTATTCCTCAGAAGTATATTGAGGTCATCAAAGATACCTATGCAGCTGCTAAAACTAGTGTCAGAGCACCGGTGGGAGATACAGATTTCTCCCCAGTGGAGGTGGGACTACACCAAGGATCAGCATTAAGTCCATTTCTTTTTGCGGTTATTCTGGATGAATTGTTGAGGTCTATTCAGGCTCACATCCCATGGTGTATGCTTTTCGCGGATGACATTGCCTTAGTGGCAGAAACGAAAGAGGAGTTAAATGTTCGTTTAGAAGAGTGGCGAACCGCTTTAGAGCAAAGAGGCTTACGCATAAGTAGGACAAAAACGGAATACCTACATTGCCAGTTTAGTGGGGCAACCGAGGAAGATGAAGATGATCAGGTGACTATTGGAGGCCAAGAGGTGCCAAGGACGACAAAGTTCAAGTACCTAGGATCGTTTATACAAGCCGATGGAGATATTGACAGTGACGTAGCTCACCGGGTCCATGCGGGTTGGAAAAAGTGGAGAGCAGCAATGAGCATCATATGCGACAAGAAGTTTCCAGAAAAACTCAAAGGTAAATTTTATAGAGTGGCGATCAGACCAGCCATGATGTACGGCACAGATTGTTGGCCGATTAAGAAAAACCAAGCGAGAAAGCTGGAGACAGCGGAGATGAGGATGCTCAGATGGATGTGCGGACACACAAGGTTTGATCGGATAAGGAACGAAGTCTTCCGGGAAAGATTACAGGTGGTAAACATCTCGGACAAGGTTCGAGAAGGAAGATTGAGATGGTTTGGGCATGTGAGGAGAAGAAACCAGGCGGCACCTGTAAGACAGGTAGAGCTTCTCACGGTGGAGGGGAAGAGGGGAAGGGGTCGACCGAGGTTGACATGGGATGAGCAGATTAGACACGATTTGACAGAGTTACACCTCTCTGAGGACATGATCTATGATAGGAGTACATGGAGACGTAGAATAAAGGTACTTGATACATAGAGCCTTTCATGGGTTCCTTGATGTAGGGGTCGTCGGTTGTTGCTGTATCTTTGCTGGTTTTTGGATATATGATATGTGTTTATATGTGTTATACGCATGCCGCGGGATGGGGGGTTGGCAGAGTTAATTGTTACATGTTGGTTTGTATGCTTATGTAAGGTTACTTTCTGCTTGCTTTGAATGCTTGTTTTAGTGTCCTTTTGGGTTATGGATTTTGTTTCCCCGTTGGTCTGTTTTGCGTTGGGTTGATGACTTGTATGGTTAATGCTTACCTGTTTACGTTTAACATGTTGCTGCTTCATGTTAGGGCTTTATGCTTCTTGTTCTGATTACATGTTTTCTTTAGCTGCAAAAAAAAAAAAAGAACCGGACCACTGAGCCGGGGGACTCTTACGAAGCAGCCTCTCTATTCTACTTGTAGATAGAGGTAAGGTGTGTCTTTATCTTTCCCCTCCCAGACCCCACTCTAAGTGAGATTTTTACTGGGTACGCTTGTTGTTATACATATGCCCACCCCTGGTTCCTCATCAAGTTTGAGTGCTTCTCGAGCACGAGATCCGATGGTTAACCTATTGAACACGGTTCGAAACGTCATGGCAAAACGTCAAAGGGGTAATACCCCTTCAAGCGAACTCTGCCGGTATAGGGGTACGGATTACTCATCTGATATGACGGCCGAGTCATATCGCAATTTTGATATTTTGGCTTGGTGGAAAGCAAAGGAATCCGAGTTTCCGATTCTTGCCGCCATGACCCGTGATTTACTAACTGTCCAAGCTTCTACGGTAGCTTCGGAATCTGCATTTTCTCTTAGTGGCAGGGTCTTGTCTTTAAGAAGAACAAAACTGACTCCCGAGTCGGTAGAAATGTGCATATGTTTAAAGGATCATTTGGACTCGATCGATCGTATTCAAGATCAAACAGCCCTCGAAGATGAAACATCCATTGAAGTAAAAGTACATGACGAAGAAGTTGAAGAAGGCTTATCACCCGGCCTATCCGACGAAGAACTTGCATTTGAAGCTAACTTCAGTCGTTCGCAACAAAACAACACAAATCTTTGATTTTAATGTTTTATTAGTTGTTTGTAACTTTTCTTTTGTTTTTAAACTACTTAAAGTAATTAATGAATTTATGTTTGTTTTTAACATTTTTTATTATTAACCAATTCATAACTTTTAATTCAAAAAACAATTTAATTAATAAAACCCTAATAAAACCTTAAACAAATCAAACCTAATAAAAAACTAATCAAACCTTTAACTAATAATTAATTAAACCCTAATAAAACCTTAAACAAATCAAACCTAAACCTTAAACAAATCAAACCTAATAAAACCTTAAACTTATCAAACATTTAACTAATAATTAATTAATAAACCCTAATTAAACCTTAAACAAATCAAACCTGAACCTTAAACTAATCAAACCTAACACTATTAATTAATAAAACCTTAAACTAATCAAATTAAATAATAGTTTAAGGTTTTATTTGTTTAAGGTTTTATCTTTGATTTGTTTAAGGTTTATTAATAAGTTTAAGGTTTTATTAGGGTTTATTAATTATTAGTTTAAGGTTTTATTAGGGTTTATAAATTATTAGTTTAAGGTTTGATTAGTTTAAGGTTTGATTAGAGTTTAGTAATTATTAGTTTAAGTTTTAATTAGTTTAATGTTTTATTAGGGATTTAGGGTTTTACTAATTATTATTTTAAGGTTTGATTAGTTTAAGGTTTTATTAGGATTTTCTTCACGTCTAACGGTCAACGAGGTAAAAAAAAACAAGTGGAACCGGTTTGGAACCGGTTCTTAAACAGGAACCGGAACCGGACCCTACCCTAACCGGGTACACCGAATAGGGTTCTTTGTGAGTGGAACCGGGTACGGAACCGGTTTGGGTCTTTGGTGGAACCGGTTTGGAGGAACCGATGGGTCAAACCGGTTCCGGTTCTTGAAAAAAAACCGGTTTGGCCACCTCTAGCGTGGCTTGGTTTGGATTTGCAAAATCGAGCCAAATGTTATGCTCTTTGCTAGGCTTGGTTTATAAATCAAGCGACGCGTCTTGGTTCAGATTTGCAAAATCGAGCCAAATGTTGTGCTCGTTGCTTGGCTCGTTTTAGAACCGAGCGACTCAACTTGGTTTGTTTTCGCTAGATTCCAAAATAAAATTTGATGTAAATTCAAAATATTTATATCAATTTCAAACTTAATAATTTAAAAACAATAAGTTCAACCATATACAAATCTAAAACAAAAACGAAGTTGGTAAATAATAAATTGTCATAATAAAAAGAATAAAAAAAGTTTAAGTGTTTGAATAGTTTATCAGCATCGTGACTCATCAGTTGAATACACTAACATTATTTATAATTAAAACTTGTAACGTGTTAGTGTTAATAAAAAACTTAATATTATTTTAAATATATATGTGTGTGTGTGTGTATATGAATATGGTTAAAACTTTAATGCAAACAGTCCAAATCGATAAGACCTAAAGCAAGTATAAGTACAAGTTCAACATGTATTCTTCGGCTCTTTCACCTTTACTAACTTAATAACATAAGTCACTAATGAAAAACTACTAGTTACAACAATTGTATATCGACTCTTTAACCTTTGCATTTTACAATAACCAAAGTTACGTACAAAGACTACTCGTTTCTTTGATTATCGACTCTTTCATCTTTGTAATATATATTTAATAACCTAATTTATATTGCAAGGGCTACTAGTCAGAGGTGCTCAAACCGATTTTTTTTGCTCAAACCGGTTCGGTTCTCAAACCGGTCTGGTTTGGGTAGGGTGTGTGGGAAACTGGTTTAGCCACAAACCGGTTCGGTTCTCAAACCGGTTCAGTGGATCGAGATTGCAAACCTATCGAAACCGATTTGGATATAAAAAAACCGATTTTCTCCAAACCGGTTCTTCAAACCGGTTTTTTTAATATATTTTTTTCAAAACCTAATAAAACCTTAAACTTTAATAAAAACTTAAACTAATAAAACCTTAAACTAATAATTAATAAAACCCTAATAAAACCTTAAACTAATCAAACCTAAACCTTAAACTAATAAAAACTATAAACTAATAATTAATAAAACCTTAATAAAACCTTAAACCAATCAAAACTTAAACTATTATTTAATAAACCCTAATAAAACCTTAAACTAATCAAACCTTAAACTATTATTTAATAAAACTCTAATAAAACATTAAACTAATCAAACCTAAACCTTAAACTAATCAAATCATAAACTACTAATTAATAAAACCCTAATAAAATCTTAAACCAATCAAAACTTAAACTAGTATTTAAACTAATTGTGTTATATGTATATTTATAAAATAATAGTTTAAGGTTTGATTGGTTTAAGGTTTATTAGGGTTTTATTAAGGGTTGTGTTATTCTTACACTCCTTTTTTTAAAAATACACCCCTAATATGGCCCGTACTGCCAAGTACGGCCCGTCTCAGTACTTGGTCAAACATTCCCCCTGACATCATGTGACAATGATTGGGAGCAAGACGGGCCGTACTGGTCACTACGGCCCGTCTCATTCATCGTACAGACATTCCCTGAAACATAGGACAATGATTTGATAGCAAGACGGCCCGTACTGAGCAGTACGACCTGTCTTACTTTTTCAATTCTGACAATGCTGACATGGAAGGACATTGATTTGACCCGGTACAGGCCGTATTGAACCAACTTCAAATTTGTATATAAGCTTGAATCGTTTCAAACGAATGCATAAGTTTTCGAATTCGAATATATTTCAAGATAATTCAGATTTGTAACGATGTTGTTCTGGGATGGGAGTTTGTTCAACTATTACGTGTCAGATTTGAATGAAGAGCCTCTTGTTGAGTATTCATACGGCATGATAGATCTGAATGTTGAACCTAACGCTGATGTCGCATCTGATAGTCAAGCATCGTATGCGCAACAAAACGATTATGGGTTCGTGTATGATGAAAGTAAACAAAGTAACTTAGAGGAGGCTTATGAAGAAAAGCCGGAGGATTCAAACATTAACTGGGAAACCAAAGAGGTAACTTAAATGAAACATAAATGTTGATGATTGTATATTATCGCTACCCATTTACGGTATTTATTATTATTTTTATATGTCAGGAGTTTATGTCCGAAGAAGCGCTGGTAGGGTGGGTGAAAAGTAGAGCACTAGACAATGGTTACATTGTAGTCAGAAGAAGAACGAAGAAATCAAAGACAACGGGCAGTGTAATCAAATTCTGGCTCATGTGTGACCGTGGTGGCGAGCATAATAGCATCGCAATCCTTAGACGGTCAGGCAGCAAGAAAATCGGTTGTCCGTTTCAACTGATAGGGTTATACAACGAAGTTCGTGAATCCTGGAAATTACAGGTGATAAACGACAATCACAATCACGGACCTGCTCAGAATCTAGAGGGTCATCCATATGTTAGAAGATTTACTCAGGAGAAAGAAGATATGGTTGAGAATCTGACCGAGCGACACATGGATCCTCGTAACATTCTTTCGAGCATAAAGAAACATAACCCTGCAAATGTATCCCTAGAGATGTATACAATTTACAGCAGAAAATAAAAAACAAGAAGAAATTCGGTGATACTCCGATACAGGTTTTGGAAAACGTGCTTCACAGTCAGCGGTACGTTTACTATACCCAGGAGGATCCTGAAACAAACGTCGTGGAAGACATTTTCTTCTGTCATCCAAAATCGTATTGCTGGTGGCGTGCATTTCCGCACGTACTGATGATGGACGCGACGTATAAAACGAACCAGTACAGGCTTCCATTTATTCAAATTGTTGGCGTGACTTCCACACACCAGACGTTTAGTATTGCTCACGCGTTCGTAAGCAAAGAGCGTGAGGAAAACTACGTCTGGGTCTTGGAAATGGCTAAGAGTATGTTGAATAAATGTATAGAGCTACGTGTGATCATAATAGATCGAGACCTTGCTGTTATGAGTGCGTGCCGTAAGGTGTTTCCAGAAGCTGCAAAATATCTCTGCAGATGGCACATAGACAAAAATATTGCCAAACACCGCAAGGCAAGCTTTTCGGATGTAGACTGGAAAAAATTCAAAGGTCGATGGGCGAATTTGTGTAACTCTCCGACAACAGAGTTATACGACTACAACTACAACCGTCTGTACGAAACACTTATCAAAGACAACAAAAAAAGTAAGCATCATATACCATCATTATTATCATCATATCATCATTGGTTTTTGTTTCATTTCAGGGGTTCTAGAGTATCTGACGCACACCTGGTTAAACAGTTACAGAGATATGTTTGTAACAGCATGGACCAATAGAACGCGCAACTTTGGTCAACGTACAACAAACCGGGTGGAAAGTCAGCACTCAAACCTAAAACGATACCTCAGATCAACAAACAGCACGTTGCCTCGCTTGTCGGTTTCGTAAATGAAATCATGCAAGCACAGGAGGTAAAAATGAAACACGATTTTAAAACGAGCTTGATTAAAACTATGCGTCATCATAAACTAGCAATATTTGATAACCTTCGAGGAAAGGTGCCCCATAAAGCTCTTGATTTGTTGGTCGAGAAAAAAGATAAAATAAGAGTTATGCGCGACTCAAATATGACGTATGGCCACCAGCTTTGGACGAGTTGTGGGTTGCCGTGCGCTTGTAATATATCAAAATATTTAAACACAGGTTCGTAATATTAAACTTAAATCTTAGATGTTTCAAACGTAGTTACTGTTAATTATAAATTATGAAGATAAGAAGATACCGCTCTCAGATATATATATTTTTTGGACAAAACTTAACACAGTTAACCCAACACTGTTAGAAGAAGAAGAAATTGATGTTATAGAACAAATGGGTTTGGTTACAGAAGAAATAAATTCAAACCTCCTGAAATAAAAAAGAGTCTAATAAAGAAGGTGTTGTCGCAGGTATTTCCAAATAAAAACGACAAAAAGGCGCCTTCAGTTCAAAAAGATACACGTAGTCGTCCAACTTTAGAGGCACAGAAACAAAAAGAGCAAGACGTTGTTAAAGATAATTTAGCGTTCTAAGAAAGTACATTTGAACTTTTGAGGCATGGTTCGTTTACAGCTGTGACCGAGAAAAGTCAGAAACCCGTATTTCGGCGCAGTCGTTCCACATCGGTATCAAAAGCAATGCCACCATCAGACTCGTTAATTCAAAACGAATTCCGTTTTCTACATAACATGAAGCCAGAAGGATTAAACAATGTTTATCGCTTCGGTCGTCACATCCTTCCTTTGCTTCAACCTTACATGATAAACATACAAGATGTCGAGCCAGATGGTAATTGTGGTTTTCGTTCTGTAGCCATGGGTTTAGGATTTGATGAAAATCATTGGGCATTTATTCGACAACAACTCTTGCAAGAATTGGATTTCAACGCAGATCTGTACAGTTATGCGTTTAACTCCTACGACCCATGATCTTATGATGTACTACGCAACACAATAAATTTGGCAACATATTGCACCTGCTCCTGCCGAACATTGGATGTTTATGCCTCACACAGGCTTAGTAATTGCTCAAAGATTCGGTGTAATCGTTCACCTTTTCAGCAGTCGAGGTCCTCAAACCATTTTCCCTTTGTGTACATCTGCTAATAGTTTGCCGCGACATAACGTCGTATCAGTAGTTCATCTTGGCGTCCATTTCATTAATGCTACCTTACAAGGATATTATCCAATGCCAACGGTAAATCCTATTTGGAAACGTTACCGAAATGAGTTGGTCGACTACATAGACGTGTAAATGTAAAAAAAAAAACAAATTCTTTAATTAAATGTAATAAAAATGAATTTTTTGTGTGTATGTTAAAAAAAATAAATAAAGTTAGAACAGTACGGTCCGTACTGTTCAAGATTATATTCAAATTTCAAATTCATTTTTACTTTTTTCACACACACAAACTCACAAAACTCTCTCGTCTTGGTCTATACACCACGTCTTGGATCTTCAAAATTTCGACACCAGGTACGTACTTTGCTTCGTAGATCATCATTATATGTTTAGATTTGGATTTGGATCGAAATAGGACCTGTTTAGATCGTTTTTTCGTTTTCGAAATAAGAACATGAGGGGTCGTCTTGGCCAGTACGGCCCGTCTTGATCATTCACATTTGAACCAGTCAACAATCAAGACGGGCCGTCTTGACCTGTATGGCCCGTTTTGTTAAACATATGAAGAAGGTGACCTTTGGCCTGGTATGGCAAGACGGGCCGTCTTGGTCAGTACGGGCCGTCCTGAGCTGTACGGCCTGTCTTGAACAACATTTTTTTTAACGTTCGCTCGGTTTTCGGTTTTCAGCTTATACTTACTTATCGAGATGGAGGCCGATATTCCACATCACGAGGACGTCGCCCAGCAGCAGCCGCCCTTAGATCCCAAGACATTGGCGCTGTCACAGCACGAGTGGCTGCAGTTCGAGCCAGACTCGGCGGCAGCGATGAGCTGCCGTCGGATTTTTCGGATGAGCATGGTTACGCCACGTTGTATAGACTGGGGGGTTCTAGCAGATGCCGGGGAGGCAGGGCGTGCGTGAGCTATCCTTGGCGAGGACACACCGTGGACTCGCCTGTTCGAGATCGCGGAGCTGCCCACCCACAGGCTGATCACTGTGGAGTTTCTATCGACATTTCGATATATAGCTCACCAGGCAGCAGTTCGTGAGCAGGATGGCGAGGAGCTTCCTCCTGATATTGAGTTCTCCTTATGCGGATAGCATGGGGTTATGAGGGCTTGGTGGGCCCAGATCTCTGATACGTCGTTCACCGACCACCAACTACGGGCGACGACGATCAGAGATCCTCTGATTCGTTACATCCACCGCTGCATCGTGACGACCATATCAGGTCGCGGCCAGAGCCAGGATTGGGTGACGACGACAGATCTGTTATATCTTTACTCACTCACGACTGGCAGGACGTGCAACCTGGCACGGTGTTTTGCGTTATACTACGCCTCCTTCTACGACCGTCAGGAGCGTGGTACACTGTGGGGTGGCGCCTTTGTCACCCACATCGCTTGCACAGAGGCATGGTTGACATGCTTCAGGATCTGTCGGCGATCGAGCCTCATTAGATCGATCGTCGGACGATCCTGAACATGAAACTTTCCGCCGACATCCCGGGTCTGGGATTGCGGTTTATTGAATACGACGGCCGACCGTTTCTGGCCGCCCAGGTCATCGTCGTACCGGAGCAACAACAGCAGCAGGACGATGGTTCGATGCCGGAGCCCGAGCCGATTCGGGAGGAGCCAGTTCGATCCCCGGCACGCGAGGAGTCTCCGCCGCAGCATCCACCGCACGTTTACCGTGCGGTGCGCATGACCGATTGGCACGCTAAGAAAAGGCAAGAAGGTTTTAAGGGACAAGGTCGAGGCTCAAACAAGCCTTGTTCCCATGGTAGAGGCCGAGGTCGAGGTGGTCCTGGCAGGGGCAAGGGACAGGTACCAGGCCGGAACACCTACAAGCATAAAGGGTACAAGGACCGAGCCACCGTTAAATGTTTCAAGTGTGACTCAATGGGTCATTATGCTTCTGAGTGCCCAGCCAAGCCCAGACAAGAGGAGAGCAACCTGACCCAGACAAACGATGAGGGGCTTGCCCTCTTAATGGCCCTTGGGATAGAAGGGCAAACATGATCCATCCTACTCAATGAAGAACGAGTCCAACTAAAGAAACTAGAGGCTGAAGGGGACAACGGCAGGTTCCTCGATAATGGGGCCAATAATCATATGACATGGAACGAAGGATTGTTTTCCCATCTTGACAAAACAACTGAAGGAAGGGTAAGATTCGGAGATGGGTCCTGTGTAAACATCAAGGGGAAAGGAGACATTGTCTTGGGATGCAAAACTGGTGAACACCGAGTCCTCAAGGATGTGTACTTCATCCCCTCCCTAAAGAGCTGCATTATTAGCATGGGTCAACTGAGAGAATCAGGGTACGAAGTAATTATGAAGGAAGAACTCATGTGGGTCAGAGATGAGAATGGAACCTTGTTGATGAAAGTAAAAAGGGCTCCCAACAGGCTTTACCAGGTAGAATTAAAGGTGGTGGCTCCAGCTTGTCTGCTGACCAAGCTAGATGACATGGCATGGCGCTAGCATGCCAGATTGGGCCATGTAAACTTCAGTTTCATGAAGGCACTTGCAGAAAAAAGACTAGCCAGAGGGGTTCCCAATATAACACACCCGGCTCAGATTTGTGACAGTTGTTCAATAGGGAAGCAACCTCGAAATCATTTCCCAAATCGATCAGAGTATAGGGCTGGGAATCTCTTAGAACTGATCTACGCAGACATGTGTGGCCCAATCTCCCCAACCACAAAAGGTGGAAACAGGTACATTATGTTGGTGGTAGACGACCACAGCAGGTACATGTGGGAATTCATCATAAGAACAAAAGAAGAAGTATTCAGCCGTCTAAGTGAGTTCATAACTCAGGTGAAATTGGAAACTGGAAGGAGGATAAGGAGGCTAAGAACAGACAATGGGGGAGAATTCACATCCAGGAGCCTTGGAGATCTATGCAAAAGGGCTGGGATTCAACACCAATTCACTGCCCCATACTCTCCCTAACAGAATGGGGTAGTGGAAAGGAGAAATAGAACAATCCTAGATATGACAAGGAGCATCCTACGAGCCATGAAACTCCCTCAATACCTCTGGGCAGAAGGGGTCACACACGCCATCTACTGCTGAACAGATTGCCTACAAAAGCACTCAAAGACTCAACCCCCTATGAAGTCCTTAGAAGAAGAAAGCCGAATCTAAGCCATGTTAAAGTATTTGGGTGCATAGGCTATGTAAAGAAACTGTCCACCGGACTAAAGAAGCTGGATGATCGAAGCCAAAAGATGGTACACCTTGGGACCCAGCCGAACACCAAAGCATACCAGATGCTCGACCCAACCACAGGCAAGGTACATGTAACCAGAGACGTCAACTTTGATGAATCAAAGCCGTGGAAATGGGAAGAAAATGATGAAGAATGCAACTTTGATGACACAACCTGGGCTGAGTTCTATGTGCAGCCAAGTGCCAGTGAAGACTTGAACCCTGAAACAGATGATCCTGTTGTCACCCATGAGCAAACAAATGTAGAAGATTCAGAAACTTCAGAAGATGAATCTGAATGGAGCATCCCAGAGTCAACTGTCAAAGGAAGGGGACCGGCTCTTCCAAGGGAACCCACTAACCAAGATTATGCTTATGATCCAAATGTAGCCCCGAATGAAGTCCAAGATGATACACCTGTGAGAAGCCTCAGGCCCTTGAATGAACTGTATGAAGTTGAACTTATGCTGGCAGACAAAGAACCAACCAGATATTCTGAGGCCAAAGATAGCAAGGAATGGCAGGCGGCTATGAGAACAGAAATGGCCTCAATCGAGAAAAATCAAACCTGGACTCTCACAGACCTACCAGCATGAAGCAAAGCTGTGGGTTTAAAATGGGTGTTCAAAAAGAAAAAAGATGCCGAAGGGAAGATATTGAAATACAAAGCAAGGTTAGTGGCTAAGGGATACGTGCAACAATATGGGGTAGATTACGAGGGAGGTATTTGCCCCACTAGCCAGGATGGAAACAGTGACGCTGATACTTGCAATAGCAGCCCAACAAGGCTGGTTTGTTCATCACCTTGATGTCAAAACCGCCTTCTTGCATGGAGACCTAAAGGAGCAAGTTTTTGTAACCCAACCAGACGGTTTCGAGAAAAAGGGGGCTGAAAAGAAAGTTTACAGATTGTCCAAGGCCTTGTATGGACTCAAGCAGGCCCCTAGGTGTAACATCAGTTCCGGAAACGTAACCGGAACAGTGATCTACACAGTAACATGAATAGTAAATAAGGTACAAATTTCAGTTGTTATTCATATATCATTATCATTTCATGTTTATCATAGAACTATTTCACAATCATTGCAGAAACGTAACTCAGAACTATGGTTTAACAGTCAGGTATTCATCTGACGACACAGAACCATCATGTGATTGTTAGTTAGGATCATATTATGTATAAACGTATGTGAGGATTTACAGAACAAAACAACAACGGATGTCGTTACGTAAATGCTAAATCGACGGATTATTCGTATAGGTGACGATCTGTACGAATATATCTGAAAGTTTAACGTTCTGAATGATGTCCAATAATTAGAAAACCATATCAAAAAGTGTAGTTATCGTCGTATTCGTACGGGTGATGATTCGAACGACTACGCGCGACGACTATACGATTCGATTTAAACTGTAAGTTAATATTTTCAGAAAAATTAAAATAAACGGAAGATATTTAGTTAATTTACTAGGAATTACCACCTAAAATAACTTTATAAACTTTACTTTTAAAATCGTGATGTTTCGTATGAAAATGAAACGAAACCGATGTTCATACGCGAAACCGAGCGAAACCGAACGAGACCGAACATACCCGGGTATTTTGAAAGCATTAAATGGGCATTTAATACCCATTTCATCTCCAACCTACCATCTTCAACCTCCCAAACTCGATTTTCTCTCTCTTTACTGTCTCTCTAGAAGCCATCAACCTAAATCCTTCATTTCTCAACGAAATCGAGCCCTCTTGGTGTCAAAACGACCACTACCACCTGTAGATCACGGAAGTACAAATGATCTGGGCTTGGAACCATCCAAATCGAGGTAAAGATGAGATTTTTAGCTCGGTTTTAGGGTTTTTAAACACTCTTGGTCGAACCCACCTTCTAACCGGTTCTAGACCTTAAAACCTTAGGGAAACCACATCACAAACACTTAGAATGTTGTAGAAACTTGTGGGAAATCAAGTTGCGGTCATGAATTTCGAAATTTGAGGGCTGCACCATGGAAGTCGACCGGCCGAATGGCCCTAGCCGCAGGTGGCCGAAAGGCTGTTGGCCGCATGAGCCATTACTTCAGCCGAATGGCCTTAGGGCAGAAGGAACCCTTCATTCGGTCGGTCCAAGCCTCATGAGCATCACTTCGTTCGGTCTGGACCTCATGAGCATAAATTCAGTCGGTCCAAGCTTCCTTCGCATGAGCATGGTTCGGTCCAAGTCTCATACGGCCACCTCTCGTTCGGCCATGTGCTTTTCATTCCCACGAGTTCACACAAGTTCACACATTCGGCCCAAATCACAATCGGCGCAGATTCCATTCGGCCAAGTCTCAAATGGCTACATGATCTCAATTATGGGGTTGTGAGTGCTTGGTATACATGGGTTGCATGGTATAAGCCACGTGAGTTCATGCATGGGGTGGATATATGGATTACAATATGGGAAAGATCTAATAGGGTTTAACACTAAAGTGTTCCAAGTAATAATGAGATTAAATCATGGGTTATTAAATGTAAGTTGGGTCTAAGATGCATGAACTCATTTAAGGAAATCACGAATTAGGGTTTTCAACAACAATGGATTTCATAAATCATGTTGACATCTAAACATGAATTGTGGATATCAAAGTCTAAGGTTGTGGTGTTGATTTCACTATTAACATCTAACACTTAGAAATTTCATACGAAATATAACTACATTAGATGGTTCATTTGAACGATCTAGGATTGGTTGTACACTTGAACGAACAGAGAACCATGGGAAACAAATATCTAGCGATAGATTTAGAGTTAACCAAGTGAGGTTAACTTAAGTCTAACATGTTAACTTATAATTTTCTTAAATTAATTAATGTTTCAATAAAAGGAATTGACCTATAAACTTCCTTCAATTAAAATAAATGATTTCTAACTTAATGGTTTAACTTAAAATGAATTATTTAAAACGTTTTAATTAAAGGACTTTGAATGTAAATAACGCAAACCTTACATCACTAAGGTTTAATAACAACTATTCACGGGATAAGGGTTTAGGAAAGGGTAATACATTTAGATTAGTTAGAGAGAATCATAGCAATACATTAGTAAGGTCTAGGACACTTAGTTGCACACCGAGACCAAAACCCTAAATACGTCTATTATAAATACTTATAGTATTCGAATCCTCTTAAAACAACTCAGGTACTGAAGACACATAGTCTACAAGTAACGAGCGCGCATTTTGTTGTAAATCAATACAGAGCAACACAGGTTGCCCCTTTTCTAAACATTTTTGTTTTACAAACGCGGGGCTAAGAAGCATGTGTAAATTACTTTCTTTGAATTATATTTACCTAAATGCTTTTACTTAATACATGTTTTAAATGTAAAATGGTTGTCCTGGATCTTATCTAGGTAAACTAATTTCAGAATTTCAGAATGAGTTATCTATTCTTCATGAATAGCTAACAATTTTAAAGACAAAGAACTGTTTTTCAAGATCTATTTTCAAAGAACTAAAGATGTAAAACAAAGAAATAATTTCAAATAGCTAAAGATCTAAAACAAAGAACTATTTTCAAAGATCTAATTTCAAAGAATTAACGGTCAAATCAAAGTACTATTTTCTGTGGTGTGTTGTCAAAGAACTAACGATCTATTTCAAAGAAGGGTCTGACTGGGAAATATCAAAGATTGCATGTGCCAATCTCATGTTTGAAACATGTCCTAGCTAGACTGATCGAATATGAGACGCATGTTTGATGATATTTACAGTATTCCCTAACCAGTTTTGAGGAACATCTGGGAAATACTCGAAGATAACATGTGCCAAAGAACTAAAGAACTATACGAACCACGGACGATATAAAGAACTATAAAAGCCAGTATATCAAGAGATGTCCTAGCAAGACTGATTGATTATAGGTCGCATGTTTGATGAGGTTTACAGATCTCCTTTACTACATTGCTAGACTAGTCTACTCGAGTTGACCAAGGCCCAATCGTTAGGTCCTAGATTTTATTTTAATGTTTAATTATTTGTTTAACTAAGCACTTAAATGTAAGGTTTCTACAAATGCTATGGTTGATCATGATTGTGTGATGAACTTAAGGAGTCAATAGAAATTCTATTTTGTGGAACTCAAAGAACTAGTGTGTCTAAGGCGTGGAATGAAATGCTTAATTATCATTAACAACAATATATTATGTGGTTCGATATGTGGTGGGATGGTGGCTGGGGCTTGTTCCCCTACATATGCCCTATATATAAGCATATTTGACTGGATAGTATAGGCGGTTGTTATTGAGGTTAAGGTTGTCATTTTTGGTGTTCAAAGGTGATCATTTTCAGACGATTCAAGTGTCATCATTTTCAAATGATTCAAGTATGTGATTCAGTATATGGGATGAAATGCTTAATTTTTATTAACAACAATATATTATGTGGTTCGATATGTGGTGGGATGGTGGCTGGGGCTTGTTCCCCTACATATGCCCTATATATAAGCATATTTGACTGGATAGTATAGGTGGTTGTTATTGAGGTTAAGGTTGTCATTTTGGGTGTTCAAAGGTGATCATTTTCAGACGATTCAAGTGTCATCATTTTCAAATGATTCAAGTATGTGATTCAGTATATGGGATGAAATGCTTAATTTTCATTAACAACAATATATTATGTGGTTCGATATGTGGTGGGATGGTGGCTGCGGCTTGTTCCCCTACATATGCCTTATATATAAGCATATTTGACTGGATAATGTAGGTGGTTGTTAGTGAGGTTAAGGTTGTCATTCGGACATGTTATCAAATTCATTTTCAAATAAAACTATATGAACTCACCAACCATGTGTTGATTTGATCTTTTTGCATGACTTCTCAGGTGACGAACAGGTCTAAGTAGAAGTTATTTCTTTTGGACTAGGATGCCAGATAGTGGACCTAGTATTTTGGACCTGCATATTTTGAACATTATTTTACAGATTATTTTGTATATCTTATGCTGATACAAGATAGAAGAATTATGATGTTAATAATAGATTTACATTGTTAAATTATGAACAAACTGATGTAATTTAACTTTGTAATTCTATTCTATTTAGCATTTCCTCATTATATATCATGTGCAATGTAAATAATCTGGTCATCACGATTATCATTCCCGATATCGCGCCCCGAGGCCTTTCCGCCCGACGGGACACACGATCCGGCCCGCCGGCTCGGGGTGTGACACTAGGGCCTGGAACACTAAGCTGGACAGTGTGTTAAAGGTCCTTGGGTTTGTGAAATGCAAGCAGGAACCTGTGGTGTACAAAAGAGGGCAGAAGAAAAGGACTATAATTATGGGGGTGTACGTAGATGATCTACTTCTAAATGGGGAAAGTGAACAAGAAATCAAGAAAGTGAAAGAACAGCTAGAAGAAAACTTTGAGATGTGAGACTTGGGGTTGCTGAATTACTACCTGGGTATCGAAGTGAGACAAGACAAATCTGGAATCTCCATTTGTCAGAAAGGTTATGCTAAGAAGATCCTTGAAGAAACAAAGATGAACGACTGTAATCCTACTACTTTTCCCATGGAACCAGGCCTAAAGCTTTCAAAGGAGGATGATAGTCCAAATGTTGACCCAACTCAATTCAGAAAATGGATTGCATTCCTGCGATACCTGACACATACCCGACCTTAGATATTCAGTTGGTTATGTGAGCAGGTTTATGCAAAGCCCCTAAGGAGACTCACAAGCAGGCGCTAAAGCAAATTCTCAAATATATCAAGGGAACCATAGGCTTGGGTCTGAAGTATGAAAGACAAGGAAGTAAAACACTATATGGATATAGCGACAACAGCTATTCCATTGACAGAGATGATGGAAAGAGCACATCAGGATTAGTATTCTTCTATGATGGGGCACCAGTAGCATGGAACTCATAGAAGCAAGCTACTGTTGCTCTCTCTTCGTGCGAAGCAGAATTCATGGCTGCTACAAGTGCAGACTGTCAAGCAATCTGGTTACAAAGGCTGCTTGCTGAAATCTTGGGAGAAAAAGAATAAAAGGTTACCATAAAGGTGGATAATCAATCAGTTTTGGCTCTAATGAGGAATCCAATGTTTCATGGAAGGAGTAAACACATAGATACCTGATACCACTTCATCAGGGAGTGTGTTGAAGAAAGAAGGAATGATTAAAGTAGAGCATGTAAGCGGAACCGAGCAGAAAGTTGACATTTTGACAAAGGCATTACCAAGGTTGAAGCATGAAGAAATGAAGAACAAGCTGGGACTAAAAGAAATCACAAGTTTAAGGGGGTGATTGTTGGTTTAAACTTGTTATTTCATTTAAAGTAGATGGTTTATTTGGTTTATTTGGTTTATTTGGTTTATTTGTTTAATTTTGTTTTCGGTAGATAAACATGTTTTATTTAAGTCCTAGATTTAAGTTTATTAGTTGAAGTTTTATCTTTGTTTTGTTAGCTATAAAGCCTGGTTTTTTTTATCAATGAAAGTATGAATCTTTTTCTCTGATTACCACTTCAATTATCACAAAATTTGAGGACGAATTGGACGGAATTGGACGGAATTGGCTGAAGGTGGAGTTGGAGTTGGCTGTCCAGGTTAATGTCACAAAATTAGACGACGAATTGGACGAAATTGGCTGAAGGTGGAGTTGGAGTTGGTTGCCCAGGTTATTATTGGCTCAGCACTTCTGTATTTTTTCTTTTTTTTTTGGTCATTAATTCACTAATTCACTAAATTGGAAATTTGGTATTTGTTTAAATTTAGAATGGTAATTTGAGTTTTTATATTATTTTATCGCCAAACACGAAATAGCGGTCGCTATTTACCGTTATTCGCTACGTAGTATATAGGTAGCTTATCACTATTTACCGCTATTCGCTATCGATAACTATGGTGCAGAAGGTTTGTCAATTTGTAAAGTTCAATAATATTTCTTGCTCAAAACCTTGATTACAGGTTACGGTTTCGTTTTGGGTATTTACCTTTAACCATCTTGGCATAATGTCCGAACTAGATGTGATTAAACCCGAGGTATAACAGTCACTTCTCTTCATGGTTTTTAGTTCTTTTAATAGCATTAGGTTTTAGTTCTTTTTTTCTCTCTACCACATTGAGGTAGGGGTAAGGTATGTGCTCACCTCTCCCCACAGACCTCACAAAGTGGGATTACACTGGGTACGTGTTGTTGTTGTAATAACGTTTAGTTTTAGACATGCAACAAGTATGAAATGCTTCGTATAATTATTTATCCTTCTTTATTAAACTTTGTTTAAAGTTTGTATATTTTTATAATTTTAATGGTATTGTGATTTTTGTTGGATAATTAATTAAAACAAGCATGATAATGTCATTCGAACTTTTATATCTTAAATTTATAGTACTGTCAACCTTGTGAATTACTAGCCAATATTAATAAAAGCATATTCTGAAAATATTTTTTAGATATAAAATTTTCTTTTAAGTGATTCACTACCGATTTGTTAAAATCAAATAGCAATGCACTTTGATATCGTAAATCACCTTTGCAAACTATGAAAGCATCAAAACTGTGACAACTAGTACCAGATCGTCCGGCAATCCGTACGGTATGTATACTTACATCATTACTATGTGTAAATAACTATGTGTAGATAACTATGTGTGTATAACTATGCGTGAATAACTATTTGATAAACAGTTAAGTGAAAACAGGGCAAAAAAACAGTATACCAGTTGTATGTATTTGAATGAAAATTCAAGTACAAAAATACAACAAATCACGAGAAATAACAAGGGTGAAAACAAATGACAAATACAAATCGGTTTTGATCTGATTTCCATGAATAACAGAAATCAGATACCCGACGAAATCGATGTGAAACTATTCATAACACTGTGAAAACAGTTATGATTAGTTGAGTCCGTCTGTGAGAATGTAAAATTCAAACAACAGTTCAGTATCGTTTACTAACGACGAACTGACAGAGTGTTTGCGTGGGTGACGATTCACACAAACATACCTACGAGTTTAACGTTCTGAACGACAACTGAAAAGTAGAAAACCAAATCAGAAAGTGAAACGTACGATCGTATTTATACAGTTAGCGCTCTGTACGAAAACGCGCGTAAGTTACGTTTTCTGACGAAACGGCGAAAATAAATGATTACGAACTTTAAAATAATAAAAATAAAATAAAAATAAAATCTATTAGAAATTAGAACTTAAAAAGATTTAAGTTAAAACGATTTTACTAAAACAATACGTAATTAACGTTAAATAACGAAATAACGAGGTTTAACGGTCTGATCGCGAACGAAACAGTAAAAATAAGTAAAATATAACATTTTACGTTTTACAATTTTGAAATTCATCAAAAATAATCAAAAAAATCAAAATTTCAATCTAAAAAGTTTAATTACGCAACCGTAATAAAACGCGCGTAAAAATACGCGAAACCAGCACCGAGCGAGATCGAACACGCGGGGAACCACTCGGGGTATAAAAACTCATTTATTATCTTCATCTTCTTTATAATTTACAGCCATTTACTCTCTCTAACCTCAATCCCGTTTTGTTTGCGTTTTTCGCTAGAATCCGACACAAAAACCATCATAACTTCTTCGTTTCTTAACCAAATCGCGCAAATAATATATCGAAACGACCGTCTCGACTAGAGGAAGCTGGAAGTACAAGGTATCGGAGCTGGTTCGAGCTAAATCGGCCGGAATCTTAGTGAGAAGTTGCTGCTGGAAGTTGGTTTCACCATTTTTGTAGGTATGAATCTTAAACCGGTTTTCATTACCTTAGATCTGTAAGATGGTGCACGAAAACTACTTAGGAAACCCAGGAACATCTTAGTTTCAACTTTAGATGGCTCGAACTTGGCTGAGATAACCGAGAATCAGCAATGTCGATGGAAGAACACCTCCAGCTGGGAAACGGGGGTACTGTTTCTGTCATGTTTGCTAAGTTCGAAGGCCATGCTCTGTCGAGATTAACTCCTAGGCTGTTAACCTCAAAGGTCCAAGGATGGCTGAAGGTAGGGACTCGCCGGTTTTGGGGCTGGGTAAACAGGAAAGTCGATACTAGCCAGGTGGCCGAACTGGGTAGTATCGACAATATGGGTTGAGCTGCTTGACTTCTATCGACGATGATGACTACGACAACCAACATACTCTTTGATATTGGCGACATTATGGAGCCCAAGGCTGATGGTGAAAGGGTAATGTGGGTATTGAACTTGTTAAATGCATAAAATCAAGGTGGAAATACCTACTGTCGAAGCTATTAGACGACCGACTTGGGCTGGGAATTCACACTACCCCATACTAATGTCTAAAGTAGATTTAAGGATGTTTAAATCAGAATAATCAATTTTAAACAATATATATATATATTTATATATATATATATATATATATATATATATATATATATATATATATATATATATAGGAGACGGTTCCAATACAAAGGGAGTTTTTGGTGAGAAGGATAAGAAGGATTCTCAGCCTTTGATCAAATTAATCAATGGTTAAGATATTGTGGTCCCCACTTTTTCCTATAAACTTGCGTGATTTAAAGCTGAAAGAGCAAAAAAGGAATAACCAACTCTAGTTGACTTTTTGTGTGGGTAATCAAGTTCCACCAATTTTTTTAAAATCAAATAACTTTTAAATGCTTAATTATTTTTAAAAAAAATTACACCATAAAATTAAGAATTTTATTATCTTTAATTTGAGTATGATATTGTTATGGTTTTTTTTCGATTTTTTTGTATGGTCCGTGATTTTTAAGTTTGGTCCGTGATTATTGGTCTGTAATTATGCGGTTCGTTATTGATTTTTCATTCAAAATAACGGTCCGTAATTTTTATATAACACGGTTTGTGATGATTCTGGTACGTGATTTATACAGTTTTTCTTTGATTTTGAGTGTTAAAGTACGGTCCGTGATTATTGGTCCGTGATTTATCTAGTAATTCCTTAATTATCGGTGTCAAATGACGGTCTGTGATATCATATAGCATGATTTTACACTTGGTCCGTAATTATCCAGTATCACAGTCTGTAATTTTGTATAACGTGGTGTGTGATTTTTTGTGACGATTATACCCTTTTTCTATATGACACATGGCACGTTCTGGTTCCTTCCTACGCTTAGTACCGTTTAACCCCTTTGTACATTAACCGGCCCCTATATATATATAGGAGACGGTTCCAATACAAAGGGAGTTTTTGGTGAGAAGGATAAGAAGGATTCTCAGCCTTTGATCAAATTAATCAATGGTTAAGATATTGTGGTCCCCACTTTTTCCTATAAACTTGCGTGATTTAAAGCTGAAAGGACAAAAAAGGAATAACCAACTCTAGTTGACTTTTTGTGTGGGTAATCAAGTTTCACCAATTTTTTTAAAATCAAATAACTTTTAAATGCTTAATTATTTTTAAAAAAAAATTACACCATAAAATTAAGAATTTTATTATCTTTAATTTGAGTATGATATTGTTATGGTTTTTTTTCGATTTTTTTGTATGGTCCGTGATTTTTAAGTTTGGTCCGTGATTATTGGTCTGTAATTATGCGGTTCGTTATTGATTTTTCATTCAAAATAACGGTCCGTAATTTTTATATAACACGGTTTGTGATGATCTGGTACGTGATTTATACAGTTTTTCTTTGATTTTGAGTGTTAAAGTACGGTCCGTGATTATTGGTCCGTGATTTATCTAGTAATTCCTTGATTATCGGTGTCAAATGACGGTCTGTGATATCATATAGCATGATTTTACACTTGGTCCGTAATTATCCAGTATCACGGTCTGTAATTTTGTATAACGTGGTGTGTGATTTTTTGTGACGATTATACCCTTTTTCTATATGACACATGGCACGTTCTGGTTCCTTCCTACGCTTAGTACCGTTTAACCCCTTTGTACATTAACCGGCCCCTATATATATATATATATATATATATATATATATATATAATAAAGCCATGGGATTGAGTAGGGTAAGGTTATGTTAATTAGAAACCCATTAGAGTTTTATGAGTGTTGATCGGTTTTACAACTCATCGATACTAAGATTGAACTATCGATATTATCCTTAACTATTTTTTTAAATATTATTAAGGTGTAAGACCAATCTTTTATAGAAGAAAACATGAGTTAAACAATATGTGGATCACAAGAAAGTAGTCCGGAAGATTAAACAAATTAAGAACACCTAAGAAGGATGTTTAAGTGTTAAAAGAGAGTTAAGTTCATAACACATCACTTATGTTAACATATTAAATTGATGATTTTCATTTTGAGTTAACATAAGGGTAAGGCGCTAAACTTTAACCTAAACTTCTTAGTCTTATACTTAGAAAATAGTTTAGTCTTCTTTTAAAAATAACACCTAATGTTAAGACTATAATTCAAGGGTAAAAACATGAACAACAAACATTGGATTATGTTAATATTTAACCTAAAATGGGTTAAGTATTAGTATATAACACTACAAGTGAATTAAGACCAAATAAATCACCAGAAGGATAAATGTTAACCAACCTTAGGGTTAACTCTCGAATACATAACTTATACTTATACATTACACGCAATTGGGATCAAACACAGGATCGTGAACACAATTACAAGAACAACAACGAGCGCGTGCATCCTTTGATTTCTTAGTCAACCACTACAAATACCAGGTGAGTTCATATGCCCCTTTTTATTAATCTTTTGGTTTTAACTGCGGGGTTGAGAACATGCTAAACTTTTATTAAATGTTTTAGTATACTGTATGGTAATAAGGTTTTTACCCTGTTACTACAACTGTATGCCTTATTATGTAAAAGTTTATAACTATGAGTTTATTGTAACATCAGTGCCGGAACCGTACCAGAACAGTGATCTCAAACAGTAACATGAACAGTAATCAGGTACGAACTATATGCTTTTCATTGTATGTCATGTTCAATATCATATGTCATTATCATTTCATGTTATCAAACAACGAATTCAGAATCATTTCAGAGAAACAAAACTCAGAAAATATGATTCATGAGTCAGATAATTATCTGACAACACACAACCATCATGTGATTATTTGTTAGGATTGATTATGTATAAAAGTATGTGAGGCCTTACAGAACAAAACAACACGGATGTCGTTATGTGAATGCTAAATCGACAAATTATTCGTATAGGTGACGATCTGTACGAATAAATCTGAAAGTTTAACGTTCTGAATGATATCCGATAAGTAGAAAACCATATTGAAAAGTATAGTTATTTTCGTGTTCGTACGAGAGACGATTCGAACGAATACGCGCGACGATTGTACGATTCGATTTTAAACAATAAATTTAAATATTTCTGAAAATTTTAAATAAACGGAAGATATTTAGTTAATTTAGTAGGAATAACCACCTAAAATAATTTTGAAAATCTTACTTTAGAAACCGAGTAGTTTCGTTACGAAAAATACGAACAACTGACATTTTACGCGAAACCGAACCTACCGGGTAATCTTGAAACATTTATTGAGGCATTAATGTCACAACCAACCACCAACAACCCATTTCCCACACACAAATTCGTCTATCTCTCTCTCTAGATTTCTTCTCCACCTTCTCTCTAAGATTTCTCATCATATTCTTCACGAAATCGGGAGTTTTTGGTGTCAAAACGACCATCTCATCACGCAGATCATAGAAGTACAAAGGATTTGAGCTTTTATCCAGAAATTTTGAGGTAAATATTAGTTTTTATTTCAGTTTTTTTGGTGTAAATCTCGACCCCTATAACCCATTGATGTGTAACCGAAATAAACATTCATAAACACTTAGATGAACTATTGTAACCGACTAGAAAGCTTTAGGGACTAATCTGTAACAAGATAGAGTTGATGATGAAGAGGATGATGCAGGTTCGTGAATTGAATTCGATCCGCCGAACTTTCTACACCTAGCCGAACCTGCATGACCTGTAGGGAGATGACCGAACCTGGTTGGCCGAACCCTTGGAAGAACCCGCATCTGGCCGAACCTTCTAAGATGGCAAACCTTTGGTCCACGAACCAATTGAGCCGAACCAAAGTCAGATGAACCTTACCTTCTGCGAACCCTTGGCCGAACCTGGGAGCTCTTCTGGCCGAACCTGGGAGCTCTTCTGGCCGAACCTTATGCTTAAACCTTAGGAGTCACGAACCTACTTACTAGCCGAACCCAAGCATCACGGACCTTTACATTGATCGAACCTTAAAAGTTCGCCGAACCCATGGGTGTTGCCAATAGGTTCGCTGCCATCATGGATAATAAACCTCCAAATTATAAAGACCCTCAAACCTTCCCATGTGCATGGAACTAGTCATGTATGTGTGTGCATGGGTTCATTCAAGTAACAAAGAATTTAGGTTTTGAAGAAAAGTGAGTTTCTAGATCATGTTGCTAATCAAAATGTTATAGGGTATTGAGGCAATCATGGGTTAGTCATCTAATCAACAACAAGGGTTTTCTATAAAACACCCTAACAATTCATTATGAGATGTTAATGTCTATTGATTTAACTTGACACTTGGGAAAATTATTATGAAACCATGTAGATTGAAACAAAGGCTTAGAGGTTGGAGTGTGGTTTAACTACTACTTAAACCTTAAGAAGAATCATAATACGTATAACTTAATTGGATGATTCAAGTTGATTAGCTATGTTAAATTATTCAAAGATCTTGATTGGTGTTCATGTGGAAATCGAAGATTTGCAATGGGCCGAAGTGGGCCCAATGGGCTTAACTAAATGTCTTTTTATGTAAAGTTATTTATGTTTTCATAAAAGAAGTTAAATTGTAAATTAATTAAATTAAATTAGATGATTTTCTAAATTAAAGTAAACTTAAAATGAATTAAATTAGAAACGTTTTAATCAAAGGAGTGTAATGATTGGTGTGGGATAATGGTTACTAATGAGTAATTAATCATACTAGTAGACATAATCTTAGAAACCTATTAGCACATAGGACACTTAGTTGCACACCGAGACCGAATTCTAGATGCGTCTATAATACGTATACTTATCGTATTCGAATTCTTTTAAAACAACTCAGGAACTGAAGATACTTAGTCTACAAACAGAGAGCGCACATTTTGTGGTAGTACAGTACAGAGCAACACAGGTGAGTTCATTGCCCTTTTCTTAACATTTTTGTTTTCAAACGCGGGGCTGAGAAGCATGCGTAAATTATTTTCGTAAGATGATATTTACTTAAATGCTTTTACTTAACATATGTTTATATGTATAATTGTTATCCTAGCTTCTGTCTAGGTATACAATATACATGATTTCAAGGTAAGTTGTTTATTCATTATGAGTAGATAACTATTTCAAATCAAAGAACTATTTTCGAAGATCTACTTCCAAATAACTAAATGTCTACAGCAAAGAACTATTTCCAAATGTCTATTTACAAAGAACTAAAGATCTATTTTCAAAGAACTAACGGTTTACTATAAAGAACTACTTTCAATGGTGTGTGTGGTGTTTTGTCAAAGAACTAACGATCTATTTCAAAGAACTATGAACAAAGAACTATTTTCAAGGGTTTGACTGGGAAATATCAAAGATAGCATGTGCCATTCTCAAGTTTGAAAGATGTCCTAACTAGACTGATCGAATATGAGACACATGTTTGATGATATTTACAATATTCCCTAACTGTTTTGAGGAAAATCTGGGAAATATTCAAAGATAGCATGTGAACGGTCAAGAACGGTCAATAAAATCCTATATTTCAAAAGATGTCCTAGCTAGACTGATTGAGTATAGGTCGCATGCTTGATGATGTTTACAGATCTTCTTTACTACTAAGAACCCTCATTGCTAGACTAGTCTACTCGAGTTGACCAAGGCCGAATCATTAGGTCTTAGATTTTATTAAATGTTTATTTATTTATTTAACTAAGCATTTATTGAACTGTTTCTACAAATGTTATGGTTGATCATGATTGCGTGATGAACTTAAGGAATCAATTGACATTTCAAATTTATGTAGTGACAGGAACAAAGAACTGAAGAACTAATGTGTTAATGGTAGGAAAAATGCTTAATTATCATTAACAAAAATGTCATATGTGGATTAGTATGTGGTGGGATTGCGTCTGGGCGGGTTGTAGGCTCGACCCTTTCATATGCCCTATATATAAGCATACCGATCTAGATATTACATGTGGTGTTAATGAGATTAAAGTTGTTACCTGAGAGTTGAACAAATGTTTTGTGTACGTGTTTAGAACTATGATGGGATGGAAGTTAATGGTAGGTAAAAATGCTTAATTATCATTAACAACAATGTCACATGTGGTTTAGTATGTGGTGGGATGGCGTCTGGGCGAGTTGTAGGCTCGACCCTTTCGTATGCCCTATATATAAGCATATCGAACTGGATGTTACAGGTGAAGTTAATGAGGTTAGTGTTTTTACCGAAAAAGAGTTTTCAAAGCTATTTTTCAATTACTAAACTATATGAACTCACCAACCATGCGTTGACTTGATCTTTTTGCATGACTTCTCAGGTGACGAATAGGTCAATTAAGAAGTTATTGTTTTTGAGCTAGGATACCAGTTAGAGGACCTAGCATTTTTGGACCTGCATATTTTGAAACATCATTTCACAGATTATTTTGTATATCTTGTGCAGATACAAGATTGAAGACTTATGATGTTGATAGTAGATTTACATTGCTAAATTATGAATTAAACTGATGTAATTTAACTTTGTAATTCTATTTTCATTTAGCATTTCTCATTTATATATATCATGTGCAATGTAAACAATCTGATCATCACAATTATCATTCCCGATATCGCGCCCCGAGAACCTTCCGCCCGACGGGACACACGATTCGGCCCGCTGGCTCGGGGTGTGACATTTATAACTGTTATTCCTTTTAGAAAATTATAATTGTTATTCCTTTTAGAAAATTATAACTGTTATTCCTTTTAGAAGTTAATCTCACAATACATGTTATTCCTGTTGAATTATTTTATTAATTCTAAGGAAAATTATAACTGTTAAGTCTTTGGGAATAATTGCAAATTAATTCTGAGCGAATTGATCTGTTATACCTATGACAACATGTGTGTTATGCCTATTGGATTGCTATGAGTTGATGACTATGAGTTGAAAACTATGAGAACTCTTTTGATTTTTAGTCAGCCAATTCCAACTCTATCATTTCTGACATGGGTGATGAGAGTATGATAGTGTCTGCTAATTATCTCACCACTTCTATTCTGTGGACTGGCAGACTGAGAGATTGACTTCACTCAGGTCATAAGCTTGTGGCAGATAGTTGTGAGGTCTTGTGAAAACTAATGAATCCAGATTTAATTGAGGACATTGTAGTTTGCCTTTATGGTGGCTGCAATGTGGTCAATTCAATTCTGATCACCTATTGGGATATGACTACGTGTCAGACTTGCACTCACTTCTTAATCAGATGTGAGTAATAGTAAGTCAAAGAGTAATACCACCATTAATAACTGTGGTAATCCACCATTTATAACTGTGGAGAATCGTACTACTCAGAAACCTATTGTGTTATGTTAATATCATGATAATGTAATCGTTTCTCATATTGGAGATTTTGATTGTGATTAAGCTTATGCGTGTTATCTATAGCTACAATACAGGTGGTATTGAGTTCTGTTAAGTGTGTGGTGGGATGTCGGATGGGGCTTGTCCCCTACGTATACCCTATATATAAGCATGCTTGATTGGACAATATCCTATCTGTAGGTGTTTCTATAGAGAGGACAGGGGGATGACTTAATGCCAAATGAGAATAACTAAGACTTGTGTATTACAAGATGTTGTGTAAATAACTCTAAAAACTTTTAAATAACTAAACTTATGAACTCACCAACCTAGTGTTGACTTTGTTTAAATGCATGTTTTCTCAGGTGACGAACAGGTCTAGTTACCAAGCATCAGTGATTAAGCTAGAGGACTTCATAGAAGACCTAGCTTGCTTTTTGGATGCATGTATTTTGATGACATTTTGAATCTCTTTTGTATATCTTGTGCAGCTACAAGATAGAAACTGTATGATTCTTTTGAGTAGATTTACCTAGTTAAATTACGTACACGTACTGTGTAATTTAACTTTGTAATTCTAAGTATTGAATGTCATGTTAGCATTTCTCATTATATATCATGGGCCATGTAAACAATCTGATTACTATGATTATCACCCGATATCGTGCCCACAGAACCTTCCGCCCGACAGGAAAGTCGATCCAGCCCGCCGGCTCGGGGTGTGACAAAAACCATGATTACTGTTGATAAATAAGGCTTACAATGTAATCATTGGAAACTATGGTTTTGGTTTTTTAAAATCGCAAACTTCTTTCGCCAGTTTTCATATTAGAAAAACTCAACTGTAAGTTATATTTTTCATATCAATTAGTTTGTGCATATATAAACTGATTTTTTTATTAAATGTGTATATCTTAGTAGTTTATGTTAATAGTTATAAATTAAAAATGAATTCAATTGCAAACCACGACTGTAACATTTCTAGCTAACAGTACTTTTAAAGATGTATCAAATTACTTCAAGTACGTACTTGTTCTTTTTATTATGTTCATTTGTTAGTTTGTAATCAAGAAATTAAACCTTGCATTTATTTGATTATGTCAAGTATATTTGTACAGGTTTAAGGAATTACATTATTAGAGTTCGTTAAGCTCTCGAAGGTAGACCATTATGTATGAGAATTGACTCACATATTGGTGTCTGACATAAAGTTTTATCTTGTTTGTTGTTATTGTTTATTCTATCTGATTTTATTTACTAGCAAAATTACACATATTTTAGTTTCGTTGGCACTATTGCTTCAAGGTTGATTGTTTGTTGTTATCTGTACCACTTTAAAGCTTTGTATATTAATGTGGCCAGATCATATTTATTTATAAAGACGTAAATAAGTTGCCACCGCCGCATCGCGCGGGTTCCCAACTAGTATAATATATATATATATATATAGGAGCCGGTTCCAAAACATAGGATGTTAAACGTACAAAGCGTAGGAAGCCACAAAGAGTATGACACGTGGACAATTAGCAATGTTAGACGGAGGGTCATTTTCGGTAAAACGTGTGTTAGTTATTTAAGGATATGATTAAAAAAATAAAAGTAGGTTCCGAATTAGACGGTTTCAGTTTTTTGTTTATTTTAATTATATTAATTATAATAGATATTAGTATATAGAATTGGTTTGTTCGTATTTGATGAATTAAGAGCATTTGAAGTCGTCGTTTTTACATATATATAAAATCAATGGCCTACGTTAGAGATCGAGAAGGTATGTTTTGATTCAATGTTTGTAAATATACATATGTATGTTTGTTTTTACATGTATGTTTTTGTTTCCAAAGCGATTGTTGATAGATATATTGTTGATAGATTTATGTACAGTGCAATTTAGAGTTAAATTTGTTGATTAAAAGCATTATAAAAGCATTAAAATTGGTTTTTGAATTTTTTTTTAATGGTTAAAAATCATAAAATGACAAGTTACGAAGTTATTATGAAGAAGAATAAAACAAAGAACGTGATAATAAGTTAGTGAAAATCAGTTTTATTTTTTTGTAAGCAAGAAGATGATAAATGTAGTCCGTAATTCCCAGTACATTATTATAAGAACATAATTACCCGTGTGTGATTATTATTTAAGTGCGTCATTTTAAGAGCGTTATAATCAGTACGTATTAGTTAGTACGTAAATAACTAAGGATTGTTATAGTTAGTACGTAATAGTATTAGTAAGTAATAATTTGTATAATTAATGCAGGTTGTCTAATTGAGGAAATTACTATTGGATTGGAACGTATTTCACCAAAATCAGGAAAGAAGTTTTACACACCTGATGTTCCGATATCATGCAAACCTTTGGAAGGAATGATGTTCAATTCGATTGAACATGCATTTGAGTTTTATCAAAACTATGCTAAAACCAGTGGTTTTGTTGCTCATAGAGGATCTCAGTATTGTTTGTGTAATGTTATAAAACTGAAATATTTGGTATGTTCAGAGGGACATAAACCGATAAAAAGTTGTAATTCTAGCGATAATAATCAGGATAATGGAAAGAAAATTAAAACCAGGAATAGGCCAACACAAAGGACGGGATGCTTAGCTCATGTTGTTTTGAAATCTGATGATGGAGTTACATTCAAAGTAAACAAATTTGCTGAGGAGCATAACCATGGATTGGTAGCACAAGAAGATATTCACATGTTGCCATCATGTAGGAAATTAACGTACGAACAGATGCAGATGATGTGTTCGATGTCTAAACACAATATTGGACCTGTTAGAGCGTTTAATATAATGCGTACCAAGTATGGGGTTTTTGATCATGTGGGAATTACATCTGTTGATTGCAATAATTTTAAAAAACAATTGAATTTGTTTGTTGGTGAATAAGATGCAGATATGGTTGTTAGTATGTTGCTTAAGAAGAAGGAGTTTGTCCCAGATTTTTCATTTGAGTATACCAAGGATAATAAAGACCAACTTACTAGTTTGTTTTGGGAAGATGGGCATGCCAAAAAGAATTATACCATATTCGGTGATGTTGTTTCATTTGATGCAACATTCAGGACCAACAAGTAAGAATTTCAAGTATTGTTTAATATGTCATAGAATGTTACAATATTAGTTGATTATGTTGTTTAATGCTGATTTTATTTTTGTATATATATCTCTTTTTATGTAGATACAAAATGATGTTTGTTCCATTTAATGGTATTGATAATCATCATTGCAACATTAGTTTTGGAGCCACACTGTTAAGTTCTGAAAGTATTACATCTTACAAATGGTTATTAGAATGTTTTACTAATGCATTTGGTATGGCGCCAAAGGTTGTAGTGTCGGATCAAGATGCTGCTATAAAGCAAGCAGTAGAATCTATTTGGCCTTCAAGTAGACATGGGTTATGCATGTGGCACATTATGACTAAGTTGTCTGACAAGGTATATGTATAATTATCATATTTTCTTAATTTTTGTTTATTTTTTAGAAATTATGCATGCGGTACGTGATTATAGTATATGGTGCATAATTTATCTTTTTTGTAGTTTTAGATGATTTTACATATTTAGTTGTTACACATTACAGGTTGGGACAACATTATGTAACAATGATGAATTCAAGTCACGTTTATGTAACATAGTATGGACGGATTCGGCGTCACATGAAGATTTTGATCACGAATGGTTATCAATTATGGATGATTATGAGCTGAGCAATGTTGATTGGTTTGGATACATGTTTGAGATTAGGGACATGTGGATTCCTGCTTTTTATAAGGAGAGCCAATGTCAGGCCTTATACGCACAACATCAAGATCCGAAAGCGAGAATCATTATTTTGGACAAGTTTCCAATTGTCAGTTAACCTTACTTAAATTTTTCACACATTTTGACACTACTATGAAGGCACAAAGGCATATGCAAAGGAAGAATGACCATGTTTCAAGGAACACCAATGCTGATTTGTGGACAGATTACCCGCTTAAGAGCAGGCTCATAAAATATACACAAGAAGTATATTTTTTGATGTGCAAGAAGAAATATACGATTCTGTTCACAACTGTCTGTCTGTCTGTACATCACAATCAGGTGATTATACCAAATTTCTAATTAAAGATTTGAAAGCACATGGAAATGGGTATTTGGAGGTATGTTTTCATATTTCTTTAGCATGTAGTATGTGATTTTATTAAGTATGGTGCGTTATGACATCAATGTTGTAATTTTGTTTATTATTATTTTCATAGGTGTTATATGGTTAGGATGAGGATGAGATAATAGTGATGTGTAGCTGCAAACTGTTTGAGTGTTATGGGTTATTATGCCGACATTGTTTTTATGTTTTAAGGTTATGTGATGTAAAGGTTTTTCCTGAAAAATACATTACACGCAGATGGACAAAAGATGTAGTACCAAACATGTCAAATAATTCCATAATTAACCCACATATTTTAAGTGGAATAAACCCTGAGGTGGACAATATGGTACGTGATATAATGACATCGAGTGACTACATTGTAAACAAACTGGTAAAGGACGTGAGCAAGTTGTCAATTTTCAGAGATACTTTAAAAAATCTAATAGAACAAACAGATGTTGAAACTAGAGACCGGCCGTGAGTCAAACAGAAGGACATAGTGGCTTCTTTTGTTCCACATAATGAAGAATCAACGTCTGCTGTTCGTGTGCCATCTGGTATAAGAAACAAAGGTTCGGGATCACACAAAAGGTTTAAGTCAAAGCGTGAACAAGCAATCAGTAGGATGGGCAAAAGATCGATTGGTTGCCATAGTTGTGGACAATCTGGGCATGACAGGCGCACATGTCCTGCATTAAGAGGACCCTAGAATACTGGATAGTTATATAAGGTTAAGCGATATGACATGTTTTTGTGAAAATACTTGAAATAGTACGTAATTAATGGTACGTGATTTACATATTTTATGTGAACAATAGGTTTGTTATTGGAACGTGAATAACAGTACGTTATTTTATTTAGAGGATTTAATTAAATGGTACGTGATTATTTATAATTAGTACATAATTAATGATTTTATATGTATTAAATCCTTTAAATTTCATATGGTACGTGATTAATTACTTATAGTACGTGATTATTTATTTATGTGAATTTCATGGTACTTTTTTGTCTATTGTGTTTATATATATTGAATGGTACGTTATTTACAATAAAAAAAAACATACATAAAACACTACAAATATTAAATATAAAGATAAAAACGCATTCATTTAAAAAAACACATAGATAAAACATTACAAATATTAAAATTACATATAAGCATCTAGGAAATCAACTTTTAGCTACATTGAACAACGTAATTTTTTTATGATGTCAGCAATTAAATGAAGCTGTTGAACATCGGTTGCATCCTCATCGATCATGAACAGAATCATAAGATCACGTATAGCAGTGGCGGGAGTTAAAACAACTTTTTACTGAGTTTGTCCCTTTGCTTGATACTTTCATCCAGACTTTCAAAATTTTGCTTCAAGATGTCCATGTACAGGACGTATTTGTTGTATTGCTTTAGAATTTCTGATGTAAGCCTTGATTTCTTATCATTTCCGGATGTTGATGAGGAAGAAGACATTTTTTTTGAAAAATAAGAGTAGGGTGTTTGATTGCCATATAAAATGTCAATATTTATAGAGTATAGACATTTATTACTAGTTATTAAATACGAACTCTTTCCCACCTTCTCAACTACCGAAAATTAATTCATATCGTTACTCGTTTTAACTGCAGTAAATGTAATTCAACAACCAATATTGGAATACGGAACGCCTAGCATGTTAGATATCAACTTTTTTTACATTATATATATTTAACAAATGCATGCATGATATTCACATTCAAAAAACAGTGATAGAAATAAGTCAAATTGCATCTTCGTCATCAAATTACAAGTTTGCAAAGGATGATAACATCATGAAGATTTTGGAAAAAATATCGAAAAAGACAAGAAAGCTGATAAAGAGATGCGGAATTCATTTGGCATGTTGAATGGGTTAATTATTTCTGATATCTGGTCCAACATAGCAACCCTTGGTGATTTTGTGGATGATCCATTGAATGAAGGTGATGATTTGGCACAAGACTACCTGATCAACCAAATAATGATAATACATGGTGTTGTCAAGAAGCTGGTCGACGGCACCATAGACAAAACCAAGAAGAGGAGGGAGGGGGTGGATGAGATTAAGAAGTTTTAGGTGGTGGTGGTAATGGTTGTGGTGTTTGTTGGGTTTTTTTTGTTGGTTTTGGTTGTGTATGGTGATTGTGATTATCTAATGTTATATATATATATATATATATATATATATATATATATATAAATTTTGATTTTGATGGGTTCTAATCTGGTATTCAATTTTCTTGTTGTTTATATTAACATGCATGGATAAATTGTGTGTATATATATATATATATATATTAATGATAAGATGTTAGCAAATAAAAAAATAGATAAATATAAATAACTAAATTCATATACTTGAATAAGTTAATGGTAAGTAAATACATTTCACAAGTATTTAATTTGCCTACTCTTGATCATCCTTAAGATGGTTTTTGACCATTTTTTTCTTCTTTTCATCCATTGCATCAAGTTTTCTAGATTGTACAAGTATATCTTCCTTCAAAAAGTTGACATTTGACATCAGGATCTTACACAGATATTTGAATCTTAATTGGTTTAGTTGCTTATTATGTCCTTCAGATTCATTCATCAAACCAGAATTCCATTTCTTGGGTCCACCACCCATATAAGTCTCCATATGTCTCATATAAAAGACACCACAATCTATTCCATTTTGAGTTGTTTTCCAAGGAAGGTCTATAGATTGTGGTGTTTGGTGACTAATCTTTAGTGCGCTCGGGTGATCTTTTGCTAGTAGATAGTTTGCCAAAACATCTTTCTGCATAAAAAAAAACACAATACTAAGTTATTCATAAGGTATAGTACGTAATAAAAATGATAGTAGTACGTAATAATATAAAGGGTTCTTTAATATACTTAGTTTATATGTAGTCCGTAATTAATATATATGTAGTTCGTAATTAATATAAAAGTAGTCCGTAATTAATATAAAAGTAGTAAGTAATAATATAAATAGTTAATATTAAGTTGTGTATATATTATAGTACGTAATTAAAATTACGAATAATACGTAAGTTATGTAGGGAATATATATTTTCAGCTGGTACGTAATTAACATATAAACAGTACGTAATTATATGTTTATACAAACTATAGGGTTTTATATTATGCAGTTCGTAATTTAAAATTCAAGCCATTATTACAAAACGTAATTGTATTACTAACCATTATGTAAGGAATGTGAGAGTATATATCCCCTGATGGGTTGGCTGCTTCCATGTTATCAATGATAACGACTGACGGATTCTTCAAATCAAAAACCAGCAGGAATACATGATCGCTTTTGATAATTGGGATGGAAATCAAATCAACTTTGATTATGTTATTGATGTTGCAATTTGTTAATACCACATCAATAATTGACTAAAATACTTCCATCCTTGCTTTATCAGCGATCCCTTTCTCAAGCATAGGCAATGGCTGAATTTTGAAGTAAATGTTAATAAAAAAATATAATAAAAATCATAAAATTTAAACTTTAGATAGGTTACCATTTTATTTTACTTACCAATATGTTTAGAGTTAAAAACAACCTCAATGGAGAGCCCGGTCCACGATGTTTTTCATCAGCATTAAGTACATGCATCAATTGTTTGCTCAACTTTGAATGTTTGGTTTTGACGTTTAGGTGGACGAACGAAGTCGTCATCATCATCAGAACTATCATAACCTTGGATTGCTATTGGAGTCATATTATCTAAGGGAATAGTTAAATAAAGAGAAAAAAAACAAATGTTCAAGGACAGAAAAACATAATATAATTACGTACTCAAGATATTAATTACAGACTAAGTAATTGCATTTGTAATAAACAAAACCAAAAGAATCACACATGTATAAATACATAAAGTAACTCTAATATTTACGGACTAACTAATTGAATATGTAACACTAAAAAAAACAAAAACAAATAACAAATGTATATGTATATCAAATGTTAATTACGGACTATGTTATTGAATAAGTACTACAAATAGTTACAAATTACGGAATATGTAACACATTTACAAATCATAACACACACATACTCATTGATAATCATCGAATAACATTTAAATTAAAAAAATTACATTAGGAAGTAAAATGACGGACCATACAAAAATTTAACCTAAAATCAAAAAATTACAGACCAAACAAACTACATGCCAACCTTTCTTCTTCCTCGCCGCGCGCCTATCATTATTAGTCTTTGATCTTCATTCGCTTAAGACTTTTGTAGAATCTGTGTTAACAACAATCGTAATGTTTCCTAGTTCGACATCGCATAATACAAAAAGAGCATCATTATATTGTAAAAAAATGAAAAATTGAATGATAAACATGCTTACGCTTTTTACTGATGTTAGTCGTCTTCTTTATTGTTATCTGAATTCGAATATCGTTTCAGTTCCTAAGTAATTCAAAATCGAAGAGGAGCGTTAATTATGGGATGATTTGTTAATTTCGCTTGTTTTTAGGATTAGGTTGCTTATTTGAAAAACAAGAAATTTACGTTTTTGCCCTTTTTTACAATCCAAACTCTTTGAAATAAATAAACAATATGCTTAATTACAAGAATGCCACCGCGTTAATCATGTCCATTAAAAAAGACGGATCAACGGTTATTATTCCATCCTACGCTTTGTACGTTCCAGCCCCTATGTACAATAATCGCCCTATATATATATATAGGGTAAGGATCAGTTGTTAACCCACCTTAATTAAGGAAACCCGATTAACTCTGACAAGATCAAGCCAAATCGTTGGTTTTTCGTTTTCATGATTATTATTATACATGTAAAAGACTATGTTATTTTATGTGTTTTGGCAAATTCATTACCGTTTGGGATTTAAACACATAAAATAACATATTCTCGTACATGTATAATAAAAATCATGAAAACGAAAATCCAAATATTTGGCATGATTTTTCCGGAGTTAATCGGGTTTTCTCAATTAAGGTGGGTTCTTATTTGAGCCCAATCATATATATATAGGAGCCAGATCAAATACAAAGTGTTATTAACGTGAGAATGTAGGAAGGAATCTGGACCCTTGATCAAATAAATGAATGGTTAAGATCTAGTGGTCCCCACATTTTATTTAAAACTTGCGTGAATTAAAGCTGAAAGGACAAAAAAGGAATTGCCTACATTTGTTGACCTTTTTTTTGAAGAATCAAGTTCCACCATTTTTTTAAAAATCAAAGAACTTTTAAACGCTTAATTATTTTTTTAAAAAAATTACACCATAATGCTTGGTACGTGATTGTTGGTATAGTTTTTTTCGATTCTTTTTACATGGTCCGTGATTTTAATGCTTGGTACGTGATTATTGGTACGTAATTATGCAGTTGTTCCTTTGATATACAAGGTAAATGACGGTCTGTAATTTCCATATAACGTGGTACGTGATTATATGGTCCGTAATTATGCAGTTGGTCATTAAATATGTGTGTATAATTACAGTCCGGAATTTAATGAATCACGGTCTGTAATTTTATATGGACGATAATACCTCTTACCCTGATGACACATGTCAAATTCTTATGGCTTCTTACGCTTCTCACGTTAAAATCTTTAGTATTATAACCGTCCTCTATATATATATATATACCAAGTATAAAGTAAAACTTGTAATTTTATATATATTAAAATGTATTTTAGTTTAAGATTTATAAAATGATTTAAGTAAAAATGACTGTTTTGTTTTCATAAATATATTTCAGAAAGTTTGATAGGTTTTTCTAAATTATTATTCCTTTTTCTGATTTTATATATTTTGTATAAATTTTTACAAGTAAAATAATTTTTTTTAACATTTTATAATATTTAAGTACGATAAAATTGTTGGTATAGGATGTCTGATCATCAATAATATTAAAGTTACTATCGAGATACGATCCAAAGAGTTACACTTTGGAAGATAACATTAATGTTAAGTCTGAAATTGTTTGACTTAGGGGTTTACATCTGAATAAGTCTGGATCTGAATGATTTAGATTCAAACCATTTGTTTCAATAGAAAAAAGCATGTCTGAATGAGAGGCAACATCTGAATAAAGGTCTGACATTCAAACATCACAACATCTGAATAAAGGTATGAATCATTCAAACATCACAACATGTCTGAATACGTGTCTTGACAGAGAAAAAAACAGAGAGAGGTCGTCTCCCATTGTTCCCGTCGTCTTCCATTGCTCCTATCGCCACCGCTCCCGTCGCCTCCGGAACCCTACTGTTAGTTGATTAACTTTGTTGCCAAATGCCGTATAAGTAATACAAAGTAGATCATATAAACTAGGATGTGATTTACATCTAATTATCTCTGATATATATATATATTCATAGGGCAAGGTATAAAAAATAACCCTCTTTTTTTGTTACAACTACATAACCCATTTAAACCAATCATAAACTTACACATAAGCATTATATTAAAATATTAAAAAGGGCATCATAGTCATTTTACCTCTTATAAGTTCCCCCCCCTCTTTTTTAAACATTAATAACTTTTTTATAATATATTATTTTTTAAAAAAAATTGCACCATTATATTCGTCTCATTTTTCTCTTTAATTCCGTTATAGTTTCGACTAATTTTTTTTTACTTTTTTTAAATGCCCTATATTTACATCATTGTAACGAGGTTAAATATAACAAATTTATTTGAATTTTTTTTAAAAATGATAAATTACAGTGATGTAATTTACATTGACGTAATTTATCGTGATATAATTTACATTGACGTAAAATTCGGTTTCGGTTTTTTCGGTGAATTTGGTTTAAATTACAGTGATGTATTTTACATTGACAACAAATTAGTTTAAATTTTTTTCGAACAATGATAAATTACATCATTATAATTATCATTGTGAGAGAAAAAAATCAAAATAATGTGTTCTATTACATCACTGTAATTTATCATTGTAATTATCATTGACGTAAAATTCGGTTTCGGTTTTTTTCGGTGAATTTGGTTTAAATTACAGTGATGTAATTTACATTTGCAACAAATTAGTTTAAATTTTTTTTCGAACAATGATAAATTACATCACTATAATTATTATTGTGAGAGAAAAAAATCAAAATAATGTGTTCTATTACATCACTGTAATTTATCATTGTTAGAGAAAAAAATAAAATAATGTGTTACGTCACTGTTAATTATGTCTTTGTAAATTACTTCATTTTGTGTTACATTACTTCATTTTGTGTTACATTACTTCATTTTTTGTTACATTACTGTAATTTACCATTGTTAGAAAAAATTTCTAATTAATTTGCTATTTTTAAGCTCGTTACAATGATGTAAATATATGACATCAAAAAAAAAAGTAGTCGAGACTATAACGAAATTAAAGAGAAAAATGAGACGAGTATAATGGTGCAATTTTTTTGAAAAAATAATATAGTATAAAAAAGTTATGAATGTTTAAAAAAAATGGGTAAACTTTACTTAAATAACAAATGTCTTAAATGCCATTTACATTAAAAAAAAGAAAAAAAAAGAATCTGACACGTGTCACCATCCTATACACTTACATTTTTAAAGTAACCATTGGATGATGGTTAATGGGTTGTAACAAAAGATGAGGGTTATCAAAAATTCCATCTCCTATATTCATATATATATATATATATTATAAAATAATACGGCTAATACCTACGTCTCACCCTTCATCACCGCAACCCTACCGTCTTGACCCTTTGTCATGAGTGAAGAGGAAGAACATGAAGCAAACTTTGTAGAGGTCAGCTTTTCATAAGCAGAATGACTTCGTTTTTAAGTTAGGGATTTCGATTTTGCTCCTGGGGATTGGATTCAGACTTCTTTTTTCACAATCAAACAATGTGATTCCAAATGAAACTGATAATAACATCACCTCCTCTGCTGTGGAGAACCTTGTGAAGCCGATTCCTCCGAATTTTGTTGAATCTCCTAAAGAGTTGAATCGGTTTCTTTCAACCTTAAGGTACTTTCTTAGATGGGTTTTTTCTTATATTGTCGATGATCATGTATATATCATAGAATTAAATCAAGATTTGAATAATTTCACTTATTGATCAAGGATCTGCATTTTCCTGTATATCTGCTAGAGAGACCAGCTAATTTTGTGTTTTAATGTGATTAATTGACTAAATTTTTGTTGGATAAGAGGATTATTTTGATGCATCTTGCACAATATTTGATGATTGTTACTGGTTGTTTTGGATGCACTGAAACTGAATATATTATATGCAAATTCTTGTTTTTGTGGGATTTGCAAATTAGGTTTGATGTTTTTGTGTAAGTTAGGCTCTGGTACTCTCTTAATTTCTAGCCACTTTAGGCCAAGTTTTGTGTAAATTAGGTTTGATGTTTTTAGGTGACTGGTTCAGATATTCAATCAAACAGTCTTAAGTCTTAACAGGTTTAGCACTTAATAGTTCAGACATTCTTAACCATTCAAACATCTTAATCCTTCAGCACTTAATGGTTCAAATGTTACCAAACAGTCACTTAATCTTTTACTTATTATTACTCAATTTTTAGTTCGATTTGAAATTGAATTCCTATTTTACGCCTGTCAAGCAACAAAATTTGAACTAATATATACCAAATAACACATATTTTTACTTTATCCATTAACTACAATTCTTTTCATTCTTATATTTTTAAGATGCAGTAGAATACTTTGCTAAATATTTTGTTTTACGTGTAATGCTTCTAAAAGTCTAAAACCCACTCCACTACATCCAAAGTTTCATTCACATGTTTCTTTGTTTACATTCATACATAAAATCAATATGACTAACTTTAAGTGTTTGCGTTGTTTTCTATTCACACTGATTCATAGTATGTTAATTTTCATGTATGCCATGTTTGCAATGTTTGGTCATCATCTAAAAGATGATTTTATGACTTATGATTTAGTTGTGTTTTTTATTTTGTATTTTTTTTATATTATTTAGACCTCATAAACAATGTTTTATATCAACTTTATATTTATTAAAATAAAATTCATACATCTTATATGAATACATGTTATTTTTTATTTTATAGATGTTCGTGGCTATATTAACATATTTTCTGATCGAAGATCACAAAACCAAAACTGGAAAGATGTGGAAAAAGTTGAACCTTCAGATTCTTCTCAATTCTATACATTTTTGTACAATACAAGTGTTATATAATTTTATTTTGTAGGTCCCATATCATTTTATATAATTTTATATTATTTGTAATTAAAAATATCTGTATACAAATACATTATGTAAATTATCATAAATATGGTATAATTGCATAACTTTTTTCCCCAAACTGTGTAATACACGGGTTTATAACTTAGTTATTACCTAAAGAGAGTGCCCCAAAAATTTAGTTCCTTGCTCATACTCATGTGATACCCATACCCATACCCATACCCATACCCATACCCATACCCATACCCATATTATGTATGGATTCAAATTACTGAGTCCAAAGTTGTATACCCACATCATATATAATAAAATGAGTGATTATATTAACTAAGAAAATACATTAGATAAACCAGAAATTCAGCATCTTTACATGTTTTTATAAACTAGTGCATTAGATTGTATGTATGGCTGTTTCTTTCTACCTTTTGGTCACATTTTTGCACCTCGAGAAATAATGATATTGCCATATGGTTCGTTCTGTTGTACCTTTATGAAATCACGAGATGCCAAAACTGCAGGTCCAATAAGATATTTCTGTTTTAACACTTAACTATTATACAAACATATATGAGTAGTAATATGATTACTGAGAAACATACCACAAGTCTGATAAAATATGCATGCAGCCTTTTTCCTGTCCAATCCTAATGCAAGCTGGTTAAGTGATTCGGTCTGAGCAGATCCCGGAGTATCAAAGTGTGTCTTTAGTTGCCTGTACATTACATATCATTCAACTCCAAACATTATATTAGTTTAACTAGCACATCAAAACTATTTACATAGAATATCAGTTATGAATAATCTTACATTCGGATAGAAGCAGTTAACTGCTCCATTGGTTGATCAGGTCCCGGGACTTTTTGGGTTTGTGTTGGTCCGGTTTCCACTATCAAATCTGAACAAGTAAGCATAAATGAGTGGCTGTTACTTGTAAGTGCAATATGTTAAGTAAATATATAGAAACATAATTTATTAGTGCACCATTAATTTCGGGTGACAATTCGTTATCTGAAAGTTGTGCCAATTTGAAATTGGGATCAGTCTGATCCAATGGGACTTCCTCTGCCACTGGATGAAGGCTACTCCCACTTTTTCTAGTTGATGATAAAAGTCTCTTCTTGTTAAACCTGAACAATATAAACCTCATAAACATGATATAAGAAATGGTTAAATTTGCCTGGTTGGGTACCGGGTGTAATGGTTTCTGATTAGAATGGGTAGCTTTTGATATGGGTCAAAAGAAATAGGGTCGGGTTGGGTGGGCCAACAAGCATTCATTTTTTCCCTTTTTTTCTTAAATCTTATTATTACAAAATGTATTGAATATGACTAAGGAAACCTATTTATAAAAATACCTGTCTAATTTTATTATTAAAGAGATGTAAGAGGTTGTAAGCATTACATAAATACAATTCTGGTCGCATTAGATCTTGTTGACCCATTCCATAATTTCAGTTTATCTTATGGGACTCAATTTACTGTCACATTAAGCATTAGCTATTGTTCACGAACCTTCCAGAGTTAATATCCCAGCCCTCTGGTACAAACCAATTTCCAGATCCTGAACTCAAGGATACAACTCGACCACCTGTAGTTAAAGATAAACAATGATATGTCTCTTTTTTATTATAATTGTGAAATTTTAAACCATGATTTATGTCCATACAGAAAAAATCTATCATACCAGAATTAGCAGGTGTAACAGCCATGTCAGCTTCAGATACTGGCTCCCCATGGACACCAGTCTCATTGACTCCATTGTTCATAAGGGTGCTGATGTGTTCAGGAATCTCATGATTATTCACATCTGGCCTTCCCTTCTCTATGGATGCCCCCAATGATCCAGAACCAGCTCCACTATGATGATCTTCAAAAGGCTAAAGATAAAAATACATTATGAGAAATGTCAAGTATTTGTTTGATATGTAGATGAATGCAACACTTAAAATTGTTTTTTTCTTACAAATGTTGTTGGATCATGATAGTTATTTGTTTCTGGTAGTGATGATGATCGTGCTGGCGGATGTGGTGGTGAGGTTTCTCCTGAATGCAGCAGATGACATTGTTATTAATTATATTATAAGTATTATGGAGGATATTTTGTTAGAGCAGTTATATATACCTGAGGGTAAATCATGCACAGGTTGAGTTAATTTCATCCACTGTTTTAACAAAGGAAGAGGATAGTAGATATCCCTATTTCCATTTGGAAGCAAGCCATCAACTAGAGCAACTGGCGGTAGATCCATGAGTCTTTCAATCTTTATGGACCGAATGCTGTCTAAATGCTGAAAAATATATATTATTTACAAACACATAGGTTGTTGAGTAATATTTGTATAATTAATAATTGTTTAGAAATATGCCTTTCTTTTTCTTCCCCTTCTTGAGACAATATCAGAAGCGTCCTGAAGCCAAGACTGATACATATGACCAGGAATCATAGTTTGCTCATAATCCATGATAATAGATGGGACCCGTCTTGCTCTTTTTCTAGATGGCCTTTTCATCCGAGGAACATGTTGGACCTACAATATATGATTTCTTGATTCAGTCATTGCATATAGTAGAATTTATGGTGGAGCTAAATGATTAAAACTGACCTGATCCTCCTCAGATTGATTATTGATATGATCTTGTGGAGGTTGCTCATGTATCTCATTAGCTGCGATAACCAAGAGTCAGTAAGAATGTGCATATAGCTTTCCAAGATTAGAGTGACAAAATGGGCTGACAAGTGGGTTGGTTGGGTTGCAACACTGATACGTTTGTACATTGTAAGTATCTAATTTGTTGGATATTGTAACAAAACCTATGCTATTACACCAAGTATCTAATCTGTAAGATACATCAATTTAGGAGGATGTAAGCTAAACTACACTTTGAGTGATGCTCAACCAGTTATTCACCCGTGTCTAATCTAGTTTAAAAAATATTGATTTGACCCATGTGACCTGTTTGACGGAAACCATGACCAAAATCAACACATTCGTTTTATTGGGTCAAATTTCCACCTTTTGTGTCGGAAAATCAAGATTAACCGATGCTTACGATTTTGAGGCTCATCTTGTAATGGTGGCGAGGGGACAAGAATATTTGGCAGGTCCGTGTGGTTTTGTGAAGGAAAGTTCTCTTGTGTCTCTTCATTGAGGTTAATGCCATCTCCTTCAATATCATCCCCTTCAATGTCAAACCTATATAATTTTCATCGTTAGGTTATATAAAATTAAAATCAATTATTATGTTTAACTAATTTTGATCAAGTAAAATTGTAAAATCAGTTAAAGGCAAGAATAGCATGATCTTTCATGTAAATTATGAACATGTTCAACTCAGTTTACTAGTTTATAATAGATAAAATGTAGTTGCATTATCTCACATGCATAAGGAATTCCCATAACACCTTTAGAAACTATATTTTACCAAATAACCTACCTCTCAAACTGATTGAATTGACATGTGTCAGTCTGGTGCGAATCAAATCGCTCAAACAAGGTGATATTTTCAATATCAGCTGAGACAAAAAAATAAAATAAAAACTATCAGGCAACATTTCACTGGTTTAATACATGTGTCTACAAGTAGATATGTCTGTAACTTGGAGTTGGATGAAGTTGTATACCTTGGTGATGATCATGAAGTAGATCAGCGTCCCCAAGGTTGTGGCTGATGTAGGAATCATCTATGTTGTCAAGATTCTGTTAAAAAATAAATCGACAATTTTTTATTAGTTTTCTATAATACAATTTTTTTTAAGGAGATGGTGAATTTATTCTATTTGTTGCACAGACTTACCATGTCAATGTAAGCACTTCTGTGCATCCCCATTAGCGTTTCCGTGTCAGAAAACTGAAGATGCTGCTCAAAGTCTCCTAGGTCTGCTGGTTGGTTATCAGGGAGTGTAACAGACTCATATCTACCACATCAATATATACAATAACTTAGATAAACCATGAAATCAAACTTTATTGACCCCAAAAACAATATTTTCTAACATGTGCTGTACAGAACTACAAATCATAAATAGAACGTTCAAGAATAATTTGTCATGATTAACTATTCTACCTAAATGGAATTTGATTAACAAAAAGATCAAAATATCTGAATGGAATTGAGGACTAACTTCGCCTGAGACTTGCCCTTCGGAAGTATGGTAGGATCACGCTTAGCTTTAACCTTCCAGGCTTCATTAATTTCCACCTATTAATTAACATTAATTGATCCAATTTTCACAATGTATAAAAGACGAAAAAGGAACATATCAAAAGGGATCTGAGAGTGCACCAGAAGACGAGTAACATCCTCTGTAAATACCAAAATTTGAATTAGTTAGAGAGAGAGAGAGAGAGTAATTGGGGTTTTCTAGCAAAATATAATATAAATAATGAACGAGAATCACCGTAGAGTAATTTTACTTTCCGCTCGTATACAATGACGACTCCACCTGAGATGGAGCAATATCGTAAAAATAGACTTCAATCTCAAACATCTCTATGAAATAGATAAAGAGAGTTAGCCGGTTTACCCATGAGGATTCCAGATAGTCGGAGAGCCATTGGAACCGTCGGATTCAAAATTTCTTCACTGCAATTGAACACTAGTTATATGGTGGAAGTGGGATCGTCAGTTAAAACGAATTGAAAAACAGAGTAAGTTCCAACAAATAATCATATAATTCGATTCATGTTTATTTAATCAAACCAGATGTTGATGATGTTAAGCTTGTTGAGATTCCTCCTGTTGATTTTCGCATGTAGTGTTGCCGCCCTCCTATCATCATAAGATCGTATAAATAAACAAATCGAAATCATTTATTCATACACACGATTATGAATTCGTATCAGTGATTTATACAATCCCAGAGCAATAAGATGACGACCAAAATCAGATCACAATACGTACGCAATTGCCCAGTAACACAAAAATTGAAACCTATCCAAACCGCGAATCGACGAACTGTAATACTTGTACTATAGCTTCGATTAATCAAAAACATACGCAACACACACGATTTCTCTTATACACGAATGATTGTAAACAAAAATTAGTTCGAGATTACGCTTAAATTGAATCCAAATTCACTAAAAGTCTAACCACTTGTAGTAACGCTTCGTTTAATTAAAAACACACAGAACATTCATATCTTGTCGTATGCACGAATGAATATAAACAAAAATTATTTCGCTATTATGCTCAAACTGAATTCAAATTCACTAAAAGTCTGAATTACTCATACAAAAGCTTCGATTACAAACACACACGAAACACATGATTTCTCTTTTACACGAATGAACATGAGCATGAATTAGACTGAGATTATGCTTAAACTGAATTCAATTTCACACACAAAACACATGGATTCAAACTATTCCATACCAGATTTGACCGAGAGGAGCTTTGCGAGCGAGAAGCTGGTGAGAGTAGAACATTTTCTCCGCAAGTTAATTTGCAGCAAACTTCAAAGGTCTGTTAATGGCGGACCTTTGATTGTGTGTGTGTGTGTGTGTGTGAAGATCAGAAAATGAGAGCGAGATTTGCAATAACAGATTTGAGGCGGGAGGAGGGAAGCATGTGTAACGAATGTCGTATTCTGCTTACGTCACTCACACACACACACACTCACTTTTGCATCATGGTTATTTATTCCATTCCATGGTAATTTTACAAATATGTGGAGCATACCTCCTTATCAATTTACTTTGTTCAAATTCATCAATTGATTATAAATTTTAATGATTTTTTTTTAGAATTTTACGATTGATTTAACCTTCTTTTAATACTATATTATTGTCTAATATTGTTTAACTAGCTTAAATCTCGTGTCTTACACATGTTAAAATCCTGGGATATTATGTATTTTGCAAGAAAACTTGTTTTAAGAAAAATTATTTTTTAAAAATACTTATTTTTACAAAACTTTTATTTTTCCTAAAAATGTAAAATATTTCTTATTTTTTAAAAAATTAAGTTTTAGAAAAATTCATATTTTGTAAAATTTGTTTAATTGTGTTTTTTAATAAAAAAAACTATTTCATTTTTAATTTATTAGAACTATATTTTAAGATGAAAAATGTATATAATATTATTAGTTATTAGATTTATAATTATTATTATTTATATTACTACGTAATATAAGAGAATAATAAAAACGATAAAAAATGACATCTAACAACAATGGTCTAATAAATTGATTTTGAAAAAAAAATTTTAGTTATTATAATACTGGATAGGAAACAAAACTCTTGATCTTATGTAAAAAGTTATCACTGTATAAGCATCCTAAGATGTTTATGAATTATGATATGAGTTGTTTGGTCGATCGTAAATAAATTTGACGGATGATAATTAAGTCGATCATTGTTATCTTTGATTTATTTTAAAATAAAACTACCAGTCATATTGTGTATTATCATAATCAGGGGAAAAATCAAATAAATGCTTTTTAAACTTTAAAAACGACTCAAACGAACTCCGATCGAACTCATTTTGATAGCATTGAAACCATCTCATCGAACCCTACACTATTAGTTTTTAGAAATCAGCTTTAACAACTAGTTTTAGAGTTTTCATTTTAGGGCTTGATTTTTAACTTTTCGGTTTTATTTTTAGGTTTAGATTTGTTTTTAAAGTTTTGGTTTTAGTATTAGATTATATTGTTTATGATTTAAGGTTTGAGTTTTATACAAATTGGTGGTTTTGTTATTTACGAAATAATAATATTAGAGAAATTAATTATAATTAAATTGATAAAGTTTAAATAATTAACTTTAGACATTTAATTAAAAGTTTACTAATTAATTATTAACTAGGATTATCACAGTGCACTCCTGATAACAGGTATTATATATCATTTGCAAAAGCATAAGTTACATAGAAAAATCAAATCTTTCAACACAAACTTTATGCAAATTTCACATAAAAACATAAAATAATACAAAATCCATACAATTATGTTACGAAAATAGTAGAAAAATTAATCACAAATTCTTTCTCATCCGGAATTAATTGGTTGAATTAAAAATAACCCAAATCTCTAAGCAAACATTGATTTTCTATGAGAACAAATAAATCACGTTACCTTCTTTAAACATCACTGAAACCTTTTAATATATAGTATAATTTGTAAATAGACGAGAGGTAATTTAGTGGTTAATTACTGAAGGATTTTAACTGTAAATGTTAAAGGGTATTAAAGTGTAAATATGATTTGAATAAGTAAGATATTCTAGATCTAGATCACATTTTCATTTTTGAAAAACTCTAAATACTCTCCCTTTCTCGTCGCCTACACCCCCTCTCGGGCCCTTGCTTCTGCCGAACAACATCACTCGGCCACCACCATTGCTGCACGGTGGTTAAAACCACTAGGTTGTTGCTCCGTTCGTCGATAGAGATCGCGATTTATGATTCGGTCATCTAGCGAGACTGTTGTCGAATCCATGGTGTATTTTTAGTATTTTTCATAAAGGTCGAATTCTAAATACCTGTGGTTGTGATTTGTTTATTCGTTCGTAACTGGATGCCTGTTTTGAGAATTTTGTTTTTGAAACAAAAGATTTGTAACCTAACGCTTATGCTAATGTAAATATGATTTTCTTAATTAATATGATTAATTAAAAGTTGAAAATGGTTACTCGGATTCCCAAAAAAATAAGGAATATTATTAAAATATTATTCTGAATATTTTTATAATATTTAAAACTGTTTTAAAATAAGTTTTAGAATTTGCTATGTATTTTACATAGCTTATTATGATTTTTATGAATTAAAACGAGTATTATAACATTTATAATAACTTAAATAAAGGGTTATTGGAATTTAATACTCTCAACTTTCATCTTTTGGCCGGCAATACTCCCTACTGAAGAAATGTTTACTGACACCCCCAACTTTCAACATACTTTCTTGTGGCACTCCCCGGTTAACGAAATGTAAACGGTGTTAATTTTTTGATGATGTGGCATTGAGTTTTCCACCTCACCTGCTAATTTGGCTTTTTTTTTTACCCTTTTTTGTTCTTTCTTTTACACACATGGCATCTCATTAATAACCTCCACAAAAAACATTTTAGAGCCCTAATTCGTATCATAGAAGCTCGTTTCTGATCAAATTGAAGACTGATCAAATGGAAGACACATCGTCCTCCTTGTTGATATTCGAAGCCCTAATTCGCCTAATCTGATGACAGAAATTAACATCAAGCTCTGGTATGGAGGTGCTATCCATGCAGTTCATCCCCGCTTTAATTATGTTGGAGGTGAATCGAAATTGATCAGTATTGATATTGATAAACTTTCTTTCTTTGAGCTTGTTGACTATGTAATGGAAACTGGTCAATACGAAAGCAAGAAATTTCATATGTATTGGTTGAATATTGATGTGTGCAAAGTAGTTTAATTAAAACGAATAAAAATCAAAACTAACCTAAACACTAAATAATACTCTAGACTCTCTAAACTAAACTACTAACAGGCAAGTGAACCTATCGAAAGCAGTACAGAAAAGTAAGTCCGGATATCGAACCCACAGACTTCTACAGAAAATACAAAATAGACTCAAGGACTCATCTATACAAATTTACTTAAATTAAAATAACTATTTGAAAGGGGGTTTGTTAATAACTAATTAAACTAAATTTAAGAAAATTTAGAAAGACCGAATTAAGACTCAATAAAGGAAATTCAACAAAAAGTCACGAATGATGAAATGACTACCTAGGGTTTACTTTATATACATGTCTAATGTGCTTAGATTGATTATGGAACTTATTTTGGAACCGGGATCTTTGAATTTTAACTTATTAACAAATTAGAGATTCTTTAACCCTTTTCAAAGATTTCAACTAAAGTGTCTATAAGTATTTTGAATACCGGTTTAGGTTAATTACTCTCACAAGTTAACCAACCCATCAATGATATATCCCAAAGACCATCTACCTCACGGAAATGAAAGTCTCAATTCACAAACATGCAAGGGATAATAAGGAGATTCATCTTGGATTTAGCATACAAGACTATGTTCAATTGACCTAATCTTAGTCTTTTCACAAAGACTTTAACTAGTTATTAAACATTCAAGATATACTAACAAACCCTCACCTCACGGCTATTGACTTTGGTTAAACATTTAATTCATTTGTGACCTAATCATCTTTCCTATGAATCACTACGTCTAGTAATCCATGCATCCACAAATCAAGAACACCAAGTAATTGACCTAGCATGCACCTATTACACGAAAGACATTCGCCAAAGCACACGAGGAATCGATAACCCGAATCACAAACAACATAAACATTAGTACACATCCAAGAATCCAAACCAAATCATAAAATCATTGAAAAACCCAAACTTGTTCCACAATCAATCCTCACAATCATTAAACATGCATATTATAAAACCCTAGGTGGTCTAAAAGGTTTAGCCACAAATCATCATGAATAAACAGGAAGAAATAGTATGCAAACCAATATCAAACATCATACGAATGGGAAAACAAGAATAAGAACCGATCACGTTACACCCTTCGGATCACTCTCTTACAGCTTCTTGATGATCAATCTCGATTCCAATCTCGTCCTCTGGCTTCTAGTCGCCTCCTAACCTCGTCTCCAGTCGTCCAAAATCGAATATCCTTGCCTCTAGCTGTTTCAAAATCATAAAACTCGATTTCCTGAGTTTTTAACCTTGTCGCGCTACGCGACAGGCAACACTAAACCCTTCGCGTTACGCGACAGCCCCCACTACCCACTATAAGGCCGCATATCTAACCGTGCTCGTCCACCCCCCGCCTAGCTCTAGCTAAAGAAGTAGCCAACACACAGGCCACATTGGCCTCTCTCTCCGTGACCATGCAGTACAAACAGAAAAGGTCAATCCAGTTGACCTTCTCTTCCCCAGAACTCCTACCTACGAGTGTACATGCTAAAACCCTGTGAATATACCTCAAAATGGGGTCTCTGATATCTGACTCTAGCATGCTGGTAGAGAAGGGAGAATCAGCAATAGTAGCCCAAAACTCGCTCAAATCCACATCAGAAATACAGAAATCTCTGTTTTTCTTTGTGGCTCCCCTCAAAGATGAATAGATGATACAAACCTAGGTGACATAACCTCTTCCTCAGTATAAAATCCAGATACAACAGCAAACTGAGGAATGGTCATCTCGTATACCCGCCTGCCCAAGGAGAACGAAACAATGTCCAAAGAATCGAACTCAGAATCGTCGTACATGAACGTGGAGTGAAACTCCATCGTCAACTCCTTGTACTGGGGCCAGTCACAAGCTAATACTCTTACCCACTTCGGCCCTAACAACCTCTCCAACCTATCCCTCTGACCCAGTTGGTCAACTAACTCCCAGTTAATGTTCCTGTGATGTAGGAGCTCTAGGGAAACAAATCTATCAAACCTGTCGCTTTCAAAAGTACCCATAGCAAACATAAGCAATGTGTGGTCTTTAAACCTTCTTGTCTTGATCACGGGTACACGCTCAGCCCCCAAATACTGGATTGTTCTCTCATCCCTTTGAAATTGCTCAGGGGAGTTGGGTTCTTCCCGGGGCCTTGGAACTGGCCCTCTTCTCCTCTTTCCTCCTGTCCCTGACGAACTCGCTCCAGACATCCTGAAAACAAAATGAAAAACAAACCAAAGCTTCCAAGTTAACGAATAACCCACGTTATGTAACCGTATAGCATTTCATTCGTGGCTACCCAACAGTTCAAATTAGCCCATTTCCAAAAGTCAAGAACTGATTTTTATTCACCCATTAAAAACCCATCAGTTCCTCACATCAGTTCCTGTTTGAATTTCAAAATCAAAAGAATCATTCATAAAAGAAGATTATTTACCCAAAACTCAACCTATGGTTCTTTTACCCAAACGAAGAATTTCAAACACAATGATGAACTAAGGAGCATTAAACTAACATAACTAAGCTATTATTATGCTAGAATCCACAAGAATTAACCAACAACCAAAAATCTAAACTTTAATTTAAACTAGAAAATTACAAAGAACAATCAAAATGCAAGAAGAATGAGTTTGGATGGCCACATTACCTTAGAATCGGCTTAGAAAATGTAGTAAAGATGAAAAATTTGAAGAAAGACCCCGGCCTTCTTGGTTGATGACCCGTCAATGGTGGATGGGTGGGAGAAGATGGTGAAATGGGATGGAAAAAATTAGATGAAATTGAAGGTGGGGATGATGTTTGATGGTTTTGGTTGGTGAAATTGGTGGGTAATGGTGGTAGAAGATGAAAATGGTGATGAAGGAGAAGTGGGCAACGACCTTGAGACGGAGAAGATTGGGTGAAAATGAAATCTAGGGCTTGAAAAATGATTTAAGCCGTCTGATGCAGCATCGCGTATCGCGACAGAGTTCCAAAAGGTTGTCGCGTAGCGTGACAACTTGTTGACCCGCGTGTTGACTGAAACCTGTAGTGTAGCGCGACAGGTTTGGCTTTGGGTGTCGTGTGACGCGACAGGGTCATTTTTCCAGAGAGTTTCCGGAATTTTCATGCCTTAGCCAAATTTCCAACCCATTTTTCCACTAAAACACCCCAAAATAAATTCTAAGGCAATTAGACATACCTGGTGGCTCAAAATCCATCTTCCTTGCATCAAAATGATTAAACACCTGCAAAACTCAAGAAAACACACAAAAAACGAAAACGAAAAACGGGAAAAAAATACGAAAATCACACTAAAAACACACCAAAAACTCTAAAATCTACCATTTACAAACTCTACACTTGGGTTTCATCCCAAGAACCCATCAACATTCTTCATTCGGGTTTCTCTAGGAGGATCTCTTCCTCCTCATCACTCTCATCCAACGGTCCTCCGATGTAATGCTTCAATCTATGACCGTTTACTTTCCAAGTGTTCCCATCGACTTCGTTTTGCAACTCAATGGTTCCATATGGAAAAACCTCTTCAACTACGTATGGACCCGTCCACTTGGACTTCAACTTTCCTCCAAACAATTTCAATCGGGAATTATAAAGCAAAACCCGATCTCCCTTCCTAAACTCCTTCAAACCCTTCAATCTCCTATCATGCAGTGACTTGGTTTTTTCTTTGATGCTCAATGAACGTGCATAGACCGCATCACGAAGGGCTTCTAACTCATGAATTTGAAAATACCTCTTCCTACCCGCATCGGTAAGATCAAGGTTGACAGTCTTAAGAGCCCAAAGAGCTCTATGTTCCAATTCAACGGGAAGATGGCACGCTTTGCCATATACGACCATGTATGGTGTAGTTCCTAAAGGTGTCTTGTAAGCCGTTCTAAACGCCCACAATGCATCGTCTAACTTGTCGGACCAATCCTTCCGACTCTTCCCTACGGTCTTCTCAAGTATCCTTTTCACCCCTCGGTTTGCATTCTCCACTTGACCGCTTGTTTGAGGATGGTAAGCGGTCGCCAAACGATGAGTGACACCGTAACGTTGTAGTGCCTTTTCTAACATTGTGTTACAAAAGTGCGTGCCACTGTCACTTATTAAAGCTCTAGGAGTCCTAAACCTACTAATCAACTTCTTAAGGAACTTGAGAACTACTCGGGCGTCATTTGTAGGCAAGGCTTGGGCCTCCACCCACTTTGACACATAATCTATGGCCACGAGTTTATACCTATTCCCTTTGGACAAAGGAAAAGGTCCAACAAAGTCAATGCCCCAAACATCAAAAACCTCTAACACTTGAATCGGGTTTTGAGGCATTTCATCCTTAGAGGAGATGTTCCCGGTGCGTTGACAAGGATCACACTTCTTCACAAACTCAAGTGCATCCTTCACCACCGCAGGCCAATAAAACCCACAATCGAAGACCTTTTGGGCGGTGGAGTGATGACCATGATGTCCACCCGTCAAGCCTTCATGGCAATGTCTTAAAATCTCTAAGCCCTCCTTTTTACTCACACATCTTCTAAGAATCCTATCTCCTCCCACACGATAGAGATACGGGTCATCCCAAACATACTTACCCACATCTCTAAAGAACTTCTTCTATTGTTGAGAAGTCATTCCCTCAACACTACTCCATGAGCAAGGAAATTTGCCAAGTCGGTGAACCATGGCATTCCTTGCTTTTCCGCCTCTACAAAATCGATCATCTCGTGAGGGAACCTGTCACCAATCTCCTCCTCACGAATCTCACTCCTCTCCGGATCCTCCAACCGGGAGAGATGATCGGCCGCCACATTTTCAGCCCCTTTCTTATCTTTGATCTCAATGTCAAATTCCGACAACAAAAGAATCCACCTAATGAGACGAGGTTTTGCATCTTTCTTTGCAAAAAGAAACCTCAAAGCCGAGTGGTCGGTGAAAACGGTGGTCTTTGAAGGCACAAGGTATGACCGGAATTTGTCAAAAGCAAACACTACCGCTAGAAGCTCCTTCTCGGTAGTAGTGTAATTCTCTTGAGCATCATTGAGAGTTTTGCTAGCATAGTATATTGGGTGAAAATGCTTCTCTCTTCTTTGCCCCAAGACCGCCCCAACGGCTTGGTCACTAGCATCACACATGAGCTCAAAGGGCAAGCTCCAATCGGGGGCAACCAAAATAGGAGCACTCACAAGCCTCTCCTTCAAAAATTCGAATGCCTTCATGCATTCCTCATCAAACACGAATGGGGTATCTTTCTCTAAAAGATGGGTCATAGGCCTAGTGATTTTGGAAAAGTCCTTAATGAACCGCCTATAAAAACCCGCGTGACCAAGGAAACTCCTAATGGCTTTAACACTTGAAGGTGGTGGGAGTTTACTTATAGTCTCTATCTTATCTTGGTCTACCTCAATACCCGCTCTCGAAATCTTATGACCTAACACTATCCCCTCGGTCACCATGAAATGACACTTCTCCCAATTAAGCATCAACTTCGTCTCTACACACCTCTTCAACATCCTCTCAAGATTTACCAAGCACTGATCAAATGAGTCGCCATAAACCGAAAAGTCATCCATAAACACCTCCATGGATGATTCAATCATGTCTTGAAAGATGGCTACCATGCACCTTTGAAATGTGGCAGGAGCATTGGATAGCCCGAATGGCATGCGACGGTAAGCATAGGTGCCATAGGGGCACGTGAATGTGGTCTTTTCCTGATCCTCCGGTGCAATGGGGATCTGGAAATACCCAGAAAAGCCATCAAGGAAGCAATAAAATTGTTGGCCCGCCAACCTCTCCAACATCTGGTCAATGAAAGGAAGGGGAAAGTGATCCTTCCGGGTGGCATCGTTAAGTTTCATATAGTCGATGCAAACCCGCCACCCCGTGACCGTGCGAGAAGGAATGAGCTCGTTTTTCTCATTCGTGATAACTGTCATCCCTCCCTTTTTAGGGAAAACCTGAGTAGGGCTCACCCATGATGAATCCGAGATAGGATAAATCAAGCCCGCATCCATCAACTTCAACACCTCCTTCTTCACAACCTCTTGCATATTGGGATTTAAACGCCTCTGAGGTTGGACTACCGGCTTATACTCATCCTCCATGAGTATTCTATGTGTGCAATAAGCAGGACTAATGCCTTGGATATCAAAGAGTCTTCAAGCAATAGCACCCTTATACAACCTCAACACACCTAGCAATCTCTTCTTCTCCTCCTCACTCAACCTAGATGAAATGACCACAGGTAGAGTGGAATCCTCTCCTAGGAATGCATACTCTAAATGGGAGGGTAAAACCTTAAGCTCTAGGGTGGGTGGTGACTCAACAGAGGGTTTCTTACTATCCTCCCTCAACTCATCAATCTCTAACACTTCAGAAATAACCGACACACCCTCATCAACCATCTCAGACTCCTCCTCACTCCTCTCAACTACCAAATCAGCCCCGCACACATACTCAAAACACCTATCTACGTGTGACATGAAAGAGTTTATGAAGTAAACTGAATGACATGGGTCACTAAAGTCATCATGATCACCGGGATGCCTCATAGACTTCACAACCTCAAATGTGACAGTCTCATCACCCACTCTAAGAGTGAGCTTCCCATCAAACACATCAATGATGGCCTTAGCGGTCCTCAAGAAAGAACGGCCTAGAATGATAGGCACACTCTCATCGGCCTCCATGTCAAGAATCACAAAGTCCACGGGGAACACAAATTTATCCACCTTTACCAACAGATTTTCAACAATACCCCGTGGACACTTGATCGTCCGGTCAGCAAGGGACAATGTCATGCGCGTAGGCATAAGTTCACCAAGTGCTAGCTTCTCATACAAGGAATAGGGCATCAAATTGATGCTAGCACCTGAATCTGCCAACGCGTGTCTCTGAGTGTCACTACCAAACAAACATGGGATTGTAAAGATCCCAAGATCTGTCAACTTCTCCAGTAGCTTGTTCAGAATCACCGGAGAACACCCCCCACTCAATGGAACATTAGAAAGTTCCCCTAGCCTATCCTTGCTCTTCAACAAATCCTTAAGGAATTTGGTATACTTGGGCATATGCTGAAGAGCCTCAATGAAAGGAAGATTGATTTTCAATTGTTTGAACATGTCAAGAAAATGACCATACTCCTTAGCATGCTTTTGGTGAGCTAAGCGAGCAGGGTAAGGAAGTCGTGAATGATCAATCTTAGGACTCGGCCTAACCTCAACCGGTTTCTTCTCAACCGGGACCACTACCGGAGACTCACTGGTCGGTACTGTACTTGCTGGGACTGGCCTCATGTGTATCCCCCCAGGAGTCTCCATCTCAATCTCCTCATCCACTGGTTCATCCTCCTCTACCTCAACCGGTGGCTCTACACTCACACCCCCTCGATCACTCCTAGTAGTCACTGCTTTCACATGAGTGTTTGGATTTGGCTGTGTGCTGCCCGAAAACAGGCCTTGGGCCCTCTCATCCAAACGCTTGGCAATATTCCCAACTGATCTTTGAAGATCAAGAAAAGCAGACTGTTGGTTTTTCAAAAGAATGTCATGCTCAGCCAAGGTTTTCTAAGTATTGGCATCCTTAGCAACCAACTGGGTCAGTAACTCCTCTATCTTACTCATGCTACCCCCACCACCACTGCTACTACTACTACCCGCCCCCGGTGTATGACTCGGATGACTAACCGAAGAATGACCCTGCCCCTGGTTATGAGATGACCCAGATTGGAAACCAGGGAGATGATCAGAAGAGCGCCAATTAAAATTCGGGTGGTTTCTCCAATTTTGATTGTAGGAGTTATTGAAAGGGTTCGTGCTACCCCTACCTTGACCCCCCAAATAGTCAACCTGCTCCTGGTTGACCACCAAACACTCAGATGTGGCATGGCCACCCCTACAAATCTCACACCTATCCACCTTCATCTTCAACTCCTTCACATCCCTCGATAAGGCCTCGAGAGCAGCTGCCACACTAGTATCCACATTAACGTGGTGAACTCCTCTCGTAGAAGAGGAGGAACTAGAAATAGGATTGGAATTCCTATTAGCAGACCTCTGCTCATACTCAGCCTGAGCAAAACTTTCAAACATATCGGTACACTCAGCAACATCCCTTTTTCCCAAAAGATGACCACCCGCAGAAGTGTCGAAACGAGCCCGAGTCTCATAAGTTAGACCATTGTAAAATTTCTCTACAAGGGCCCAATCAGAGAGACCATGCTGGGAGCATTTGCTAAGCAAATTCTGAAATATCTCCCAAGCAAGGTAATATGGCTCATCGGGGGCCATACAAAAAGAGTGGATCTCATCACGAAGGCGAGCTGCCTTGGCAGGTGGAAAGTACTTCTTAACGAAAGCATCCCTAAGACTGCCCCATGTGGTGAAGGATCCAGGTGCATGCGAATCGAGCCAAGTGGCTGCTCTACCCGCAAGTGAAAAGGGAAATAGCTGCAAAAAGATAGCATCTTCAGTGGCACCTTGAAGATTGAAGGTACCACAGATGCGAGTGAGGCGAGCTATGTGTGCTGGAGCATCCTCATCATCCCGACCATTAAACTGAGAGTTATTAATGGATGTCATGATATACGAGGGAATCTGTCACGAATTTTCATTCATGATATTTGGCACTGTGATGGGATTGTTAAGTCCCGTGAAACCCACAGTGGCCTGCTGGTGAACCGTGCGACGCTCAGCCATGGGTGGAACAAAATGCAACCTCGGACTAGAATGGGTGGAAGAACTAGAAGAAGATGGTGGTGTGTGCTCAGAAAAATCAGCAGAAATGGGAGTAGAAGCACTTACCTCGCTCGTAGAACCCTCAGAGAAGTCCCGCGAATCGCTCCTTGAAGGCAATGAAAGCTCCGGAGGCGGTCTGTTTGAACGTAGGTGTGGCATACACTACCAAACCTACAACAATTAAAAATGAATCAAAAAGAAATATAAATAAAACTAAAAGCAAATATGCACAGATAAGACACAAGAACTAAACTGCACAATCGACTAAGAAGTCCCCGGCAGCGGCGCCAAAAATTTGATGTGTGCAAAGTAGTTTAATTAAAACTAATAAAAATCAAAACTAACCTAGACACTAAGTAATACTCTAGACTCTCTAAACTAAACTACTAACAGGCAAGTGAACCTATCGAAAGCAGTACAGAAAAGTAAGTCCGGATATCGAACCCACAGACTTCTACAGAAAATACAAAATAGACTCAAGGACTCATCTATACAAATTTACTTAAATTAAAACAACTATTTCAAGGGGGTTTGTTAATAACTAATTAAACTAAATTTAAAAAAATTTAGAAAGACCGAATTAAGACTCAATAAAGGAAATTCAACAAAAAGTCACGAATGATGAAATGACTACCTAGGGTTTACTTTATACATGTCTAATGTGCTTAGATTGATTATGGAACTTATTTTGGAACCGGGATCTTTGAATTTTAACTTATTAACAAATTAGAGATTCTTTAACCCTTTTCAAAGATTTCAACTAAAGTATCTATAAGTATTTTGAATACCGGTTTAGGTTAATTACTCTCACAAGTTAACCAACCCATCAATGATATATCCCAAAGTTGACAGGCTCATACATGTATAAGACTTCCTCAACTGGCGACACGCAGTCGACAGGCTTGTGTTTCCACAAGACTCTTTAACTATCAACCCGAAGTTGACAGCTCATACCGGTACACGACTTCTTTAACAACAATCATTCACATAACATTCATTTACATATATCAGTCATATCCATAACATCATTCATTCCCACATAACATGGTTTAAATCATTTAAACCATTATAAACATACACTTTTCTGCATCACAGTGCTCAAATTTTGCCCAACCGCAACCGGGACTTCAAAACCATATTTCCTACTCGACCTCGGCCGAGACTTTAAAAATCATTTATTTCTCAACCGCAGTTGAGACTCAAATCATTCTTTACACCTCAGCTGAGACTTTTAAAATCATTTTCACAAAATAATTTCATAACATGCATAACAGCCCAAAATGATAAAACATTTAAAATAGGGCTACGAAGAACTCACCTGAGCTTAGTAAAGCACAATTTGCTAGTTTTTCTTCATTTCCTTACTTTCTCTTTTCAGAATGATATCCTATTAATATGAATATATTATCATGATTATAACCTTATCATGAAGGTGCTCAAATTTACGATTACCGCTCGAAACTTCGGCATGTCTTAACTTTCATTCGGAGCTTTGTTTCAAATTTTGATTACACTCATTTTGACCATTTTTTATCTTTACATTCTTGTTATGCTTAAAGATTACTTATTTGCTCTGCTTAGATAAGCGTATTCTCTTATTTAATTAATTCGTCTTAGGGCGTTGCTAAGCTTACTGTATAATAACATGGGTTTAAGGCAACAAAAACACATGCATATTATATCCTCATAAATCTCAAGAAAACTTGATCATTATCTAGATGTAATTGGGCTCCAACCAAATCAGGTTCATGTTCATCATACAAAACCAAAACTCTATCTAAACATAGTGTTGGTCTCTTTAATCAATCAAGACTAAACTTATACGATATGAGAATCATGAACACATACCTTAACGATGTGTGTAGTTAATATCAATCAGTCTGATAGTTTGCTCATAACACACAGAAGTTGATGAAACTTGCTGTTCATTCGATTCTTCTTGAATAGTTTCTAACTTTGAAGCTTATCATATTCTTGGATTAAATCGATATATATACACAAAATAGTTTCCGACTTTCAAAATGATAAAAGGAAGGAATTATTTGAAATTTACACTTAGGGCCCTTGAACTTTGAGGTTTTATTTTTAAAACCCCCTTCTACTTTGCTCACATATTTTTAATATTCACGAGCTTATATCGTGTTCTAGGGGTGAGCAACAAACCGAAAAAACCGAACCGAAACCGAATTAACCGAAAAACCGAACCTAAAAAACCGAACCGAATGAAAAACCGGAAAAAACCGAACCGAAAAAACCGAAACCGAATTTTTAGGTTCGGTTTCGGTTTTTCATATTATAAAAACCGAAAAAACCGAACCGAACCGATTTTTAATCTTTTTTAAAAATTTATATATATATATACACACACACTTATATGTTGCTATTTTCATACTTATTTAATGGAAAAAATACACAAAAAGTCTATCGTTGGGGATGATAAAGGTTTAGATTAGATGAAATATATCATTTTAAAAGGTAAAGATCGGAATTATTACATATTTAGTTATTTACTTTTGATTTTTTTTAAATGTAAGAATATGATGATAATTATATACTTTTATTTTAATTAGTTGGTGTTAGATCAATTAATTTATTAATTATTAATTGTTAAACATGTTTGCATTTTCAATGTTCGGCGTAAGAGAGAACAAAAAAAGCAAAAACAGAAAAAAGTAAAAAAACCGAAAAAACCGAACCGAAACCGACAAAAAAAACCGAAAAACCGAAAACCGAACTGTTTGTAATAACGAAAAACCGACTATGTCGGTTTCGGTTTCGGTTTTAGCCAAAAACCGAACCGTGCACACCCCTGTCGTGTTCATACTTTGTCGTATAACGGTCCCGCTTATATCAATGTGATCGTAATTACTTCGGGAATGTTCATAAAAATTTTGAACCCAAACGGTCACAGAAATTTTGCACGTTATAGGCTTTATAACGTGTCCATACCTAATCAGATATTTTTATCTTTTATATCATTTTGATCGTAATTACTTTACGAACGTTTATATAAATTTTGGACATAAACGGTTACCGAAATTTCGCACGTTTATTATTAGGTTGCTAAATTTTCGGTTGTTACAGCAGAACATAGAAACTGTGCGAGACACATATACGCAAACTGGCATAAAACTTCAAAGGTGAGGATTTAAAGGAGCTATTTTGGAAAGCATGTAGATCATATTGTGAGGCTGATTACAATCAAGCTATTGAAGACATGAAGAGCATAAATGTTGATGCTGTTAAGCATTTACTTAAACATAATCCTAAGTGCTTTACAAGGTGTTTTTTGGATACTAAAACCACATGTGATGTTATAGTAAACAACATGGCAGAAACCTTCAATGGTTTTATCATCAATTCCAGGTCAAAGCATTTAATTCACATGTTACAAGACATTAGACTTTCAATAATGACTAGACTAACCAATAAGAAGTATGAAATGTTGAAAAAAGATGTTCATGTATGCCCTAAGATACAAATGAAGGTAGATAAGAACAAACAACAAGCTTATAAGTGTGAGGTGTATCCTTCATCATTTGAGGTATTCCAAGTTAGCGAGTTTGATGATGTTTCTGTATATTTGCTTAACAGGACTTGCACATGCAAAAAATGGGATTTAACAGGCATTTCATGTAAACATGTTTGTGCTGTGGCTGGGTTTTTAGGTAAGAATGCTGAGGAGTTTGTTGATGAGTGTTACCACAAGGAAACATACATGAAGTCTTATGAGTGGACCATTCCTCCATTGCCTAGTGAAAAATATTGGCCTGCTGTAAATTGTCCATTAAATCCCCCACCAATAAAAGTAGCACCTGGTATGCCAAAGAAGAATAGGAAAAGAGATCCACATGAAGATCCTAAAAAACCAGGGAGACTTAGGGGGTGTTTGTTTTTTGTAAAAAACCTCTTCTAACCTCTTCTAACCTCTTATGTCTGCGCCGCGCAGACGCGGGAAGAGGTTAGGCTGTTTGTTTTCTCGAAGACGTTTCATTAAAAAACGTCCGCGCGTCCTCTTCTTGGCGCAGACGTGAACCAACCTCTTCTCACATCTTCAAACCTCTTCCAGCCTCCTCCCTCTTTTTTCAACCCTTCCAGCCGTCGCCTCCCTACTCCACCACCATCGCCATCGGCCGAACTCCTCCACCCCTTGCTCGCCGTCGCCGCCATACTCCACCGCCGTAGCCGTCGCCTCCCTACTCCACCACCATCGCCATCGGCCGAACTCCTCCACCCCCTTCGTTCGTGATTCCGCCTCAAGCAACCACCGATCGAGGGCTCCATCGAGGTTAGGGCTCGATCGACGGGAGGGGTTTGGTCCACGAAGGCTTGATCTAGGTTAGGGCTCAAGACGGTGGTGATGGTGGTGGACGGTGGTGGCTCAAGACGGTCGTCTTCGATCGAGGGTTGGGGCAGACGGTCGTCTCCTCCACCGCCGGTCTCCTCCACAGCCGGCTCCTTTTCCGGTCGTCTCCTCCACAGCTGGCCTCCTCCACCGCCGGTGGGGAAGAGGATGATCGACGAGGATGATCCACAGCAGTCGATCGAGGGTTGGGGCAATCGTGGGTTGGGAAGGGTTGGGAAGAGCTTATAAGTTTTCAGAAAACAAACACCTCAAAAAAATCTACCTGCAGATGTTTGGTCCACCTCTTCTGCAAAAGATGTCTGCAGATGTGGTCCGCAGACCGCAGACATTTTGCCTCTGAAAAAACAAACACCACCTTACAAAGCATGGTGTTGTGATGACTTGTGGTAATTGTGTGGGAAGGGGCCATAACAAGAGGAAGTGCACTTCAAAGTTCATTTCTGAACCTCCTGCTAAAAGACCAATGGGCAAGCCTAGGAAAACAACTCAACAACAGGTACATTTCAATCTTATAATATTACTTTACTTACAATCAAGTCCACTTCTAAATCTCCTTTATGGTTTTGTATGTTATACAGTTAAGTCAATGTACTCAACAATCAAGTCAAGTCAACAGCCAGCAAAACAGTCAACCTGCCAATCGGTCGAGTCAACAGTCAAGTCAAAGAGGAAGAGGACGTGGAATGTCAAGAGGAAGGGGTCATGGATCAAGAGCCTGATATTTGATTATGTTTAGTCTACTTATTTTGGTTGTTAATTTGCTCATTTTGGTTGTTTAGTCTAAGTCATTTTGCTTATGAACTCTAAGTCATTTTGGTTGTTAGTTTGTCATATTGGTTGTTAACTCTAAATCATTTGGGTTGTTAATTTGATGATTATGGTAAACTGTTGTATTCAATTCCAATTTGAATGTTATGACTTGTATTCTCAACTTCATTTTCCTATCCTGTCAAAATTTAGATGAAACCATAAACAAGAATAACTTTGAATAACCAAAACAATAACTTTCATTCATAACCCAAAACATTACACTTGCATTTTAAACATTACAATTGCATTTGAAACACCTATGCTATTACATATAAAAGATAAACCATATGCCAATGACAACAAATACTAAACCTAAAACATTTCTTATCTTATATTTAGCCTTTGATTTCTGCAACATTTCTTTCAAATGTATATTCTCTTCTGTCAATAACATCTTCTCTAACTCTAAATTCCTCATCTTCATCACATCATAACTCTTAGGATTTTCTGGCAAAAGACTGTTCATGCAACTTTCATGCTCTCTGAACATAGTATCTACATCTTCTTTCCATAAAAAAAATTTGTAATCCATATTCTACAATACAAAGCAGCGTGTGAATTTAGAAACTTCAAATGTAAAAGATAAAAATGAAATCAGGAACTTACAGGCCATAAAGGGCATCCGTAAAATTCCTGCCCAATTCGAGAACTCTTGCATTGAACTACAGACGAACAGCAATCAAATCGTGCTTACAGTACAGATTGCGATCCAAATCTACCTTAAAGATTTTGGGGTTTTTGTTCACGCTATGTGCAGTACTTGAAGTTGTGCTCATGATTGCTGCAATTGAAGGTGATTATGGTGTTAGGGTTTTGAAAAATCAATGCCTGTGGAATGAAAAGATCAAGGAGAAGAGAACTAGGGCTTCAATTTGTGATGATCAAATCAGATGATGGACTAATGGTTTTAGGTTATTAATGAGATGCCATGTGTGTAAAAGAAAGAACAAAAAAGGGGGAAAAAAGCCAAATCAGCAGGTGGGGTGAAAAACTCAATGCCACATCATCAAAAAATTAACACCGTTTACATCTCGTTAATCGGGGAGTGCCACAAGAAAGTATGTTGAAAGTTGGGGGTGTCAGTAAACATTTCTTCAGTAGGGAGTATTGCCGGCCAAAAGGTGAAAGTTGGGAGTATTAAATTCCAATAACCCTTAAATAAATAAATAAAAATAATATTCTGGAATATATGAAGGTCTCCAGAATTTTTATAAAATTAATAAATATTTAAAAAATTATAAAATTTTCTAGATAAAAAAATATAAACAAATGGAATTTTTAGGCCAAAACCGGTTCCGTCGCTCAGCCTAGGATTTGAACCCTTGCTTCCTCCCCTAGCCCCTTGTAGTTTTCTATTCCGTTATTTTATGTTTAAAAGTTATAATAAAAGTTTATAAAACTTTATCATTATATTTTATAACTTATTACATTTTATAAAACAGAATTAATGGATATAGGTAATTTATTTTTATATTCTAAAAACAAGATTGTTAACATGTGTATGATTATGTATATGTGGTGATATATTCTAACATGTACAAATAACACATATTAGCACATAACAACACATGCAAGCAAGATTGTTATTAGGAGTATGATTACGTATATGTACTGATATATGATAACATGTAATAGCACATAACAAAACATGCAAAGAAGATTGTTAACATGTATATAATTATATATGTGCTGAACTGCTGATATATTATCACTAATAGCACATATTAATCCAAGCAATACATGCAACCAACTTATTCTTGAAAATCGTTAATGATTATCTTTGATTTAAATGTAGCGTGATATTAAAAAATTAAATTAATGAAAATTCCTTTTATACTCTTATTTTATTATAAACAACATATTAATTACGATTATGCTACTGCTTCTTTTATGACCATTGATGATAGGCTAATAGCACATTAAAAGTCAAGATCGTCTCTCACTGTTTTTACAGAACTATCATTTTGTACGATAACCTTACTATAATATATATATATATATATATATATATAATGGATATTAAACTAATAGTTTGAAGGTTTGATCGGTCGTCGCGTACCGCGACTCTTTTCGGTGAAATTCAAATTCTCCCGCCTATGGGTCGCGTACCGCGAAGGCCCATATGTGTGCCCATCGCGTACCGCGATGGGTCTCGGTTGAGCCCAATAAGCCCAATTTCATGGTTTCGAACCGATTTTCGCGTTTCTAACGATTACGATCATCGTTTCTCGATATGTGGGCATTGTTATACTAACTTAGGTTCCCCGGAACCTAATGTGCAGTGAAAGTGTATTGTGGTTCGATCTGTTCACCAACGTTCGTCATTCAAGACACGTGCGAGTTTCGTGCGATAATTCCTCGAATTATCGGTGTGTTTGGTCTGTTGTGCCACGTGTCACACTAAATACAATTTATTCTAGTGCCACGTATGAAATAATACTATACATTATTATTAAAATAAAACAAATGCTGACCTGGAAATTGCGAGGTGTCACACCAAAGCAGCCGGAATCTGGTAAAATTCCAACAAGTTTTCAAACTTCAGTTAATGTTTCGGTATTTTTTAAATTCTGGTGAGTTTTTCTATGACTTTTAAAATTCTGACAAAAAAATACTATGAATTACACTATTTTTAAATGTTTATAATTTTTTATCTGATATTCATAAGATAAAATATTTTTTATCTTTAAAATAAATATAATATTAATATTTGAAATATAACAATTTTTAATTTTTTTTAAATTGTGCTAGATTTTTGTATATGTACTTTATTTAAAAAAATATTAAATTTTGAGAAACTTTTTTAATGGAATATAGTACATCAAAATATAGATAAAAAAAATACATTACAAAAATGTACAACACACAAATAGACAAAACATATTAACATAATGTATATTTATCTTAAAAAATATATCGACAATATAATCAAATTAAAGAAGAAAAAATCGGATATTATAATGTGATTACTTTTAAAAAAATATTGTCATATGAAAAAATTGTTGGCATTTAAAAAATAAGAAAATTTCAAAAATGTAAAAACAAAATATGTTTACATTATAACTTGCATTTTTAATTAATAACAATTTAATCTTAGATATTAATTTTATATTAAAATCTTTTTATACTATTTTTAGAGAAAAAAAAAACCTTTTTTAAAGGATGAAACCTATTATTTTATATCATAACGTTTTGTAACTATGTAAGCATATGAAACCAAATGAATTATAGTCTAATAGTATATTCTTGTCTTTTTTTTTAAAACAGATCTTGTGTTTGAGTCATAGTTAAAAAAAAATTCTTTTAGAATAAACAAGAGGTTTTTCTCGCTATAAATAGTGATGTCAAGTTATATGTTTATACAATATGATTTGTTTTAAAAAAAATTAAGCATGCTTTGTTTTAACTTTAAAAAAATAAGCCTATGAATATCCCCGTGGAATCTGCAGATATCATAGCAGAGAATCTCGTTTCGTGTTCGGTAGTCATGCCCACTCCTCAAGATCTTCAACTTTTACGCACGAAATCAGGGATCATGATAGATAGATTGAGTTATCAAGAGCAACAATCAACAAATATCTGTTTCTGCTTTTGTTCATCGAAACTGAAAGCTTCATCGCTCCATTAATGGCGGAAGAACTCCCATTCTGCTTGCTCCTTTGAATTCCGATTCATATCCCCAACAGTAAGTTCTCTCCGTCCTCATATTCGTCACCATTTCAACAGTTTAAGCTGATATCGATTGATGCTATTTTATTTGTTTGTTCTAGAGTCATCTGATTTTCAAATTATTTTTTCGCTTTCCCCCTGAAAATGGTGTCAAATGCCATATAGGTTGTCCAGAAATGTGAGTTGGTACCACCTGTGTTACGTTTCTAGGGTTTTATTTAATTTGATTAAAATCAAGTTTAATTACATGGAAATGTGAATTAAATTTGTTTACTTAGCTTAGCGAATGACCTTTTGCTTTTCGAACGGTCATTAGTGGGGTTATATGAAAATGAAATCCTAGCCACAGTTTCGAATTAGGTTTTTTAATCGAATTTGTATATGTGATTTTAATAGTTTCTACAGAATTTCTAGACTGAATTATACCTTTAATTTTTTAGCTTTATTGAACATATTATAGTATATATTTTTTCTTTTTTTAATTTAATTTAGTTTTATTTATTTTCAGAAAATAACTCGTCAAACTCTACTATATTAACTTTTAGTGTTTAGCTTTTAGGTTATAAAAATCGGCCTAGTCGGCCGATCAATCGGTAGTCGGCTAGGCACCGATTAATTTTTAGGTTGTCGGTCAAAAAATCGGTAATCGGTCATACTCGTCTCTAGTCGGCTAGGCGGACAAAATCGGCCTGAATCTGATGAAATTCCGGCGAATTTTGAAATTCCGGCAACATTTTCCGGCGACTTTGAATTTCCAACTAGTTTTGAAACTTCGGCGAGATATTTAGACGACTTTGGAATTCCGGCAAAAACTTTGGCATTTTTTAAAATTTCGGTGATTTTTTAAAATTTCGTTGATTTTAAGGTAAAATTCTATATATATATATATATATAATTTAACATTTTTATTAAAAATTATTTAGATGCTTATAGATAATTTTGAAAAATTATGTATAAATTTTCCAATACGATTAATTCCAATTAATTCTGACGAATCCTGATGAATTCCTAGTCCTTACCCTACCGCCTGACTAGCAACTAGCGATTTCTATAACATTAGTTGTGTCAGGGTGGTACCTACGCCCGTGACAAATAAATTTAAATTTATGAGTGTCGGACGCCCATAATTGATACGTGGCAAGTTGTAATTGGTCATTATTATGGAAGCCACCTGATATCGATATTTTGATGCATGAGAGAGTTCAATCGACAAAATGTGGTATAAATATGGTGAAATGAAGGCTTTGTGGATTTTTCTTTTTTTACTAGATGGTTTTGTGTTTGTTTATGGAAGGAGTGGTTTTCTTGGAATAAAATGGAGTTTAGTACTGGGTATATTCTTGCCTACTTCTAGGCCCTTTCTTTATTTAACTATTATTATTCGGTGCTTTGTCACAATGGTGGGTATTTCAAGTCTCTCACCAATACGTGTAGCAATAGTATTTGTTGTGTGTGTGAGAGAGAGAGAGAGAGATTTCCAAATTTGCCCTTGAAACCTGCATTGAACTGTGGACTTAATTTGGACCGATGATAATGCAATTTCTGTGTAGTCATGCTATTTGGTTTGCTTGTTTCTTCCGCTCCCTCAAACATTCTCTTGTTTTCTTGCTACTTCGGGTGAACTGAACTTTCAAATCTTGATCGGATTCTTGTTTCTTAATCGCCAGTTGTGTCAATTATTCTTCGTTGATTCGTAGTGATGCGAATTGGTTGACTTAGTGACATCATTGAGCCTTACTTTTAATCAAGAAAGTGTTATCTTGACAGAAACTGCTATTTTTATTTAATTTTTCAGAATGACAATCTTTTATATTCGATTTTGCATCATGGTGTCTTTTGGCTGCACCCCTTTTGATAATTCACTTTATTATTAACGGGTTTAAAAAATTTTGGTTCATTAAGCTCTTTTCATCAATCATGAAACCAGGTTAAGGGTATAATAAGGTGGGTCACTCATTCTTGGTTGCTATCATTGAATCTTGATGCACTTATCATTAATCTTGTAATCTTTTTTTTATAGTGTTTCAGTAATCATCCTAGTGCAAATTTATATGTGTTTTGTTGCAGCTGGGATCTACATTAAGCTCGTTTATTCGTCTGCAATTTCAAGGAATTTTGATTTATGAAAAGCATGGATCTTGGCGACAAAAATTGCTGGGGAAATTCTAAGGTATGCCCACCAGATTTTGGGATGTTTGATTTGCATTTTATAAATATCGATTTTGGTTGCTATCAAACTTTTGCAGAAATCCCAAAACGAATCAAAGAATTAACTTTTTTGGAAAAGAAAGTTGTTAATTTACAATTTTCAATGCTTCTGTTTGCCAAAATAGCTCGTTCTTGCAACTTTTTTTTTGTTTGATTTTATATAGAATTTTACAGAATGCATTTAGCAAAGAAAGAAGTTATGTTATGCTTTGGGGTGAGGCCGTTTGGGTCGGGGCTGTTGGGTTAGTAGTGGCAGATTGAGGAGGTGTGTGGCTCAGCTCGGCATTACTCGGATCTGAAAAAGGTATAGATGGGTTAGGGTAGGAAGAGATATATGGAGACTCAGGTGATGGAACAGAAATTTTGAGAGGTGTGGAGGCAAACGGGAAGGACAACTCGTTAAAGCGAACATGACGAGCGATATAAATGCGGTCGGTAATAGGATCAAAGCACCGATATCCATGATGTGCGGTGCTGTAGCCAAGGAAAATGCATGAAGTGGATCGAAAATCCATCTTATGTGTGTTATAGGAGCGAAGATGCGGATAGCATTGACAACCAAAGACACGCAAGAAGGACAAGTCAGGTTTGCGTTTGAAAAGGTGTTCAAATGGAGAAGTGTGCGAGTTGGTTCTAGATGGCATACGGTTGATGAGATAAACCGCTGTTTCGAAGGCAAAATGCCAAAACCGGTGTGGAACATTGGACTGAGCCAGGAGTGTAAGGCCGGTTTCAACGACATGACGATGACGTCGTTCAACCATGCCGTTTTGTTCACTCGTATGTGGGCACGAGAATCGATGTTGAATGCCTAGGGAGGAGAGAAAAGGTGTGAGTTTTCGAAACTCACCACCCCCGTCAGTCTGGACGGATTTCAAAGTAGTTTGAAATTGGCGTTCCGCCATAAAGTTGGTAAATGTGCTAAAAACATCAGATTTGTATTTTAACGGGAAAATCCACATAAACCGAGTAAAATGATCAACACACAACAGAAAATATTTATGACCATCAAAAGAAGCAACAGGCGCAGGGCCCCACACATCACAAAAAACCAAATCAAGAACATGAGTACTTTTATAATTTGAAGGAAATAAATGAAGTTTGGACGATTTCCCAATGGAACAGGCATTACAATGAGAAACAGTGTCATTATTCAAAACAGGTAAACAATACTTAGAAATCATAGAAGCAAAAAGTTGTGGATGTGGATGTCCCAACCGTTGATGCCAAATGGTGGAGGAAGCACGAATTGTGGAAAAAGCAACTTTCTTGATTGGTTGATCTTTTGGAAAACGAAAAGAATAAAGGCCACCATTACTTGGACCCATGAGGAGGGTAGCGCGTGTAGAGTTGTCCTTCACAAGAAAAAAAGTAGCATGAAATTCGAAGAAGACATTGTTATCTTGACAAAATTTTTGGACAGAAAGTAGGTTAGTTTTGATTTCAGGAACATGTAAAATATTGTGTAAAGAGAAAGTTTTAGAGGGTGAGTAAAGCCGAGTAGAGCCAATATGAAGAATAGGGAGAGGTGTACCATTACCAACATGAAGATTGTCATCACCGAAATATGGCTCCGAGTGTTCAAATCCTGTGAAATCTGGAGAAACATGATTACTAGAACCTGTATCCGGTAGCCATGTACTTGTAGACGCTTGTGAGCGATAGTCAGCATAGTTTGCAGATGGCTGGCGTGTCCTTACAGTAGCTGGATCACGGTTGGGGCATTGTGAGGGGAGATGGCCAATCCCACAACGGTTACACGTGCCATAGACTGTGTTCTGATTTGATGCCCAAGAAAACTGACTCCGGTTGCCAACTGAATTTCGAGAGCTGTTCTGATTGCCACCACGTCCACCACGACGATTGCCAAGGCCACGAGAGAAAGACCTGTTTGTATACAGGGCCTGCGGTGGCTGATTAGAAGTGGAAGCAGGCTGGAGTTGTAAACCAAGCTGAGAGGTCAACTGCTGAAGTGCGTGTAAGGTGTCTGATGGAGCCGTGGATGCGCCAGGAGCAGGGGCTGTGTTGCGGTTTATTGTAGTAGCAGCGAATGCCTGAGTAGGGTTAACATCAGGTTGATTTTTAGTGATCAAATAATCATGATCAGCCAACAAACCATGCAATTCTGAAAAAGCTGTTGGAAACTGCCGTGTGAGCAGAGTGGATTTTAAACCATTGTATTCTTCTCGGAGACCTGCGATAACAACAAGTACCAAATCAGTCTCGGCCATGGGATGGCCAATATTTGCCAGAGAATCCGACAGGGATTGTGCCCGTGTCAGGTATGCAGAGGCTGTTTCATCGCCTTTCATCTTGATCTGCATCAGTTGAGTCTTTAATGTGTAAACACGAGAGGATGTTGGTGGCGCATAGGCTCGTTCAAGAGATAACCAGAGATCACGGGAGGTTTCTCCCTGCGCATGTTGGAAAGAGGCTCTGATATGGTGGAGGTAAGGATGGTGCGAACGTGTGCGTCATTCGAAATCCACGTCGCATAGTTACGGTTGGGCTGGGGTTCATCTTTATCATTAGCAGGTGGAATGGTTTTGGGTGGACAGGGTATGGATTCATCTATGTAGCCGAATAGATTGTTTGTAACAAGGAACGGTTTGATCATGTTCTTCCAAAACCCATAGTTGGTAGGAGAGAGGGTGAAGCCAAACTTGTGAGAATTGTGACTGGTTTTGTCAGCAGTCGAAAAGGGAGCAAGAAGAGCCATGAGAGGGTGGTGATTGGTGGTGGAGGTGGGTTACGGCTGAAGGAGAAGGGTGGCTGGTGGCTGCGGCAGGATTAGGGTTGAAGGTGGTGGCTGCCAATTGAAGGTGGCGGCAGGATTAGGGTTGTGATCCCTGGCTGTGATACCACAATAAACTTTGTATAAAGTATTGTATTAGTGTATTCTTGTATATCATTGAGAGTACAAACAAACATCTATATATAGGCTGATTGTAGAAGATAGACAGCCTCTAGAGGAGTTGAAAAGACTCTAACTTAATAGATAATTTATGAACTATTAATAGATAATTATGACTTATTAATATGACTAATATACTCAACCCTCTAACTATATATATATATACTAAAGCTGTCTAATAGTTTTAAACAATTCTGTCAAAAATCCTTTGTTCTAGCATCGTATTTATTTATTTATTTATTTTCATTTCTGCAATATATAACCATTCTTTATATGGCTATTACTTGAAACACGAGAAGAAGAAAAAATTATGAAGAAAATGCTTATAAATTTGTTAAATTGCATCTAGAAGGATACTTGGAGGAGAACATTGGTGTTAGCTTATCAAAGTCTTGGTGTAGTCTATGGTGACCTCAGCATTTCCCCAATTTATGTTTATAAAAGCACATTTTCAGAAGACATTCATCACTCAGAAACAAATGAAGAGATTTTTGGTGTGCTTTCATTTGTTTTCTGGACTTTAACTCTTGTCCCTTTGTTCAAATATGTGTTCATAGTTCTTCGCGCTGACGATAATGGTGAAGGTATGCTTATTATGTTAAAGTAAATACTTATTTTAATTAAAGTAAATAGCATTTCAAACTATTAGATAGTAACTCTAAATGGGCTCATTTACTAAAGGTCAAATTTGAATATGCAATGTTCTTAATATACTGGTTGTTTAATAGGCTAGGTTGGGCGGGTAACTGGTCAAAACACAAAACCTTTTTGTACAGATCAAAAAGAGTCAGGCTGGTTTCCAGTACACTTTTGGTTTGTTTTTTTTTTTTTAGTTTTTTATATGTAGATTGTAGGCATTATCATATATAATTATGAAAAGTATATGATTCAAGTAGCAATCCTTTTTTTTTTTAAATAAAACCATTTTCGAATGTTTTATGCATTAAAATTGCAGTTTAGGTGATTTTTCATTTGTTTCTTGTTAAGATGCTATTAGTTTTTTTTTTTTTTTTTTTTTTTTAAATTATCACCTTTAGTTTCTAGAAATTGAGATTGGGGTATCTATAGAAACAACCTTCTTATTCCATTGGGATAGGGTAAGGTTTGTCTTCGTCTCACCCCACTAGACCCTACTGATTAGTGAGACTTTACTAGGTATTCTTGATGTATTTCCAGAAATTCAGATTGAAACCTGCAATTGATGAATCTGTAGGTGGAACTTTTGCACTGTATTCCTCAATATGTCGGCATGCTAAAGTAAGCCTCCTACCAAACAGACAAACTGCTGATGAATTGCTCTCAACATATAAACTGAAGCAACCTCCAGGAAGAGAAAATGAGTCAAAATTGAAAATATTGCTTGAAAAGCACAAAGCTTTGCATACGGCTTTATTAATCTTGGTCCTTCTTGGCACCTGTATGGTAATTGGAGATGGACTACTTACACCAGTCATATCTGGTAAAACATCATAATGTTTTTCAAAATTTTGAAATCTCTTGTTTCATTTTTTTTCATTATTAACATACTTTGTTTTCCAAAATTTCAGTTTTTTCTGCGGTATCTGGACTTGAGCTATCAATTGCCAAACACCATGAATGTGAGTATTCTCCTATTATCAGTTGTTTTTGTTACACAAGATTTTTTTAAGAGATGTTTGGATATGTGTTTCGAAAGTGATTATATTACATTCAATAATAAATATAAAGATAGTACTGATAAAAGGATATCACAACACAAACATAGACATGCGTAGTGAAGTGGGTGGATGCTAATAAATCCACTTATCCACCTTACAGCCACTCCTTGGTCTTCCAACAGAGTTGTTCTTCACTATCTTCTCTCTAAAAATAGGCAGACATCGCCTTTTATAATTTTATCTCTGAATGGTAGAGATTGCCAATAATTTCTACTTGTTACCCTTGTTTGGGATCAAAATGACTATCTCTAATATTCTAGAGATCATAGCTCATAAATGCATTTAAGTGTTTGAATGAATGTTATATTTTGCCCACAAATACCTTCTTGTAAGCATTAACAGATATGCTAGGAACAAGGCCAATCAAGAATTATCCAAAAATATGTATGTTGGAGGTTTATCCAAAGTGTTTACTGTTTAACCTAAATAGTCCAACACATCTTATCATGACGGATTTGACCCTTAAAAACATCTTTATATGGAAGATCCTTTCCAAATATTTTATGACAAAGACACATTTTATAAACTTTCAATTCTATATATTCAGGATTAGTTTAAATCAAGGTTTAAAAGAACGGAAATGAGCCTCGAGGCGTTTTCCATTAGACTCACAAGACTAAGCCTCAAGGCGGACCAAGGCGTAAGCCTCGAAACATTATTAAAAAATAATTAAATTAATAGATACATCTCATAAAAGTCACATTTTAATATAAAACGAATGTCATAAGTATCACAATTTAAGCAAAAATACTTCAATAACCTAATTTAATAATGTTATGAGATTTACATATTATAAAACTCTTTTTCTTCTGCAATCATTCTCAATGTTTTTATTAACAAAATTTTGTTCCTCATCGTCATCTTCATCAACCAAATTAACTTCAACGCTTTTTCTTTTCCTAGATAATGGCATACCAACTCCACTAATGTCATCTTCATCAAAACTTGGGCTGACTATCCGCTCATCATCCGACAAAACCTTCTCGGGAATTATCGGATCCTCATTATCTTTTAGTTTAGTCTTCCTTTTAAACTTTTTCTTTAGTTTCCTAGTCTGCATAATGTACACCAACTTATTCATGTTATCGAATATGAAATTCAAGAGAATGGAAGCGTTTGAATTTTAGGAGAATGGAAGGGTGAAGTGTGCGTTCAAAGTCTAGAGGGAGTATGGATGAAGTGTGCATTTGAAGTATGCGAAAAAAGTTGTGTTCTAATTTAATTTGAGTTTGGGTGGCTGGCGTGTTTTCTATCAAATGGGACAAAAATGCTCCAAAAATAGGTCAAAACACATTACCGGGAAAAAATAAGGCATGTTTAGTGAAGCTTAAGCCTCAAAGCCTCGCCTCACCGCCTCGGACTGCCTCAGACAGACCGAGGCGTTGGTTCCAGCTACCCCCATGAGGCTAAGCCTCTTAAGCTTTTTTCCAGCGTCTGAGCCGAGTCGTAAGCCTTAGGGCGAGCCTCAGAACGCATTTTTTAAACCATGTTTAAAATAACTATATTAGTTTGAATAACATAAAATCTTAAATGATCATTTAAAAGCCCTAATACTCTCATTTAATCTTTATTCGAGTGAACCTTGAATGTCTAAGGATGATCCTGGTTTAAGTTGACTTGAGAAACGGAGGTTATCTTGTTAAGTTTTCACAAACACGAGGAAAAGAATTTTAGAGAGACAACAGGAGATGATAACTCAAAACCATATTCATTTCATGTGCAACGTTGAAACCTTTAATATCTTTTTATAGGCTTGCAAATAACAAGGAGTAAACACTTGCAATACGCATAGCCAAATGCCCCTTGATTTGTTGAAGGGTTCTGTATGTCTGGCGTATACTCAGACCGTTAACTTTGAAAATGTGCGAAGCCAAATGCTTTAATTTCAAAAGGAGTGTATTAGCTTAACATTTGATGCTCAAACTTAACATAATATAGTTATGTGTTTACATGCATACTCAAAAAGTTACTTTTCCGGTTACAGATGCTGTGATCCCGATTACTTGCTTCATATTAGTGTGCTTATTTGCACTACAGCATTATGGCACCCATAGAATTGGCTTCCTTTTTGCACCAATTGTGCTGTTATGGCTGCTATGCATCAGTGGCCTCGGTTTATACAATATATTCTATTGGGACCCACATGTTTACAAAGCTCTTTCACCCTATTACATGTACAAGTTTTTAAAGAAGACAAAAAAAAGAGGGTGGATGTCTTTGGGAGGCATTCTGTTATGCATCACAGGTAAAATCTTCTTCAGCTATCTATAATTTGACTTTTTAGGTCAAACTGATTAAATTTAAAAATTTGTAATCTCTTTCAAATTTTGGTAAAAAATCTTGATAACTGAATTACACATACTACATTTAGAAAGAAAAAAATATGTTAACATTGAATTGGAAAAGTCAAAGTCAAAATACCATGTTAGGATAACATATCAACTTCCTTGCAGGCTCGGAAGCCATGTTTGCTGACCTTGGTCATTTCTCATATGCTGCAATTCAGGTGCATTGCCTCGATTCTTACATGTGGAACCTTTAGCAAAAACAAAGTTTTTTTTTTAAGATTTCTTTATAACACTTTATAATTTTATGTTCATTTATGTTTTTTTTTTATATGGCAATGCTGGCATCATGTGACACTGGGATTTATTTTGTGTACTGAATTCTTTTGCAGATTGCTTTCTCTTTCCTAGTTTATCCTGCATTAATACTAGGTTACATGGGGCAAGCAGCTTATTTGTCAAAACATCACCAGTTGGCATATGACATTAGTTATTATGTCTCAGTGCCAGGTATTCCTTTTGAGGGCATAACTATGTTCCATTATTGCTTGTATTTTCTTTCTCATTTTTTATCACTTAGCCTCTTCATTCCATGGAATTTTAATGTTTTGGCTTGAAAAATAGCTCAGGTAAAATGCTTGCTATAAGGGTGTTTTGATTTGTGTTTCCAGTTTTGTGACTGTCACAATTTTCAATTTTCTTTTTTTGGAAAACAACAAAAACACATCCAAACACTATATATTTAACATTCAATTTTACTACAACTGATTATTTAAAGTTGCATAATTACTTTCAAAAGCACATCCAAATGCTTCCTTTTAGCTAAATGAATAAAGTTCCCTACTTCCTGTCATTATATACAAAAGACTTTTGTGAGCCCAAATTATATGATAACTTTGAAGCATTCTAATAATGGAACTGTTCATGATTATATCTATTTAATAACACAATGTTAAACCATATGCAGAAAGTGTAAGGTGGCCCGTGCTTGTTATAGCCATTCTTGCTTCTGTTGTGGGTAGTCAAGCAATCATTAGTGGAACGTTCTCTATCATTAACCAGAGTCAGTCACTTGGTTGTTTTCCAAGGGTTAAGGTTGTTCATACATCTAACAAGAAACACGGTCAGATTTACATCCCAGAGATTAACTGGATTCTCATGATCCTATGTATTGCTGTCACTATCGGATTAAGGGACACCAAACATATGGGAAACGCATCAGGTTGGTGAGCATTTGTTCTTCCTAGATTTACTTATGGGTCAAATGAACTCGTTTTTGAATTCAGTGTTTATGCGAAGTTGATAAACGTTAAAGTATTCAGTTTCATTAGAGTTATTATAAAAGTGAGGATCTTGATTTTAAATTCTTGTGAAGAGTATGTGTTTGGAATTTGAATCCTTGGTTTAAAAAAGTGTGCCTATGCGCAAGGGTGCTCGCTCTGTGTTAACATACGGTGCATGTTGCACAAAAAGTGCATTATTTTTGAAAAAAAAAAAGCTCGTTGAGTTGCCCACTTCTTTTACAGGGGATTTTTTGTGCTTCAAAGTGTTGTACATATAGCTAAAATGGCTGTACATGTAGGTAATGTAAGCATTAAACCATATATAAACCTTTTTATATAGTTATATTTTGGGCAGGGGATGATAAAAAAACTTAATTAAACAACTCTCGCCTAGTGTACCAAAAGGCCGCAGTTTATGCGGTTTGTGCTTCAGTTTTAGACCTCGTCTTGGTGTGCTTCTTGTTTTTTAAACCAAGTTTAAATGTAAAAATAATAGGTTTGACCTCAAAAGTCTGGACTATGTTATCCAGTTTTGTGAGGGTTAAGTCAGTCGAGGTGGCTTTTTGACCCGTGTACTAAAAATTAGTTGATTTGAGTTGTGTTTTATCTCTAATGGGTCAAGTAAATTTAAAAAAAAAAGCTAAAAGGGGAACAACTAAAATGGGTTGTACAAGCAAGTTGAAAGTCACCCGGTATATTTGTAATTTAATTGTTTATGTTAGCATTTGTTATTAAAGTTACATTTATAAATGGACAAAAGAGTGTTAGCAGGACAACCCAGTCCCGGGTGTTGCCACCTCTACTACTTAGGTTACCATAATGGTTCAACATTTGACTATACATAGGTCTTGTGAACTTGTTTGACTGTTAATTTGTTTAACTGTTACTTAAATGGTACTCTAAAAAAACCGACCGCCAACAACCATACCCAGTAAATAACACTCATAGCATGACTATTTTTAAGATTTGGGAGAGTGGATGCATGCAAACCTTTTATTTCTGTCTATGATAAAAGAGATACTAAGCAAGAAAAACAAATATGGAAATTACTCTAGATGTCGTGCGTCAAAATTTTGAATTTTTATGTTGCAGGGTTAGCGGTTATGGCTGTAATGCTGGTTACAACATGCCTAACATCATTGGTGATTGTTCTTTGTTGGCATAAACCTCCAATTCTAGCCCTTTGCTTCCTATTCTTCTTTGGTTCCATAGAACTACTATATTTCTCGGCTTCTTTAGTCAAATTTCGTGAAGGTGCATGGCTCCCGATTCTCCTAGCACTTATTCTAGTCACCATAATGTTCATTTGGCACTACACCACCACCAAAAAGTACCAATACGACCATCAAAACAAAGTCTCCTTAGATTGGTTACTAGCTCTGGGCCCAAGTTTGGGTATATCTCGGGTCCCTGGGATTGGGCTTGTGTTCACGGATCTCACTTCAGGCATACCAGCAAACTTCTCACGGTTTGTGACCAATCTGCCTGCATTTCACCGGATCTTGGTGTTTGTGTGTGTAAAATTTGTACCTGTTCCATTCATCCCTCCAGCCGAGAGGTACCTTATTGGTCGTGTGGGACCCTCTAGTCTTAGATCGTATAGATGTATCGTGCGATACGGGTATCGTGATGTTCATCAGGATGTGGATTCGTTTGAGACGGAACTAGTGAACCGAGTCGCTGATTTCATCCGTTATGATTGGAGCAGCCATCCTGAACCAACTACTGATCTAGGTAACTTATTGTATATAATTTGGTTTTCCTGATTGACTGGTATTTCAATATATAAGATTACTAGCATAGAAAACCCGTGTATTACACGGGTTAAATAATATAAAATATAATTCATTAATGTTAAAAGATATTAATTATTTAATAATTATAAAATTATATTTAGGATAAGATATAATTGATGTATTTATATTGTTTATTAAATTTCAATAACTTGGTAAATTATTGTATAAGAAATATTATATATTTTTTTTAAAATTTAGTTATTAAAATTAATATTATTCATTAAGAGAAAGAGGCGGGAAAAACATTTTCATATTTAACTAGAACGCGTCATGTGTCTCTTAAAAATATTCCTTTATTAGAGTAGGTAGATGGTTAAAGTATTGAGCCTATGAGCCCGAGCTGATTACATGGAAACTCAAACTAAGCCAATGGGCCTGGCCTGTTGGCTCAAATCTCCTGAATTCTGATATATTCCAATAATTGTGTCTGGGTCATATTGCAGAGTTGAACTCACCTAGATCTTGGTTTTTTATGTGGGTCCATGCAGGTAACGAAGATGACGCGCTCCAATCAACTAGATCATCGGGAGAGTATCCACTCGCGGTAATAGGGAACTCAAGCTTCTCGACAACATGGGCTTTTGAATCAGAAGAAAATCTGCAACAAATTAGTGTATCGGGCAGTTTTCAAACAGTGGAGAGTATCAATGTCGAGATGAACCCACCAATAAGAAGACGACGTGTGACATTTGCTGTTGATGATTGTAATGATTCTGATGAACCAGAAGCCCTGCAAATGAGGGAAGAACTTCAAGATCTATTGGATGCCCAACAAAGTGGGACCGCGTTCATACTTGGTCACTCGCATGTGAAAGCAAAACAGGGTTCGTCTGTTTGGAAGTGGTTAGCAGTTGATGTCGGGTATAATTTTCTGCGGCGGAATTGTCGCGGACCGGATGTTGTGTTGAAGGTGCCTCCTGCGTCTTTGTTAGAAGTTGGTATGGTTTATGTTGTATAGAACTAACAGAGTTGATGTGAAACTATGTAACTAGCTGCTGTGTTCATTTTAGTACATGGTTGTCCATTTCGTTGGTGCTATAAGAGCCAAATTACTAAATATCCAAATTTAAAAATAAAAATAATTAAATTATAAAAATAAGTAAATAATATTAATAATTAATTAATAATAATGTTTGAAATAATAATAGTTATCAAATAATAAAAATTATATAATACTAATAACAATTGAATAATGATTAATAATTGATTTTTTTTTTGTCTTGTGTTCACATTTTTTGATACTATTTTTTAACAATTGTGACCTTTGTTGTTTTTCTTCTATTGATTTTTGACATTTTACGCTTCGTATTTCTTGCAATTGATGTTTGCTTCTGTGACAATTTGATTTATTGTTTAAAAACAGATTAATAGCCGTTGTGGTTTGGCTTTTAATTTGTGTTTTAGTATTTGTAATATTATCATTGTCATGATAGAATCCTCAAATTAACAGAGCATTAAGACATTTTTTTGACAAAATTTTAATTGAATATAATGTTTTTGTTCTGTTCAATACTGGTTATAGTACCAACATGCGGGGTAAGCTACTAAGGTCTAGGCCCTAGTTGGCTAGTTTTGTTACAAGGAGCAGTGTCACTATATCAACTTGTACACCGTCTATTAGAACTTGCATTCAGCTTGTGAAGAATTCTTCAAACTAAACTGTGAAAGCTCGGTTACTTACATATTATGCATTAAGATTTGTACGGTATCTTGTATTTTGTAAAGGTATATGGGCTAAAACAGATTGTTTGAAAGATAATTCAGTCAACTTTCTCTTCAAAATTTTATTAATAACATATTTAAGTCATGGAAAACTGAATTTATAAAAAGAAAGAATGCAACTGTGCAAATAATGTATTATTTATATAAATTATAATAATTTCATTTCATATATAATATATAATGTATAAAAAAAATATAAAGGTTGATTATGGCTATAACTCAAATACAAAACCCGGTTATATAGGAAAAATCAGGATCTTAGAAACAGTAACATATAAAAACAACTAAAACATAGAACAAACGAATAAACAGAACATACCAAATGGAATTTGGCTATTCAAAAGAGTATATGGGTAAGTCAAAGACAAATTTTATCTCTATTCTAATATAATACCAAGACTACTCAGCTTAAATACGCTCATTACTTTTATTTGCTTATTTTTACAATTTATGTTATATCTACATGTATGGTATGCCTTTTTCTTTTCTTTTTTTTTATACATAAGAACTAGCGTAATCATAAATATACAAACGAATAATATAACACATGTACAAATACACGTAATAATATTAGACTAAAATAGATGGAATACAATAAAGAGCAAAAGAAGTATATCATATGTCTATTTACATCACATAATCAGAGTAAATAAAATAGATATTAAACAAGCACCTTACATATAATATGCTATCTAACATTTATTTTATAAAACTCTAAAAAATCAATGTGGACGCTTCACTCTCCAAAAACCACCAAATGAATTCAGATGTACAATTCTGAAATGTACAAGTATATTGTCGTATAAGAGGATAAGCAAATTCTTTTTTTGTTTTTTATTTTTTATTTTTTTTTGAACGGAATAGGATAAGCAAAATTAATCCTCTAATTTGAAGAGTCAGACAAAGGGCCACGTAGCATCTCACAAACCATATAATATTTACGTGACACGTGGCAACTTTCCAATGGTCATACTCACCATGAAAACATAACCACCAGAAATCTCCACTCACACCACCTCCACCCAAAATATTATTCGATACAAAAAATAAAAAACATTAAAATCTTCACCAAATTTTATATTCATATTTGATACGTTAGTTATTAGTTTTAACTTTCATAACTATTTTTAACAAGTTAAATGACAACTTTGAAATTTATATGGATATATTATCTTTTGAACAACAAAATCTTTATTTTAAGACACCATCAAAAGTTCGATTTTTTTTTTTGATAAAGAACACAACATCAAAACACCTTTTATCACATTAGATTTCTTTATCCTAATCAATAAAACGCATGCAATTTTTTCAAAACATTTACGTATTAGTTTTCTCTTATCTTTCTATTATTAAATGGTTTATCATATATTAAATAATAATATTATTATTAAATATTATTTCTACCTTTTTCAAATTAAAAAATATGTTTCTAAATTTATTAAAAAATATCTTTTATTATAAACAACACTTAAAAAAAACAAATTATTGTAAAATATCTTTGTAAAATACAAAATTTTATGACAAAAAATATTTAAAATTATGTTTTTAAAAAATAAAAGTTCTATTAAATCAATTTTTTTTACAAATATAAGCTTTAAAATACTAAAATAATTAAAAATAAAAGTTTTTAAACGAAGAGATATTTGTAAAAAAACACAATTTTTTTCAAAAAAAAATTGTTTAAAACGAAACCCTTAAAAAGTTTTTTTTAATATAAGAAATTGAAAAAAAAAATAATGTTCTTTTATTATTTAATATACTTAGTTACAGGTATTTTCAATCATAATTTTTCTCAAAATATTTTTTTAACTCTTAAATCTTATTATTAAATATTTAATTTTTCTATGTATAACTCATCATAGCCTATATTTTTGTAAAAAGTGACTTTTTTTAAAACAAATAATTGAAAAGAAAATTTTAAAAAACAAACTCCTAAAAAGAGATTTTTAAAAACTAATATTATAATTTATTAATTAAGATATTAACTTCTACGTATTTCTATCATATTTTATCTTAAAAAATGTTTTATAATTCTAATTTTTTATTCTAAGTATTTAATATCTTTTTATTTAACTAGTGTAATACACATGTTACTACATGGTATTCTATATCTACTTGTTTCTTGAAACATAAAACGGTTATGTAATCTGTACTTCAAAACATAAGACGATTATTTGACCATTTCTATTTGATATATATATTTTTTTTAATTTTTATATTCAAAATTAGCCATGTACTAAACATTAACACGTAATAAGTATTCACTGGTGTTATAAATCTAACTTTTCATGATGTATATCATCAACCAGTTGGACAGAAATTAAAGTATAAAAAGGGCATTTTTGTGTGTGAATCTGGTTTATAACTCAAAGAGTAAAAGCATAGGCATATGGGGATGGGGCTAAGGGCTGTTCCCATATCACCTGCTTTCTCTGCTTCCAACTTCACCTTGTCAAAAAAGACCCTCACCATACCCAATTCTTATTACAGATTTAAAATTGTTTCAGCAAAAACAGAAAAAGGTTACAAAGATGATGATGATGATGATGAACAGCAAAAGCCCAAAAAAAGAAAACAAAATCTGTTTGAAAGTGTTACAGAAGCTCTGGATTTTGCTCAAGTTAGATCTGCTGAAGATGCACAGCTTCTCGAAGATGCTCGGTCTGCAACTAAATCTGGAGACAGGATGAGCAGGGAACAGGTAATAATAATGTAATATAGAAGAAGTCAGATAGCCGGATTGGTTCAATTGAAAAAAAAACAGAAAAAATTAAACTGATAATCTTTTCTCTATTTTTGTTTCAAACAAGGTTGTTAAATTCCTTCAATTGGGTTGTTTGTGAACCGATACAATGACTTTTGGTTCAGTCATGGGTTGTAGTTGTATTTGGCCTAATTGGGTGGATCAAATCGAATCGGGTTGGTAATCATGAGAATGAATATGTTAGAGGATAACTTAGAGGTGCACAAACCGGTTGAAAACCGGTTTTGGAATAACCGGTCAAAGTCTAGAAACCAGTTTTTATCAATAATCGGTTCGGTTAATAACCGGTTTTCAACCTCTAAAACCGAAACCGGTTAACCGACCGGTTAACAGCAAAATAACCGGTTTTTTACTAAGATGGGTCGGTTAACCGGTTTGGTCTCTTGAAACCTCAAACCGGTCCTAAACCGCCGGTTTTTTCAAAAAACTATAACCGATACGAATAACTGGTTTAAAAACCAGTTTCTAACCGGTTACAAACCAGTTCCGGTTCGGTTAACCGGTTTTTTTGTGCATCTCTATATCCTCCTGTCAGTTAACAAGATCAGATAAAACGCAGCTTGTACTTGTTGGGTAGATGGTAGTGGATTTTAACTTGTAAAAAAATATGGTTTGTGTTTGTAGTACGGGGCTCTTAGGAGGAAGATTGGAGGGACTTACAAAGATTTCTTCAAATCATATGTTGAAGGTAAGGTACCATATACTTTTAGGAACATGAATAAGAATTACGAATTTACCCTTGTAATGGTTTTTTATTTTGTTTTAGTGGATGGTGAATACGTTGAAGAAGGGTGGGTAGATAAGACATGTAAAGTGTGCAAGAAAGACACAAGGGGTGAACCAAGACAAGTGGACAAGGCTGGTAGATATGTTCATGTGGCATGTTTGGACAAGGCTAAATCTGGAAATTTTTTTACTAGGCTTTTTTCTGGTTAAAGAAATACATATATTTACATTTCATTTTTTTTTTTGTTGGAAAACCTATAAAATACATTTTTAAAATGCATCATCGAGTGAATTTTAATCCGAAGAAAGTTTCGCATCGTTTCGTTAAGCCCTTAATTGTGTGTTTAATGGTGCAGTCTGATTTGTCAAGGGTGTATTGATCCTTCTGTTAGTAAGATCTTTTTATTAATAGACTATATAACATGACAACTAGTCGATGGAGTTATGGAGTGGTTGTTATTTTTTTTTAAAAATACAATTTGTTAAGGTTGGTTTGACTTGAAATTAGAATGATAACATATCAGTATCCAAAGACCAATAGAAAATATGATTTTTTTTTTCAACTAGCTAAATTTCCATACTGTTCAATTTAATTAAATAGATGATTTACATATTAAAATATGATTTACTTCTTTTGTTATAGTTAACAGAATCCCACATTGGTCAAGTGGGATTTGTTTCAGGTTGAAAAGGAGAAAGAAGGATCAATTGATTGTCTAGCGGCCAAAGGTTTGGAGTCGAATAGTTTCCTATGTTTAGAGATGGCAATGGGCCGGGTTTGAGTAATCTCAGTCACATACCTGTTTATAAAAGTATGTCCCATACCCGTCCCAAAACCCATCGGGTATCTATCGGGTATTTACCCGTCGGGTATCGGGCATCCCAGCGGGTTTCGGGCATCCCAGCGGGTTTCGGGTATCCCGGCGGGTTTAGCAAAACATACTCGTTGAGAATAACTGGCTTAAAAAACGTCGGGTATCGGGTAAATAATAATAAATTTATTTTTTTTATAACCAAAAACTATATGTTAAATATGCCAAGAACAAACTATTAATATATCAAGTAGCATGAAATTTCAAAATGTCATTAGTTGATTACCATCGTTTATAATAAACCAAAAAATAGCAATCATTAACAAAATGGTTCAAAAAAAATATTGCAATTGCCACAAAAAAAGATATAAAAAAAACAATTTCTATAAACAATTTCTAAAGTTCAAAACGAAGAAAAAAGAAACAAATTCTATCTATTTCAAATATATTTAAATGGGCATTTATAATCGTGTAAACGGGTATATATAATCGGGTAATCGGGACCGGGTAAACAGGTATATGAACAAATCCCAAGCCCGTCCCATACCCGCGAAAATTTGAAAAATTAATCCCAAACCCGGCCCAATACCCATCGAGTTTGGGAATACCCGTCCCATATGTAGCGGGTTTTGGGTAAACCCGTCGGGTGCGGGTTTTTTTCCATCCCTACCTATGTTAAAAAAACAGTGTTTAAACTTTCATAAATTCATTTATTTTGATAATAATTATCTGAATATGACTTGAAATAATAATAGTTTATCAATCATAGAGTATATGTCACATACATGTCCCTAAACGCTTGATTGAATCTTTAAGACATTTAATATAAGTATTAGAGGATATTTAGCTTTGACTGAACAACTAAAACAAGATTAATAGCATGAAAATGTTGGGAATTAAAAGAGGCTAACAAATTAACATAACAATCATACCGTAATACAAAATATATTTAAAATACATAGTATTATTATATAAAAATCTTACAATTTTATTATGAAATAAATATAATTATTTTGAAATTTAAATATCTCTTGCAAGAATCATTTCTCATTGAGAAAGTTTATGACATCTTTCATTGAAGGCTTAACATGTCTTTTTAATGGCTTAAGAGAAAAGAATCTTAGTTACATGTGATAAAACAAAAGTAAGTTAACCATTTTTATAAAAACTATACCTAGAAAAATGGGCGGGTTGGGATGGGTAACGGGTCAAAACGGGTGCGGGTCAATAAGGGTTTTAAGTAAAATCTGTTTGGGTTTAAATGGGTCGTTTTGAAAAAAATCAATTTCGCTTAAGTTAAAATAAATTGTAACTAAACAAATAGTTTATTTGAATACTTTTTAATGATTTTCTCATTAAATATATTATTGATCATTCTTACCCATTAAAATACACTATGTTCACATGGTTTTTAAGTTGCTCATCTTGACCCGTTTTGTGTTGAGTTGTTACCCATCTCAACCCATACTATGTTATAATGTTACTCATTTCAACTCAAAATTCAATAATTGTTTACTCATTTCTATCCATCTATCTTTCTTTGAGTCAAGATTGCCATGTATAATAAAAACTCGCATAAAGTGATTGAGTCAAACAAGGCTTTTGAAAAATTCTCAATTTTGTTACAATCTTTGGAAAATAAAGAACAAAAGTGGACAAGACCTCACATAACATTCAAATGACAAAACATATGGTTATGGGTGTCGAAAATACTCGAAACTGACCCGCGCCCAAATAAGCTTGATAGGGTTTGGTTATTTGGGTCAAATATTAGTTTGGTTATTCGGGTCAACCTGATTAATCAAAGTGTTAATCGGGTCGGGTTTCGTGTATATTTTTAAAAATTAGTCGGGTTTCGATTTAACCCGATTAAGGATAACTATTAATTATATATATATATATATATATATATAGGGGAAGGTTCCATTGTTAACCCTTCCTTATAGCGTTAACCGCTTAACCCTAGCGTTTTTTGTCCGAATCTTAGTTTTTTTTTCATGGTTTTTATTATACATAAATAGGGGGGTTTCTTTTTTGTGTTTTTGCTAATTCATCACCGTTTAGAAGTTATAGTAAGTGTAAGTTACTTACACTTACTTACATTTACTTACATCAGATAGGGATTGTAAGTAAGTGTAAGTAACTTACACTTACTATAACTTCTAAACGGTGATGAATTAGCAAAAACACAAAAAAGAAACCCCCCTATTTACGTATAATAAAAACCATGAAAAAAAAAAACTAAGATTCGGGCAAAAAACGCTAAGGTTAAGCGGTTAACGCTATAAGGAAGGGTTAACATTTGATCCTTCCCCTATATATATATATACACTAATTATAAATATACAACATTTTTGACTTTTTACCAAAATATTTAATTACATTAACTACATATGACTATAACAATCAAATTATATATGGTTTAACACATTTTTCATTGAATCATATGTTTGAAACATGAATTATTTTTAGCAATTTAATATTTTTAGTCTAGATAATAGCAAATAAATATTAACCCGACGACCCGAATAACCAGTGACCAGACTAACCCGAACATTATTCAGGTCAGGTTGTGTGTCAATATTTTTTAAGGAAAAACCCGACTATCCTTGCCCGATTAATCAGAAATCCAATCGGGTTGACTCGATCAACACTCCTACTCATTGACACTTGAAGCGATCGGAGGATTGATCGTCATGCAAGCAACATATACCTTCTATTTTTGCACAACATTTCTTCTTACCCCCCTTTTTCTCTAATACTTACATATACATATGTAAAACATATGTCTTGATTTTTCTTCAAGCATCAAATTGAAGAGGAGATCAGTATGAAAGTTGAGCAAAGTAAACATTCTACAATTTTTATCATTCATTCTTGTGATATTGTGAAGAGTTTACTAGTGTTGTTCTAGTGATCTGTTCATTTGGTTGTAATTAAGAAACACTATCTTGACATAGTGTAGATTGTAACACTATCTTGATATAATGTTGTTGGGATTCACTATGTTGATATAATAAATGTTTAAAGATTAGTAAAGACACACCATCATGACAGTGTGCTTTCAAAAGGTGATCACTAACTTTGTTTTGTGAAACATTGCACATTTAAGGAAATTACTAGTGGAGAAACTCCCGGTTAGAGTTGCAGAAAGAGTTTTACAAACAAGATTCACATCTTAATCTAAGGAACTTTAAAGAAAACCCATTCAAAACAAGATTCACATCTTAATCTAAGTAACTTTAAAGAAAACCCATTCAACCTTCCTCCTCCTCTCTAGTTTTCTACATCCTCAATTATAAAGTTTGACGACAAATGGATTATCCCCATTATATTGTTTGAAAAAAAGGGTGGGTAATGGTAATGGTAATGGTAATGAAAATAACAATTTCCTTTGGCATGATGTTTGTGTGGGGATACATCGCTTCAGTTTAGGTGTAGATTGTATAACCTTGCCATGGAAAAATGTGTCTAGTGTTGGATAGAAGAAATATAGATGGGTGGACTTGGTGTTGGAGGCATGACTTTAGAGATTGCATTAGCGGATCGAGAATTTTTTTTTTATTGGGGGCGAAAATTTTTAAGTTTGTTTGATTATCATTATATAATTATTTTTCCTATTATGTTCAAGTTGGGTGGATCTAATCAGGTCGGGCCATGTTAATAAAAAACAATCAAACTAAATTTCTTAAACAAAAGAATAATAAAAATACAATACATATAAAGCCGTTCTCTAGCTTATGAAGTTTTATTTTTAAATTTTTTTCAAAAATAGCATATAAGAAGCCTTTTTAAAGTAACCTTTTTCTTCTCAAAACAAATATAAATATCCCTTGAATTCTCATCACCAATCAGATTACGCAAATCTGACTTCAAGTATTATGTTAATATGTTATTAAAATTAACAATGAAGTTGTATAAAATAGGCCAGTGATGGCTTAGCCTATTAAAATTAATACTGAACTTGATTTTAAATTATTAATCGAGTTTTTTCAACTTTGTTTTATTAGCTAAAACTTAACTTGAAAAGTTAAGGGGGAACTTTAACATATTGCTAAAAATATTTTTTTACAAGGTAGACGGCTGCCCTCTTCTTCACTAAACGGGTATGCCACATTTAGTGAGGACTCAGTTTATGGATCTATATATCTCAGCTTCTTGAGGGTGTATCTATTATTTGGGTGATTTTCCGGATACACTGGTTTGGGATGAAATGTTAGTATATTGTTCATGAGTTGAGGAAGCATAACGCCGATATGACGGAATAAGTTCATTCATAAGCAAAAAAGGTAAATATTCTGGCATGGAGGATTATAAAAATTCAGCTTCCAACTCAAAACAATCTTATTAATCAATGCAGACACAAAATCTTACTAAAACATCTAAAACCTAATATTATTATTATTTTTGATAATAGAGAGTGGTTTACAGATTGTGCATAACATCGATTGAATTAAGTGGTTGTTTGGTTGGGTCTGAACCTGAACTATTTAGATTCAGACTGTTTGTTTGGGACGTCTGAACGAAAAAAAACATCTGAATCAAAATTTTTCTAAATTTTGGTTTTTGAACATTTCATTTTGAAAAATTATTTATTTTTTGACGACTTTTTTTTATAAAAATATAGGCAATTATTATCATGTGTACATTATTAGACAAATTGAAAAAATTAAATATTTAGCAATAACGACTTATTAATTGTGAATCAAAATTTTGAGACTGAATCACATATAAATAAACATTATAAATAATAAATAATAATATTATTTTTTCTAAAAATTGTTTTTTAAAGAGCTTTTTAACAAATATTTAATTAAAAAAACTGTTTTCAGAAATGTTATTTTTTCATAAAAAGCTAAAGTTGATACCTTGTATATAATACTGGTTGAATAAAAAAGTTAGATAGTTACCGATAAAAAATACAAAGAATAAAATGATATTTTGAAATAAAATATTATTATATTACATATAACTAAAAAAATTAACTAAAAAAAATAATACTATTTTCTACTTTTTATTTTTATATAAAAGTTTTTTGATAACAGTTTTTTATTAATAAAAGTATAAAGATGAATAAAAGATACACAAACGTTATGGTAATGTGAATAAGGGATATGTTAAATTGAGAACAAAGGATATTTAAAAATAAACATTCATTTCTAGCTTCAAATTTAAATAATATAAAAGCAACTTAATTTATTTTAAATCAAAATTACTTTTACATTTTCTTAAAAGGGGTAAGTTTATATAAATGTAACAAACTTTTAGCTTTTTTCCAATTATGTCATTGATACTATCTTTTTGTTCCGATTAAGTCATTCATATATTTTTAAAGTTATAATTAGGTCACTTACTTTTAATTTTGTTTCAATTAGGTCACTCATATTATAAGTAAAATGTTTGTGATTAAAACACTATTTTAAAGTAAAAGTGACCTAGTCGAAACAAAAAAATATGAATAACTTAATCGGAACAAAAAGTATGAGTGACTTAATCGGAATAAAAAAAAGTATGAGTGACCTAAGTGGAACAAAGCTGAAAGTTGGTTACATTTATATGACATTTCCCTTTTTTAAATGTTATTTTTTTTTAATTTTCTAAAACTTTCAGTTCTTATTTAAAGATATTCCTATACTAATAATTGATTTCAAATAATATCACATGACATTTCTCTTATTTTTTTTCAAAAATAAATGTTTATTTTTACATTTAATTTAAATCACAATTAATATTATTAATTATATACATTGTTTACACAAATATTATAAATTAATACTAATAATATAATAATATGATAATAAATATCGTCTATATGCACATATTAAGAACATTTATTATAATTTTTAATATTAAAAACATATAACTAATATAATTATTTTAATTATGTAAATTTATAAAGACATAAAAAAAATTAAATTATTTTTATTTACCAACCCGTGTAACCTGCTATTGTATATAAACTAGGTTAGTTCCCGTATATTACACGGATTAGATAAAAAAATATAATGAATAATTATCAATGAAAATTTAGAAAATATAAGAAGATTTTTAATATAAAACAGAATTACAATTTCGTATTATTTAATATTTTAAGTATTATAATAATATTATTATTTCTTTAAACAACTTTTTTTATAATTCGTTTCTCATTAAACATTGTGTTCAAATAATTGTTTTTAAAAATTTTATAATTTATAATAATTTTTTTTAAAAAGTGTGTTTTTAATATTAATATATTTTTATGTATTAAAAAATCTGTTTTATTTTTAAAATGCATAAAAATTATATTTAGTATTTAATATTATTATTTAATGTTAAATGTATTTAATAGGGAAGAGAAGCGGGAAATAAATATTGAAATGCTCTAGAATCATGCCATGTGGCACTAAAACCTTTATTTATTATTATAGGTAGATATATAAAAAAAAGCTGACGTTAATGACTGAAATTCGCGGGAATCCACGTATGCTAACCCTTTGGCGGGAAAGCAGCCTCCTTAAGTGTTAGCGCGGGAAGCCACTGAACGAACGAGTCACAGATCGAGTGCCGTTTGTGAGAGAAGATCTGGAGATGGTGGGACGTCCATACGATTGCTTGACGAACCCTCTTGGGGCCGTCCGATTCACCTTCGAGAAGGCGGTATCTTCCGGTTCAGATCCGGCGTCGTTTGACCGCCATGATTGGGGCGTCGCCGATCTCTTCCGTGAATTTCTTTTCGACAACGGCGGCCTAACTCAGGTACATACGATTCTAGGTTTATGAATTTGAGAAACTTTTATAAGGGATTTATAAGTTATTCTACGACACGCATCATCTTGTTCGATTACAGGATTAGGGTTTTCTGTAGTTTGATTGCTGAAAAGATAAACTTTGATCATTAGATTAAATTGTGTTGATTGCTGAAAATCGCCAACCTAATTGTCTTGGGAAGAAAACCATGGTCTAGAGACTCTTTGGGGATTTCAATTACTCTATCAATCTTGTTAATTGATTTTAAAATTTTGTTGATTGATTAAATATCTAATCATCATTTGATCCATATCTAGGTTCCGATGCTAACTCCTTCAACAGTTAAACGGGTTCAACCAAACTCTTTAGTTCGTTTTCGTGGAATGATACAAGATATGCTGGGTAATGAATTTTATGTTGGTGCTTACAAGGTATGTTTTTGCCTCAAGTTAATCTCTGAACAAGATCTTGAACATGTTTCTTAGTTTTTATTTTTTTTTATTATTAATTTTTTGTTTATTATTTGAAGAACAAAGATACATGGAATACCAACAAGTTTGCAGATGTTGCTCAGTTTTCCATGGGCCCTTCTTCTGTTATGCGTGTATGGGAGCGTCGGTTACTTTACTGCATTCCTGTGAGTTTAATTATTAACTTTTTTAATAAAGACTTGTTAAAATTTGTATGCACTTGCTTATATGATTGTTATGAAATCAAATATATAAATTATTTACTCTATAATTTCTTCTTTCTTTATAGGTCCCTGGTCAGAATTCATGGGCAGATGCTACTTCTGATGATGTGGTAAATACATACACCATACAACCGAACCGAGAGAAGCGACAGAGAGATGCCTGCTTTGTTTCAGAGGAGGTGGAAATGCAAGTATGTTTGGTGTTTATGTTAATCATATTGTATATTCATGGTTTTTAATGATCATTATGCAAAGTTTAAAGCTTTACAAGTTTGACATAAATTTGGTCAATGACAGGACACAACTGATGAGATTTTGGATTCTCCAAGCGTAAAGAAGATGGTGAGATAATAGTCTTGTTTTTATTTATTGTTTTGATTAGTTTGTGATGATATAATTTGGTTTTAATTTTTTTTAACCCAAAATTGTTTAAATTCTTTTTAAATTAACTGGTTATAAATACTTGTTCTTAACAGCGAGAAGGTGAATCTCTTGCACTGGAGAACATGACCGAAGATGCAAATTGTGGGATGGTTATGGTGCCTGATTTTGATAGAAATAATTTTCCCTGTTTAGTCAAGGTAATTTTTTTATAAATTTTTGAAGGCCAACGTTTTCATATGTTAATATAAATCAGAATATGCCTAAAATAATTGTTTATAATGTAGATATACGACTCTCCAGAGTCTGACTTGAAGCTAAATGATGTCTTTGAGTTTATTGGTGTTCTTACATTTGACAATGATGTTAAGAATGACAAAAATGGTCAAAGTGAGGTGGAAAATTTCTTTGACCAAGAGGAGTTAGTCAACCTACCTCCGAGCAAGGTTAACGCCTTTCTTTTTTTTTAAAAAAATGTGTAATTTTTTTTATGCTTCCTGTTTAATACGTTAGGAATATGCTCAGGTGCCACGTCTTCATTGTATTGTACACAGAAAGCTGTCACCTAATGATTTGATTTTCAAATCACCAACAATGGAGGTTGGTGTCTTTTTATATGATTTTGTTTATTCATTGCAATATTGGATACTTGAGTATTGATCCTATTTTTGTGATTCTTGCAGCCAAAACCTCATTTGATAAAAGAAATACGTCAGTCCCTTTTGCATCATCTTACAGTAGTTCTTGGTGATGATGATTTGGCAGCTAATTTTGTATTATTACACCTATTATCAAAGGTAAATGAATTGTAATTAAGAAGTTTAATTAATATACACAAGTGTGCACACGTTTAAGACTTTAAGGTTAAAATTAAACAAGAGTTGTTGGTGCAGGTTCACGTAAGGGTAGACTCAATCGCAGTGGGAAAATTTTCGCTTAATCTCACTGGTTTTGACAAATCAAGTATATCGGTGTTTGGTAATCGTATTAATGATGCAGTAAAAAACCTTTTACCTTTCAGTCAATGTATTCCCCTCACAGTGGAATTTCTCAATACTGCTTCACTTGCCCCATTGAAAGATTACCAAACTAACAGGTAACATAGACGTGCTTAAGATATTCATGCTTTCATTAGTTTTCTGTCATTATAATTAACATTTTTGTGGTGTCAATTTTGTAGACTCGTGCCTGGAGTTCTTCAGTGTGCAGAGGGTTCACATTTTACCATAGACGAGACACAGTTACAATCAGGGACTTTAAACAGTAATGGCATTGAAAACACACGGGTGCTTAAGGATTTAATGGAATTCCAAAAGGTGTGTTTTTTAATTATTTATAAACCTTGTTTTGTAAGATTTGATCTTATGGTTTTGTTTTGTTGTCAGGTGGAATATGATTTTAAATACTACAAAATGAAGATGGATGCGGATGTTCAAATATTAATCCTTTCTGAAGGAAAATCAAACATTTTGCCTGCAGATACTGTCATCTCTTTCCATCCATCGTCAGCTGGTCCTACGGGGATCGTGGATGAACAAACGTTAAACTCTTGGAGGTGGTATTTGGCTACTGTTAGATCATTGCCACATACTATTGGGGCTGATATGCAAAAGGTACATTTGACATGATTTTAATAAATTTTATTAAAACATATTTCAAGTATTTACAATGTCCAATGATAGGTGGTAGAAGATGATATGGTTGCAGCTCGACAAGTCAATCGGAGTTTGGGGACTGAAGATTTCAACAGGTTTTTATTTCTAATCTGTTTGAATCAGTTCATTTATTACTAAATGGATCAAAATTGGTGGGGTCCAATTGTTAATGCAGGTGCTGATATTGGTTTATTTGTATGTGATTTGTAGATGGCTAACTATGGGGCGGTTAATGGGGGTGAGCTTTGGCGAGACATGCCTGTCACATGAACATTGGCAAATGGTCAAAGAAATGGAAAGGCTAAGGAAAGAAAGGCTCAAATGAGGATGGTTAGGTTTTTTTGGTTCTTGAGATTTAGCCATTTGGTTCACCTTCCTTTTGAGTCATGGCTCCATTGAATGCTAATCTTTCATGGCATTTTGAGGCCTCCATTCTTGTTTGTTACATATGTAATACAAAATTATGGACGTTTTGAAAATTGGCCCAGTATTATTACAATTGTTTTCCAATTGGGGTCTATTATCTTAACACCACGTCTCCAAGAACATCTTCTCTCTTAATGTACATTAATCTTGTCCATCACCAGACTCATTCTATCATTCAAACTATTATTAATTTGTCTGAATTAGTATCTGTTATGTATTGATGACGGTTTTGAGGTGATTAAATCGACAACAGAGTCTTCTTGCCAAGCTGCACCAGCCCACTGGTTTTCACCGTCAGTTGTCGTAACCGTCTCTGTAAAGGAAAACAGTTGCCAGACAACTATTTTAGAATGGTTTTCCTTTCACTCGTTTGCTAAACAGCCTAAACTGACCTAAAAGAACTTCAATTAAGGTGATTCAAGTGGCAATGAGTCTGTCTCGTCAAGCACCACTAGAGCCGCTTATCATTGTTACGTCTATCGACTAAAACCGAAAGTAGTCTTGCCATTTTTGTACTGTTATATTTGGGACAGTAAAAACGGAACCTCCATGCCTTTAAATCTAAGACCCAACAACTGCCTATGTGTTGTGAAGCTCGTGTATAAATTTGAGTTCAGTTGGAAGATATGTCCCTCGTTCGTTTAGCCATTTAGGGGTAAATCCTTGCAAGTGGAGTGAATATCTTTTTTCTGAAGATGTGTTTTTATCTAGGCTAGCATCTCAATTTAGAGGTGTCAATTTTTACCCATATAAAAGGAAATGAGTTGGTTTGGGTAAACAATTGTAGCATAATGGGTTGAAACGAGTAACACCATAATATTGAATGGGTTGAGATGGATAGCCGTCCTATTTGCGGTGCACGCATATAATGTATATATGTGTGGGCCCTTAAGGGGCAATAGTAAAAATGCACTAATTTTAATGTTATTTTAATTATTTTGTGAAAATAACGATAAAATCATAGGGATGATCAACTTTAAACGATAACTTTGAGCTGGGGACTCTTTCGGAGCAGCCTCTCTATCTCAATTGGAATAGGGGTAAGGTTTGTATTTATCATTCTTCTCAAACCCTACTGAAAAGTGTGAATATACTGGGTAAGGTTGTTGTTGAGATGAGTAACACTTAAACATAATACGGGTCAAGATGGTAACCAAAAATCTATGTAAATGCAATTAATTCAAATATTTAATAACATATTTGATGAGAAATCACTAAAAAATATCCAAATGTACTTTTTGTTTACTTATTAACACATCTTAAGTTAAATTAAAATGATGTTTCTTAAGAACAATTCATTTAGATTCGAACTGATTTTGATTAAAACCTGTTCTGACCAGCACCCATCCTGACCTGAACCCGTTCTGACCCGTTACCCAACCTGACCCAATCCACCTATTTTGCCAGGCATAATCTCATGTGATGAAAACAAAACCATGAGTTTCTGGATACAAAATTTATACAAGGCTAGTGGATAATATCTTGGCATGGTTTGCTAGAGCTCCTATAGATGGTATTATAGCCATGTTGTCAGACTGATAGCCATTGAGGGTGACGGGTTTCATATGGGGTGGATTGTAATATCACGTCGATTGAGGAAAATAATGAAAACTTTTTTATAAAGGGGTGAATATATTCTCTACCAAATCACATTTTACTTGGGCAAACAATTTTAAGAATGAAAGCAAAACTGGATAAACAATCCATCAAGGCAAAATGGACAATATGGTAGAACTTTGTGTTTTAATCGTTTCTGGTGCATTCTTGCTCCTTGTTTTTCCATTGTTCCCCTGAACTTGCAAATTGCATGAAAAGACCTAGACTTTGAAACGTTTAATCAAGCTTTGCTTAAATTATCTATTTGATCGATACTTTGATGTGGTACCCACTTTGGCATCCTGTTAGGACTTCTACGAATATCGTTGGAAGAACCGAGTGGCCGTGGCCAGCGAATACTAAACCGAGCGCTGCCTGACAATGTGAGTGGCAACCACAAGAAGGAAACAATTCCGGCCTTGAGGACAAGGACGTTTTCAAGCACTGGTAGTAAGAACTAAGAAGAGAGAACAAGAATAATAAAAAGAATAAGAACTCACTTATATGTTGAATAATAATAATAATAATAAGCCGATCGTGCAATAAAAAACAAGACCTGTTGTTTCTTGATAACAATCCACACGTCATTAAGCAATAATAATAGTAAGCCAACGAAAGCAACAAATAATTAAGTATCATTTGAGTGGGTCAGATTTTAAGAAATTAATAGAAAAACGAAAAAAATATATGTATATATCTGCTAAATTTTTCTTCTTAATTCTCAAATGAATCATACACCATTTAAACACAAAATAATTTCCAGAAATTAGAAAAAAAATGAGATGTGGAGCAACAAAAGGACACTTGTAATGTTATTACACTAATCAAGCAAGAAAGATTTGAGTTACATAAGATTTTTTATAACTTTTTAAACAAACTACAAGTCACCCCTAATGGTTGTATTGCTATGGATCTGAGAATCACTACTTTCCAGTTACATCCATGCAAGATGTTTAATATACAAGAATTGATATCAAACATGATAAAACTGTAAAAAGATTCCACCTTTTTAACTTTACAAAGATTTACAACAAGAATACAAGTAGAATTAAAAGATGGTGTCAATAGTAAGTCTCCTTCTTGGTGGTGTTTTCTCTACAACTTGCTTCTGTAGCTCCATGAAAGTCGAACCCTTGTGCGCAAAGAGTCTTCGGAGATTAATAACTGATAATTCGTTAAAACCACCGACAGCAAGATCAGCTTGCACCAGATCATACCTGCACAATATGATTCCAGTCATTAATCTTTAATTACTTTAATCATAAATTATTTTAATAGGTTTAATGTTCATTAAGTTCTTACGCTGGATGTGCACCGATAAGTGCAACCGCCATCATAGTGCAGTTGTGCGCGGCAGTTATACCGCGAGGATCATCTTCAAACACCACACATTTGGATGGTTTTCGATCCAACTGTAAAAGAAATTTCAACGTTTGTCAACTACCTAAGACATCTTTTAAGGGTGTATAAATTTGCATTTTGAAATTAAATGTTTGGGTCAATAAAATGTTTTTTAATTATCACATAATTATGGGTCAGAAACATTTTGGTATAATTTTTATATACAACTGTTGATTTGGAGGGCAAAATAAATACTTCATCTTTTTTAAGTGACTTGTATTCCGATGTGAGTATGTGACTAACATCATTTTTTCACAAGAAAATTATTGGTAGAACATCTATTTGTTGCTCGCATTGCCAATACTACCCTCATTTTTGTTGAAGATTTTAATTTAAGATGCAAAAACTATGAGATGCATTAAAGTTATTCATGTTTGATATTTGTACTAACAGTTACCAAAAGGCATTGAGAAGAAACTTACTTTTACTGCTGCAGAGAGTAATCTATGAGCCATGGAATCCATGCCATCTTCCTCAGTTACTATTGCCTACAGTGCAAAGACATGGGTATTTTGGTCATTTAAATTTATCAACAGTTCATGAGACAATTAGATGACAAGACACTAAATCTTCAGAAATTATATTAGAATATGATTACCACAATCCTATATGATAAGTAAGCAGCCAATCCATGACAATAATCTTGATAAACATTAAAATTTGGAAAACACAATCACCATGTGTTGTTTGGATTTGTGTTAATGCAAAAAAAATGTGTCTGGTACTTGGCTTAGCTCCCGTTTTGTGCCGGGATCAGGAAGGGGTCAGATCGCTTCACGATCTGATGCACACAACCTTACTCTAGACATTTGTGTAAGAGGCTATTTCTCACGACTTGGACCCATGACCTTAAGGTTACAAAGAAACAATCTTACTAGTTGTTTGTTCCAAGGCCCACCCTCATTTGTGTTAATGGAACTAATTATTGCAATTTGAAGTCTCAAAAACCAGTTTTTAGTGTTCCAATGTTTAAATAAACCCTATCTGCTCTGACTTCGTCTTATTATTCATATAACCGAATTTTGATAATCAGCTTCATATCAGCTGTAAAAAACCTATAACTAGAAAAAAACTCACCAATTGTTGAAGGTTCAAGTTCCATCCATAGTTGTCAAAGGCGCAAGACGCACTCAAGGCGCATAAGCCACGCCCTGAGCCTAGGCACAAGAAGCAAAAAAAGCGAGGGCTTTTTTAAACTAGGCGCATAGCATTAAGTTACTATTTTTAGAGGTTTGACATGTTTTAGGCTTAAAATTTTTTAGAAAATATATATAGCCTAACTATAAAACAATTAATAATTTAAGTTATATAGAGTCTTTAAAATATAAAAACCTTATTATGGTTGTTTTAGCCGGTTTATGGTTGGATTTTTTTGAAATTTGCCGGATTTTCCAAAATTTTACCGGATATTCGAGAATTTTGCCGGAATCTCGCCTGAAAGGCATCTGAGTGCGGCTAGGCTCCCATTAGGCGCCTTTCATGCGCCTGGCTTTTTTTTGACGCCTATGCGAGCGCTCGAGGGCTTTTCACAACTATGGTTCCATGTCATCTATCGTTGAAAGTAATCCAGATTCTCAATCCTGGTAATAATCCTGTCGATATCTTGTTATTCTTGTGTGATCTATTTTTCTTTTTAATACATAGGAAATTAGAAATCCAAACATACCCAATGAAATCCTACTCAATTGAGGAGGGTGAGACAAGGACAAACCTTACCCTATCTCAAGGATAGAGAGGTAAAACCTAGGGGCTACATAAAGTTACCAATTACCCCTTCTAATTTGAGAAATTTTAACCCCATTTCATAAGGTACCATTTTTTTAAAATACAAATCTATTTCGGTAACTTTACCTACGTAGAATTTATAAAATGCTAACACTCAAACATATGATTATTATATCACTACAAGAATCAGTAGAAGCACATCCAAACACTAGCCTTTACTATCTGTTCTATACTTTAATCATAGCTAACCATATGATTTGATTGCTTAAACATCAAATTATGCCTTTCAAGATGTACATCCAAACACCCCTAGAAAGGCTAAAAGTGCAGATCAGGTTGCAAATTGAAGCTCACACCTTACCTGAAAATACTTCATAAGTCCCATATTTTCCAATATTTCAATCATAATTCTTCTATCAAGACTTGAAACAACCGCACAAGGAATCCGGGCTGTAGATACTGCATCCAACCATTCTTTTAGACCTTCCATGGGTTCTGAAAGCTGATAAACAAAAACAAAAACACTAGTTTTGAGCAATTCATTTGTGGATATTAAAGAAACTGAATGTTGCAGCAAGTAAAAAAAGAAAAAAAGATAACCTTGAGAAGATTGTTGCTATATAACTGTGAAAGCTTTGACTTTAGTCTTTCCAATTCACATGCTTCATTCTCCCACATTAACACCTAAGAGTATAAGGTTTTAGGGACACATAGCAAACAAGTTCACAAAAAGATATAATGAAATTAAAAATGAGAAATAAAGAGCTATTTATATATATATGGTTAAAATGGAATGGAAGTTTGGATTTCAACAATTATTAAACCTTATGCAAAACATGATCAGGAGCACCATGAAGCAAAAGCCTTTGTACATCATCATCATCAGTAATTTCCTTTCCTGCAAAAATTGAAAAAAAAATGAACAAAATATTATAATTATGCACATATCGATTATAAAATCTTTTTTTGACATCTCTCAAATTTAGTTATGATATTTGTAATAGAATGTGTACCATATGCTAAGAAAAAACATATCTATGAGTAACACATGACCACATACCTTCTTCATGTGCAAGTTCTTTCCAAGCACTTAACTTCAAAGCTTGAGTACCCGCCTGATCACCATTGACAAATAAATCTAAAACCCCAGATGGAATAGTGCTAAAACTTTATAAATTAAATCAATAACAATAAAATGTTGTCATTTTAATAGATAAATAATTACATTTAACACAGTTTGCATTGTACCATACAATTATTCAAAACACTTACCACCACGTTGTCCCATGAAAAAATTAAGCCATAAGCTTCATCAGGCTTCATAGCATATCTAATTCTTTTTAAAAAACCCTCTTGTAATCTGTCATTCAAAAAATCCTGCAAACAAAACAGCCAAAATCTTTAAGGACTTAAACTTCATTAACCAAATTCACATAACAAAATATAATTTTGTCCCCTCCCTACTGAACCAAAGAGACAGAACCTGAATGTTTTCATCAAATTGGCTGATGATCAGCTTCAAGATTGTTAGAAATTAAGTACATGATTGAGAATCAAACTAAAATGGTTTGGTGTATTTATCTGTGTCCGTTTAAAAATAATTTACATGCGTGTAGACAGTAGATATAGGCAATTGTTTAACCCTAATGTTTTGATCCTAATGGGCGTAACCCTAAATTACATACTACTAAATTTAATACAGACTTCCATTTGACAAGAAACAACTTTTACTCAAAACTTTAAAAGTGGCAAAAAAATGCTTACCACATCAACTTTTAAGGGTCCATCTGGTCTGAATGTCTCGAAACCTTCACCATATTCAGCTCCAATTGCCTAAAAAAAGCAATTCATATAAGCCCCAAGATCAAAATCAAAAAACCAAAATCCCCAAATGACCCATATTTTGATAAGATTATCCCCAGAAAAAATGAAAATTTCAAGATAGGTACATATTTGATGGAAAGAAGTTACCTCTTCCAGAAAAATCTTGGTGGGTGTTAGCTGAAATCCATCAAGCGGCCCGATTTCTTCGGACCCATAACAACTCCTAGTCACGTTCTTCCGAATACGTTGTTGGTCAACGAATCTTGAACGTTGTAAGCTCTGTAAAACACCAGACCATCAGCATACGAGTATAAGAACAGACAAAAAGATCGAAAAGTTTCAAAAATTAACCGGTAATCTGAGCTTGATACGTAGATGGCTCGGAAGAAACGAAGAGGTAGTGGTTGGAATCAGCCGGAAACCAAAAGCCGATTCCATAGGTTCGATTAATTGTGAGAGTTGTTGAGGAAGAAGACGACGAACCAGTATTCTATTTGGTCACTATTTTATTGCGGTTCTATGACACGTCTGGATTTAAACCCGATTTTGCAACCGAAATAGGATTTAGGTTTGGATTTGGGTTTGATTTGGGATTTTGTATTTGGAGTTGGGTTGGTGTGATGAAGCATGAAAAGATCAACTTTTGTGGTTAGTCGAATCTTGTTTTTATTCGTATATGCTGGCTTCTTTAGTGGATGTATAAAGATTTTATAAATTTGATATATAATGTAATTGGTATTACTCTATAGTATTAATTACTCTATAGTCATGAAAAATAAATAGTAAAAATTTTGTTTTTATATTTTAGACACAAAAACATGAAAAGAAATATAATCCGTTTTATATTGTTAAGGAATAGTGAGTAGGCCCAATTCTTATTATCCATCTATTATAATGACATATGTGGTGATCATTGACTTGGTTTCACATCATAATTTTTTGATAATCTAAGCATGAATCATGTCTATGTGATTTCCAATTAACAAGTCAAGATAAACCTAGTTATTTTACTAACTTGAAACATGGAGAGATCACATTTTTCATAAAGTGTTACAACTCTTTAATTTATGTTTTAGTTTACTTAAGTTTGTTTTACATAAAACCCAAAATCCAACATTTAAGTTTATTTTCTTAAGTGCATTTAATTAGTTAAACGAAATTATATAACACTGACTACATATTCCTCGTGGATACGATACCTGACATACCCTAGCTATCTAGGTTAATTAGGTTTTTGCATGACCCCAACGACATGTCATTATTAGTCATGGTATTCATTAAAAACATGCTAATTGATAAGAACAATTATGAAACAGTCTAGTTCATATTAAACACTATCTAATCATTCCTTCATTCAAATACTAATATACCATGAATGCAAGCATAATACATCAATTACTACTTTGCAAACTTATAACCAAAACAACAATGAAACCAACAAAATGGTAAGCCAATATGCTACCGAGGACAGGAATGGCATAGTAAGCAACTCAAGTACGTCAACTATTAAATTAAAACACCACCTCACAAAAATCATGAATAAATCCTTTGCGTAGTCAAAAGCCTTAAGGCATACCCCAAGTAGGGGTGTAAACGAGCCGAGCCAATCCCGAGCTCGTTTCGAGCTCGGCTCGTTTAGACTAAATGAGGCTCGAGCTCGAGCTCGGCTCGTTAAGAGATATATTTACGAGGCTCGAGCTCGGCTCGTTAGAAAATTTCCAGGCTCGAGCTCGGCTCGGCTCGGCTCGGCTCGTTTATAGTTTTAATTATTTAATTTATTTACTTTAATTACTAATTTAATTAAATTTATAATTATATTTTCCAAATTTAACATAAAATTATTGATTTAAATATATTTATCATAATTTTATATATAAAAATACTTAATTTTATATATAAACACTTAATATAAAAAATAAAAATTATATAAACAAAAAGCTCGTTAAGGCTCGCGAGCCGGTTCGAGCTCGATAAGTAAAACTCGGGCTCGGGCTCGATAACTAAACGAGCCACATTTTTGGGCTCGAGCTCGGGCTCGGGCTCGTTAAGGCTCGGCTCATTCGAACTTTTTACCGATCCGATCCCGAGTATTTCACGAACTGCCTTGGTTCGTTTACACCCCTAACCCCAAGGTCTTGAAAAAAGGTCAAGCACAACAAAAATGCCTTTAGAAATTGTAGTCATAGACCTTAGTTGTTTTTTTTACCAAAGTCAGAGACCGTGATAACTTTGTTGTAGGCGCAAGGGTATAAAGGCATAATGCTATTTTAAGTATAAGCATTCTATTTTTTTTTTGTTATTTTAATTTTTAGTTTTGATATTTTTTGATTTGTTTTGATTTTATTTAAATGTTATACCTCGATAAATACGGAAATTAACACATACAACATAGAGGCTATATAAGTATATGCATACATGCTTCTTCATATCAACAAAATATATGTTTTTGCTTCCGTTGTTTTGCTTCTTCTTACGCATACCAACACGACAACATGTTAGTTTATTTTTTATTTTTTTCGGAAGGTTTTTGATGATTAATTATGGTCTTTAGAACTTTTAAAATGTTTGGTTTTATGGTTTTGACAATACTTTTGAAAACCTTGATATTGATTTTGAGCATTTGGTTTTTGTTGAACATTTATATTGATTTTGAACATTTGGTATTGGTATTTGATATTAACTATATTATATTAATGTAATTAATGTAGGGTCCACTTATATTAATAAAAAAAAGAAAAAACTACACCTGTAGATTTACTTTAATGTAGGCCTCAAAGTAATAAGATGTAGTTATTCGGCTAATGCAATAAACATTGATTAACAAAGGAACCACACCCTATATACACACACACACATACAACAACAACAACAACAACAACACGTACCCAGTATAATCTCACTTTGAAGGGTCTGGGGGAGAGATGAAGAAATACCTTACTCCTATCTCAATATGGTAGAGAGACTGCTTCGTGAGAGACCCACAGCTCAAAAAGTTTTCAAGCAATTTTTAAACTATATATATATATGAAAGGGCTCCTAAGAAAACTCATTTATAACCATTGATCTAATTGATCAATGGCTCTAATTAAACAATGGCATTAATGTAATTAATTAAGATTCTTATGATTTATTCTTAGTAATAAAGGGTGATATAGGAACATAACATATTTTCTCTCTTCTATTTATTTTTATAATTATTTTTCTCTCTTCTTTCATAATTACATTTAAAGAGTCAAAATTCTTTTATTTTTCAAAATATTAGTAAATATTTTTTACAACTACTATACAAGTAATCATGTTCGTACATATAATCCGATTACACATATGTTATCAATCAAAGTGTATGTGTTTGTATATATCATCTGATTACATATATGTAATCACTAAAAACAAAACAAAATGATAATTGGTGTTCAAGACAATGAACATCATTCATAAACATTTAGTAAAGTGCTTACATATATGTATGCATTTATTACATATAATTTGATTACATATATGTAATCAACAAAAAAAGAATAAATGTAACACATATAATTTGATTACAAATACGTAATCAACCAAATAAAAACAAATGTAAGCACATATCATCTTATTAAGTATATTAATCAACCAAATAGAAGTAATGTAAGCACATATTATCTGATTACATATACGTAAGCACAAGGTTTTAGAGGATCATTAATAAGAAATAAAAGACCAATAAATAAATCATAGATTCCAGTTTCAAACTTGCATAAGTCAACCTTCATGAATTTATGACATTTGAGCAAAACATTAAAAAAAGTAAACAATAAATATAAAGCAAAAAATGGGTAACAGTATAAAAGATGCATATGTAAGCATTGAGTAAAACTGCTTACATATTCATGAGAACTTTAGTTGTCACTGTGAAGAAGGGTATCATCTTGATGAGAACTTTTATTTTCCTTTTCCCCAGATTCAGCTTGTTCAGCAGGCCTACTCTGTTCAATAGATTGTTGAGTTTTTTTGGGCAATGTATTCAAAATTAAAGCCATTTGAAAATTCCCTCCCCTGGTCCAATAATTCTCCAACAATGTCATTCTCTGTTCCCCCATCCTCTACCATAAATCCATTATTTTTGTCTTTTACTACCTGCTGACCAATTGTATCTTCCTCATCTTTATCATTATTGTCCAAACTAATCTCACCATTGCTCACAACATTAGAAGCTTTAATTCTCCCAGGCCATTTTGACTGAAAAACCATCAAGGTCTTGCCTACCATACCTCATTTCTTCTCATCTAATCGAGAAGCCACCATATCAAATTGCTCCTTAACACCATTGGAATAATTAAAAAGCTTCTTCTTACTCCTTGGAGAAGAAATCCCCGTCACAAAAGTCACGTTCTTACCCCTAGCTCTCAACATAGACTTCCATTCACATGATTCTTCCTCCTCCAAACACAATGCGATTAAACCCATAATCAAAGTCCCTGTCCATGTGACAACTAGTACCTGACCGGCCGGCAAGTCCGTACGGTATGTGTACTTTCAACAGTAACTATGCGTAAATACATGTGTGTAAACAATACTTGTATTAACAGAATTCAAAATACAAGACACAGTTGTACATACTTTTGTGTAAACTTAAATACTGTAAGTACAACACACAATTGAAACATTAGTTGTGTGTATTTAAGTGAAAACCTAAGTACAGTTAACACAACAGATCATGAGAAACAACAGTATTCAAACAAGTAACAAGAACAAATCGGTTGCGATCTGATATCCATAGATGACAGGAATCAGATGGCCGACAAATCAGTGTGAAAACAATGTGATAAAAGGATGTTTAGTTGAGTCCGACAATGAGGAAATACAATTTAAAACAATATTGTAGTGTTGTTTCAGAATAACGAACTGACAGTGTGTTTGCGTGGGTGACGATTCACACAAACATATATGTGAGTTTAACGTTCTGCAACGATGACTGGGAAGTAGAAAACAAAAGTCGGAAAGCAAAACCATCGTCGTGTTCGTTCGAATGACGATTCGAACGAATACGCGCGATGGTGACGCGATCCAACGAAACGAAAACGAAACACGACACGAACGGAAATAAATTAATAAAATTAAATAAATAATGTTTTACAATTTTGAAACTCATCAAAATAATTAAAATAACAATCTTTTATTTAAACAAATAAATTACGCGTTAAATTCCGGAAACGTAACGAAAACGCAAACCGAGCAACCGAAACAAACCCGAATACCCCCGGGGTATAAAAGCACCAAATGAGGTGTTTTTCCCTCATTTGCATCAGCTCTTTCTCTCTCTAGCCTCACATTCCCGCACCCTCTCTCTCACTACAAATTCAAGCTTCAATCCACCATAACTTGCTCGTTTCTTGACGGATTTGGGCATTTTTGGTGTCCACGCGAAGCTCTCAACCTCCTCACAACAGATCTGGAGGTTTACCCAGCCAAGAACGAGGCATGGAGCTTGAAATATGACGGGAATTAGGTTTTTCATTGTTGGATTTTTGATACACACATGTTTCGCCGGTTCTTTCACCCTTCCCCTACGAATCCAACATGCCCGAGGACCTGTCTGCATGTGGTAACATCGTTGCTGTGGCTAACCCGAAGGTCCGAGAGAGAGGTGATGGGAACTCACAGGTTTGTGGGATGGGGAGGGACACAACAGCCCGAGCCGAACCTGTGAGGGGACCGGCTGAACCCTACTCAGGTGACACAAGTTAGCTGAACCCTGGGCTACGAACCATATAGCCGAACCTGTTGGGCTGTACTATACATGGACGAACCTTGAGTACACACCATCATCTCACGAACCTTCGACCTCCGACTCTCCGAACTTGCGAACCCCTGTGATGAACGAACCTCTCGACCATGGAACAACTAGGTTCGCGGGCAGACCAGCCGAACCCATGCATCAGCCGAACCCTTGAAGCATCACCGAACCTACAACTCTAACCGGCCGAACCTATATCACCATGCGAACCTACCTTCAACCTTGGACGAACGCTCGACTGGGACACGAACCTTGGGTATCATCACAATTGGCCGAACCTTTGCATGGGAAGCTCTGACTGAATCCTAGGCGAACCAATGCATGTAGCCGAACCATTAACCACAACCACCGATCCATCATTAGACTAGACCTAGCCGAACCCAACTTACCCACGAACCCCTAGTCGCCAGCGAACCTTGCTACTATACTCATACAGGCTGGCGAACCTTGGGGTTATTGGGCTTGTATACCATCGCGAGCCCTTGGCCTCATAACTACCGAACCTTATTCTCAAAACAAACCAAGGGTTCGCTGCCATATAAAATTTTCTTTTGGTTGGTCCAAGCCCAAGTATTATAGTCATATTGATCCATTTAGCCAACATTTTCTACGGCCCAAATGCAACCACTCGGCACCTATGCGATTCGGCCCAAGCAGCCCCATTTGACCGTGTTAGGCCCTAACCCATGTGACCCAAGCAAAAATGAGATGGCCCAAATCTTTAACCTTTGGCCCATATGATCTATTCGGCCATTTTGACTATTATGGCCAAGCCGGTACACCTCTCGGTCCACAAAACTCACAAAGTCTACGGTTCCTTCGGCCCAATAATGGCTCACACACAAACTCTTTAATACAAGGCTATAAACTCAGCCCAAATATTAAACATACGACCCAACGGTTTAAACATGCAATCTAAATGAAGAATCAAATGGTTAAGGAATATCATACTAACAATTTTACATTGATTTTTAACCTACTACAAAGGTGATGGACTTAAGTTCATAACACTTATGATAATGTAGTTTTAATAAGGTAACAAATGATTTCAAGTGTTAGGTCAAGGGAATTAAAGAAACATGTTAAACCGCAACAAGTAAACGGGGCTGAATAAGGACAACCGAGACTTAAGTACGATTAGCTAACCCTAAGGTTAACACATACATTCACACAAATTACAATAATTGATACTTATGAGTCAAATTCAACATGAAATAAATACAGGATCGTGAGAACAAACACAAGTACAATCAAGAGAGCGTGCATTCTTCTTTTAGGCTAAGTCAACCACTACAACAACAAGGTGAGTTCATATGCCCCTTTTCTCTAATCTTAACTGATTTTAATTCTCAGGGCTGAGAAACATACTTACTTTTATTTATTTAAAAGTTTTGCTTAACATATTGCTATTACTTTGATTTTAGATAATATTAAATTGTTTATTATCGCTTATCATTGTATGCATGTTTGTATGATCATGACATGACAGGGATAATCAGATGAACATGATAATATATCTTCATAATTCATCAACACATTAGAATAACATAGTTATAAGATTTTATCTTACAACACTCAGTTATTCTTACATGAGCAACCATTGGGATAATTCATACATAAACAAACATTGGAGACAATTACAGAGAAACATGATGACACAACAAAACATATGAATGATCAGAAGATAATGCATCTTCTAAATACCATTCAACATTATAATTAACTAAGTGTGATAAGTCAAGTACTTATAACGCTTAGTTTACAACTTAAAACAGACTATGCGATAGTATGGAGCATTTATCATCCGCCACCTGAGCGGATTAAGGGTGGCAAGACTAGTTCTTACCACGGCTTAATGGCAACATGGTGAACATATGGATCATTTAGAATGATAATCATGATAACGTATCTTCATGATAACAATATCATTCTCACATCTGTTGACATAAAGTAATAAGACAAGTTCCTATTCAACTTTGTTAACTACATTGAGAACACACGGCGGGATAGAGGTGAATCGGATGCATTGTAATCTGATTACGTGAGGATCACAATGGATTCCTTTTAGGCTCTATACGTTGCATTAAGAATACATTACAAATGGTTAATTAACACTTTTATTGATTAAAAGTGTATCAACAGTTAACCCCACAAGCAATAGAATAATACAAGAAACAGATTAAATAAATCTAATGTCCTTAATACATATAATGGTTATCAATACTTCGGTTTGATAACTACAACACTATTATTATATTATTCTATACATGATATCACAGGTGATCAACAATGAGAAGAACATATGAAATGGAGATGGAAATCAATAGTTGTGTTGCAAGTAGTGTGGAGTTCTAGTAGTGATGTGGTGGGATGTTGGCTAGGGCTTGGTTCCCTTACATATGCCCTATATATAAGCATCACTACTAGGATGATATATTACTTGTAATTATAACTATTGAGGAGCCATTGGGTGAACGGGTGAATCAAACAATATACAAGCATCATAATTAACATTGTGATTGTGCATGGGAATGAATCAAGTTTTCAATTAACATACTTATGAACTCACTAACTTAGTGTTGACTTTGTTTAAATGCATGTTTTCTCAGGTGACGAACATGTTTAGTCACCAGGATTACATGGACATAGCTAGTGGACTTTTAGAAGGCCTAGCTACTTTTGGTGTTGCATACTTTTGATTGACAATACAGCGAATCATCTTTTGTATATCTTGTATAGTGACAAGATATAAACTCATTGATTCTTTTGGATAGATTTACTTGGTTAAATTATGAACGATACATTGTAATTTAATCTTGTAATTCTATATCATTGTCGTGTTAGAATTTCTCATTTATTTATCATGTGCTATGTAAACAATCTGATCATTTCAATTATCACCCATTGATATCTCACCCCGGGAACCTTCCGCCCGAAATATAGGTCATATTACTTAAACGGTTTGGCCTAGACTATAACCTAGGGACCCTCATGTAGAGATTATCTGACATAGGACTCTATTTGCATGTGTCTTCTGCATTTGATCACTGCACTAACCGATTTTCTTTCGGTTATGATCAGAATGCTGCCGAGAAGACCACCACCTGCTATGCTGCCACCACCACCACAAGACTTGGCACCACACTCATCTACACCTTCACCTGCTGATTCTCCTACACAACCACCTCCTCCACCACCGCCTGCACATCAGTTAGATCCTGCTACCATAGCACTGGCCACTTTACTGACCAGTCAATTGAGGGATGTGATACCTGAGATGATGAACATGATTAACACTAACAACAGCAACAACATTGCCAACTCTTCGGGAAAAGGCAGCGGGAACACCCAAAACCTTCAAGACTACTCCTACAAGAACTTTATGGGATGTAAGCCGCTGAGTTTCAGTGGCAGCGAAGGAGCTGTCGGATTGATCCAATGGATCGAAAAGATGGAGACAACCCTGGAGATCAGCAACTGTCCGGAACAGTATAGGGTGAAGTATGCTGCGGGTTCATTCCACAAGCGAGCGTTAACTTGGTGGAACGCTCAAGTTCATACTAGAGGCAGGGATGAGGCTCTGTCAATGCCTTGGGATGACTTGAAGGCCATACTGCGGGCAGAGTTTTTCCCAAGGAACGAAATCAAGAAGGTTGAGACTGAATTACTCAATCTTGTTATGATTGGTGCTGGGCATCTAGCCTACACCACAAGATTTCATGAGCTGGCATCATTGGCACCAGATATAGTGCCAACTCTAGAAAAGAGAATTGAGCGGTATATCGGGGGATTACCGGCTTGTATGCAAGGTTTTATCCTTGCTGCTCATCCAACAACTATGGAAATGGCTGTTACTCTGTTATCAACAATGACAGATGTGATGGTTGCCTCTGGGGCAATCAAGAAAGAGACTGACTCAGCCAAAGCTGGAACTTCAAGGAAGTCGGATAAGAGGCCAGCTAAGAAACAAAAAGTGGTCAAGAACTTTGCTGCGACCACTCAGACACCGATGCTCAATCAACCACCACCACTGCAAATCAGAAAGCCCTACACTGGCACTGCACCTTTGTGCAACACATGCCAGTATCATCATCTACCAAACATCCCGTGCAGACACTGCACCAACTGTGGGAGGTTTGGTCATCTGGTAGCTCAATGCAGGAGCCCAAGGGCTCAGAACAGAAACAACAATGCAACCACTACTGCTGCTGCTGATAGCAGGTCCTGCTTCACTTGCGGTGAACCTGGAAACTTCTCAAGGGATTGTCCCAAGAAATATCAACCAAGGGCTCAAGCAGCAAGGGGACGAGCCTTTCAGATAGGAGCTGCTGATGCTCGACAGGATCTGAATGTGATCACGGGTACATTTCTCTTACCTGACTACTATGCATCCATATTATTTGACACTGGTGCGGATCAGAGTTTTATCTCATCCGATTTTGAATGCCATCTTAATTATGTTGAGGAATTGTTAGACTCCCCTTACAATATTGAGATAGCAAACGGCAAACAAATTACAGTCGGTACGCTACTTAGGAATTGCCCACTAACACTAGGCGATCATACATTTTCCATCGACTTGATACCGATGGAACTGGGCAGTTTCGACATTATCATCGGAATGGATTGGCTATCTCTTAACCGAGTTGAGTTCATCTGTTCCGATAAACTACTACGCATTCCAGTGGAGAACAATGAGATTTTGGATATTCGTGGAGACCAAGCGACACGCAGTGTCAAGATAATATCGTGCATGAAGGCTCGCAAGTACCTCAGAAAACAATGCATCGCATTCCTAGCTCACGTGATCGAGAAAGACAAGAAAGCAATCAAGATTCAAGACGTGCCAATTGTGAAAGACTATGCGGACGTGTTTCCGGATGATTTGCCGGGATTGCCACCCGAGAGATCGGTGCAGTTTCGAATCGATTTGTTTCCGGGAGCGACTCCTGTAGCTAAGTCTCCTTATAGACTGGCACCATCAGAAATGCAGGAGCTGTCCAATCAATTACAAGAGTTACTCGACAAAGGATTCATCCGACCAAGCTTTTCCCCGTGGGGAGCTCCAGTTCTTTTTGTTAAGAAGAAGGATGGAACCTTCAGGATGTGCATTGATTACAGAGAACTCAGCAAACTCACCATCAAGAATCGGTACCTGTTACCGAGGATTGATGATTTGTTTGATCAGCTACAGGGAGCACATTACTTTTCCAAGATAGACCTGAGATCAGGTTATCATCAGCTCCGGATTCAAGAGGAGGACATACCGAAGACGGCATTTCGTACCCGATATGGTCACTCGAGTTCATGGTGATGCCATTCGGATTGACGAACGCACCAGCAGTTGTCACACTCCCACCTCTCGTCACCTGTGATGATGTCACTATATACTCTGATATGGTTGCGGAAGCATAGTGGTGATGTCTCAGAGATGAGGTGTGACTTACTTGAACCGATATCACAGCGCACAGATTCACTTAAAATAAATATATTACAAGGGTTTCGTAATTACATCAACAATACAGTTTAGTTTAGTACACAATCTAATATCCCTTAATTACAAAAGTGTGATGTGCATCCTCACCGTGTCGTCACTGTTGCCCTGCAAAAATGTTGAGTTTAAACCGTCAGCACAAAGCTGGTGAGTTCGACAGTTTATTTAAACAATATGATATGAAATGTAAGTTCTCAAAAAGTTCAGTTCCGGATAACCATGGGACCCGTATCTAGTTCCTTTCGGACAGTTGTACGTTCATGAAGATACTACCCGTCGGTAAATATCTTAGTGCCTCATGATCTTAACGTCTATCACTAACATTAAGAAAGTGTTTTGGAAACAGGTACCAAACATTCACACAAGGGGAGATGCAATCCTCCCAGCAAATGGGTTGTCAGCCAATAGTACTATCAATGATTCCTGTTCGGCCCCACATGGGTTCACTAGATACAGTTCAAGAGATGAGGACTTTTGATACTGTGATAAAGATGCTAACGGCAAAATCCCATGAAATCACACAAAAGTCACATGAAATCACACAGATATCAGTGATGCATATCATATGTTCAGAAACAGTTTGCAGAGTTACCCCGATGTTTATAAGACAGTAAAAAGAAAAGGGGTTGTACGAAACTCACATGATGATATATAGGTAGCAAATTATCTCAAAGCTGATGACAAAGAGATGATTCTGCATTTAGTTATATTTTATGAATTATTTATGTTCTAATTTATTGATTAGATCTTTCTGAACGTTCAATGTCAAAGACATTGCTTAGTAAGTGATCAAACCGTTATTAAATATTTAATTGCTTAATTTAGTATTATATCATACAATGTATGATAATGTAGGAACCTACATTGCATTAGATTCCTCATAAAAGGTTGATGACATTCTTGATTAATCAGAATAATCCCAGATTAACCAAATAGTTAATGTTGTTGATTATGATAGTGTAACAGTTTCTAGATAATTTAATGGCTTAGGAATGATCAATCCTTGTTATTGATTACCCAATTATCATGAAATATCACAATGTAGCATCAGAATAGGTGTAATAACCATGTTTAACATACTAATCTGACTGTTATCATAAACATCAGATAATCGTTCCAATGAGTATGTTAATGGTTGTGATTAGTTTAAAACACTTGGATTTAACCTTGCATTTCAAGGATTAACCCAACTAATCACCTACATTGTTATAATCAAATGGATTAAACCGTTATAATCATGGGTATGGTTTCATGCAAACCGGGCATTACAACGGATCAAAACAAGGATTTAACCGTTAAAACTTCGTGTTCTTTGTTTATAATCAATCCTCGCCATCATCTAGGCAATAATCAACAATCCTAACTATGTCATTACGTTCAAAATCAAGATCTAATCAATCAAAATCAAACCAGAAAGTTTAAACGGATCATTACCTAATCTGACGGATAAAACAACGATCAGGACTTGTATAGATGATCTCTGAGATGATCCACACGATCTGATGACTTGAAAAGGGTGATTTGAGGCTCAAAATGTCGTCTGCTATGCTTTTGGTTCGAAAGAGTTCGAGAAAATAATTATAATAGTTTCTGCATGAAGATCTGATAAAAGGATCAGATTTCTCCACCGCCTCACCCGTCGCGTACCGCGGCGGGAGGCCAATTTGGGCTTCGCGTACCGCGAAGCTTTTCGGGAGAATCTTAGATATTTTACAAGCATCGCGTACCGCGGAGGACCCTCAAGCCCGCCTCCGCATACCGCGACGAGCCCATTCGACCAATACTTAGAAATTTTTCTTCGTTTTTCAATTTCGGGCAATCCAGGACTCTGTTTTGAGCACGGTTGTCGCCCACGTTCATCATTTCTCTCCTACTATCAACCTGTAATAATTACGATTGTTAAATCAACGTGGATTTCTAGAAGGATCAAATGTGCTCACGTCATTGATGACGTAATTCTCGTATGCAACTGTCACAGTCTCCTCCTGTTAGAGAAATTTCGTCCCGAAATTTAGTGAAGACTTACATTACGACAATCGTTTATGAGAATAGATGTGTTTACTTTGATTCCATTTGATCTTCACGTTCCCAAGTATATTCAGGTCCACGTTGCGAGTTCCATCGCACTTTAACGATTGGTATGCGACTACGTTTCAGCACTTTCATTTCTCGATCCATTACCTCTACTAGTTCTTTACTGAACTGAAGTTTTTCATCAATATGAATCTCTTCTAGAGGTACGATCAATGATTTATCAGTGAGGCACTTCTTCAGATTGGATACATGAAAAACATCGTGAATGTTACTAAGTTCAGGAGGTAATTCAAGTCTGTAGGCTACTGATCCAATTCTTTCAAGAATTTTGAATGGCCCTACAAATCTTGGTGAAAGTTTACCTCTCTTCCCGAATCTGAAAATGCCTTTCCAAGGTGACACTTTCAACATTACTCGATCACTGATTTGGAATTCTAACGGTCTACGACGATTATCAGCATAACTCTTTTGACGATCGCGTGCAGCTTTAATTCGTTCTTGAATGAGACCGATCTTATCGGTTGTTTCCTGAATGAATTCTGGGTCTATGATTCGATTCTCACCTACCTCTGACCAACAGATAGGTGATCTGCACTTACGTCCATAAAGTGCTTCAAATGGAGCGCATCGAATACTGGTATGGTAACTGTTATTGTATGAAAATTCAACAAGTGGTAGATGAATATCCCAGCTACCTCCAAAATCAATCACACAGCTTCTGAGCATGTCTTCAAGAGTTTGATTTGTTCGTTCAGTCTGTCCGTCGGTTTGTGGATGATAACTGTGCTCATATTGATTTGCGTACCCAGAGCATTCTGAAGAGTTTGCCAAAATCGTGACATAAATCGACTATCTCTGTCAGAAATGATAGAGATCGGTACTCCATGTCGAGATACAATCTCATTAACATAGAGTTTAGCGAGTCGATCCATAGAATAATCTTCTCGGATGGGTAGGAAATGCGCAGATTTCGTAAGGCGATTAACGATAACCCATATAGAGTCATGATTACGTGAGGTTCTGGGTAATTTAGTGATGAAATCCATAGAGATCTGATCCCATTTCCACATGGGAATCTCAGGTTGCTGTAATAACCCAGAAGGTCGTTGATGTTCAGCCTTAACTTTGAGACATGTTAGACATCGATCCACGTATTCTGCTATGTGTTTCTTCATTCCAGGCCACCAGTAAAAGTCCTTGAGATCCTTATACATTTTATCAGCACCTGGATGAATAGAATACCTGGATTTGTGCGCCTCATCCAAGATAATTGTTCGAGAGTTACCGAATAAAGGAACCCAAATTCGGCTTTTGAAATACAAAACTCCATCAGCTTTCGTTTCGAGTTTCTTGTCTAATCCCCTTAGTCCCTCAGCAGAATAGTTCGTTGATTGTAAAGCTTGTTGCTGAGCTTCTTTAATCTGAGGAATCAGACTGGTTTGAATAGTCATACCTAATGCTTTCACACGTAAAGGCTTGACTCGTTCCTTGCGACTTAAGGCATTGGCTACGACATTCGCTTTACCTGGGTGATAACGAATTTCATAGTCATAGTCGTTTAGAAGTTCAACCCATCGCCTCTGTCGCATGTTCAACATTTTCTGATCTAGAATGTGTTGGAGGCTTTTGTGATCAATGTATATAATACACTTAGTCCCGTATAGATAATGTCTCCAAATCTTGAGTGCAAACACCACTGCACCAAGTTCTAGATCATGTGTGGTATAGTTCTTCTCGTGTACTTTTAGTTGTCGAGAAGCATAAGCAATTACCTTATCATTCTGCATTAGAACACACCCAAGACCTTGACGAGAAGCATCACAGTACACTGTGAAGTTATCAGTACCTTCCGGTAATGCCAAGATAGGTGCATTGCAAAGTTTGTGTTTCAACAGTTGGAACGCCTCCTCCTGTTGGGAATCCCATATAAACGGTTGATTTTTCTGTGTTAATGTGGTTAATGGCAAGGCTATCTTTGAAAAGTTCTTGATAAACCGGCGATAATAACATGCCAACCCCAAGAATTGACGTATTTCAGTCGGGGTTCGTGGTGTTTCCCATTGTTTCACCGCTTGAATCTTACTGGGATCCACTTGAATACCGTTCTCATTTACAACATGCCCAAGAAATTGAACTTCCCGTAACCAGAATTCACACTTGGAGAATTTGGCATATAATTTCTCATGTGCCAAAAGTTCTAAGATTAGTTTCAAGTGTTGGGCATGTTCTTGTTGGTTCCGAGAATAAATAAGAATATCATCAATAAACACAATCACAAATTTATCCAGATAAGGTCTACATACTCGATTCATCAGATCCATGAAAACTGCAGGTGCATTGGATAAACCAAACGGCATTACTAGAAATTCATAATTCCCATACCGAGTTCAGAATGCAGTTTTAGGAACATCATCTTCGTGCACTCGTAATTGATGATATCTGGATTTTAAATCAATTTTTGAAAAGTAAGTAGCGCCTTGAAGTTGATCGAACAGATCATCTATACGTGGCAATGGATAACGGTTTTTGATTGTTAGTTTATTGAGCTCCTGGTAGTCAATACACATCCTGAATGAACCATCCTTCTTTTTCACAAAAAGAATTGGTGCTCCCCAGGGTGATAAACTAGGTCTGATAAAACCTTTGTCTAACAGTTCTTGTAATTGACCTGAAAGTTCTTGCATTTCTGATGGTGCAAGCCGATACGAGGCTTTAGCAACAGGTGCTGCACCTGGAATCAAGTCAATCCGAAATTCAACTTGTCTCACTGGGGGTAATCCTGAGATATCCTCAGGAAATACTTCAGGAAAATCTTTGACTACTGGGATGTCTGTGATTTGTTTGGGTGAAGAATTGTGCTCAGTCACATGTGCCAGAAAAGCATAACAGCCTTTTCTTAAGAATTTCTGAGCTCGCATACAAGATATAATACCAAGTTTTCTACTAGCTCGTTCTCCTTGAACTATCAATGTATTACCGTTAGGTAATGGAATACGGATCATCTTGTTTTGACACACAACTTCCGCTTGGTTATCAGAAAGCCAGTCCATACCGACAACGACATCAAAGCTCCCAAGCTCAATAGGAAGTAAATTGATATTGAAAAGATGATCATTCAGATTCAAGGAACATCCTTGAATAACACTGTTAGTTTTGATTAACTTGCCATTAGCAAGTTCAATAACATAAGGAGTTTCTAGGTCTACCGTAGGCAATGAAATTAATGATGCAAATTCAGGAGAGATAAAGCTCTTATCTGCTCCTGTATCAAACAGAACTGATGCGTATAGATTATTAAGAAGAAACGTACCAGTGACAATATTTGCATCATGTCTTGCCTCGGTCGCACCAATCTGGAAAGCTCTACCTCTAGCTTCATTTCCCGGATTAGTGTTATTATTGTTTTGACAGTTTCTGATCAAGTAATCAGGACTCCCGCATTTGTAGCATGACCGATTCGTTTGAATGGTTTGTCGGGGTGCTTGATTCGGTTGGCGAGCAGGCAAGCTACAATACTTGGTGTAGTGTCCAACTCTATTACAGTTGGCACAAGTAGGACACGGTCCGGAATGATGAAATGAACACCGAGTACATTTAGGTGCCTGTCCAGTGTAACCTTTCTTCTCAGAAATAACAACACTAAAATTTTTCACAGTTGCCTTACTCTGGTTGATTTCAGCTGGAGCTCTCGCCTTTGTTTTGCCAAACCACTTTCGTTTGGTACCTTTGGAAACACTAGAGGTACCTACATCACTACGGCCCCCGGCCGTCTGAGTTTTTGTTACCAACATACCACTCCTTACCGCCTCATCGGTAAGCTTAGTGGTCAACAGAATTGCACGTTTGAGGGTTGTGGGTTCAGCTGCAGTCACCATTCCCCGAATCTGGGGAACCAAACCCTTAATGTACTTCTCGATCAATGCTGCCTCTGTAGGAAACATATCGGGAAGTAAGCAAGTAAGTTCGTGGAAACGATGGGTATACGCTAAACAATCAGCCCCAATCATCGAGTGATTCCAAAATTCCTCCTGGAGCTTTTGAATTTCAGTGAGTGGGCAGTACTCTGATCTAATCAGAGTTTTAAATTCATTCCAGCCTATCGAGTCGATTGTAGCTGAGCCCAATGTTTTTGCCTGGGTATTCCACCAGGTCAAAGCTGATTCTTTAAAAGAACAGGCTGCATAAGATACCTTATGCTCCTCTAAACACTGGCTGATTTTAAGTTTCGTTTCCATTTCCTTGATCCACCTTAGCAATCCAGCCGCTCCTTCAGTACCAGCGAAAGTAGGAGGATTACAGGAAGCAAAATACTTATAAGTACATCCCTGTCGTGGTGGATCAGGAGTAATTGTAGTTGTGCCAGTGGTTTTATGAGTTTCCGCGTTGCCATTAGTAGCATTACGTTCAGCGTGATTTTGGTCCCCACCAGAACCAGAAGTAATATGAGGTTGATGTGGTATCAAAACACCACAAGCAGATAGCTGTTCTCGCACAATCCGTGCTATCATTGCTTCGTTTGATTCGGATCCACCTGCACCAGCAGGTGGAACAGAGTTTACTCCCAGGTTCACGGGTGGAACAGTATTTGTTTCCAAATTCACCTGTGGATTTGGATTTGATTCAGTATCTACGGGTGGAACTTGATTCGGCTCCGGGTTAGTAATGTTCTTGATAGATCTCTTAGCCGGTCGACCTCGTTTGGGAGCCATTATTCTGCTAACAAGCAGACAATTTCAGGTCAGTTTAAGAACATTAAAAATATAACCAGTTCCATCACATAATTTCAATCATATTCAGTCACACTGAAAGTTTTTATTGAAATGTGATTATAAAGAATACAGTATAACTACATGAATTTAGTCCAGACATGTTCTCGATACACACAGATCATACAGATATTTGTAGTTATACTCAGTCCTGTTAATTCAAAAACATGTTAAAATATTTTACAGCTCACAGTACTGCGACTTAGATATGTTATTAACCATGTTTTTGATATATGATCACTCAGGACCTTGAAACGTTGCCACACAGGACTTTGAAATGTTGTCACACAGACAATTGAAAGGTTGCCACACAGGGCTTTGATATGATGCCACAAGGGACTTCGATATGTTGCCACAAGGGACTTTGATATGTTGCCACAAGGGACTTTGATATGTTGCCACAGGGGACTTTGATATGTTGCCACAGGGGACTTTGATATGTTGCCACAGGGGACTTTGATATGTTGCCACAAGGGACTTTGATATGTTTATCACACATGAATGTTCTCACAGCTCTTTTTCTGTAACACCCCGACCGACGGCGGAATCATCGGGATGCCACGAGGGATGTGTAGATTGTTCAAAAGCTCGTGGGCATCTAAATCAAATCATCATATATCATTTAATCAACCAAAATAATTACACAAAAATCATGTTCATCATGAATCAATTACATCAAATACACAAAAGATTTAGTTTAACTAACTAAACTCTAATCGCCAGAAATTTAGTTAATTAACTAAGTCCAAGATCCTATATGATGATGATGTCCAAAAATAGAAGAGATCCTCTCTTCATTCCTACTTGTCTCCATCACCTGAAACATGTAAGAAAATCAAGTGTCAACTACAAAAGTAGTTGGTGAGTAATCATAAGTTTTTATATTTAAAAATGTTCTAGTAAAATGCGTTTGAAAGTTTATGCTTAAAATGGTTTTATAAAATGCTTTGTTTAAAACGGGTATAAAACTTATGATCTTCTTGAGAAAATCCATATGAATACCTGTATGAGATAATCCAACACACATCCATCAATTCAACAGCCAAACACATACACAATCACATAACCACATAACCAAATCAATCATAGCCATTCACAAATAATCATAATCAAATATAGGCAATCAATCCACAACAAATCAACCAAACTCAATCAATCATATCCTCAATCAATGTTCGTGACTATACATGATCATTATGTAATTAACATAAGTTAAATACATGATTCATGGAGTGGTCGCTAACCACGTGACAATACATGAAGTCAAAGCAAATAACCGAAGTCAAAAGCAATGATTCACGGATGTGGAACTCATCCACGTGACAATACATGAAGTCAAAGCAATTAACCGAAGTCAAAGGCAATGATTCACGGATGTGGAACTCATCCACGTGACAATACATGAAGTCAAAGCAATTAACCGAAGTCAAAGGCAATGATTCACGGATGTGGAAATCATCCACGTGACAATACATGTAATCTTTGTTATTGACCGAAATCAATAACAATATTTACACGGATGAATCATAATGACAATCAGTGATAATTCATAACATGAGTATCATAATGATAAACAGGTATTATCCTTGTGTTATCAAAATAATATTTAAACCGGTATACATGTTTCACCTCCGAGTTTTAAAACTAAAACAGTTTAAAGAAAGGGAGGTTATGAGAACTCACCTGAAGTCCTTAGAATCCGGGTTCTCGTATTGTGCGCGCTCGCGTATGTAAACTCAAGGCAACTCAAGGATCTGTAATTTTAGTGTGTTTCATATCCATAAGTGTTTACTTAAAATTACTAATGTCCCTAGAACTTGGTTTCTTTAGTCCAAGTTAAGTTTGTAACACTTGATCTCATTATTGATTATTAATACTTGGGATTTATACATGATAGATTAATTATCTAGTGAGGATAATTCAATTCTTATACTCTCATGCATAATCCTCATAAACATGTATGCTAAGGGGTGTTACCCTTATTCATACATGATTGACGTATCTAATTGATCAATATGGTTTATGTCTAAAAATCTAAATTTGAGTTTTAAGGAATTATCATTAAGTCCTTGTATTATAATGAAATCCACATTATGTGAAACCTTATAATATGTAACCTTTATCATTAAATAAAGGTGGTCACTTGTAACATTCATGCATGACTAACTCGATCGTCCACCTTGATGTGGTTGTAACATCCAATTCACGTTATCAAGATTATATCTATGTCTTTTTCATAAAATATTTCCATTATGCAAAGGTTATATTACAAATTTCATTTTATCAAGAATAAGGTGGCAATAACTCAATAACTCATGCATGCATGTTAGCATATATGAATGTATGTGTGTACATGCTTCCGATTACCCTTAAGCCCATTCGTTTAACATGTTTGAGTTCGGCTACCCTTAAGGGCAGCGAACCTATTGAGATTATGGCCGAAGGTTCGTGACTCGTGCAGGACAAGGGTTCGGCCAGGAGGTGAGTCAGCAGGGTTCGGCAAAGACATGGTTCGTGGGAAGCAAAGAAGGGTTCGGTGTCCCTAAAAGGTTCGTTGGCTAAACCTCGTGATGATGGGTTCGTCCAAGGCATGTAGGGTTCGTCATGCAGGGTTTGTTGGCGCAAGGCTCGTCTGACCAGGGTTCGGCCCTAGGGGTTCGTGGGGTCTAGGTTCGCGAAGAAGGTTCGGCCACCTGTTTTCCCGCCCAACTAGGGTTCGTGAGGACCGCACGGTTCGGCCCTCACCTGCTGTCGCGACCGAGCACTGTTCATCATCATCCTCATCGCATTTTTCAGGTTTAAGGTCATCCCTAGCTCTCCTCAACTCAATGAAAATTCGATTAACACATTACAAAACCCAAAATCCCGATTTAATCGAGTATCTATAAACAAAATAGGGTTTTCACCCAAAACCGAAAATAAAAGGATAGATTTACCTCAAACCGTCGGTTCAACGTGTGATTTCTTCGTATCCTCTTGTTCCTCTCAAGCACACGAACGCGTGGACACCGAGATCTCGCGATTCCGTCGGGTAACGAGCTTGAAATCGTAGAGAGAAGGTAGAGAGAGAGTTGTGTGTGTTTTTAGAGAGAGAAGTGATTTTGGTGAAATGAAGAAGAAAGAAAGAAACTCTTTCTTATAATGTGTGTTATTACCCCGTGTCCGGTCTCGTTTTTATCGCGGTAATCATAATAAATAAAATACTCGGTTTTTTAACGTAAATATATTTAAAACCTTTAAGTGTTTAAGTAATCACATTTCGTTATAAATAAAGTGAATTTAAATAAACTCGTTTAAATAAGAGATCATCATTTATTTTAGTAAAATCAATGATTTAAATAATTAATCTATTCGAATTTGTTTTAGGTTGTAATTCCTAATAAATATTTTTAGTTTTTATTTATCAATTTAATATCGTTAAATATTATTTAATTATCTCGTCGAAACGCGTTACTCGCGTACGTATTCGTAAAGATCGTCACCTTTGCGAATCCAACGCTCGTATCGTATTTCGATTTGATTTATTATTTATGGAATATTGTTTCAGTATATTATTCTTAATAATTATATTCGTGTGAATCGTCACCCACGCGAATACATTTATTAAGTTAACATTTCTGAATTAATATTCACGTTTAAGTAATGCTCGTAACCTCACTTTGCGTAATTAATTCCCAACATTTATTTACTTTAATATTATCATTTCCCAAACCAAAACCCACTAAACCCTAGTCACTGACACATCCATGATAGACCGAAATATGCATATATATAGGGCATATGTAAGGGTCAGTCGCAACTGCCCTAGCCACCGTCCCACCGCTATTTCGATAAATCACGACCATGGGTCCTTAACTACGTTTAGTAACCAGACTCCAACAAACTCCCAGTTCCATCACAATTCAATCTCAGACCAATAATTCATCATTATCAGTGATAAGTAACCGCGATAAACACTACGGGTCTGTTTAGTTGAATTACAACTAAACTTCCCGTGGTTTACGCGTATAATAAATTATAATCATGTATACGAGTAACAGTGATAATATCAGTAATGTCAATCAATAATTTCATAATCATTCATAATAAATAAATCTCCAGTCGTAACAGTACAATCGTACGGATGTACGGACGTACGGACAACTGAAAGTACAGTGATGTTACAGTCTACCCTAGTTAAAGGAATTTCGTCCCGAAATTCAACTAGAAGTGACCGTAGCAAATAAATGTGGGTACTTAAGCTTCATCTGATCTTCCCGCTCCCATGTGAATTCTGGACCACGCTTCGACTCCCAACGTACTTTGACAATTGGAATTCTACTGCGTTTGAGCTGTTTAATCTCCCGATCCATTATCTCCACTGGTTTTTCAACAAAGTGCATGGTATCATCGATGCGAATGTCATCGAGTGGTACCTGAAGATCCGGATCAGCTAAGCACTTTCTTAGATTGGACACATGAAACGTCGGGTGCACATTACTAAGTTCAGAAGGAAGTTCCAATTTGTAAGCAACCTTCCCGATCCGTTCAAGGATCTTAAAAGGGCCAACGTATCGTGGAGCAAGCTTCCCCTTCTTTCCGAATCGAACAACGCCCTTCCAAGGCGATACTTTGAGCAATACCATATCTCCCACTTCAAACTCTAGAGGTTTCCTTCGTTTATCCGCGTAACTCTTCTGTCGACTGCGAGCAGCTAACAGATTGTCACGGATCTGGCGGATCTTGTCAGTCGTTTCTTGAATAATCTCGGGACCAGTGATCTGCGAATCGCCGACCTCAGTCCAACAAATGGGTGACCGACATTTCCTGCCATAAAGAGCTTCGAACGGCGCCATACCAATGCTCGCGTGATAACTATTGTTATACGAGAACTCAACCAATGGTAGATGGCTATCCCAGTTGCCACCGAAGTCGATGACACAAGCTCTCAACATGTCTTCCAATGTCTGAATCGTTCGCTCCGTTTGACCATCCGTTTGAGGATGATATGCGGTGCTAAGATCCAATCTTGTCCCAAAGGCTTCATGAAGTGATTCCCAAAATCGTGCCGTGAAACGAGCATCACGGTCCGATATTATGCTTAAGGGAATACCATGTCGGCTAATGATCTCATCAATGTAGATACGAGCTAGCTTCCGCACAGGGTAAGTTTCGCGTATCGGTAAGAAATGAGTCGACTTGGTTAATCTATCAACAATCACCCAGATACTATCTTTACCGTTCGTGGTACGTGGAAGCTTAGTAATGAAATCCATGGAGATATTCTCCCACTTCCACATCGGTATCTCTGGTTGTAACAACAATCCTGAAGGTCGCTGATGTTCGGCCTTGACTTTGGCACAGTTAAAGCACTTAGACACATACTCAGCAATATCCTTCTTCATTCCAGGCCACCAGTACAAGCCCCTAAGGTCTTGATACATCTTATCAGAGCCTGGATGGATTGAATAACGAGACTTATGAGCTTCATCCAAAATTAACATCCTTAGATCACCCCTGTTCGGTATCCACAACCGATTCAAATAATACATCAACCCGTCATCCTTAGTTTCCAATAATATTTCAGCCCCACAAGACATCTCATTTTTCAAGTTATCTTGAGCTAATGAGTGTTGTTGGGCTGTGAGAACATCATTACGGAGATTAGTGTGCACTCGGACACTATGAATCTGAACTTGACTTTTGCGACTAAGCGCATCTGCTACTACATTCGCTTTACCAGGATGGTAGCGAATTTCACAGTCATAATCGTTCAACAGTTCAACCCATCTCCGTTGTCTCATATTGAGCTCTTTCTGATTCAAAATATGTTGCAAACTTTTATGATCCGTGAACACTACACACTTAGTGCCATAAAGATAATGTCTCCATATCTTCAAAGCAAACACGACTGCACCAAGTTCCAAGTCGTGTGTAGTGTAGTTCTTTTCATGAATCTTCAATTGCCTTGATGCATAAGCCACCACCTTTCCCCGTTGCATGAGAACACAACCGAGACCTAGGTTGGATGCATCACAATAGACTACAAAATCATCATTTCCATCAGGCAATGTCAAGACAGGAGCATCACAAAGTTTCTGCTTCAGAGTCTGAAATGCCTCTTCTTGCTTTGGTCCCCATTCATACGGCCTATTCTTCTGAGTCAAAGCAGTGAGAGGGACAGCAATTCTGGAGAAGTTCGATATGAACCGCCGATAGTAACCGGCAAGTCCAAGAAACGACCGAATCTCCGTCGGTGTCTTCGGCGTACTCCAATTCTTCACAGCATCAATCTTTGCAGGATCCACGTGAACACCGTATTCGTTGACTATGTGCCCCAAGAATTGAACTTCCTTAAGCCAAAATTCACATTTAGAGAATTTGGCATACAGTCGCTCCTCTCTTAGGATCTCCAAAACCAACTTAAGGTGTTTCTCGTGTTCTTCCTTAGTCTTTGAGTAAATCAGAATATCATCAATGAATACTATCACAAATTTATCCAAGTATGGCCTGCAAACACGGTTCATGAGGTCCATGAAAACCGCAGGTGCATTGGTAAGACCGAAAGGCATTACCAGAAATTCATAGTGGCCATATCTTGTTCTGAAAGCTGTCTTGGGAATATCATCATCATGTACGCGAAGTTGATGATACCCAGACCTAAGATCGATTTTTGAAAACCATGCCGAGCCTTGAAGCTGATCGAAGAGATCATCGATACGCGGCAGTGGATATCGATTCTTGATTGTAAGTTTGTTCAATTCGCGGTAATCGATGCACATTCGGAATGACCCGTCCTTTTTCTTGACAAACAAGACCGGTGCACCCCATGGTGAATGGCTCGGACGAATGAATCCTTTATCGGTAAGCTCTTGCAGCTGGCTCGCCAATTCTTGCAACTCCGAAGGCGCAAGTCTGTAGGGAGCTTTGGCTACTGGGTTCGCACCAGGTACTAAGTCGATCCGGAACTCAACTTGGCGTTCTGGTGGAAGACCCGGCAAATCATCTGGAAATACTTCTGGAAAATCTCGTATTACCGGAACATCTTCAATTCTCTTCTCTTTCTCTTTCTTCTCCACAATGTGTGCTAAGAAGGCTATACATTTCTTTCTAAGGTACTTATGTGCTTTAGTGCAAGACATCATCTTAAGACCTTTACTAGCAGTTTCTCCAATTATTCTCAAAGTTTCACCCGAAGCTAAAGGAATACGAATATATTTCTCATGACAAGCAATCTCCGCTCTGTGGGTGGCTAACCAGTCCATGCCTATGATAACATCAAAGCTACCAAGATGCATGGGTATGAGATCAATTGGGAAAACGTGATCATTTAAGTTCACCGTACATCCAACGATAATAGTGTCAATATCAATAGTGTTTCCGTCAGCCACCTCCACATTGAACGGTTTATCTAAGTATGTACGTGTTCTACCAAGCAAGCATTCAAAGTCATATGAAACGAAACTCCTATCGGCACCAGAATCAAATAAGACAGATGCATAAGAGTTGTTGATCAGAAATGTACCGTTGACCACATCCTGGTTGGCTTGAGCAGCTGGAGCATTCAGTTGAAAAGCCCGGCCTCTTGCCACCCTTTGATTATTCCCGGTCAACTTTGGGCATTGATTCCTGAAGTGACCCACTTCACCACACTCATAACAGGCTCTTGCCTGTGCCTGAGGTACTTGGCGAACGGGTACAGCTGGTATAGGTTGTGCAGGAGGAGCTGGCAGTGCAAGCGGTGCATGTTGCAACCTTTGTGCTTGCGGTGCACTCCGACAAACATTAGCAAAGTGACCAAACTTGCCGCAGTTGTTGCAGACGCGACATGGCAAATTTGGTACGTGATGATATCTGTAGGTATTACACTGAGGAGTGTTCCCAATGAAATTCCTAGCAGTTGAATTGTTTGATGATTGCTGCGCAGACTTAGCAGCAGGAGTAGTGACCATGAAGTTCCTGGTCTTTCTCTTTTTGTTGCTGCTTTTGGATGAACTAGCAGCTTCAGACTTGACTTCAGCTTTGACTTCCTTTGTAGCAGTCTTGGTGTCAGTCTTTTTGTGTCCCTTCCGGGTAAGTGTTCCATTCCTAACGTGATTATCAGTAAGAGTTGCAGATAATCGGATTGCAGCCTCAAGTGTTTTGGGGTTGCTCCCATAGACTGTATCCTGAATCTGCACCGGCAGCCCGCCGATATACTTCTCAATCGCCCTCTCCAAGGGTGTCACCATATGAGGTACCAGTAAGCTATACTCATGAAACTGAGTATTGTAGATGATGTTTTCTCCACTGTCTTGTTTGAGTTCGCAGAACTCAGTCTCAAGCTTCCTCATTTCGCTTCTAGGACAGAATTCAGTGGTCATCAGAGTCTTGACCTCTGTCCATGTCAGTGCTAAGGCAGCATCTACTCCCCTAGTTCGCTTTTCCCCATTCCACCAAGTCAGTGCTCTCTTTTGGAAAACACTGGTGGCATAGCGAACTTTCAGATTCTCAGGGCATTCGCTGTTGATGAAGGTGTTCTCCATACTCTCAAACCACTGCAGCAGACCAGTGGCTGATTCAGCACCCGTAAATTTCAGGGGATTACAGGAATTGAAGTGTTTGAACGTGCAAGTTGTCTGGTTTGCACCACCTCGGTTCTGGTTGATGTTCTGGTTGGCCTGAGTCAACTGGTTCACCAATCCAGTGATGAGGTTAGCTAACTCTTGCATGCCAGGGTTAGCATTACCGTTAGCATCCTCTGCGTTCGTATCATCTCCGTTGTGACGGCGAGGCGGCATGTTTCTGAAGGAAATAGAAGCATGTTACTACCGTTTACAACGTAAATCATACAAACAATGTTTAAATGAGTCCATTAGACAATTAGGATTACATATAGGAACTATATTTCTCTCCCATCAGTCATTAAACTCAAAAAGGTTTATAATTTCCTATTATTATTCTAAGTGTCCTAGTTGGTCATAACTAGTGTTAACTAACTATTTCCTAGATCCTATACATTCCTCACTCTATACTAACACTGACAACCTCCCAATGCAATGCAACAAGCTTATATATAGGGCATATGCAGAGGTAGATCGCAATCTCCCCTACACCGTCCCACCACCGTTCCATTGCACCACGATTATGCCCTTGCTAGTGTGTAGAGTGTGTCATGTACTTCATCATAAATCTCACTTCACAAACCTTATCCTTAGTAAGATAATTTTGAGTGAAGTGATCTCTAGTTCCCTTGGACCATTAGGTTCGCCTAATGTCTAAGTTCACCTGACATGTAGGCTTGCCTATTTCTAAGTTCACCTAATGTCTAAGTTCACCTGACATTAAGTTTCCCCCAATTGTCTAAGTTCACTAAAATCCATATCAATTCCAATGTCAATAATCATCATTAAGGGTTCATATCATCACGAAGTGCTCTTATTGTCACTAAGTGTTCATATCTTCCCTATAGTTTAATCTCATCCAGTGTCCATACTATCACTAAGTGTTAGTATTATCACTATGCGTTTATATTATCATCAAGTGTCTATATCATCACCCAAGTCCATATTCCATCACTAATCGCTCATATCGTTCATTAATCCTATGCACCCTACGTGTCCAATCCGTATGTCTTTATAAGTGAATTTATAAGTGTTTATCAAGTGTGATCATCCAAAGTGTCAATCCAAACCAACCTTAACCAACAGACCATCAACATCCATCTCACAATAATTCCTAGTGATATCCTAAGTTCCTGACACTGACAGACCCCCAATATACTACAAATGGTATATGTATAGGGCATATGTAGGGATCAGTCGCAACTGCCCCAGCCACCGTCCCACCACCTTTGTAGTATACCACGAGTATGTCCTTGTCTGGTGTTTACAATATAAACAGATAATTCCTAAAGCAAGTAATTCATAAACAATTAAGTTCCTAAGCAAATAATTTCCCAAACGGGTAGTTCCCACATTCTTCAATACTGACATCCACCTAATGTACCGTAAATGGTATATATATAGGGCATATGTAAGGGTCAGTCGCAACTGCCCTAGCCAACGTCCCACCACCTTTACGATACACCACGTGCATGTCCTTATCGAATCATTAGGGCACACGTAAGCAAGAAATTTATAATTAGCATATTTATATCAGATGTATAACAGGGTTTCAATTAACATGTAATAAACACATAAGCATGAAATCCTGAATATACTAACTAGTGTATGAATTTAATTCATACTAGGGTATCCTATGGTTATAGACTAGGTCAACCATTTCTAGTAACCTAATTCCCTATAACCCAGGCTCTGATACCAATCTGTAACACCCCGACCGACGGCGGAATCATCGGGATGCCACGAGGGATGTGTAGATTGTTCAAAAGCTCGTGGGCATCTAAATCAAATCATCATATATCATTTAATCAACCAAAATAATTACACAAAAATCATGTTCATCATGAATCAATTACATCAAATACACAAAAGATTTAGTTTAACTAACTAAACTCTAATCGCCAGAAATTTAGTTAATTAACTAAGTCCAAGATCCTATATGATGATGATGTCCAAAAATAGAAGAGATCCTCTCTTCATTCCTACTTGTCTCCATCACCTGAAACATGTAAGAAAATCAAGTGTCAACTACAAAAGTAGTTGGTGAGTAATCATAAGTTTTTATATTTAAAAATGTTCTAGTAAAATGCGTTTGAAAGTTTATGCTTAAAATGGTTTTATAAAATGCTTTGTTTAAAACGGGTATAAAACTTATGATCTTCTTGAGAAAATCCATATGAATACCTGTATGAGATAATCCAACACACATCCATCAATTCAACAGCCAAACACATACACAATCACATAACCACATAACCAAATCAATCATAGCCATTCACAAATAATCATAATCAAATATAGGCAATCAATCCACAACAAATCAACCAAACTCAATCAATCATATCCTCAATCAATGTTCGTGACTATACATGATCATTATGTAATTAACATAAGTTAAATACATGATTCATGGAGTGGTCGCTAACCACGTGACAATACATGAAGTCAAAGCAAATAACCGAAGTCAAAAGCAATGATTCACGGATGTGGAACTCATCCACGTGACAATACATGAAGTCAAAGCAATTAACCGAAGTCAAAGGCAATGATTCACGGATGTGGAACTCATCCACGTGACAATACATGAAGTCAAAGCAATTAACCGAAGTCAAAGGCAATGATTCACGGATGTGGAAATCATCCACGTGACAATACATGTAATCTTTGTTATTGACCGAAATCAATAACAATATTTACACGGATGAATCATAATGACAATCAGTGATAATTCATAACATGAGTATCATAATGATAAACAGGTATTATCCTTGTGTTATCAAAATAATATTTAAACCGGTATACATGTTTCACCTCCGAGTTTTAAAACTAAAACAGTTTAAAGAAAGGGAGGTTATGAGAACTCACCTGAAGTCCTTAGAATCCGGGTTCTCGTATTGTGCGCGCTCGCGTATGTAAACTCAAGGCAACTCAAGGATCTGTAATTTTAGTGTGTTTCATATCCATAAGTGTTTACTTAAAATTACTAATGTCCCTAGAACTTGGTTTCTTTAGTCCAAGTTAAGTTTGTAACACTTGATCTCATTATTGATTATTAATACTTGGGATTTATACATGATAGATTAATTATCTAGTGAGGATAATTCAATTCTTATACTCTCATGCATAATCCTCATAAACATGTATGCTAAGGGGTGTTACCCTTATTCATACATGATTGACGTATCTAATTGATCAATATGGTTTATGTCTAAAAATCTAAATTTGAGTTTTAAGGAATTATCATTAAGTCCTTGTATTATAATGAAATCCACATTATGTGAAACCTTATAATATGTAACCTTTATCATTAAATAAAGGTGGTCACTTGTAACATTCATGCATGACTAACTCGATCGTCCACCTTGATGTGGTTGTAACATCCAATTCACGTTATCAAGATTATATCTATGTCTTTTTCATAAAATATTTCCATTATGCAAAGGTTATATTACAAATTTCATTTTATCAAGAATAAGGTGGCAATAACTCAATAACTCATGCATGCATGTTAGCATATATGAATGTATGTGTGTACATGCTTCCGATTACCCTTAAGCCCATTCGTTTAACATGTTTGAGTTCGGCTACCCTTAAGGGCAGCGAACCTATTGAGATTATGGCCGAAGGTTCGTGACTCGTGCAGGACAAGGGTTCGGCCAGGAGGTGAGTCAGCAGGGTTCGGCAAAGACATGGTTCGTGGGAAGCAAAGAAGGGTTCGGTGTCCCTAAAAGGTTCGTTGGCTAAACCTCGTGATAATGGGTTCGTCCAAGGCATGTAGGGTTCGTCATGCAGGGTTTGTTGGCGCAAGGCTCGTCTGACCAGGGTTCGGCCCTAGGGGTTCGTGGGGTCTAGGTTCGCGAAGAAGGTTCGGCCACCTGTTTTCCCGCCCAACTAGGGTTCGTGAGGACCGCAGGGTTCGGCCCTCACCTGCTGTCGCGACCGAGCACTGTTCATCATCATCCTCATCGCATTTTTCAGGTTTAAGGTCATCCCTAGCTCTCCTCAACTCAATGAAAATTCGATTAACACATTACAAAACCCAAAATCCCGATTTAATCGAGTATCTATAAACAAAATAGGGTTTTCACCCAAAACCGAAAATAAAAGGATAGATTTACCTCAAACCGTCGGTTCAACGTGTGATTTCTTCGTATCCTCTTGTTCCTCTCAAGCACACGAACGCGTGGACACCGAGATCTCGCGATTCCGTCGGGTAACGAGCTTGAAATCGTAGAGAGAAGGTAGAGAGAGAGTTGTGTGTGTTTTTAGAGAGAGAAGTGATTTTGGTGAAATGAAGAAGAAAGAAAGAAACTCTTTCTTATAATGTGTGTTATTACCCCGTGTCCGGTCTCGTTTTTATCGCGGTAATCATAATAAATAAAATACTTGGTTTTTAAACGTAAATATATTTAAAACCTTTAAGTGTTTAAGTAATCACATTTCGTTATAAATAAAGTGAATTTAAATAAACTCGTTTAAATAAGAGATCATCATTTATTTTAGTAAAATCAATGATTTAAATAATTAATCTATTCGAATTTGTTTTAGGTTGTAATTCCTAATAAATATTTTTAGTTTTTATTTATCAATTTAATATCGTTAAATATTATTTAATTATCTCGTCGAAACGCGTTACTCGCGTACGTATTCGTAAAGATCGTCACCTTTGCGAATCCAACGCTCGTATCGTATTTCGATTTGATTTATTATTTATGGAATATTGTTTCAGTATATTATTCTTAATAATTATATTCGTGTGAATCGTCACCCACGCGAATACATTTATTAAGTTAACATTTCTGAATTAATATTCACGTTTAAGTAATGCTCGTAACCTCACTTTGCGTAATTAATTCCCAACATTTATTAACTTTAATATTATCATTTCCCAAACCAAAACCCACTAAACCCTAGTCACTGACACATCCATGATAGACCGAAATATGCATATATATAGGGCATATGTAAGGGTCAGTCGCAACTGCCCTAGCCACCGTCCCACCGCTATTTCGATAAATCACGACCATGGGTCCTTAACTACGTTTAGTAACCAGACTCCAACAAACTCCCAGTTCCATCACAATTCAATCTCAGACCAATAATTCATCATTATCAGTGATAAGTAACCGCGATAAACACTACGGGTCTGTTTAGTTGAATTACAACTAAACTTCCCGTGGTTTACGCGTATAATAAATTATAATCATGTATACGAGTAACAGTGATAATATCAGTAATGTCAATCAATAATTTCATAATCATTCATAATAAATAAATCTCCAGTCGTAACAGTACAATCGTACGGATGTACGGACGTACGGACAACTGAAAGTACAGTGATGTTACATTTTCATTATCTAATAATTGGTCATATAAGTTTGATATTAACACACAAGTCATACACAACACACCCATCACTCATTACACAGATAAATACACAACACAACCAGTTTATTAGCATTACCATAGTTTTATACACAAAAAGTTTTGATACAACCAATAGTCATGATACCCCAAACCAACAACATCATACCCTACATTTCACAAACTCGGGATCTGTATACACCAAAATATCCCGCACTCACAACCACTGATCAACCTATGTCACATGATATGTACAATAAGATCACAACTGCTCAGTCCCTCAATCACCCCTCACCGCATGAAATACCACAAACCATCCAACACCATAGCTATAATGACCAACACTATAGCCACACATAGTAGCCTAGCTTCTAGGCTCATCATCTCGAATGCTCCCATCACCACTCCTCTCATCACCATCACTCTCTGCCAAAATGCAGCTATCATCACATGAATCACTATTCTCCTCATCCTTTCCTCGATCATAGCCTGCCAAGCTTGCGTGCCAGCATCCAGTGCGTTCACCTGCTCCATTAACATCAAATGAGATGTGAGTATCTCCAACACGGTAATACGTGTGTCCTCCACAGTAGCACAAGACTCCTGTAACTCTAGTCGAGTCCCCTGAAGATCTAGAGTCACCTGGCGAAGCTGCGCCCTAAACTCCGCCTGCTGTGAAGACTCTCCTACCTCGTGTATGGTGTCGGGCTCATCTCTAGGCGCCATCTGACGTCTAGGAGGAAGACCTGTCGTCTTGCGAGCTTGACCTCGCATCCGTCTGAGTCCATCCCACGCTGGGGCTCTCGGTGGAGATGGCATAGGTGCTGGTGGTGTCTGTGGCAATGGTATATCAACCTGAGAAGCAGCTGCAGATGCCTCCGACGGATCGGCGTCAGAACCCGAACTCGAGCTCGGTGTATCTTCTAGTATCACGTAAGGAAACCGCTGATAGATGTATCTCTCCCCTTGATCTGCCATCGCTGTATAAACAGAATACTCGAATCAGTACCATGAAAAAAAATTGAATAATAACATTCAACATACACATGATATCCAACGTTTCCCTATCCTAACACAACTATTCGTTCCTCTAGTTATTAATGTTCCGCTTGAGTCAAATCAAACTAGAATGCACACGTGTTGCGAGTTTCAGTTATGCTGGCCACTCATAACTGAGATTCGTACCCCCTGATTATCCTGGCTTAATTCAAAACAAGATTTGTTCGTTAGACATGTTCGGTGCTCTCTGTGTCACTATACGAGCCTATGGTTATAGTCTAGGTCTCTAAGTCAACCTAATTCTCTATAACATGTGGCTCTGATATCACCCTGTCACACCCCCACCTCTCGTCACCTGTGATGATGTCACTATATACTCTGATATGGTTGCGAAAGCATAGTGGTGATGTCTCAGAGATGAGGTGCGACTTACTTGAACCGATATCACAGCACACAGATTCACTTAAAATAAATATATTACAAGGGTTTCGTAATTACATCAACAATACAGTTTAGTTTAGTACACAATCTAATATCCCTTAATTACAAAAGTGTGATGTGCATCCTCACCGTGTCGTCACTGTTGCCCTGCAAAAATGTTGAGTTTAAACCGTCAGCACAAAGCTGGTGAGTTCGACAGTTTATTTAAACAATATGATATGAAATGTAAGTTCTCAAAAAGTTCAGTTCCGGATAACCATGGGACCCGTATCTAGTTCCTTTCGGACAGTTGTACGTTCATGAAGATACTACCCGTCGGTAAATATCTTAGTGCCTCATGATCATAAGGTCTATCACTAACATTAAGAAAGTGTTTTGGAAACAGGTACCAAACATTCACACAAGGGGAGATGCAATCCTCCCAGCAAATGGGTTGTCAGCCAATAGTACTATCAATGATTCTTGTTCGGCCCCACATGGGTTAACTAGATACAGTTCAAGAGATGAGGACTTTTGATACTGTGATAAAGATGCTAACGGCAAAATCCCATGAAATCACACAAAAGTCACATGAAATCACACAGATATCAGTGATGCATATCATATGTTCAGAAATAGTTTGCAGAGTTACCCCGATGTTTATAAGACAGTAAAAAGAAAAGGGGTTGTACGAAACTCACCTGATGATATATAGGTAGCAAATTATCTCAAAGCTGATGACAAAGAGATGATTCTGCATTTAGTTATATTTTATGAATTATTTATGTTCTAATTTACTGATTAGATCTTTCTGAACGTTCAATGTCAAAGACATTGCTTAGTAAGTGATCAAACCGTTATTAAATATTTAATTGCTTAATTTAGTATTATATCATACAATGTATGATAATGTAGGAACCTACATTGCATTAGATTCCTCATAAAAGGTTGATGACATTCTTGATTAATCAGAATAATCCCAGATTAACCAAATAGTTAATGTTGTTGATTATGATAGTGTAACAGTTTCTAGATAATTTAATGGCTTAGGAATGATCAATCCTTGTTATTGATTACCCAATTATCATGAAATATCACAATGTAGCATCAGAATAGGTGTAATAACCATGTTTAACATACTAATCTGACTGTTATCATAAACATCAGATAATCGTTCCAATGAGTATGTTAATGGTTGTGATTAGTTTAAAACACTTGGATTTAACCTTCCATTTCAAGGATTAACCCAACTAATCACCTACATTGTTATAATCAAATGGATTAAACCGTTATAATCATGGGTATGGTTTCATGCAAACCGGGCATTACAACGGATCAAAACAAGGATTTAACCGTTAAAACTTCGTGTTCTTTGTTTATAATCAATCCTCGCCATCATCTAGGCAATAATCAACAATCCTAACTATGTCATTACGTTCAAAATCAAGATCTAATCAATCAAAATCAAACCAGAAAGTTTAAACGGATCATTACCTAACCTGACGGATAAAACAACGATCAGGACTTGTATAGATGATCTCTGAGATGATCCACACGATCTGATGACTTGAAAAGGGTGATTTGAGGCTCAAAATGTCGTCTGCTATGCTTCTGGCTTGAAAGAGTTTGAGAAAATAATAATAATAGTTTCTGCATGAAGATCTGATAAAAGGATCAGATTTCTCCACCGCCTCACCCGTCGCGTACCGCGGCGGGAGGCCAATTTGGGCTTCGCGTACCGCGAAGCTTTTCGGGAGAATCTTAGATATTTTACAAGCATCGCGTACCGCGGAGGACCCTCAAGCCCGCCTCCGCGTACCGCGACGAGCCCATTCGACCAATACTTAGAAATTTTTCTTCGTTTTTCAATTTCGCGCAATCCAGGACTCCGTTTTGAGCACGGTTTTCGCCCACGTTCATCATTTCTCACCTACTATCAACCTGTAATAATTACGATTGTTAAATTAACGTGGATTTCTAGAACGATCAAATGTGCTCACGTCATTGATGACGTAATTCTCGTATGCAACTGTCACAGCAGTGTTCATGGATTTGATGAACCGGGTGTGCAAGACGTTGATAGATCAGTTTGTTATCGTTTTTATTGATGAGATACTGATTTATTCAAAGAACGAGAAGGAACACGAGCAACACCTCAAAACAGTCTTGGAACTCCTGAAAGAGGGACGACCTCCAAGTGTGAATTCTGGTTAAGAGAAGTTCAGTTCTTGGGTCACGTGATTAACAGTGATGGTATTCACGTGGATCCTGCCAAGATTGAAGCAATCAAGAACTGGGATGTGCCTACAACACCGACAGAGATCCGATCATTTTTGGGATTGACAGGTTATTACCGGAGATTCATTTCGAATTTCTCTAAGATAGCTTTGCCTCTCACCAAGCTCACACAGAAGAGTGAACCTTTTGTGTGGACACTTAAACAAGAGGAGTGATGTGTTGTAAAACACATCTATTTTTCCATTTGTTTTTCTTAAGTTTCAGTACAGTTTTATTCAGTTTTAGAGTTGATTTAAGCTGGTGCTTCACATTTCTGTAATTTGATGCTTGCAGGGTAATAAACACGTATATTTGGTGCTAAAGTACAAAGAAACGAGCTCACGGTTGGGCAAGGACGGACCCAGAAACAAGAAAAGAAGAAAACTGAAATCTGAAAACTGTCACGCTACGCGACAACCCTAGAAAACCCTGTCGCGCTACGCTAGAGGTGGGAAAGACCAAATGCCCTCACTTAAACCCCTCGAGCTAGGTGACAGATTTGGAGGTAACTGTCGCGCTACGCGACAGACTTAAAAACGCAGAAAATCAGTTTTAAGGTAAAAAGTCAAAAACCCTAGAGAGATATACGATTTTGGACGGCTAGAGGCGACTAGGAGGACGAAGAAAGGCTATTCTAAGGTGAATCAAAGGTTGGGAAAGCATAGGATCGAAGAATCAAGGCCTAGGATCAACAATATCTGGTGTTCATCATTCGATTTACTTGGTTTCTTTGTTTCTCTTTGATTTTCATGTTTCTCCTTACTTTAAACAGATTATGGGTTGTTTTCATATGATGTTTCTTGGCTAAACTTGTAGAACTACCTAGGTTTTGATGTTTGCACATGTTTGACATTAGTTTTTATCGGTTTTGGATTATGTTTATGTGATGAACTCATGATGTAACAAACTTGGTTTGGATTATTGGATGTTTTATGTATGTCTATGATTGTTTATGGATTGGTGATTTATTCCTCGTGTGCCTTGTTGAATGTCTTTCATATAATAGGTGCATGCTAGATCAATTACTGTGTGTTTTTGATTAGTAGATGGTTTACTGCGTACGAGTTTACCATAGGAGTTATTATCTTGATATAGATATATTAGATGTGCAACCAATCTTGATAGCCGTGAGGTGAGAGATTGTCGGTTTGTCTAGGGTGTTGGAATTGCTAGTTTAGAGACTTTGTAAGAAGATTTATCTAGTGTGTCTTACATCCGTGTTTACCGAATCCAATAGGAAAATCCTAGTTATCCCTTGCACTTAGGTGTCTTAAGATTATCGCGCCGTGAGGTAGATAGTTCAACAGATAATTCTTGAGTGTATTGAGATGATTGCGCTGTAAAGTAGATTGTCTAGCTGATACATTTTGAGTACAATTGGATGACCTGTGAAGGAAATCCATTCAACCGGTGGTTTAACGGCTTTTAGGACTCCTAGTTGACAATCCTTGAGAAGGGTTGAGGGTGCTCTAAGTTTCCTTTGAGTTTAGTATTTTAAGATCTTGGTATCACATCATTTCCATTACCGATAGATTCTTTGTTGAACATGTGTAGGATTCATGCCTAGGTAGTGTTTTTTTTCTTCGTCTGATCTTCGTATCTATCTTTGTTTCAATTTGGTGTTTTCTCTTTAGCCTTTCTTTTAGTTATTCTTAGTTTTGTTAGCAAAACCCCCTTCCTTATTAATATTTTATTTGAGTACAAATTTTGTATAGATAAGTCTTTTTAGTTTCTAGTTAGTGCTTTCTATAGAAGTCTTTGGGTTCGATATCCGGACTTGCTTAGGCTATACTATTTCCGATAGGTACACTTGCCTGTCAGTAGTTTAGTTTTAGAGAGTCTAGAGTATTACTTAGTGTCAAGGTTAGTTTTTATTTTGATTACTTTTAATTAAACTACTTCGCACGACATCAAGTTTTTGGCGCCGTTGCCGGGGACTTCTTAGTCGATTGTGCTTACTAGTTCTTGTTCTTATCTGTGCATTTTTGTGTTTATTTTGTTTTCAATTTTATTTTATTTTATTTTGTTTTATTTCTTTTTGATTGGTTTTTGTTTGTTTGCAGGTTTGGTAGTGTATGCCACACTTACGCTCACACGGACCGCCGCCTGAGCTTTTATTGCCTTCAAGGAGCGATTCGCGGGACTTCTCTGAGGGTTCCACGAGCGAGGTAAGTGCTCCTACTCCCATTTCTGCTGATTTTTCTGAGCATACACCACCTTTTTCCTCTAGTTCTTCTACTCATTCCATTCCATGCTTGCTTTTTGTTCCACAAATGGCGGAGCGTCGCACTGTTCATCAGCAGGCCACCGCAGGTTTCACGAGGCTTAACAACCCCATTACACTGCCACCGATCCCGAATGAAAATTCATGGCAGATTCCTTCATATATCATGACCGCTATTAATAATGCTCAATTCAGCGGTCGTGATGATGAAGATGCACCTGCGCACCTTGCTCGGCTCACACGCATCTGTGGCACCTTTAATCTTCAAGGCGCCACCGAAGATGCGATTCTCATGCTCCTGTTTCCCTTTTCTTTATCGGGGCGAGCAGGCACTTGGCTTGACTCTCATCCGCCAGGCACTTTTACCACTTGGGCTAGCCTCCGGGATGCTTTTCTTAAAAAGTACTTCCCACCTGCTAAGGCCGCCTGCCTGAGAGATGAGATCCATTCATTCCGAATGGCCCCTGATGAGCCCTACTATCTTGCTTGGGAGAGGTTCCAAAACCTTCTAAGTCGATGCTCCTAGCATGGTTTTTCTCAATGGGCCCTTGTAGAGAAATTCTACAATGGGCTCACATATGAGACTCGTGCCAGATTTGACACTTCTGCAGGAGGCCACCTCATGGGTAAGAAGGATGTGGCTGAATGCAATGACCTTTTTGAGAGTTTTTCTCAGGCCGAGTATGAGCAACGGTCTGCAAATAGGAATTCCACTCCTATTACTAGTTCTTCCTCCTCAACAAGAGGAATTCACCACGTTAATGTGGAAACTAGTGTTGCTGCTACTCTTGAGTCTTTAGCTTGGGATGTTAGGGATCTGAAGATGAGAGTAGACAGGTGTGAGATCTGCAGAGGTGGTCATGCCACCTCGCAGTGTTTAGTGGGCCAGGAACAAGCCAATTTTGTAGGCGGGCAGGGCCGGTTTGGGCAGTCTTATAACCCCGGTTGGGGAAATCCTTCTAACCAAACTTATAGATCTTCCGGTAATCCCCCTGGTTTCCATCATAGTCATCCTTAAAACCAGGGGCAGGGTCAGCCTAGCGGTAGTGGTTCTGGTAGCACTTCTGTTGGTGGTGGTAGTATGGGTAGGATAGAGGAGTTATTGACTCAGTTAGTAGCAAAAGATGCCACTACACAAAAGATCCTATATGAACACGATGTTCTCCTCAAGAACCAGCAATCCGCGTTCTTGGATTTACAGCGAACGGTTGGTGACATCGCCAAGCGGTTGGATGAACGGCCCCAAGGCCAGTTCCCGGGTCAGCCCCAAACCAACCCAAACACGTTAAGGCGATCACTACTCATTCTGGAGGAGGTGGATGAGAGAGATTCATACCACCGGTGTTGGTTGAGGCGGAGAGAGAAAGAGTAGTTCTACCGGTCGTGGTTGATGAAGAAGAACCGATGGACGAGGAGATTGAGATGGAGACTCCTGGGAGGGTGCCCCCGAGGCTAGTCCCAGCAAGTACTGTACCAACCAGTGAGTCTCTAGCTGAGAAACCGGCAGTTGGGAAGAAGTCGGTCATGTTTAAGCCCACTACGGAGATTGATCTTTCCCATGTTCCTTATCCAGCACGCTTAACTAATCAAAAGCACGCGAAGGAATATGGGCACTTCCTTGATATCTTCAGACAATTGAAGATCAATCTCCCTCTCATTGATGTCCTTCAGCGTATACCAAAATATGCTAAATTTTTGAAAGAGTTACTGAAGAGTAAGGATCGGTTGGGAGAAGTTGCCAACATCCCATTAAGTGCGGGGTGTTCCGCGGTGATTTTAAACAAGCTGCCCGAGAAGCTTGCAGATCCAGGAATGTTTACAATCCCGTGTTTATTTGGGGATGATGTTAAGAGAATGCCTTGGCGGACTCAGGAGCTAGCATCAATTTGATGCCATATTCTCTTTATGAGAAGCTAGCTCTTGGTGACTTGTTCCCCACTCGCATGACGCTCTCATTGGCCGACCGATCGGTTAAATGTCCACGGGGAATTTTGAAGAATGTGTTAGTCAAAGTGGATAGGTTTGTGTTCCCTGTGGGTTTTGTTGTGATGGATATGGAGGCAGACACGGTGGTTCCCATCATTCTTGGGCGCCCATTTTTGCGCACCGCTAAGGCTATCATAGATGTGTATGAGGGTAAACTCACTTTTAGAGTGGGTGATGAGAGTGTTTGTCTGAAGATAGCAAATTCTGTGAGCGTCGGTGGTGAGTTAGTCCATCAAGTTGATGGTGTGAATTTGGTGAGTGATGAGTTATGTGTGAATGAAGTCATGGGAGAGGGACCATGGGATGTTGGTGATCGTGGTCATGATTTGATTGCAAGGGAGGAGGTTTCCCTTGATTGCCCCATTTGAGTTGGGTTTGAGGAAGCTCTTGGGTTAAACTCCCAAGTGTAGAGTATGTAAATTAGTAATGTCTAGTGTCGTTGGTGTTTTTCATTTTTCGTGATTGTTTTTTGTTTTTCGTTTTCATTTTTGTGTGTTTTAATTTGTTTTGCAGGTTTTTAATCAATTTGATGCCATAATGATGAATTGGAGCCACCAGGTATGTATTTCTTGCTTTAGAACATTTGTGGATGGTTTAGTGAGTGTTGGGGTTGAAAATTTGGCTAAGGCATGGAAATCTGGAAACTCTCTGTAAAAAGAGGATCGTCGCGACACACATAGGGCAATATGTCGCGCTACGCGAGGACATGGTCAACGTCGTGAGTCAACGTTCCCTCGCGTATCGCGAGGGTTTCTTCACATGTTGTCGCGGTACGCGATGCCCTCCTAGATTAGTTAAAAGCTTTTCAAGCCTTAGAGATCAGATTTTTAGCCCCATTTCTTCTCTTCTACTCCATTGGCCCTCCATTCTCATACATCGCGGCCACCCGAGATGAGAGGCAGTGGTGATGATGAAGGCTAAGTGTGGGGAGGCTTGTGGTTCCTGTGGTTTATTTATTCATGGTTATGTTGATTAGACAATTTTTCATTTTGTAAATTTTGATTTGTTGGTTACGGGAATCCGGGTTGGTTTGTGGTTGGACTTAATCTTGGTTATCATTATTATTATGTTTTGGACGGGTTGATGCTTGTGTGATCTGTCTTTTTGTAGATCTTATGTGTATGTTTGTAGCATGTGGAGCAAAATGGTAGATTGTGGAGTTTTCTTGGACAGACTGGCACTTGACAGTCTTCTCTTTAACCAGCTAAGTCATTTTCAGTTTTCAGTTTTCAGTTTTTAGTTTTTCTTTTGGTTTTCCTTTTTCCCTACATTGGGGACAATGTAAAGTTTAAGTGTGGGGATGGGAAACTTAGTTTAAATTTGTTTTAGTAGTTAGTTTTTGAATTTTAGTTTTAGTTTACTTAAGCTTTTGAAATTTTTGAAAATTTTTGTTTTTATTTTTGTTTCTACATCTTTAGCTTAGATCTTTCTTGTCCTTGTTTAAGTTGGTTGCAAAAGCATGATGGGAAATGATAGGAAAGTTGGGTTTTGTGGTTTCAGTCATGGTTAACTTGTTGGTTTGGTTTTTATGCTTTGGTTATGGGATGTGTAGGTAGGCTCAACTGGTTTTTTTGTCCCGTAGGATTGGTTTAAATTTCATTTAAATGCATGATTTTCATGGGAAACATCTTGGGGATTCGGAATTAATAAAACTGTTTTCTAGTTATAAAGGAGTCTTTGCATAATAACAAACAAGAGTTTTTGAAAATCTGATTTTTTCTGATTGGCACATAAGTACTCTTTTTATGAGAATAAATCCGAGTCTCATGGCGCTCCATTTCACCAAATGAGCTGAGCTAAAAGAAAAAAAGAATAAAAGAAAAGAAGTTGAACGAAAAACTTATGTGTCACACGCCGGGTTGCAGCCTGGTTGAAACACCACTAAGTTAATTTCAATGGATTGAAAAATAAAAGAAAAATGCTCACGCTTCCATCTGTTTCATTTATAAAAATCTGATTTGAGAAATTTCTGGTTTGTTTATATGTAAGGATGACTTGAAAGCTAGAATCCAGGATTGATTTGAGTTTAAACTTCCTAAGTGTGGGTCTAATGAAATGAATGTAGAACATCAACGCAATAGACCATGACTAAGGGACTTGAACAATCAGTATGGGTTTAATAGGATAACAATAATTGTAATCTTTTCCAAAGCATTTAATTTTGAATTAATGAGTTTAATTGTTTGGAAACCATTTTACCTAGCTATGATCCCAGATTTTTGCATAAGCCTTTTTCAGGGACGAAAAAGAGATAAGTGTAGGGATGTGATGTGTTGTAAAACACATCTATTTTTCCATTTGTTTTTCTTAAGTTTCAGTACAGTTTTATTCAGTTTGTAGAGTCGACTTAAGCTGGTGCTTCACATTTCTGTAATTTGATGCTTGCAGGGTAATAAACACATATATTTGGTGCTAAAGTACAAAGAAACGAGCTCACGGTTGGGCGAGGACGGACCCGGAAACAAGAAAAGAAGAAAACTGAAATCTGAAACCTGTCACGCTACGCGACAACCCTAGAAAACCCTGTCGCGCTACGCTAGAGGTGGGAAAGACCAAAATGCCCTCACTTAAACCCCTCGAGCTAGTCGACAGATTTGGAGGTAACTGTCGCGCTACGCGACAGACTTAAAAACGCAGAAAATCAGTTTTAAGCCAAAAAGTCAAAAACCCTAGAGAGATATACGATTTTGGACGGCTAGAGGCGACTAGGAGGACGAAGAAAGACTATTCTAAGGTGAATCAAAGGTTGGGAAAGCATAGGATCGAAGAATCAAGGCCTAGGATCAACGATATCGGGTGTTCATCATTCGATTTACTTGGTTTGTTTGTTTCTCTTTGATTTTCATGTTTCTCCTTACTTTAAACAGATTATGGGTTGTTTTCATATGTTGTTTCTTGGCTAAACTTGTAGAACTACCTAGGTTTTGATGTTTGCACATGTTTGACATTAGTTTTTATCGGTTTTGGATTATGTTTATGTGATGAACTCATGATGTAACAAACTTGGTTTGGATTATTGGATGTTTTATGTATGTCTATGATTGTTTATGGATTGGTGATTTATTCCTCGTGTGCCTTGTTGAATGTCTTTCATATAATAGGTGCATGCTAGATCAATTACTGTGTGTTTTTGATTAGTAGATGGTTTACTGCGTACGAGTTTACCATAGGAGTTATTATCTTGATATAGATATATTAGATGTGCAACCAATCTTGATAGCCGTGAGGTGAGAGATTGTCGGTTTGTCTAGGGTGTTGGAATTGCTAGTTTAGAGACTTTGTAAGAAGATTTATCTAGTGTGTCTTACATCCGTGTTTACCGAATCCAATAGGAAAATCCTAGTTATCCCTTGCACTTAGGTGTCTTAAGATTATCGCGCCGTGAGGTAGATAGTTCAACAGATAATTCTTGAGTGTATTGAGACGATTGCGCTGTAAAGTAGATTGTCTAGCTGATACATTTTGAGTACAATTGGATGACCTGTGAAGGAAATCCATTCAACCGGTGGTTTAACGGCTTTTAGGACTCCTAGTTGACAATCCTTGAGAAGGGTTGAGGGTGCTCTAAGTTTCCTTTGAGTTTAGTATTTTAAGATCCTGGTATCACATCATTTCCATTACCGATAGATTCTTTGTTGAACATGTGTAGGATTCATGCCTAGGTAGTGTTTTTTTTCTTCGTCTGATCTTCGTATCTATCTTTGTTTCAATTTGGTGTTTTCTCTTTAGCCTTTCTTTTAGTTATTCTTAGTTTTGTTAGCAAAACCCCCTTCCTTATTAATATTTTATTTGAGTACAAATTTTGTATAGATAAGTCTTTTTAGTTTCTAGTTAGTGCTTTCTATAGAAGTCTTTGGGTTCGATATCCGGACTTGCTTAGGCTATACTATTTCCGATAGGTACACTTGCCTGTCAGTAGTTTAGTTTTAGAGAGTCTAGAGTATTACTTAGTGTCAAGGTTAGTTTTTATTTTGATTACTTTTAATTAAACTACTTCGCACGACATCAAGTTTTTGGCGCCGTTGCCGGGGACTTCTTAGTCGATTGTGCTTACTAGTTCTTGTTCTTATCTGTGCATTTTTGTGTTTATTTTGTTTTCAATTTTATTTTATTTTATTTTGTTTTATTTCTTTTTGATTGGTTTTTGTTTGTTTGCAGGTTTGGTAGTGTATGCCACACTTACGCTCACACGGACCGCCGCCTGAGCTTTTATTGCCTTCAAGGAGCGATTCGCGGGACTTCTCTGAGGGTTCCACGAGCGAGGTAAGTGCTTCTACTCCCATTTCTGCTGATTTTTCTGAGCATACACCACCTTTTTCCTCTAGTTCTTCTACTCATTCCATTCCATGCTTTCTTTTTGTTCCATAAATGGCAGAGCGTCGCACTGTTCATCAGCACGCCACCGCAGGTTTCACGAGGCTTAACAACCCCATTACACTGCCACCGATCCCGAATGAAAATTCATGGCAGATTCCTTCATATATCATGACCGCTATTAATAATGCTCAATTCAGCGGTCGTGATGATGAAGATGCACCTGCGCACCTTGCTCGGCTCACACGCATCTGTGGCACCTTTAATCTTCAAGGCGCCACCGAAGATGCGATTTTCATGCTCCTGTTTCCCTTTTCTTTATCGGGGCGAGCAGCCACTTGGCTTGACTCTCATCCGCCAGGCACTTTTACCACTTGGGCTAGCCTCCGGGATGCTTTTCTTAAAAAGTACTTCCCACCTGCTAAGGCCTCCCGCCTGAGAGATGAGATCCATTCATTCCGAATGGCCCCTGATGAGCCCTACTATCTTGCTTGGGAGAGGTTCCAAAACCTTCTAAGTCGATGCTCCCAGCATGGTTTGTCTGAATGGGCCCTTGTAGAGAAATTCTACAATGGGCTCACATATGAGACTCGTGCCAGATTTGACACTTCTGCAGGAGGCCACCTCACGACAACTGAAGATACATGAGAAGAATTACACGACACATGACTTAGAACTGGGAGCTGTTGTATTTGCCTTAAAGATTTGGAGACACTATCTGTATGGTACCAAGTGCACTATCTTCACGGATCACAAGAGTTGACATCACATATTTGATCAGAAGGAGCTTAACATGAGACAGAGACGTTGGGTTGAGCTCCTGAACGATTACGATTGTGTGATCAAATACCATCCGGGCAAAACAAATGTTGTTGCAGATGCTTTGGGTCGGAAGGAAAGAGTCAAACCCTTGCGCGTTCGAGCAATGGGAATGACCGTGCAAACAAGTTTGAAAGATCAAATCATTCGAGCACAACAAGAAGCAGTGGCAAGAGACAACTTGAAACGCGAGCTCGATTGTGGAGCCGAGAAACACTTCAAGACAAAACAAGACGGAGTTATCTATTATCTGAAGCGTGTTTGGATTCTAGCAGTAGATGAACTTCGAATGCTCATACTTGACGAGGCACACAAAACACGTTATGCAGTTCATCCTGGTGCCGATAAGATATACTAAGATCTTAGGTCACTTTATTGGTGGCCGGGTATGAAGAAAGATGTTGCCAATTATGTTGGCAAATGCATCACATGTGCCAAGGTCAAAGCTGAACACCAGAAACCTTCGGGTTTGCTGGAACAACCAGAAATACCACAATGGAAGTGGGAACAAATAGCGATGGATTTTATAACCAAGCTACCCCGCACTTCTAGCGGACACGATTCGATTTGGGTAATCATTGATAGATTGACCAAGTCCGCACACTTCTTGCCAATCAGAGAAACTTACAAGATGGAGAAACTAGCGAGACTCTACGTTGATGAAATAGTAGTAAGGCACGGGGTGCCATTGTCTATTATTTCAGACCGGGACAGTCGATTTACATCGCGGTTCTGGCAAGCATTGCAACAATCCTTAGGGACAAGTGTTAACTTGAGCACTGCTTATCATCCACAAATGGATGGACAAAGCGAGCACACCATTCAAACCCTGGAGGATATGTTGAGAACATGCATCCTAGACTTCGGTGGAAGTTGGGACACACACTTACCACTCATTGAGTTCTCCTACAACAATAACTACCACAGCAGCATCGGATGTGCTCCGTTTGAAGCACTTTATGGTAGAAAATGTCGGTCTCCAATTTGTTGGACCGAAGTGGGAGACAATAGAATCACTGGGCCCGAACTTATTCAGGAAACTACTGATAAGATTGCCCAGATACAACATAGATTACAAGCAACACGTAGCCACCAGAAGAGTTACGCAGACAAACGACACAAGCCTTTGGAATTCGATGTGGGTGACCGAGTCATGTTGAAAGTGTCCCCATGGAAAGGCGTAGTTCGTTTTGGGGCTAAAGGCAAGCTAGCACCTAGGTATGTCGGACCGTTTGAGATTACTCAACGCATAGGTCCTGTGGCATACAGACTCAAACTCCCGGATGAGCTTAGAGGAGTACACGATGTGTTTCATGTATCTAATCTCAAGAGGTGTTTAGCAGACGAATCAATGATCATACCATTGGAAGAGATACACGTTGATGAGCAACTACATTTCATTGAAGAACATGTAGAGATTATGGAACGTGAAGTTAAGAAACTGAAACGAAGCCATATCCCTATTGTAAAGGTTCGATGTAACTCCAAGCGTGGACCAGAATTTACCTGGGAGCGCGAGGACAACATGAAGACAAAGTACCCCCACCTGTTCGAGAATTAAAGTCCGACTTTTATGCTTAAATTTTGGTACGAAATTTTTTTAACAAGGGGAGACTGTGACAACTAGTACCTGACCGGCCTGCAAGTCCGTACGGTATGTGTACTTTCAACAGTAACTATGTGTAAATACATGTGTGTAAACAGTACTTGTATTAACAGAATTCAAAATACAAGACACAGTTGTACGTACTTTTGTGTAAACTTAAATACTGTAAGTACAACACACAATTGAAACATTAGTTGTGTGTATTTAAGTGAAAACCTAAGTATAGTTAACACAACAGATCATGAGAAACAACAGTGTTCAAACAAGTAACAAGAACAAATCGGTTGCGATCTGATATCCATAAATGACAGGAATCAGATGGCCGACAAATCAGTGTGAAAACAATGTGATAACAGGATGTTTAGTTGAGTCCGACAGTGAGGAAATACAATTTAAAACAATATTGCAGTGTTGTTTCAGAATAACGAACTGACAGTGTGTTTGCATGGGTGACGATTCACACAAACATATCTGTGAGTTTAACGTTCTGAAACGATGACTGGGAAGTAGAAAACAAAAGTCGGAAAGCAAAACCATCGTGGTGTTCGTTCGAATGATGATTCGAACAAATATGCGCGATGGTGACGCGATCCAACGAAACGAAAACGAAACACGACACAAACGAAAATAAATTAATAAAATTAAATAAATAATGTTTTACAATTTTGAAACTCATCAAAATAATTAAAATAACAATCTTTTATTTAAAACAAATAAATTACGCGTAAAATTCCGGAAACGTAACGAAAACGCAAACCGAGCAACCGAAACAAACCCGAATACCCCCGGGGTATAAAAGCACCAAATGAGGTGTTTTTCCCTCATTTGCATCAGCTCTTTCTCTCTCTAGCCTCACATTCCCGCACCCTCTCTCTCACTACAAATTCAAGCTTCAATCCACGATAACTTGCTCGTTTCTTGACGGATTTGGGCGTTTTTGGTGTCCACGCGAAGCTCTCAACCTCCTCACAACAGATCTGGAGGTTTACCCAGCCAAGAACGAGGCATGGAGCTTGAAATATGACGAGAATTAGGGTTTTCATTGTTGGATTTTTGATACACACATGTTTAGCCTGTTCTTTCACCCTTCCCCTTCGAATCCAACATGCCCGAGGACCTGTCTGCATGTGGTAACATCGTTGCTGTGGCTAACCCGAAGGTCCGAGAGAGAGGTGATAGGAACTCACAGGTTTGTGGGATGGGGAGGGACACAACAGCCCGAGCCAAACCTGTGAGGGGACCGGCTGAACCCTACTCAGGTGACACAAGTTAGCCGAACCCTGGGCTATGAACCATATAGCCGAACCTGTTGGGATGTACTATACATGGACGAACCTTGAGTACACACCATCATCTCACGAACCTTCGACCTCCGACTCTCCGAACTTGCGAACCCCTGTCATGAACGAGCCTCTCGACCATGGAACAACTAGGTTCGCGGGCAGACCAGCCGAACCCATGCATCAGCCGAACCCTTGCAGCATCACTGAACCTACAACTCTAACCGGCCGAACCTACATCACCATGCGAACCTACCTTCAACCTTGGACGAACCCTCGACTGGGACACGAACCTTGGGTATCATCACAATTGGCTGAACCTTTGCATGGGAAGCTCTGACCGAATCCTAGGCGAACCAATGCATGTAGCCGAACCATTAAACACAACCACCGAACCATCATTAGACTAGACCTAGCCGAACCCAACTTACACACGAACCCCTAGTCGCCAGCGAACCTTGCTACTATACTCATACAGGCTGGCGAACCTTGGGGTTATTGGGCTTGTATACCATTGCGAACCCTTGGCCTCATAACTACCGAACCTTATTCTCAAAACAAACCAAGGGTTCGCTGCCATATAAAATTTTCTTTTGGTTGGTCCAAGCCCAAGTATTATAGTCATACTGATCCATTTAGCCAACATTTTCTGCGGCCCAAATGCAACCACTCGGCCCATATGCGATTCGGCCCAAGCAGCCCCATTTGGCCGTGTTAGGCCCTAACCCATGTGACCCAAGCAGAAATGAGATGGCCCAAATCTTTAACCTTTGGCCCATATGATCTATTCGGCCATGTTGACTAATATGGCCAAGCCGTACACCTCTCGGTCCACAAAACTCACAAAGTCTACGGTTCCTTCGGCCCAATAATGGCCCACACACAAACTCTTTAATACAAGGCTATGAACTCGGCCCAAATATTAAACATACGACCCAACGGTTTAAACATGCAATCTAAATGAAGAATCAAATGGTTAAGGAATATCATACTAACAATTTTACATTGATTTTTAACCTACTACAAAGGTGGTGGACTTAAGTTCATAACACTTATGATAATGTAGTTTTAATAAGGTAACAAATGATTTCAAGTGTTAGGTCAAGGGAATTAAAGAAACATGTTAAACAACAACAAGTAAACGGGGCCGAATAAGGACAACCGAGACTTAAGTACGATTAGCTAACCCTAAGGTTAACACATACATTCACACAAATTACAATAATTGATACTTATTAGTCAAATACAACGTGAAATAAATACAGGATCGTGAGAACAAACACAAGTATAATCAAGAGAGCGTGCATTCTTCTTTTAAGCTAAGTCAACCACTACAACAACAAGGTGAGTTCATATGCCCCTTTTCTCTAATCTTAACTGATTTTAATTCTCGGGGCTGAGAAACATGCTTAATTTTATTTATTTAAAAGTTTTGCTTAACATATTGCTATTACTTTGATTTTAGATAATATTAAATTGCTTATTATCGCTTATCATTGTATGGATGCTTGTATGATCATGACATGACAGGGATAATCAGATGAACATGATAATATATCTTCATAATTCATCAACACATTAGAATAACATAGTTATAAGATTTTATCTTACAACACTCAGTTATTCTTACATGAGCAACCATTGGGATAATTCATACATAAACAAACATTGGAGACAATTACAGAGAAACATGATGACACAACAAAACATATGAATGATCAGAAGATAATGCATCTTCTAAATACCATTCAACATTATAATTAACTAAGTGTGATAAGTCAGGTACTTATAACTCTTAGTTTACAACTTAAAACACACTATGCGATAGTATGGAGCATTTATCATCCACCACCTGAGCGGATTAAGGGTGGCAAGACTAGTTCTTACCACGGCTTAATGGCAACATGGTGAACATATGGATCATTTAGAATGATAATCATGATAACGTATCTTCATGATAACAATATCATTCTCACATCTGTTGACATAAAGTAATAAGACAAGTTCGTATTCAACTTTGTTATCTACATTGAGAACACACGGCGGGATAGAGGTGAATCGGATGCATTGTAATCTGATTACGTGAGGATCACAATGGATTCCTTTTAGGCTCTATACGTTGCATTGAGAATACATTACAAATGGTTAATTAACACTTTTATTGATTAAAAGTGTATCAACAGTTAACCCCACAAGCAATAGAATAATACAAGGAACATATTAAATAAATCTAATGTCCTTAATACATATAATGGTTATCAATACTTCGGTTTGATAACTACAACACTATTATTATATTATTCTATACATGATATCACAGGTGATCAACAATGAGAAGAACATATGAAATGGAGACGGAAATCAATAGTTGTGTTGCAAGTAGTGTGGAGTTCTAGTAGTGATGTGGTGGGATGTTGGCTAGGGCTTGGTTCCCTTACATATGCCCTATATATAAGCATCACTATTAGGATGATATATTACTTGTAATTATAACTATTGAGGAGCCATTGGGTGAACGGGTGAATCAAACAATATACAAGCATCATGATTAACATTGTGATTGTGCATGGGAATGAATCAAGTTTTCAATTAACATACTTATGAACTCACCAACTTAGTGTTGACTTTGTTTAAATGCATGTTTTCTCAGGTGACGAACATGTCACCAGGATTACAGGGACTTAGCTAGTGGACTTTTAGAAGGCCTAGCTACTTTTGGTGTTGCATACTTTTGATTGACAATACAGCGAATCATCTTTTGTATATCTTGTATAGTGACAAGATATAAACTCATTGATTCTTTTGGATAGATTTACTTGGTTAAATTATGAACGATACATTGTAATTTAATCTTGTAATTCTATATCATTGTCGTGTTAGCATTTCTTATTTATTTATCATGTGCTATGTAAACAATCTGATTATTTCGATTATCACCCATTGATATCGCACCCCGGGAACCTTCCGCCCGACGGGAAAATCGATCCGTTCCCGCCGGCTCGGGGTGTGACAGTCCATAACCCGTTTAGACGCATCACTCCTACCACCATATCCACACACCTCTTCGATTCAAAACGATTCCTAGAATGCAATTCGTATCCATAAGTTAAAATCAAAAGTGTGATATATAATTCAATATGAACAAAACCAAATCACGTACCGTAAAAGCCGCTCAATTTGATCAAATTGATGACAATACAGAAAACGAAACCATATAAATCATCAGTCAAACTTATGATCCGATTCATTCGATCCTTCCTATTCCGATTGGCTCCGATTGGTTTCCGGTATCCGTATACGTATCGATTTCAATCTCTATGCATATATCTATGTGGTTTTTGGATAAATAATCACGATGCTGATTTGAAGAATTCATATGGATTTGCTTTTGATAAACCGATTACTATTTTTGAGAAATAAAGATACACAACTAATAAAAATATACATTCTAAAAATAACTAAACATAAATTTACTAAAATATCCTTTTTATTTAAATTAAAATAATATTAAAGAAATTATCTCATTGGTCAAAAACAATTTTCTTAGTTTTCTTGAAATTTGGTGGTTTTCTTATGATCCTTCCCCTATATATATATATAATAGGATTTGGTTCAAATAAGAATTCACCTTAACTGCGGTAACCCAATAACTTCGACAAAAAATGTCCGAATCTTCGTGTTTTTTTCATGGTCTTTATTATACATATTTAGAGGGTTTCTTTTTTGTGTTTTTGCTAATTCACATGGCAAATCGAATTTGCACTGGTGTAAAAATTTTGCAATTTTCGTAACATTTATAAAATTGCAAAACTTTTACACCAGTGCAAATTCGATTTCTCTTGTGAATTAGCAAAAACACAAAAAAGAAACCCTAAAGATGTATAATAAAGACTATAAAAAACCAAAGATTCGGGCATTTTTTGTTGAAGTTATTGGGTTACTGCAATTAAGGTGGGTTAACAATGGAACCATCCAATATATATATATATATATATTTGTTATTATTATTAAGTTTTTTTTAAAAAAACTATATATATATTTAATTATTTATTAAAAACAGAAAAGTAAATAAACACAAATTTTAAGTCTTATTTTTTATTTATGTTGAAACTTAGAATAGGCCATCCTCAATTTTTTTATAGTCAACTCAGTTTTAAACTCATTCTTAAAATTACTATTTTGTTTAATTTTTTTATTTTTTAAACCCACAACCACAAACCTCCCAGCTCCCAATTCTCACGTTCATTTTCGTATCACTTCAACCCCCCCCCCCACTGCACGAGCGCACACAACACTCGCCGGCAGCCATCATCGGCGATTTGGCAACTTTCCACCACCGCCAAGCTGCGGAAGTGCCGAGCCAGAATTGCGACTGGAGCTGCCGAGTGCCGCCCCTTTCTGCGCACCACAGATTCGAGACTCGAACGCGCCACGCCACCACAGATTCGAGCTGCCGCCCCTTTCACGTTTACTGCGCGACCGTCTACCGGAACCCATCACGGCTTTACCGGTAGGAACGAACCTCAAAATCTCCTATATTATCGACTTATTGTTAATTGATTAATGATTATCCATTCTAATTTTCTGTTAATTGATTATTCTCAAATCTCAATTGATTTGTCTTAGCCCTGAGGATTTAGGAATTAGGCTATAATTTGTGTGTTTAGGCTACATCAGTTTTTTTTTTTTTTTTGGGAATTAGGATTTAAGTTATTCCGGTGTTTCTCTTGTTGAATTGTTGAATTAGGATTACTGATTTAGGTACATCATATGTGTGTTTCTTTTTTTCTTAATTATGGCTTAAGTTGTTGTTGAATGTGTTAGGGCCTTTTTTTATCCCGGCTCGTCCTAGCATTCCAATTTTTATGGCCGTCCCTGCCGATAATTTAATTAAAATATCATTATTTTCTAATTTTTGTCAAATTTTTAAAATTTTGTCATGATTAATTGCTCGTATAAATCTCTAGTTTCTTCATTTGTTTTGAATGATCCAGGTTTTAGATATCCGAATTTCGATATTTGATCTGGCAATTTAATTCAGCTTTTTTTGCCTGCTAAGGTGTGGTGAACGCCGAACTGTTCTTCCCGTTTGCAATTACGGTCAAGATGCGTAATTTAGCCGCTCAGATCAGCTTCGTAAGTCTCTGCAATCTCTAATATGCTTCAATGATTTTGTGCAAATTGTTTTAGGAAGTTTGATTAGTATGATTTAGAAGTTACATGAACTGAATCTCCATTACTGCATATTCTTGAGTGTTGATTGACTTATTTCTTAGCTTTGTTCATCCATCTGAATGCTGATATGTTGAAGTTTTCAGTAATTTCAATCTATTTATGCTTAATCGCAGTATTTGTGCAGAAGAAAACCGGTAAATGTTCGATCCCGGCCGTTTTCATCATCGTCTCACGAACGAGGTAATTACCTTCTTCCCTCTGAACTTAATGACTGATTATCATCATTTTTATGTCAAATTAGACATAAGTTTTGTTGGTCAATCTTATAATCATGTATAATCTGCTTTTAGATTGTGCATTTAATATTCATTCTGATTAGAATCAGATATTCAAGAACAGAAACGAATTTGTTGTGAATTTTGTGTATATTGTTTTGATCAAAGATATGCTTTATAATTTACACAGCAAGGAAAATTGCTAACACCAACGGTTGCAGTGGTTAGAAAACAGTTTGAGAATTTAGTTACAACCGCTTACAGTTATGTATTAAATAGATAACTACCTCTGAAGTAATCATCTTACTTTCAAAGAACGACTTGCTTCCATAGTATAGGAATTAAGTGATTTACTTTCGAAAACCAACTTTACCTCCGAAGAGCAAGCTTACTTCCGGAGAGCAATTTACTTCAGAAACACTGTTACTTCCAAAGAACACAAACAAGTCACTTCTGATTTATTTTTTCTTCTTTATGGGTTGCTATCCCTATTACACTGCTAACCATATACTCATGACCCCATCATTCACCCCTTGACTTTACAACGGATATACAACATTAAAATTCATAAGTTTATCTAACAACTATGCATCCCACACTTACCGATTTGTTTGGTGTTTCATTATGACTTCTTCTTTGGTCATTAAGTAAAATATAATTACACCAACATAGATGACACTAAAATCATCAAATCAGATACCGACTTCTTCTGAAACTTGATTCTGTTGCTCTTGATTATCATCTTTATTTTCAAGAGAATCGATTGTATCCAATATACATTTGAACTGCTGCTAATTAGTTTTTGATTTACACTTGTTTTTCAGGGTTTCCAGATGAAAGAGCAATGGAGGAGGAGGCGGAAAGAAAAATAGGATGGCTATTTAAACTTATCTTTGCTGGTACTGCAACAATTGTTGGATACAATATCTTTCCATACTTAGGTATCTGATTTTTTTCTAGAATCATTCATCAATTGCGTTACCACATTTTTTGATCTTCTTTGGCAAGATTTGAACGATCAATCATTGTAGGTGATAATCTGATTCAGCAGTCTGTGTCGCTTCTAGATGTGAAGGACCCTCTGTTCAAAAGGATGGGAGCATCAAGATTAACTCGTTTTGCAACAGACGGTATTGTTGAATGTTGATTCATGTGTTATTAGTCATACACTTCATTATTTGCAGTCAATTTTAAGTTTCCTTACGTGCCTTGCAACTTGATTTTTGTAAGTCACTGACTGCATTTTAGATGAGAGAAGAATGAAGATTGTGGAGATGGGTGGTGCCCAGAAGCTTGTGGAGATGTTGGGGGCTGCTAAAGATGATCCTACACGTAAAGAAGCTTTGAATGCTATTGTTGCCATTGCCCATTCAGGTCAGCATATATATTTTTGATATTATAAACGACCCCTAGATATTACAAATTGCCATGATATGAATGAGATTTACTGGGTATGATTGTTGTAGTTTATATGCATAACTCTTTACTTTACATATAAAAGTGCTTGCTTTATGATATTGTGTCATATGATCTACATATGTTACCACTTATGCCATTATTTCACTTATATTAGTAGTTATCTTTGTATTCTTGTATTTTGCTTGATTATGTTTGTTTGTGTTTGTCTGATTCTACCTGAGTTGGGAGACTCTCTAGAAGCTATCTCTCTTTCTCTAGAGATAAGAGGTAAGGCTTGCTTACATCCCATCCTCTCCATACCCTACAAACAGCCATGCTACAAGTGAGATTTAATGGGTATGGTTGTTGTTATTGTAGTTTGTGCACATAACCCTAATGCTATTGTCAAACGTTTTCTTCTTATTGTGTTAACATGATTGCAATCATCATCATCATCTTGGTCTTTCGATAAAATTTTGAACTGTCTCATGATAAAGACACTAATCATTTATGGCATCTTTCATTTGATTTTTTTTTAATAAATGGATTGAATGTCTTTCCACCCCATATAATAAGTACCTAGAAGTCAAAGAAAATGTTAAATGTCCAAAACAATTAGAGTGTTAAAGAATTAGAATATGGTTTGTAGAATTTTTTTTGGAAGGAATTAAATTGTTGGAATGCGTGTTCCTTTTGATAGAATAATCATGTTTAGTCTGTAAATGTGTTAAAGAATTAGAATATGGTGGCAGCAGCAACAAGGGTGGTCATGGTGGTGGTGGAGGTGGTTGTAAGGGTAAGAGAGATTCTAATTCCTTTGATGGTCCAACAGAACATGTTATCCCTTAAATTCCATATTCCATTGCCAACGAATTATATGAATTAAACGTGTCTTAGGCAATTGTTTGGATTCATAATCTATGAAACAACAATATAAGAATTTCATGTGTTAAGCATTTCATGTGTTGTTTTGAACATGTTAGATGAAGCTGCTGGGGCTCTGCATAGTGCTGGAGCAATCTCAGTGATCATGGATACAAAATCCGCCGAGGATGAAGAAATCGAGAAATATAAAGAAAAATTGCTGAAAAGATTTCGTGGTATAAAACAAGTCTGATATGAATGTATTTTTTTGAGCGTTAACTTAACCGAGGCTAACCAAGCAGCAAGGCTGCTTTTTTAGATTATAGCTTGTTATGAGTATATCTATCAGTCACAATTTCTATTCTTCGTAGACCTCATCATACTTCTTAGATTGCAGCTTATTGGCTAAAAAAACACTAATAATTTTCTTGTTTGCATAATGGACTCAAACATATTTTGGTCCCTTTTCTTCCGTCCATAGCGTTATTTTTTCGTCCGAAATATTTTTTCTTTTAAGTATTGGTTTCGGCCCCTCTCCCCTTTCAAAAAATTAACATGCATTGTTGTCCCATAAATTTCCGCCTCTCCTTTCGAAATGTTCAAGATCCGCCACTAGATGGTAATCCTCGGACCTCGGCGTTGGTCTGAACATACAAGTCGGTCGTGAGCTGTTTCCGTTGTTTGTCATGTTTCACCCTCAATAGAAGAGCTACACTGATAGGCATGGCCAGCTCTGTGGGTGTGTCGGGTGGACAACTGCTTAGGTCCCAAACTTTCAAGGGGCTATTTTTTAACTATTATACTTGTTGGTTTAGGTACCAGATATCAATTAACTTATTTAAAAAAGTGTTTTAGAGGGGACCAATATATCAATAAACGTTTTAAAACCCAATAACATATTTTAAAAGGAGCTTGATCAACCTAATTAACCCAATTAAGTTTAAAAAGCTAAATATTCATATTTTATTTAGTTATGTAACCTGTGTTTTTAACCAAGTCGACTGTCAATTACAACGAATAACCTACTCAAAAATAGTTTATATCTCTTTTCATAAACAAACTAACTGGTTGCGTAGCACATATTAGGCTAGGGTTAAGTGGTTAACCCACCAAATTCCTTATTTACTCTTGGGTCTTGCCCTTGGGTTGCCCATCCGTGCAGGATACTTGGGTGTAGAGGTGGGCAAACCAGGTTTTTTTTTTTTACCGGTTCCGGTTACAAATCGGTTTCGGTTCTGGTCAACGAAATCAATAACTGGTTTCAGGGTTTAGTTCTTGAATGGTTTGATCAGTTTTTGGTCGCTACCAACTCCGGTTTTGGCCGGTTAAAGGTGGAACCAGTTCTGGTTACTCTGAAAAATCGAAACCACCTATACCCACCGGGTCCGGAACCATTTTTTTTGCCCGATCTCTACTTGGGTGGCAACCTGGAACACTGTCTTAAAATTTTGACCCATTCCGTTTTAAACTATTTTGATAAAACCCAAGATTAATTTGTTAAACCGTATTTTATGATATTGTGAATTGATAAATAACAAAATTTTGTTTTATTAATTTACTATTTTTTTTTGTTGGTTTTTTTTTATATTTTATATTTTTTTATTTCATCAACACTAATCTTGCTAAATTCGATGTTATGAGTAATTTAAATTCATTTGATTTCAATATGCTGAAACTGCCTAACCGTAATAACCAAACCGTATAAATAACTCACCGTTTAGTTTTATTTGGAGAGTTTTTTTGGTTCGTTTTGGTTTTATTATCTACTAAAATAAATAAATAAATAAAATAAATTGAACAGATAGGAATATTTTCATTTTTTTCTGTCTTCTATAGAAGGGTGATGCGTAAAAGCCAGTGATTATATGTAGGTATAATTAATTAACAAACATAACACAATTGTAGTATTAAATCTTATATGATTATAACATTTTTTTTAAATGTTGATGTTTGGCAATTAATAAAGAAATTATTAAATAATGAATTATGACTATTACAACTATTTTATAATTAGTTTAATATCTGTTTTTGTTATATCGAAATTGCTCTTTGTAACCTAAACAAGGATACCGAACCAAATCTGAGATGTGACACATGTTTGCTTCAATTATCTACGAAATACATGCTAAAAACAGTCAACATAAATCTGGTGAGTTCACATGTTTAGATACGTTATATATAATTGTTTCATTCGACCACAAGGTTTTCAAAAATGTGACCATTGTTCTTACAAACAATATAATGAGTTGTGTATATTTATTATTACCATGAGTTCCTATAACCGAACTTGACATGATTGAATTGCCCAATCTCAATGTTCTATTGCAAAACATTGTATTGAGAAGAATATTATACACCCGATTTGACCTACAATCAGAGTTAGACCTACTAGCCACAGATGGGGTTGCCACTCCCAAATAGTACTATTCCTAATAATTCAGGTTTACCGACTATTAACGGATATAGAATATGGGACTTAAAGCGATATATGTGACTCATGTAATAATGTGTCGAGCTAAACCACTCGTGTCAATGAAATGTGTACAGGCATGATTTGTCCTAGAGGTGGCCAAACCGGGTTTTTTTTGAACCGGAACTGGTTCCGGTTTTTGACCGGTTCCAACCGGGTTTTTTTTCCGGTTCGGGTTTGGCCTGTTTAAGGGTGGAACCGGTTCCGGTTCCAATTTCTTTGAAAACCCGGAACCGCCCATACCCACCGGTTCGGGTACGACCGGTTCCGGTTCCAGGTACGTTGGCCACCTATAATTTATCTCCCTCTAAGTTAGTAAAACATTGTAGAAATAGGGGTCATAAACCTCACTGTGAGTGTACATTCTTGGTCTTGTGAGTGTGGTTAGTGCCTTGTGTTGTAAATCTTAACCGGTTCCTATAAAATTGTTGATTTATGTTGAGTATGTTAGTTTTATCAAATTTCGTATTGTTGTGTCTTTGTTACGTGCCTTTAGTGTTTTTATATTGTCTTGTCTATTGTAAAGAAATTGTATCTTACTCTTGTACAAGCTATCATGATATTTTAAAAACTACTTATATATTTTTGGAAATTCCGGCATTATAACAACGTTTTTTTGAAAAATGTCCGTTTATGGTTACCAATATCCATGATTTTAAAGTAATACTTTTAATTATTATTCATTTCAAAATATCTCATGTATAAACATACATATAAGCTTGTATTTCCATTTCAAGATCCTTTTTATGCATATAGGACATGTAGGTTTACTTTTAGAGTTTTTTTCTTTTTGCACAGATTCTCTACCAGGTCTTTGGACACACTTTTACCATATCAAATGTTTATTGAAAAATTTGAAACTTTACAATCCCGTACTTTGATGTGTTCCAAACAACTTTTGTTTAGAAACCTTTTAACGATGAGGCCTGGAAATGATATAAACAATTTTTTTTAATTTTTTTTCATGATTTTTTCTTTTTAGCTTAGAAATGATATAAACAATTTTTTTAATAAAAATATGTAGATCACGAAGTTACGTATATGTAACCTATAAAGTTACATAAATATAACTCACATATGTAGTTTACAAGTTACATATATGTAATAACATGAGTTGCATATATTCTTTTATTTTTTTTCTTTTTGTTATCAAATCTAACCTTATAATAAAACAAAACATAAAACAAAAAACGAAATTGATTGACAACAATTGTGATTAGTTTTATAAGTTTTCTCAAAAATGAATGTTTTCATTGGAACCCTTTCCTATATATATATAGGGTAGGGATATTGTACAAAGGAGAAAATTCTTAAAAAACGTAAGAAGTAATCATGGCCGTCAATCAGTGATGTTTTACGGCTATGATTATCACGATGGTATTTTTGTAAATAATATGACGTTCTTTATTGGCGCTAATTGAAACTAAGGGCATATTAGTAATCTTGATGTTTTCAAAAAAGATACATAACCTCCATTCGTGGCATCAAATTTGGGGGAAAAAACCTAATTTAACGTACGAAGATTGTTTTGTTCAGGATTTAGGAAAAAATAAAAGTTCAACTCATCGCACGAATCCGAATCATTACCTCATACCAAGTTTCGAAGCATTTAGATGAGGTTTTAAATCTTCTTTACGGTGTTTAGTTGGTTTATGGCGTGTAATACTTTTATGGTGTTTAACTTTTATATGGTGTTGAGGTGTTTTTTAAAACCGTGAGGTGTTAAATTATATTGTTGACAGTTTTATGGTGTTTATATTGTATAAGCAAATGTTAACTTAAATGGGAGATTGTGTTTTATTTCATGAGCATGGTGTTTTTGTCATTACACAATAAGGAATAACTTAGAAGTTAACTTTATGGTTTTTTTGTCAAGTTATGGTATTATAATATATATTTTATTGTTATATCTCGATATATGGTGTTAACCTTCGTTAAATTTTATAGCGTTTTAGATTTTATGGTTTTTTGAACCTTCGTTAAATTTTATGGCGTTTTAGATTTATCAATTCACAATATAACATCATAACACATAAAATTATTATAATAAAACACCAAATTTGACTTATTGTTAATAAAAGTGAATAAACAGTTTATCCGAACAAACATATAATCTGAAAAACACCATAAACCCTAAACTACGTATATAACCACTATTAAAACGTCATAACTATGTATAAAATCAAAAAAGAGCATCATTTAAAAAAACCATAACATTTTGAAATATAATGGTTATTAGGGCTTTTAGATTCAAAATGACTTGTAATGACTTGGATTCAAAAATAACATACAATCGAGCATCATTAAAACGATATAACTGAACAACATACGAAAATGTAATATATCCATTTGACTTCAAAACACGAATAATAGTCTAAACAAACTGATGAGGTTGTTGAAATTGATAATTGATGAATTTGATTTGTCTAAAATTTTAGCGAATGCGCTCGACTACGTTCAATATCAAAAAAATTTAAGAACGCTGTAAAATCAATAATATTCTGAAAAAATTGATAATGTTGTTGAAATTGATATGGTTGAATTCGATTTGATTAATATACAACGATAATCAAGTTCTATTGTTGCAATTGATTTTCCCAATATAACCGCTAACAAAATTTATGTAATTACGCTAATGCCCATTTGCAATAATATTTGATTTAACACTTGTAATCCCCATATTCCTTCTTACACTTTTTAATTTTTTTTTTGTCTTTTTAGCTGAACTTGAATACACACACACAAAAGGGATAAAAATATAAACCACCAAAAATGAACTAACCCATTGAAAAGTAAATGTATAAAATCGTGTCATGTGTCTTTTTTTATTTTTTTAATATGAGAGGTTATTTTATACATTTTGTAACAACTCAAAAAACTAGATTTAATATGGTAGCGACAAGTTTAACCGTATAATATATTTTAATAAATCTAATTTTTTATATAAAGTTTACCCACTTTTTTTTAAACATTAATAACTTTTTATAATATATTATTTTTTGAAAAAAAAATTGCACTATTTACGTCTCGACTAGTTCTTTTTTTTACTTTTTTAGATGTTCCGTATTTACATTATTGTAACTATGAGTGTGCTCGGTTCGGTTCAATTTTTGGAAAAAAAAACAAAATCAAAACCAACATAGTCGGTTTTTAGATATTACGAACCTTCTGTTTACAGTTTTTTCCGGTTTCACTTCAGTTTTCGGTTTTTTTTTTGTTTTCGTTTTTTTTGTTCTCTCTCACAACCAGTATTGAAAATACCAATGTTGTAGAAATCGCTAGTCGCTAGTCAGTTGGTGGGGTGGGGACTAGGGATTAATCGAGATTAATCGGCCAACTAATCGGCCTAATCAGATAGTCGGGCCTAGTCGGCCTTAGGGGACTAACGATTAATCGGCAGATTAATCGGCCTAGTCGGGGATTTTTACAACCATAGAAAATACAAACATGTTTGACAATGGATAATTCATAAAGTAATTGATCGAACACCAACTATATATAAATTTTTAAACAAGATTAAAAATCGGTTCGATTTTAAAAAATATGAAAAACCAAAACCGAACCGAAAAATCCGGTTTCAGTTTTTTTTTTGTTCGTTTTTTTTGTTAATTCGGTTCCGTTTCTGTTTTTCGGTTAATTTGGTTACGGTTCGGTTTTTCGGTTAATTCGGTTCCGGTTCGGGTTTTTCGGTTAATTTTTCTAATAATGGTAAATTACAGCACTGTAAATTACATCACTGTAATTATCATTGTTAAAAAAAAATAAATAAATAAAGTGTTATGTTACATCACTATAATTTATCATTGTTAGAAAAAAAGTTCAAAATATTGTGTTATTTTTATAATCATTACATCGATGTAAATAGAGGACATATGAGAAAAATTAAAATTAGTCGAGATTATAACGAAATTAAAGAGAAAATTACATCACTGTAAATAATGTGTTATATCACCGTAAATTATATCATTGTATATTACTTTATTTTGTATCACATGACTGTAATTTACCGATGTTAGAAAATTATTTTAAAATAATGTATTTTCTTTATGTTCGTTACATCGATGTAAAGCTGAATATTTGGAAAAATAAATAAAAAGTAGTTTATATTAAAACATAATTAAAGATATAATACATCACTGTAAATAATAAGTTATATCTCTGTAAAATAATATGTTACATCACTGTAATTACCATTGTTAGAAAAAAATTTCAAATTATTTTGTTATATCTAAGCTCGTTACAATAATGTAAATACATGACATATAAAAAAATAAAAAAAATAGTCGAGACTATAATAGAGTTAAAGAGAAGAGACGAGTATAATGGTGCAATTAAATAATATAGAATAAAAAAGTTATAAATGTTTAAAAAAAGAGGGGTAAAATTTCTATAAAAAAATTGATATATTAAAATATATTAGATGGTGACACTTGTCACCATGATATTAAATATAGCTTTTTAAGTGATTATAAAATGTCCTATATGCCCTCCCATATTATAAAATGGAAAATGACACATGCCATGATTCTATGCATTTGCATTTTAAGTTAACCATTGGATGATGGTTAATGTGTTAGTTCATTTTTTGTGGGCTATGTACACTACTATCCCTTATATATATATATGGAAGGGTTCAATTGTTAATCACTCCTTATTGCGATAGTCAAGTAATTAAATCTTATTACTTTTGTGGCATACATTAAAGTAAATCTAAAGTTGTAGGTTTTTTCTTCTTTTTAATTAATTGTAAGTGGGGTCCACATTAATTACATTAATTAAAAAAGAAGAAAAAAACATACACATTTAGATTTACTTCAATGTTAGCCTCAAAGTAATAAGATGCAGTTATACGGTTATCGCAATAAGGAATGGTTAACAATTGATCATTCCTCTACATATGTGTGTGTCTGTGTGTATATATATATCATGGGCGGATGTAGGTAGAGAGGAGTGGGTTCACGGGAACCCACCGCACTTCGACTAGTTAATAGGAAAAAAATTTCTGAAAGAGAAACTATAGGGTGGACAGGTGAATCCTAAAGTGAACCCATTAAAATTTTAAAAGTGAATTCTTATTGTAATTTTTACTGCAATTTGGCAACTTGATTGAGATAAGTGATCTTTGTTAGAGAAATCTCGGTAATCAATGATGAGATTTCTATGTGATCGCGTTAAAATTATTTTCCGGTCATATAAACTTAGCAAGCAAAATGGTAGTTATTAGTGGTTAAACTCTCGGATCAAGTTAATTTTGGTCCTACAAACTTAGCAAATTTCGTTTAGGTTTCGGGCGTTGCCTCGAACCCTACAACATGCGTTGCCCTCTCGCTTGGTCTGTAGCTCAGAAATCTTAAACGAAAATACACTATGTACCTTCGAACTCTTTAATGACGACACTTTTTAATTTTAATCATGGACTTAATATATCGCACTGTTATAACGTGAAGAACTTTACAAGCCCCAAACCGTCAACCTGACCCAAAAATTTTTATGTCCAGTTATGTTTAATTAAAAGTCGGAAAATGATGAACCCTCTGAAAAAAATTCCTGGATCCGTCACTAATTAAAAAATTAGTACTAATTAAAAAATTAGTGGGACCCACATTAATTACATTAATTAAAAAGAAGAAAAAACATACACATTTAGATTTACTTTAATGTGAGCCCAAAGTAATAAGATTTAGTTATACGGTTATCACAATAAGGAATAGTTAACCATTGATCATTCCCCTACATACGTAAGTGTGTGTGTGTATATATATATAGGGAAATGATAAAAATATAACCAATAAATATGCAATAACACGTCAAGATCAAGCCAAATCTTTGAGTTTTTTAATATCATTGTGTAACATTACTGTACTTCCGGTCGTCCGTACAATCCGTACGATTGTACTGTTACGACCTGATATAATAATTATTAATGAAAATGAATTACTGAATGCATGAATTGATGATTATCAATGTTATTGGTATACATACTTAGAACATATTATTATACGCGTAAACCATGGGAAGTTTAGTTGTAACTCAACTAAACAGAACCAGAGAGTTTATCGCATATGATTACACGGATCATGGATTTTGTTTTGGAATGAAAGGAATTAGAAGTTTGTTATGGTTGGATTGCTAAACATAGTCAAGGACACATGGTCATGGTTTATCGAAATAGCGGTGGGACGGTGTAGGGGAGGTTGCGATCTACCTCTGCATATGTCTTATACATATGCATATTTCGATCTATCATGGATGTGTCAGTGACTTGGGTTTAGTGGGTTTTGGTTTGGGATTTTAATATTAAAGTTAATAAAATAACTGGAATTAAATACGCGATGGTGAGGTTACGGTTATAATTTAAACGCAAATATTAATTCAGAAATATTAACTTAATAACGTATTCGCGTGGGTGACGATTCTTACGAATATAATTATTAAGAATAATATTCTGAAACGATATTCCATAAATTGTAAATCGAATCGAAATACGGTACGAGCGTTGGATTCGCAAAGGTGACGATCTTTACGAATACGTACGTAAGTATCGCGTTTTGACGAGTTAATTAAATAATATCTAACGATGTTAAATTAGTAAATGAAAATTAAGAATATTTATTAGGAATCACAACTTAAAAACAAATCCGAACAATTTATTTTATTAAATAAATGATTTAACGAAAATGAAACGAAACTGTTATTATGAAACAATTTTATTTGAAATGATTTTATAAAACACTTTTGATTAAAAATCATTTTATTTAAAGTGAAGCATAATTATTTAAACTTTTTATGTTTAAATATTTCTTTACGAGGAAAAACCGAGCAATTAACGGGATTTAACATGAAATAAACGAGACCGAGCACGCTGGGAGAACCCGGGCTATAAAAGCCCATTTCCTCTCTTCCTCCTCACTTTTGCAAAACCTCTTTCTCTCTCTAGAAGCAATTTCCGTCACCACTTTCTCTCTCTAACTTCTCTCTACGATATCTCCTTCGTTACCCAACGGATTCGCGAGATCTTGGCGCCCAAACGACCGCGTGATCGAGAGGAACAAGAAGATACGAAGAAACCTAGAGTTTGGTCAACATTCGAGGTAAACCGAAGCTTTTACTTTCTGTTTTGGTTAAAAACCTAATTCGAACGAGGCTATCATCTTGTTACACAATTTCTTAAGTTTTAAACTTGTTAATCGGACTACTAGTTAGCTTAAGAAGGCCATGAACGAACTTGTAAGATTAGGGACATGTTGATGAAGATGAAGAACAGGTTCGTGACCGGCTAATCCACATGCAGGTCGGCGAACCTCATGTGGGCCGAACCTTCTAGCCGCCACTCCCGAACCTATCTATATAAACCCTAGTTGGCCGAACCCTTGACCGGCGAACCCTCCTCTCTCGACTGGCCGAACCTTATGGCTGCCGAACCATAGGGGTGCGAACCTTCTTGTGTTGAGCGAATCCTCTAACTGCCGAACCAGTTGCATGGAATCCACGAACCATGCGCAAGTCCACGAACCTAGGGTAGCTAAGCTATAGCCGAACCTTGTCTTGCTTTGGCCGAACCTAAGATGGCGAACCTTCCTCTTCAGCCAACGAACCAAGGACGAGCCTTATGGCCGCGAACCTAAGGGCTAAGGACTAGGGACCGAACCTTGTGTGGGATTAAAACTATCTCGGCCGAACCTGGTACCATAAGACCGGGATATACTTGGCAAAACCCTGGTACCCTAAAACTCCTAGTGGGCAGCGAACCTTTCAGACATTCAAGCTACCAGCCGAGCCTTTGCTTCCTTTTGGTCGAACCCTGAGAATTTGGAACTAAGGGGCAGCGAACCTAAAGGGGATAAGCAAACCTATGGGTGTTAAGCCTAAACCTCGTCGAAATTAGGGTTAAACAAAAAGACTTTTGTAACTAAATACAAAAATGCACGCATGAAGGCCTTGGACCACCATCTTTTATAATATGCATAAGCTTTGAATTTTGGGTTGACATGGTTTAAATTTTGATGAGAATAATTTTATATAATCCCATTAGACTTAAAATGGATTTTACAATTTAGAGAAAAATGGTGGTGGAATTAAGTATTCATGCATGTATGTATGGATATGTCTATGAAGAAGGGTATCACCTTCTTGCATGCACATCTATAGGAAAATACAAACGAATTCACGATTTAACTATCTTTATTAGATAATTAAAAACTAACAAGTTGAGTTATAAGATTTACAATAATTAATTATGAAATCTTTCTCCTTTTACTTTAACTTTGATAAACTAAACTTAAATAATGAAATACTGCTGAGTTAAAGTAAATCTAAAAGGGCACTAAAATGAGATGATATATATATTCTTATAAACACGAACACCTATTAAATACAGGTTGATTGAGTTGTTGTTTATTTCTCTTACGTGAGCGCGCATCATACGAAAACACTAATTCTAAGGACTCAGGTGAGTTCTCATAACCTCCCTTTCTTTAAACTATTTTGTTTGAAAACTCGGAGGTGAAACATGTATACAAATTTTAAATATTATTTTGATAACACAAGGATGATACCTGTTTATCAATATGATATTCATATTATAGAATTATCATTATTTATGGATTATCACTTATTATCATATATCCGTGTAACATTGTCATTGACTTTGGTCAATCACAAAGATTACATGTATTGTCACTTGGATTATCACAACTCCGTGAATCATTGCCTTTAACTTTGGTTAATTGCATTGGTTTCATGTATTGTCACGTGGTTAGCCACCACTCCATGGATCATGTTTTTAACTTATGTTAATTACATAATTTCCATGTATAGTCACAGATACTATTTGAGAATATTGATGTTTGAGAATGGTTGAATGGTTATGTGGTTAATTATCTATTATTGTCTACGATTAACTATGATTAAATTGATTATGTGATTACGTGTTTGTTATGTGGTTGATTGTTGTGCTGGGATGATTGTGTTGAATTTTCACGCAGGTACTCTTGTGGATTTTCTCAGAAAGACCATAATCTTTTATACTCATTTTAATCAAAACTTTTTATAAAACCTTTTAAACATAAACTTTTATACTCATTTTTATAAAACACTTTTAAGTATAAAAACTTATGATTACTCACCAACTACTTCATAGTTGACACTTGATTTTCTTACATGTTTCAGGTGATGAAGCTAAGTAGGTTGAGAAGGATGGTCTCTCATATTTTGGACATCATCACATAGGATCTTGGACTTAGCTAAAATTAACTGAAATTCTGGCGATTAGAGTTTAATTAGTTTAGCTAATTCTTTTGTGTAATTGATGTATTTGATTCATGACAGACATGATTTTTGTGTAATTAATTTTGGTTGATTGAATGTTATGTGATGATTTAATCTAGATGCCCACGAGCTTTTGAACAATCTACACATCCATCGTGGCATCCCGACGTTTCCGCCATCGGTCGGGGTGTTACAGATTGGTATCAGAGCCTGGGTTATAGGGAATTAGGTTACTAGAAATGGTTGACCTAGTCTATAACCGTAGGATACCCTAGTATGAAGTTACTTCATACACTAGTTAGTATATTCAGGATTTCATGCTTATGTGTTTATTACATGTTAACTGAACTCATGTTATACATCTAATATATATATGCTGCTTACTGATTTATTTGCTTACTTGTGCCCTAATGACTCGATAAGGACATACTCGTGATGTATTGTAAAGGTGGTGGGACGGTGGTTTGGGCGGTTGCGACCTACCCTTATCATATGCCCTATATATACTATTTACAATACATCGGGTGGATGTCAGTATTGAGGAATAAGGGAACTACCCGTTTGGGACACTTATCTGCTTAGAAAATTAACTGTTTAGGAATTTATCTGCTTTAGGAATTATCTGTTAGATCTCTTGATCTCCAGACAAGGACACACTCGTGGTATACTACAAAGGTGGTGGGAAGGTGTAAGGGAGGTTGCGATCTACCCTTGCATATGCCCTATACATATACCATTTGTAGTATATTGGGGGTCTGTCAGTGTCAGGAACCTAGGATATTATTAGGATATTATTAGGAATTGTTGTGAAGTAGATGTTGAGGGACTGTTGACGGTATGTGGTAAAGGTTGGTGTTGGATTGACACTTTGGATGATCACATCTGATGAACACATATAAACTCATTAACAGACACACTTATTGGACACGTGGGTGCATAGGATCAACGAATGATATGAACGATTAGTGATGGAATGTAGACTTGGACGATGATATAGACACTTGTGAAAATATGAACGCATAGTGATGATACTAACACTTAGTGATGGTATGGACACTTGATGAGAATAAATTATAGGGAGGATATGGACACTTAGTGACAATAAGAGCACTCAGTGATGATATGAACCCTCATTGATGATTATGAATATTGGGATTAGTATGGACTTTTAGTGAACTTGGACAATAGGGGTACTTTAATGTTAGGTGAACTTACACATTAGGTGAACTTATACATTAAGCGAACCTAATTGCCCAAGTGAGCTAAAGACCACTTCACTCAAAATTATCCTACCCAGGATAAGGTTTGTGAAGTGAGACTATGGTAAAATACATGATACACCCTAAATTCTAACAAGGGCATAATCGCGGTGCAATGCAACGGTGGTGGGACGGTGTAGGGGAGGTTGCGATCTACCCCTGCATATGCCCTATATATAAGCTTGTTGCATTGCATCGGGAGGTTGTCAGTGTTGGTATAGGGTGGGGAATGTATGAAACTTAGGAATAGTTAGCTAATATTAGTTATGACCAACTAGGACACTTAGTATAATATTAGGAAATTTATAAATGTTATGAGTTTAATGACAGATAGGAGAAAAATATAGTTCCTATATGTAATCCTAACTGTTTAAAATGAACTCATTCAATCATAGTTTGTATGACTTACGTTGTAAACGGTAGTAACATGTTTCTAATTTCCTCAGAAACATGCCGCCACGTCGTCACAACGGAGATGATACGAACTCATAGGATGCTAACGGTAATGCCAACTCTGGCATACAAGAGTTAGCAAATCTTATCTCTGGATTGGTGAACCAATTAACTCAAGCCAATCAGTCTCTCACTCAGAACAGAGGTGGTGCAAACCCACCAACTTGCACATTCAAACACTTCAACTCCTGTAACCCACTGAAGTTTACGGGTTCTGAATCAGCCACTGGTCTGCTGCAGTGGTTTGAGAGCATGGAGAATACCTTCATCAACTGTGATTGCCCCGATAACTTGAAAGTGCGTTATGCCACCAGTGTTTTCCAAAAGAGAGCACTAACTTGGTGGAATGGGGAAAAGCGAACTAGGGGAGTTGATGCTGCCCTAGCACTGACATGGACGGAGGTCAAGAATCTGATGACCACTGAATTCTATCCTCAAAGCGAGATGAGGAAGCTTGAGACTGAGTTTTGGGAACTCAAGCAAGACAGTGGCGAGAATGTTATCTACAATACTCGTTTTCACGAGTATAGCCTGCTGGTACCTCATCTTGTTACACCACTTGAGAGAGCTATTGAGAAGTACATCGGTGGTCTGCCCATGCAGATCCAAGACACTGTTTACGGAAGCAACCCTAAAACACTTGAGGCTGCAATCCGTCTATCTGCAACTCTGACTGATAATCATGTGAAGGCTGGAACACTCACAAGAAAAGGAACAAAGAAGACTGAGGTGAAGACTGCTACAAAGGAAACAACGACTGAAGGTAAGACTGAGGCTGCGAGTTCATCGAAGAGCAGCAACAAAAAGAGGAAGACCAGAAACTTCATGGTCACTGCTCCTGCTGCTAAGTCTGCGCAGCAATCATCAAACAACACTACTGCCAGGAATTATGTTGGGAACACTCCCCAATGTAATACTTGCCGATATCACCATGCACCTAACTTGCCGTGTCGCGTCCGCAACAACTGTGGCAAGTATGGTCATTTTGCTAATGTCTGTCGGAGTGCACCGCAAGCACAAAGGATGCAACCTGCTCGCTTGCACTGCCAGCTCCACATGCACAACCTATTCCAGCTGTACCCGTTCACCAGGTACCTCCTGTACAGGCAAGAGCCTGTTATGAGGGTGGTGAAGTGGGTCACTTCAGAAACCAGTGCCCGAGACTGACGGGAAATAATCAAAGGGTGGCAGGAGGCAGAGCGTTTCAACTAAATGCTCCAGCTGCTCAAGCCAACCAAGATGTGGTCAACGGTACATTTCTGATCAACAACTCTTATGCATCTGTCTTATTTGATTCTGGTGCCGATAGGAGTTTTGTTTCATATGATTATGAATGCTTGCTTGGTAGAACACGTACATATTTAGATAAACCGTTTAATGTGGAGGTGGCTGACGGAAACACCATTGATATTGACACTGTTATTATCAGATGTACAGTGAACTTAAATGATCACGTTTTCCCGATTGATCTTATACCTATGCATCTTGGTAGCTTTGATGTTATCATAGGCATGGATTGGTTGGCCACCCACAAAGCGGAGATAGTTTGTCATGAAAAATACATTCGTATTCCCTTACCTTCGGGTGAAACTTTAAGAGTTTTTGGGGAAACTTCTAGTAAAGGTCTTAAGCTGATGTCATGCACTAAAGCACACAAGTACCTTAGAAAGAAATGTATAGCATTCTTAGCACACATTGTGGAGAAAAAGGAGAAAGGAAGGAGTATTGAAGACGTTCCAGTGATCAGAGATTTCCCAGAAGTATTTCCAGATGATTTGCCGGGTCTTCCACCAGAACGTCAAGTAGAGCTCCGAATCGACTTAGTACCTGGTGCGAACCCTGTCGCCAAAGCTCCTTACAGACTTGCGCCTTCGAAGTTACAAGAATTGGCGAGCCAATTGCAAGCTGACGGATAAAGGATTTTTTCGCCCGAGCCATTCGCCATGGGGTGCACCGGTCCTGTTAGTCAAGAAAAAGGACGGGTCATTCCGAATGTGCATTGACTACCGCGAATTAAACAAACTTACGATTAAGAATCGATATCCACTGCCGTGTATCGATGATCTCTTCGATTAGCTTCAAGGATCGGCATGGTTTTCAAAGATCGATCTTAGGTCTGGGTATCATCAGCTTCGCGTACATGATGATGATATTCCCAAGACAGCTTTCAGAACAAGATATGGCCATTATGAATTTCTGGTAATGCCCTTCGGCCTTACCAATGCACCGGCGGTTTTCATGGATCTCATGAACCGTGTTTGTAGGCCATACTTGGATAAATTTGTAATTGTCTTCATTGATGATATCTTGATATACTCAAAGACCAAGGAAGAACACGAGCAACACCTTAAGTTGGTCTTGGAGATCCTGAGAGAAGAGTGACTGTATGCCAAGTTCTCTAAATGTGAATTTTGGCTTAAAGAAGTTCATTTCTTGGGACACATAGTCAATGAGAATGGTATTCACGTAGATCTAGCAAAGATTGATGCGGTGAAGAACTGGAGTACACCGAAGACACTGACGGAGATTCGATCATTTCTCGGACTTGCCGGTTACTATCGGCGGTTCATCTCGAATTTCTCCAGGATTGCTGTCCCTCTCACTTCTTTGACTCAAAAGAATAAGCCATATGCGTGAGGACCGAAACAGGAAGAGGTGTTTCAGACTCTGAAGCAGAAACTTTGTGATGCTCCTGTCTTGACATTGCCTAACGGAAATGATGATTTTGTGGTCTATTGTGATGCGTCCAACCTAGGTCTCGGTTGTGTTCTCATGCAACGGGGAAAGGTTGTGGCCTATGCATCAAGACAGCTGAAAATTCACGAGAAGAACTACACCACACACGACTTGGAACTTGGTGCAGTCGTGTTTGCCTTGAAGATATGGAGACATTACCTTTATGGCACTAAGTGTGTAGTGTTCACTAACCATAAGAGTTTACAACATATTCTCAATCAGAAAGAACTTAATATGAGACAACGGAGATGGGTTGAACTGTTAAACGATTATCACTGTGAAATTCGCCACCATCCTGGTAAAGCGAATGTAGTAGCAGATGCGCTTAGTCGCAAAAGTCAAATTCAGATTCATTGTGTCCGAGTGCACACTAGTCTTCGTAATGATGTTCTCACGGCCCAACAACACTCATTGGCTTAAGATAACTTGAAAAATGAGATGTCTTGCGGGGCTGAGATCTTACTGGAAGCTAAGGATTTGATGTACTATTTGAGTCGGTTGTGGATACCGAACCGGGGTGATCTTAGGATGATGATTATGGATGAAGCTCATAAGTCTCCTTACTCAATCCATCTGGGTTCTGATAAGATGTATCAAGACCGGATCGTGATGCTCGATTCACGGCACGATTTTGGGAATTACTTCATGAAGCCTTTGGAACAAGACTGGATCTTAGCACTGCCTATCATCCTCAAACGGATGGACAGACGGAGCGAACGATTCAGACATTGGAAGACATGTTGAGAGCTTGCGTCATCGACTTTGGTGGCAATTGGGATAGCCATTTACTGTTGGTTGAGTTCTCGTATAACAACAGTTATCACGCGAGCATTGGTATGGCACCGTTTGAAGCTCTTTATGGCAGGAAATGTCGGTCGCCTATTTGTTGGACCGAGGTTGGCGAATCGCAGATCACTGGTCCGAGATTATTCAGGAAACGACTGACAAGATCCGCCAGATCCGTGACAATCTGTTGGCTGCACGTAGTCGACAAAAGAGTTACGCGGATAAAAGATGAAAACCTTTTGTTGGAAAATAAGGACTGACGAAGCAAAACCACCTTTCAAATAATCAATTTGAATAAATGTTGCAGGACACTAACTTCCGAAGACATGAAGAATAAGGCTTTAAAAGATGCCTCGAAAGACACTAAATAAAAGTCAATTGCTTCTGAAGACAAAACTTCAGAAGATGCTTCAGAAGATGCTTCGGAAGACTCTATCAAAAGACAAACCTCAGAAGACACTATCGGAAGAGAACAATTGCTTCCGAAGAATAAAAGACAATTACTTCAGAAGACTTCCGAAGACATCTGCTTCGGAATAAAAACATTACTTCGGAAGACTTGTGTATTTACATCAGCTTCCGATGAAAGAATAAATGTTTCCTTCTTCAGCTTCCGATAGGATAGCTGATTCCCTTAATCAGTTTCCTATGAAGAACTTCCGAAAGAATAACTCCTTAGCATCAATACAAATGTCTGAACCTCGGAAGACTTCAAGATCTTTGAAGATCCTAAGTTGACTTTGCACTTGTACTATTATGATGCTACAGTGTCTGTAATAGTGTCATCAGTCTTATTTGTTTGTCTTTTTCTTGTATTTGTCCTGAAACATTAAATGTCGGGGCTATTTATACCCCAACATCAACTGTACAATATACAACACTTTTCTGAATCTTCTTTGTGTTGCCTTACTATTTTCTGTTCTCTCTTTTCTTTAAAACAAGAAAACTAAACACTAAAAATAACTTAAGTGCAAAACCCTAGAGGGAGCTAATACCAAAGGCTTTGACTAAGTATCTAAAGCTCTTGTTCCTGGTTAAATCAGCCTCTCCTTAGGTCACCGATTTTCTACAATTGGTATCAGAGCTATGTTCATTAGTCTTGGTTTAACCATCAAGTCTAAAATTCAAAGCTCACTTTGATATCTTGTGTTTAGTTTTCTGTGTTCATCTACTTTTCATAATCTGCTGAAGATTGATTTTTGAAACTCTAAAGTGTTCAAGAATCAATCAACCAAACTACCTTGAGTACTCATTACTTGTTGATTTACTCATAACTGTTTGAACACATGGCAAAAAAATTCACCTTAGATCCCCATAACACCAGTTCTGCCACAAAGCCACCAATTTTGGTTAGGCATCAATACAATATTTGGCAGAGACGGATGTTACATTTCCTATCAAATAATCATACATGATGTTGGAAGTCTGTCATGTTCGGACCTCATAAACCAATGGTCCTGGACACGGAGACTGGAGATGATGTCCCTAAGGATCCCCGGAACTACACTGAAGAAGAGTTTCAGAAATTGGAGCTTGATGCCAAGGCACATGCTCAGCTGTCTATGGTCCTTCCGAATGAAATTTATTCGGGTCTTCTTCACCATGAGTCCGCTAAGGACTTATGGGATGCTCTAAAAGAGCAATTCGGTGGTACCGATGATGTTGTAGCCAACACTAGGGAAATATTGGCTCAACAATATGAGACTTTCTGCCAACTAAATAATGAGTCACTGACTCAGCAATTTGAAAGGTTCACTTCTCTCTTAAGTGAACTAAAATTAGCTGGTCAAGTGTACCCTCCTGTCTCAGTTCTTAATCGATTTTTAAGATCTCTTCCTGAAAAATGAGAAACTTATACAATAGTCATGAGATCTTCACCAGATTTTGGCAAACTCTCACTTACCCAACTTCATGGTAAGTTGCTCACCTTTGAGCGAGAGATTGACTAGAAAAGAAAACTAATAAAATCTGGTAAATCAACTGAAGAGTATGTTCAAGGGAACACAACTCTTCTTAGTCATAACTCTTTGATAAATGATCAGGGTTATGATGAACACGTTGACATAACTACTGGCATCACCTCTTCATTCTCTTCTCGTGATGACCACTCTCTCCCTTCTGACCATCTGTGTTTTATCATGGATGATCTTCATCAAGTTCCAAGTGATGACTTGGAAGAGATGGACATTCTCCATAAACTGGCTCTCTTGAGCATAAGAACTAACAAGTTTTACAAGAGGACAGGAAGAAAATTTCCTGGTATCCATGGAAAAACCAGGATTGGTCTAAATAAGGCTAATATCCAATGCTATAGGTGTCATGGCACTGGACATTTTGCCAGGGAATGCTCTAATGCTCCAAATTCTAACCCCTCTTCTTATGTGACCTTTCCAAACATATCTTCACACACCTCTTCAACACCATATTCTTCCACCTCTTCCTCCTCCTCTTTCAAAAGGTCTAATAATCCTCAAGGATCAGCACACATTGCACAAAACTCTTCCTCCACCAATGTGCAATATGTACAAGCTGCAAACGGTAACATGTACCAACTCACTCCTGCTTCACTTCAAGTTGTTGCAGCTCCTTCTTCACAAATAAATGCACCAGGCCATGCTGTCCAGTCTTCATCATCTAGTCAACAGGCTCTTTTCTCTCAAGAGTACATAGACTGGAGCAGCTTACCTGAGTATGTTGGCTATGCCCTCATCACTTCTGTACCAACAGAATTTGCTCTTATGGCTGTTGGTGAAGACTCCTTTTCTTCTGTTCAACCTGAAGCATATACTTCTGATGCTCAGGTATCCTCTTCTACTTTAGAAAAACTATGTTCCAATGCATGCATAGAGGCTTTTGCAAAAATAAAGAAAGCCAATATGTTGCTTCAAAAGCAAAATCAGGAGTTGGAACAACTCCTTGACAATAAAAATTCTGAAGTGGAAAAATTAATAAAAATAAAAGATAATGAGATCTCCACTATAAAAACTGAGAAAATCAACTTACAAGCATCATTTGATCTACAAAGAGAAAAACATTATGCTTGTAAAGATGAATTATCTCAAACTCAAGTGAGCTGTGAAAAGTGGGTTGAGTCTTGCAAAGGATTCAAAATGTTTTTACGAAAGCAAGTTCACAGCAAAGCAAGATTTGGGATTGGGTATAATCACACTGCTCAACCAGAGGATTACACCCCAATCGATAACAATAAGGAAGAAACCACTCCTGAACCTATCTCACCAACCTTTCTTCCTGATGAAATTCCTCCAATAATAGACACACCTCTATTGGTGTATCAGCCAAACTATTCTTCTAGGTTTGTATACCCCACTAATACAAATCTGACAAGATTAGAAAAACCTCATTTGAACTCAGTTCAACACAATAACTCTTCAGAACAAAATGAGATTGCTCCTGATATGAGCTCTACTCATAGTTCAGAAGAAACACCAAAATCGGGTCTCTCTTCTAGCATCAGGTCAAATCTTGAAAAAGGTAAAGGACCTATGGTTAATATCCAGTTTCCTCCTTCTCATCCTCATCCTCCTTACCCCATAATGAAGGTAAACAGACCTTTCATCCCAAATTATTCATCTCTCTCTCCAGCCTGCTTAAAATGTTTTAACTACAACCATGCTACTATAAACTGCAGAACAAAAACGCCTTTGGAGAAAGCTAGATTAAAGGCTAATAAGTTGAAAGCTGAACATGCCTCTTCATCAAGAGGGAACCTCCCTAATAAGATGAAGAAAGTAAGAACAGCAAGTAAACAATCTGTTGGAGCAAACCCCCATTCTTCGTTCATCTTACCCTCTTCCTTGACTGCAAACTCTAGACATTCTGTTTTGGGAACACCACCTCCTTACTCTACGGTGAACCCAGTTTCTTACACTCATAATGTTGCTAACACTTCTCCCGTAGATTCTCAAATCAATCTTCTCCAACAGAATCAGCAACAACTGCTGTTAATGATGCAGAAATTGATGAATGATACACAACAAAATAAACCAAACAAATAAAATAAAATAAAATATCCCATGTCTAACCTATTGTACTTAATCCTCATGTTTAGAAACCCTCTTCAAACCAAAATCATCTCTGGTATGTGGATAGTGGAGGATCTAGGCACATGACAGGACGCAAATCCATTCTAAATAACTTCATTCCAAAGAATGGAGGATATGTTTCCTTCGGAAACAATGCAAAAGGTTGGATAGTGGGGTCTGGTTCTGTCTCAAGTGGAAATTGGAAATTTAAAGATGTTAGCTTAGTTGAGAATCTCAAGTTTAATCTCTTGAGTGTTTCTCAACTAGCTGACAAGAATTTTAGTTCATTTTTCACTAAAGACAGTTGCAAAATTCTTTCTCCAGAAATAAACTCAAAAATAAAGGTCTTGATTGATCAACACACTCTGCTAACGGCTAGAAGAAGTGGAAATGTCTATATTGTAGATATGACTACTGACTCTCAAACATATTCTCCTACATGTTTGATAGCCAAAGTATCATCTTCTGAAACTACTCTTTGGCACAGGAGACTCAGTCACCTTAATCACCAAACTCTTCCTAAGCTTTCAACCCTTTCTTTAGTAAGAGGATTGCCTTCTAAAGAATTTCACTTTGAAGGTCAATGTGAATCTTGCTTAAAGGGAAAGCAACATAAAACTTCACATAAGTCCATTGATGAATCCAAAACAACTAACTGTCTTAATCTGCTTCATATGGATCTGTTTGGTACAGTGAAGGTAGCTAGTTTGGCAAGAAAAAGATATTGTTTAGTTGTTGTGGATGATTACTCAAGATTTTGATGGACCTTCTTCCTTTTCAGCAAAGACGAGACTTCTGATAAAATAATTGCTCTTATCACTAGTCTTGAGAGACAATTTAGTCTCCCTGTTAAAATGATAAGGAGTGACAATGGCACAGAGTTCAAGAATCAAGTTCTTGATAAATTCTGTATCTCTAAAGGAATCCTTAGACAATATAGTGCTCCTAGAACTCCTGCTCAGAATGGAGTTGTAGAAAGAAAGAACAGGACACTAATTGAAGCTGCAAGAACCATGCTTGCAGACTCAGGATTACCTTTATCATTCTGGGCTGAGGCAGTAAACACTGCTTGTTATGTCTTAAACAGAGTTCACATTGTAAAAAGACATAACAAAACTGCCTATGAAATCTTGTATAACATAAAGCCTCTCATCTCCTTCTTCAAAGTATTTGGATGTCCGTGTTTTATTTTAAACACGAAAGATTCCTCATCCAAGTTTGCTGCTAAAGTTGATTCTGGATATTTTGTTGGATTCTCTCAGACCTCTAAGGCATACTGAGCTTTCAATCTCAGGACCAAAATCATTGAGGAATCCATTGATGTTATATTCAATGAATTAGCATCAACCTCATCGTTCCCTTCTACTCCTGATGACCTCTTTGATCTTGAAAGCTTCTCCTTCATTCCTCCTATCTCCCCCTCTTCACCTTCTTCAGAATCGTGTCAAACATCTGAAGATCTATCCTCTCTAGATGAATGTTCTGTTTCTAAATTCTTTACTTCCTTTCATTCTTATCAAATAAATTCTCAAGAAACAAACTCTCAAAACCAAGACAATCAAATATCTACTCCTTCATCTCCTGTCTTGGATAATCTACCCTAAGACATTCCTGAAAATACTCATGTCTCTCCTCCAGAAAACTCTCTGAGCCCCTTTGAAAACTCACTCTCTTCCGAAGATGCCTCATCAAATAATTGTTTAGACATTATTCCTTTCAACAAAAATCACCCTCTAGAACAAATCTTAGGTGATTTAAGTAAAGGAGTTCAAACTAGGAGTCAAATTTCAAACTTTTGCCTTCATGCCGCCTTCTTATCCCAAATTCAGCCCTCTAAATATCAGGAGGCTCTCAAAGACAATAATTGGGTAGAGGCTATACAAGACGAACTCTTACAGTTCAAAAGGCAAAATGTTTGGACTCTATGTCCTTTGCCAGCTGGAAAATATCCCATCGGAACCAGATGGGTGTTCAGAAACAAAACAGATGACAGAGGCATTGTAATAAAAAATAAGGCCAGATTAGTGGTACAAGGTTATTGTCAAGAGGAAGGTATTGACTATGATGAAACCTTTGCTCCTGTGGCAAGATTGGAAGCCATCAGACTCTTCCTAGCATTTGCCATCTCCCATAATATAAAGGTATATCAAATGGACATAAAAAGTGCATTCCTATATGGGACAATAAAAGAGGAAGTCTATGTGTGTCAACCACCAGGATTTGATGATGTTCATCATCCTGATTGGGTGTACAAACTAGACAAGGCCCTTTATGGTCTGAAACAAGCACCCAGAGCATGATATGATACTCTTTCTCAGTTTCTCCTTACTAATAAATTTTCTCGGGGAACCATTGATAAGACCTTGTTCATCAAAAGGGTAGATAAGGAACTTCTTCTTGTCCAAATCTATGTTGATGACATCATTTTTGGATCAACAAAACCTTCCATGTGTGAACAATTCTCTAAATTAATGTCTTCTAAGTTTGAAATGAGTGCTTTAAGTGAACTAAAAACATTTTTAGGACTTCAAGTCAAACAAACCCCAACTGGGACTTTCATTCATCAATCTAAATATGTAAAAGATCTTCTAAATAAATTTGATATGAATGATTGCAAAATAATTTCTACTCCCATGGCAACAAGTCCTGGCATATGTCCGGACGATAATGGTGAACCTGTAGATCAAACTCTCTACAGGTGCATGATTGGTTCTCTGATGTATCTCACTGCATCAAGGCCAGACATTATGTATGCAACATTTGTCTGTGCAAGATACGAATCTTCTCCTAAACAATCTCATCTTTCATTTGTGAAGAGGATACTCAGATATCTCAAAGGTACTCATGTGCTAGGTATTTGGTATCCTGCTAATCAAATTTGTAAGCTTGTTGGTTTTTCAGATAGTGATTATGCTGGTTGCTCGCTCACCAGAAAGTCTACTTCAGGAGGTTGTCAGTTCTTTGCAGGTTGCTTAGTGTCATGGCAAAGCAAGAAGCAAACATCAGTGTCAAATTCAACTGCTGAAGCCGAATACATTGCAGCAGCCCATTGCACTGCCCAAATTCTTTGGTTACAATACCAACTGCTAGATTTTTGAATAACTGAACTAAAGACACCTCTCCTAATAGATAGCGAAGCTGCCAAAAACATAATAAAGAATCCTGTCTATCATTCTAAAACCAAACACATTGAAATAAGGCATCACTTCTTTAGAGACTGTTTTGAAAAGGGACTAATTGTTCCAGAACATGTCTCTACAAGTGACCAAATAGCTGACATATTTACCAAGCCCTTAGACTCCTCAACTTTCTCTAAGTTTGTGGCAAAATTGGGAATTATAAATATGACTTAATAAACATAGTTAAGATTGTGTTTATTAACCTTTATACACATACATATAAAAGGATAATTTTTTTTTTAAAATTGTCCTAACAATGGATATCTGATAAACCATTGTTAAAGAAATCTTGGTTTCTTTTAGTGATTATCTCAATACATGGATAGGATCAGTGGTAATATGGTCACTGCTTCATATCTATCCGATGTTTAAACCTTCCATTGTTACATTCTATAACCACTTTGGTTTCTTCTCCTTCCGATGATCTCTCTTCCTTCCGAAAATCATCACATGATCATTTAACTTGCTTCCGAGGATAAGATTCTTCCGATCTACAAATAAAATTCTTGAGCTTTGCACCTGATGTGACAGTTGTCAACTTCTCTGCAAGATTCGATTCTCAATGCTAACTCCCACGGCTCGAGAAGATACTTACCGTCATCTTAATTACCAATAATCTTATTTAAATCAATAATCATCCTTTTCATTTCTCATCTCTCTCACCATTAATTTCAACCTTCTTGATCCTCTGATCTTCAAGAAATTCTTCTTCACCCTCAAACGTTCTAAGTAATGCTCATGGTTACAGATGATTACTTGTCAGGCATGTCGCCTGGCACGAAGCACTTACACTAAATTTGTCTAAGCTTCAAGCTTATATTAATGGTGTAACGGCTTCGGACCAGGCTTCATTCCTCACAAAGTTTCGTCTGTACTTCACGGTGTGCATTAACATGTCTTCTTGTCATGGTATGTAAGCATCAAATTTTCTTTTCTTCTCAAACTGATCTGTAATCATAATCTCAAAAATAATAATGAAGCTTTCGACTCATTCACTTTTTTTTTTATAATGTGATTATAAGGTTAACCTGAAAAACCTGATTGTGCATAAACATTTCTTCTGCTCTATGGATCACATGTCTTTACAATTTTAGGGAAAATCATTTCAATAACATGCGGTATGTTAGCATATCCTTGATCATCTGGTACATTACCAGAAATGTCCCTAGTCCCTGCCGTGCTTTTAGTTTGTCCCATTGATACTCATAGTACTATCAAGGATTTGACAAACTAGTGTTCAAAAGTATGAACACTGATGGATGACACTGAAGAAACGCCCATCTTCAGTGAACCCACATCCACCTTTCTTTCACACCTATAACAGGTACTGGCCATAAAATAATTTTTGTCACAACCTTTTAAGCCTAATAATCCCAAAAAGTCTGTCCAGGAAGATGAGATCCCTGAACATGACTATGTTCCTACTGAACACATGGATACATCTGTTCCATCCTCACAGATGAATCAAGAATCTCTTCCCATCCAGCTCCTCATCAATCCTCTCAACAGGATGATGTTGTATTCCTAAGGGAACCCTCACTAACCACTGAAATGTCATTTGACACTCAGATGGTCGTCCTCTCTCCCAAGGACATCTCTGTTCTTTCTAAAAGCCCCCCACTCTCTCTTGACAAATCTCTTACCCATAAAAAGAGGATGAGATCCGGATGTCAAATCCATCTAGACTTCTTGATCATATATTAGGAGCATCCATGCATGAAAATCCAATGAATTCTCATCTGAATGGATCAGGCAATAAGACTCCTGGTATGGCAACAGCCAATGAAGTTTTCTTTTAAACTAAGGTTGGAAATCCCCAGAACCAAGAAAAAGGGGTTCATGACATTTCTGAGATGGACTCAGGTCATAATAAAACTGACTCTCAAGTCAGGGATTCGGATGACATCTGTAAAATGATGGACGGATCAGTTCTTAACAATAAGGAATTGACGGATTCCACTTTTCATATTCAGATTGCTCTGACCACACTCATTGTGTTAAGTCACACCAATTTTGAATATCCAAAGTCCTGCAATCCAAATCCATCCCAATGCAGGCACCTTCATTTGAAGGTCTCCCAAACTCTTCAACCACCTTCACTACTCCCACCTTTCTTTTACTGCTTTTCCAGAAGCGTTTAGCTCACTTCTTTCTGCCTCTCTCCCTTCCCTGCCTTGCCTCCCGGCTGATAAAGCCAAAAAGAGGGAGAATACATAAACCATTCTCAAAAAGAGGCTGAAGCTTAAATAAACAAAGAAGCATTTGCTGTACTTTCTTTGCTGTACTGAGACCCCATTTGAACCATTCTCAAGTACTTTCCCCACTGAGTTTGATGTTCTAGAAATTGGTTGGGTTCTAAAGCTAAGTGGTTTTGGCTTCATCAGTTCAGAGGGAGATTGTTGGAAAATAAGGACTGACGAAGCAAAACCACCTTTCAAATAATCAATTTGAATAAATGTTGCAGGACACTAACTTCCGAAGACATGAAGAATAAGGCTTTAAAAGATGCTTCGGAAGACACTAAATAAAAGTCAATTGCTTCCGAAGACAAAACTTCAAAAGATGCTTCAGAAGATGCTTCAGAAGACTCTATCAAAAGATAAACCTCAGAAGAGACTATCGGAAGAGAACAATTGCTTCCGAAGAATAAAAGACAATTACTTCGGAAGACTTCCGAAGACATCTGCTTCGGAAGAAAAACATTACTTCGGAAGACTTATGTATTTACATCAGCTTCCGATGAAAGAATAAATGTTTCCTTCTTTAGCTTCTGATAGGATAGCTGATTCCCTTAATCAGTTTCCTATGAAGAACTTCGGAAAGAATAACTCCTTAGCATCAGTACAAATTTCTGAACCTCAGAAGACTTCAGGATCTTTGAAGATCCTAAGTTGATTTTGCACTTGTATTATTCTGATGCTACAGTGTCTATAATAGTGTCATCAGTCTTATCTGTTTGTCTTTTTCTTGTATTTGTCCTGAAACATTAAATGTCGGGGCTATTTATACCCCAACATCAACTGTACAATATACAACACTATTCTGAATCTTCTTTGTGTTGCCTTACTGTTTTCCATTCTCTCTTTTCTTTAAAACAAGAAAACTAAACACTAAAAATAACTTAAGTGCAAAACCCTAGAGGGAGCTAAAACCAAAGGCTTTGACTAAGTATCTAAAGCTCTTGTTCCTGGTTAAATCAGCCTCTCCTTAGGTCACTGATTTTTTACACCTTTTGAGTTTGAAGTTGACGACATGGTATTACTCAAAGTATCGCCTTGGAAGGGCGCTGTACGATTCGGGAAGAAAGGTAAGCTTGCTCCACGATATGTTGGCCCTTTTAAGATCCTTGAACGGATCGGGAAGGTTGCCTACAAGTTGGAACTTCCTCCTGAACTTAGTAACGTGCACCCGACATTTCACGTGTCCAACTTAAGAAAGTGCTTAGCTGATAAGGATCTTCAGGTACCACTCGATGACATTCGCATCGATTATACCATGCACTTTGTTGAAAAACCAGTGGAGATAATGGATCGTGAGGTTAAACAACTCAAACGCGGTAGAATTCCAATTGTCAAAGTACGTTGGGAATCGAAGCGGGGTCCAGAATTCAGCTGGGAGCGGGAAGATCAAATGAAGCTTAAGTACCCACATTTATTCACTACGGTCACTCCAAGTTGAATTTCGGGACGAAATTCTTTTAACTAGGGGAGACTGTAACATCATTGTACTTTCGGTCGTCCGTACAATCTGTACGATTGTACTGTTACGACCTGATATAATAATTATTAATGAAAATGAATTACTGAATGCATGAATTGATGATTATCACTGTTATTGGTATACATACTTAGAACATATTATTATACGCGTAAACCATGGGAAGTTTAGTTGTAACTCAACTAAACAGAACCAGAGAGTTTATCGCAGATGATTACACGGAATATGGATTTTGTTTTGGAATGAAAGGAATTAGGAGTTTGTTATGGTTGGATTGCTAAACATAGTCAAGGACACATGGTCATGGTTTATCGAAATAGCGGTTGGACGGTGTAGGGGAGGTTGCGATCTACCTCTGCATATGCCCTATACATATGCATATTTCGATCTATCATGGATGTGTTAGTGACTTGGGTTTAGTGGGTTTTGGTTTGGGATTTTAATATTAAAGTTAATAAAATAATTGGAATTAAATACGCGATGGTGAGGTTACGGTTATAATTTAAACGCGAATATTAATTCAGAAATATTAACTTAATAACGTATTCGCGTGGGTGACGATTCATACGAATATTATTATTAAGAATAATATTCTGAAACGATATTCCATAAATTGTAAATCGAATCGAAATACGGTACGAGCGTTGGATTCGCAAAGGTGACGATCTTAACGAATACGTACGTAAGTATCGCGTTTTGACGAGTTAATTAAATAATATCTAACAATGTTAAATTAGTAAATGAAAATTAAGAATATTTATTAGGAATCACAACTTTAAAACAAATCCGAACAAATTATTTTATTAAATAAATGATTTAACGAAAATGAAACGAAACTGTTATTATGAAACAATTTTATTCGAAATGATTTTATAAATCACTTTTGATTAAAAATCATTTTATTTAAAGTGAAGCCTAATTATTTAAACTTTTTATGTTTAAATATTTCTTTACGATGAAAAACCGAGCAATTAACGGTATTTAACACGAAATAAACGAGACCGAGCACGCGGGGAGAACCCGGGCTATAAAAGCCCATTTCCTCTCTTCCTCCTCACTTTTGCAAAACCTCTTTCTCTCTCTAGAAGCAATTTCCGTCACCACTTTCTCTCTCTAACTTCTCTCTACGATATCTCCTTCGTTACCCAACGGATTCGCGAGATCTTGGCGCCCAAACGACCGCGTGATCGAGAGGAACAAGAAGATACGAAGAAACCTAGATTTTGGTCAACATTCGAGGTAAACTGAAGATTTTACTTTCTGTTTTGGTTAAAAACCTAATTCGAACGAGGCTATCATCTTGTTACACAATTTCTTAAGTTTTAAACTTGTTAATCGGACTAGTAGTTAGCTTAAGAAGGCCATGAACGAACTTGTAAGATTAGGGACATGTTGATGAAGATGAAGAACAGGTTCGTGACCGGCTAACCCACATGCAGGTCGGCGAACCTCATGTGGGCCGAACCTTCCAGCCGCCACTCCCGAACCTATCTATATAAACCCTAGTTGGCCGAACCCTTGACTGCCGAACTCTCCTCTCTCGACTGGCCGAACCTTATGGCTGCCGAACCATAGGGGTGCGAACCTTCTTGTGTTGAGCGAATCCTCTAACTGCCGAACCAGTTGCATGCAATCCACGAACCATGCGCAAGTCCACAAACCTAGGGTAGCTAAGCTATAGCCGAACCTTGTGTTGCTTTGGCAGAACCTAAGATGGCGAACCTTCCTCTTCTGCCACCAAACCTAGGACGAGCCTTATGGCCGGGAACCTAATGGTTCGTGAGTCTGCATGGCAGCAAACCTAAGGGCTAAGGACTAGGGACCGAACCTTGTGTGGGATTAAAACTATCTCGGCCAAACCTGGTACCATAAGAGCGGGATATACTTGGCAAAACCTTGGTACCCTAAAACTCCTAGTGGGCAGCGAACCTTTCAGACATTCAAGCTACCAGCCGAGCCTTTGCTTCCTTTTGGCCAAACCCTGAGAATTTGGAACTAAGGGGCAGCGAACCTAAAGGGGATAAGCGAACCTATGGGTGTTAAGCCTAAACCTCGTCGAAATTAGGGTTAAACAAAAAGGCTTTTGTAACTAAATAAAAAAATGCATGCATGTAGGCCTTGGACCACCATCTTTTATAATATGCATAAGCTTTGAATTTTGGGTTGACATGGTTTAAATTTTGATGAGAATAATTTAAATATAATCCCATTAGACTTAAAGTGGATTTTACAATTTAGAGAAAAATGGTGGTGGAATTAAGTATTCATGCATGTATGTATGGATATGTCTATGAAGAAGGGTATCACCTTCTTGCATGCACATCTATAGGAAAATAAAAACGAATTCACGATTTAACTATGTTTATTAGATAATTAAAAACTAACAAGTTGAGTTATAAGATTTACAATAATTAATTATGAAATCTTTCTCCTTTTACTTTAACTTTGATAAACTAAACTGAAATAATGAAATACCGCTGAGTTAAAGTAAATCTAAAAGGGCACTAAAATGAGATGATATATATATGCTTATAAACACGAACACATATTAAATACAGGTTGATTGAGTTGTTGTTGATTTCTCTTACATGAGTGCGCATCATACGAAAACACTAATTCTAAGGACTCAGGTGAGTTCTGATAACCTCCCTTTCTTTAAACTATTTTGTTTTAAAACTCGGAGGTGAAACATGTATACAAATTTTAAATATTATTTTGATAACACAAGGATGATACCTGTTTATCAATATGATATTCATATTATAGAATTATCTTTATTTATGGATTATCACTTATTATCATATATCCGTGTAACATTGTCATTGACTTTGGTCAATAACAAAGATTACATGTATTGTCACTTGGATTATCACAACTCCGTGAATCATTGCCTTTAACTTTGGTTAATTGCATTGGTTTCATGTATTGTCACGTGGTTAGCCACCACTCCGTGGATCATGTTTTTAACTTATGTTAATTACATAATTTCCATGTATAGTCACAGATACTATTTGAGAATATTGATGTTTGAGAATGGTTGAGTGGTTATGTGGTTGATTATCTATTATTGGCTATGATTAACTATGATTAAATTGATTATGTGATTACGTGTTTGTTATGTGGTTGATTGTTGTGCTGGGATGATTGTGTTGAATTTTCACGCAGGTACTCTTGTGGATTTTCTCAGAAAGACCATAAGCTTTTATACTCATTTTAATCAAAACTTTTTAAAAAACCTTTTAAACATAAACTTTTATACTCATTTTTATAAAACACATTTAAGTATAAAAACTTATGATTACTCACCAACTACTTCGTAGTTGACACTTGATTTTCTTACATGTTTCAGGTGATGAAGCTAAGTAGGTTGAGAAGGATGGTCTCTCATATTTTGGACATCATCACATATGATCTTGGACTTAGCTAAAATTAACTGAGATTCTGGCGATTAGAGTTTAATTAGTTTAGCTAATTCTTTTGTGTAATTGATGTATTTGATTCATGATAGACATGATTTTTGTGTAATTAATTTTGGTTGATTGAATGTTATGTGATGATTTCATCTAGATGCCCACGAGCTTTTGAACAATCTACACATCCATCGTGGCATCCCGACGTTTCCGCCATCGATCGGGGTGTTACACATTGTAAATACATTTAAAACACTTTATTATTTAATGAGTTTGCGTAAATTTATTACCATTTAAGAGTTAACATCGTTGTAAGTTTTTAACTTACAACACTGTAAGTGTTTTTGACCCAAAATTACAAGGATGTTAACTCTCAAACGGTGATGACTTTACGCAAACTAATAAAATAAGAAACTGTTCTAAATGTCTCACATACAAATTACATATATGCAGTAACCTAAAATACATGTTTTTTTTTTGTTTTTTTACATTTCTTGTCTTATAATAAAAGAAAATAAAAATGAAAAATTAGTTTAATTGGTAATGATTGTTGTTCGTTTTCTTGTTTTTCTCCAAAACAAAGGCTTTCTTACCTTCCCCTATATATATATAGGGAATGGATAATTTGAAAACCTTTACTTAGTACGAAAACCTTGAAAACCACATTTCTAACCATTGATCTTAAGACTGTGTGGTTGAGATTAATCTTTGGTTTTTTGATTTATTTAATTGCTTGGTTTATTATTTGAAAAGTACTGAAAGTGTATTTGTGTCTTTCTACCCTTTGTACTTAAACCCAATATTTTGTTATTCAAACCCACACAAAATACAAAAACCGTACACCCCCACCTTTTCCCCTACCAAATTCCACCGCCCAAAGTTATCCCATTTTTTTGTTAAAGTTTTGAACGATTAACATACCATCGGAAATCCTGTTGAGGTCCGTCGAACTCAGCCACACGGACGACACAACTGGACGACGCTATTGACGAAAGGGGCTGAGGACCGAAAACGATAATGGGCTACATCAGTGATTTGGAGAGGGTTGTTGATGAGAAAACCGAAAATATCATTGGGCCTATAATCAACAGTTACTATCCGACCAAAAGATAACCGCTAACGTCTTCAACGGTAAACCGTCGAACCTGTAACTACCATTTTTATACCATCTTTTGCATGTCATTTTTTATACCCTCATTACCGTGATAGTTATGTCGTCAAGAAAAAGGAAAAGTGAAAGGATTGCAAGCAAATCTCTAAGTAGATTTACAAACACAGAAGAAGATCCCATTGACTTAGACACCACTGATCAAAGTAAACAAGTTAGGAAAAAGAACATGAAGCACAAATGTTTGTGTTATTTACGAGTCTTATGTTACGAATCTCTTTATTGAATGGTTTTAAAATGTTTAATTTTTTAGTTGTTACAAATGTTTATGCAAGTTTGATGGATTTTTGCAGTTGCGGGAAGTGACACTGACATGGATGAGGAGAGAATTCGTGTCAAAATGAGAAAAAAGGGATCTCACTAACAAAGGAAGAAAAAACGGTAAAATGGTTATTGTTGTTGTTATTTACATTGTTTTTACACTGGGGTTACATTGTATGTTTATACTCGGGTTACATTCTGTTTTTATAGATGACTGATATGTTCTTTACATTTTGGTATTTTCGTTTTCAAAACGGTTCCCATAAATTGTGTGTCTTATAAAGGGATCGCACTAACAAAGGGAGAAAAAAAAGGTAAAATGGTTATTGTTTTTGTTCTTTACATTGTGTTTACATTGGTGTTACATCTTAGGAACATGGGGTTTTAAATGTTTAAAATGTTTAATTTTTTGGGTGTTACACGGGTGAGTCTCATTTTTTGGGTGTTACATTGACTTTTCGTACCCGTTCTGTTTTTATAGATGACTCAGATGATTTTGTTGAAAAAGACGTAGATAACGAAGAACGTGAAAGAAAAAAATGTATAAAAAATAATAAGAAAACACTTTTTATATTAAATATATTTTGGAAGACTATGTGACTTGTTTAATTGACAAAAAATTAGGTAAGTTAAGACTGTCTGACACAGATAGTGACGAAGATGAGACTCTTATTAATTTGAAAAGAAAGGTGGATCGACAAGGAAAGAAAGATGATGCTCCTGCCAAGAAAAGCGGACATGGTAAAAAACGTGTGCTAATATACTTATTTTTGGGGTACATACGATATTTGTGCTTCATTGATACGTTTATTTTACGCTTTCTGTAAAATGCATATCCAGGCAGTAAACAAACATAAGGCGAAGAAATTCGGAAGTCTAAAACGAAGATGAAAAATGGTGAGACGTTTTGGTACTTTCGTTTTCAAAATGGTTCCCATAAATTGTGTGTCTTATAAGTTTTGGCATGTGGTATAAGCACATGTAGATATTGTGAAAACGGGGAAGCCAAAGACAAAACTGAAAACGGACAAAAGTAACAAATATATATGGTATTTTCTATGCCTATGTATGCGCATAGTACAAGTATTTTTTACATACCGATTACTTGGATATTCACATAGTACACGTAAATTTTACATATCGGTTACTTGGACATGCACATCTCATATTAACATGATTTTTTACATACCGGTTACTTGAATTTTTCATATTTAACATACTAAAAAGTGTTACATCTATGTTACTTGTGTTACTTTAACTATTTGTTTCTTAGTGGTCTCTGGTAAAGAAAAAATCACCGACATAGCGCAACATGATACGAAAAGGACAAAAGGTGACTTTTATTTTAAACTGGCTAGTTGCATCTCTGAACCATTTGTTACGTCTTTGTTACTTGTGTTACTTTATCTCTGTTACGTTGTTACATCTCTATTACAAATGTGTTAGTGTTATCAGGAAAAGAAAAAATGGCTACCATGGCAAAAGAAAATCTGAAGACGAGCAAAGGTAACATTTAATTAAATAATTGTATCAAGTGATACATATTTTTTAATGCGTTTGTAAGTTGTCTTCAGGTAAAGAAAAAACGTATGCTAGTGACGGTGAAGATATTAAAAGCCAAAAAGGTAAAAACAATAAAATACATGCCCTTAAGTGTTACATGATTAATACATATACAATACGTGCGTGTTAGACATTCAGTAATTAATCTTTATTTAAACTTGTTTCAGAAAAAAGGTTGTGAGGCAAAAAAGCAAAAAGGTTAATATTACAGAGGCTAGTGGGTCGAAGAGGTGGATGGTTCTCAACACAAGGTCCTCGCCTGCTCAATTATTTCGATGTGTTAAGTTGTTGAGGGATAAACAAAAATAGGAGTTATGGTTCTCAACACAAGGTCCTCGCCTGCTCAAGGTTTGATTTGTTCGTTCAGTTTGCCCGTCCATTTGTGGATGATAAGTTGTGCTCATATTGATTTGTGTGCCCAGAGCATTCTGAAGAGTTTGCCAAAATCGTGACATAAATCGACTATCTCTGTCAGAGATAATAGAGATGGGTACTCCATGTCGAGATACAATCTCATTAACATAGAGTTTAACGAGTCGATTAATGGAGTAATCTTCTCGGATGGGTAAGAAATGCTTAGATTTAGTAAGGCGATCAACAATAACCCATATAGAGTCATGATTACGTAATGTTCTGGGTAGTTTAGTAATGAAATCCATAGAGATTTGATCCCATTTCCACATGGCAATCTCAGGTTGTTCTAATAACCCAGAAGGTCGTTGATCTTCAGCCTTAACTTTAAGACATGTTAAGCACGGATCCATGTATTCAGCTATGTGTTTCTTCATTCCAGGCCACCAGTAAAAATCTCTAAGATCTTTATACATTTTATCAGCACCTGGATGAATAGAATACCTGGATTTGTGCGCCTCATCCAAGATGATTGTTCTAGAGTTACTGAATAAAGGAACCCAAATTCGGCTTTTGAAACCGTCAGTCTTAGTTTCGAGTTGCTTGTCTAATCATCTTATTTCCTCAGCAAGGTAGTTCGTTGCTTGTAAAGCTTGTTGCTGAGTTTCTCTAATCTGAGGAATTAGACTAGTTTGAATAGTCATACCTAACGCTTTCACACATAAAGGTTTGACTCGTTCTTTACGACTTAAGGCATCAGCTACGACATTCGCTTTACCTGGATGATAACGAATTTCACAGTCATAGTCGTTTAGAAGTTCTACCCACCACCTTTGTCGCATGTTCAACATTTTCTGATCTAGAATGTGTTGAAGACTTTTGTGATCAGTGTATACAATACACTTAGTTCCGTATAGATAATGTCTCCAAATCTTGAGTGCAAACACCACTGCACCAAGTTCTAGATCATGAGTGGTATAGTTGTTCTCATGTACTTTCAGTTGTTGAGAAGCGTAAGCAATTACCTTATCCTTCTGCATTAACACACACCCAAGACCTTGACGAGAAGCATCACAGTGCACTGTGAAGTTATCCGTACCTACCGGTGATGCCAAGATAGGTGCGTTGCAAAGTTTGTGTTTCAACAGTTGGAATGCCTCCTCCTGTTGGGAACCCCATATAAACGGTTGATTTTTCTGTGTCAATGTAGTTAGTGGCAAGGCTATCTTTGAGAAGTTCTTGATAAATCGACGACAATAACCTGCCAGTCCTAAAAATTTACGTATTTCAGTTAGGGTTCGTGGTGTATCCCATTTACTGGGATCCAATTGAATACCATTTTCATTCACTACGTGCCCAAGAAATTGAACTTCTCATAACCAAAACTCACACTTTGAGGAAGTAAATTGATATTGAAAAGGTGATCATTAAGATTCAAGGAACACCCTTGAATAACACTGTTAGTTTTGATTAACTTGCCATTAGCAAGTTCAATGACATAAGGAGTTTCTAGATCTACCATAGGCAATGAGAGTAATGATGCAAATTCAGGAGAGATAAAACTCTTATCTGCCCCTGTATCAAACAGAACTGATACGTATAGATTATTTAGAAGAAACATACCAGTGACAATGTTAGCATCACGCCTTGCCTCGGTTTCACCAATCTGAAAAGCTCTACCCTAGCTTCATTCCCTTGATTGGTGTTGTTATTGTTCGAGCAGTTTCTCATGAAATGGTCAAGACTTCCACACTTGAAGCATGACCGGTTTGTTTGAGTGGTTTGTTGTGGTACTTGATTTGGTTGACGAGCAGGCAAGTTACAATATCTGGTGTAGTGTCCAACTCTATTACAGTTGGCACAAACAGGACACGGTCCTGTATGATGAAATGAGCACTTGTTACATTTGGGCGCCTGCCTAGTATAAGCTTTCCTTTCAGGAACAACCGCACCATAGTTTTTCACAATCGGTTTGCTATGGCTAGTCTCAGCCGGAGCCTTGGTTTTGGTTTTGCCAAACCACTTTTGTTTGGTACCTTTTGATACATTCGAGGCATCGACATCACTACGGCCCACCACCGTTTGAGTTTTTGTGGACAAAGTACCACTCCTTACCGCCTCATCGGTAAGCTTAGTGGTCAACAGAATTGTACGTTTAAGAGTTGTAGGTTCAGCTGTAGTCACCATTCCCCGAATCTAGGGAACCAACCCTTTGATATACTTCTCAATCAAAGCTGCTTCCGTAGGAAACATATTGGGAAGTAAGCAGGTGAGTTCATGAAAACGATCGGTATAAGCTAAACAATCAGCATCGACCATGGAGTGATTCCAAAATTCCTCCTGGAGCTTTTGGATTTCAGTGGTTGGGCAGTATTCTGACATAATCAAAGTTTTAAATTCATTCCAGCCTACCGAATCCACTGTAGCTAAGCCCAAAGTTTTAGCCTGGGTATTCCACCAGGTTAGAGCTGAGTCTTTCAGAGAACAAGCAGCATAAGACACCTTATGCTCTGCCAAACACTAGCTGATCTTGAGTTTGGATTCCATTTCCTTGATCCACTTCAAGAGTCCAGCCGCTCCTTCTTTACCAGTGAAAGTAGGAGGGTTGCAAGAAGCAAAGTACTTATAAGTACACCCTTGTTGTGGTGGATCAGGAACGGTTGTTTTCATTGTTGTACCGGTGGTATGATGAGTTTCTACATGGCCACCAGTAGCATTATGTTCAGTGGGATCATGGTCCCCACCAGAACCCACAGCGATATGTGGTTGGTGTTGTGTCAAAACACCACAAGCAGATAGTTGTTCTCTCAAAATTCGTGGTATCATTGCTTCGTTTAGTTCATATCCACTTGCACCCGCAGGTGGAACCGTGTTCACTTCAGGGTTCACAGGTGAAACGGTATTTGTTCCCAAATTTTCAGGTGGAACCATGTTTGTTCCGGATTAACCTGTGGATCTGGATTTGATTCTACATTCACAGGTGGAACTTGATTCGGCTCAGGGTTAGTATTCTTGGCAGCTTTCTTAGCTGGTCGACCTCTTTTAGGAGCCATTGTTCTGCTCACATAAATTCAATCATATTCAGTTATACCGAAATTTTTTATGTTGAAATGTGATTATAAGAAATATAGTATAACTACATTGAAAAGATCCAGATATGTTCTCAGTTCACAATAACCATACATATGTTTGTAGTTATACTCTGTCCTGTTAATTCAAAAACATGTTAAAGTATTACAAGGCTCAAAACATTGTAATATAAATATATTATTACACATGTTTTCGATATATTATCATATAGGACACCAATATGTTCTCACACAGAAATGTTCTCATACAGTTTTTTGATATGTTGCCACACAGGCAATATATATGTTCTCACACAGAAATGTTCTCACACATAAATATTCTCATACAGTTCTTTGATACGTTGCCACAGTGGCAATATATATGTTTTCACACAGAAATGTTCTCGTACAATTCTTTGATATGTTGCCACACAGGCAATAGATATGTTTTCACACAGAAATGTTCTCATACAGTTCTTTGATACATTGCCACACAGACAATAGATATGTTATCACACAGAAATGTTATCACACAAACAGATATACGGAAATAAAACATTTCATTACACAGCATAACCGATATACTAAAAGAGAGACATGTCATTACTATTATATCACTGTTTTGTACAAAAAGTGCTATCAGAACTATACAGGCAACCATCAACCAAACACACTCAACCTGGCCAACTAAAACTGATGGTATTCACAATGGGAGTCCCAAAATAACCATCTCCTGATCATACTTATCGTAAGAAATACGATAAGCATGCAATCAACATGGCTATAGCCGCCATAACCACAGCCAGTCCTATCATCCTATTCTCAATACTCATCATCCCAAACCACTATATGATCACCCTCGCTCTCACCATCCTTGCCCTCAACACTTCTATCTGCTTCCAGAATGCAGCAATGACCGCCTGTCTCCACGTCCTCCGCAATCGATCCTCCATGGTGACTCTCCAAGCCTGAGTATCAGTGTCCAATGCATTCACCTGCTCCATGAGATTCAGGTGTGAGGTAAGGATATCTAGTACTGTAGTACGAGTATCCTCTAAGGTGGCACGGTGCTGCTGTAAATCCTGTCGTGCACCTTGCAGGTCCCGAGAGACCTGCTGTAACTGGGCTCGGAGCTCGGCTTGGTGGGAGGATTCTCCCACCTCGTGTATAATAGGAGGCACATCTCTCTGAGCCATCTGGTGCCTGGGAGGCAGTCCAGTTGTCTTGCGGCCCTGACCCCGCATCCATTTCAAACCATCCCAAAATGGTACTCTTTGCAGTGACGAACTCTGACGTCTACCGGCTGAGAATGTCTGTGTGAACCTAATGGTACTGCTGGTGGTGGTGGTGTAACTGGTACCGGTGATGGTGGTGTAACTGGTACAGGTGGTGGTGGCGTCTGAGGTACTAAAGGTACCGCCTGGGATGCTCCATATGAAGCCTCTGACGGGTACGAGTCTGACCCAGAACTCGAACTAGGAGTATCGTCGAGGATAACATAGGGAAATCACAGATAGATATAACGTTCGCCGGGATTAGCCATCGCTGTACACACAAAATTTTTAAATCAGTACCATGAGATAAATATTGAATAATAACATTCAACATAAACATGATATGATATCTCTTCCTATCTCAAAGCAGCTACTCGTCCTTATAATTATTATTGTTCTGCTTGGATTAAATTAGACTAGAATGCACACGTGTTGCGAATTTCAGCTATGCTGGCCACTCATAACTGGAATTCGTACCACCTGATTATCCTGGCTTAATTCAAAACAAGTTTTGCTCGTTAGTTATGTTCGGTGCTCTTTGCGTTACTATACGAGCCTATGGTTATAGTCTAGGTCTCTAAGTCCACCTAAATCCCGTAATAAAGATACTAATGGCAAAATCCCGTGAAATCACGCAAGAGTCACATGAAATTACAAAGATAACAATGCTACATATTATATGTTCAGAAATAGAATTACAGAAATACCCCGATGTTTATAAAATATTAATGATAAAAGGGTTGTACGAAACTTACCTGAAGTCAAATGAGTGGTGAAATCACACGCAATTGATAATGGTAGCTAAATTCTGCATTAGTTTATGTTTAAGGAGTTATTTATGTTTTAACTTACTGATTAGATCTTTCTGAACGTTCAATTTCAAAGAGGTTGCAGTAGAAGTCATCAAACCGATATTAGGTTTTCAGTTAGTTAATTTAATGTCATATCATACAATGTATGATAATGTTGGAACTTATACTGATCCAGGTTCCTAATACAAGGTTGATGACACATTAGATTAATCAGAATGATCTCAGATTAATCAAATAGTTAATGTTGTTGATTATGATGCTAAAGTAGTTTCCAGATGAATTTATGGCTTAGGAATGATCAATCCTTGTTATTGAGTATCCAAATATCATGAAATATCACAATGTGACATTAGAATAGGTTTAATAACCATGTTTAACATACTAATCTGACTTTTATCATAAACATCAGATAATTATTCCAATGATTATGTTAATGATTGTGATTAGTTTGAAACACTTAGATTTAACCTTGCATTTCAAAGATTAATCAAATTGATCACCTACATTGTCACAACCAAATGGTTTAAACCATTATAATCATTGTTAATGATATCATGAAATCCGGGCATTATAACGGATCAATACAAGGATTTACCCATTAAAACATCATGTTCTTCGTTTCTAATCATTCCTAGCCATCATGTAGGCAATAATCAACAACCCTAACTATACCATTACGTTAAAAAACAAGATCTAATCAACCATTATCAAGCCAGAATGTTAAAACAAACCGTTACCTAATCTGACGGATTTTCAGCTACAGAACAATGGTCAGAACTCGTAGATACGTTCTCTGGCTTCAAACACCCGATCAAATGACATGAAATTGAGTTTTAGATGCAAATAAATCGAGTTTTTCGTCTCGGAAGTGAAAGAAGTTCGAGAATGATCACAAATTTCCACCAAACCGACCCACGCCAGGCGTACCGCCCTATGTGGCCGCTTGGCTCGGGGCGTAGCGCGCGAGACCGAGAATCCCAGATATTTTTCATGCCCCGCGTGTACCGCCTTGCAAGAGAAGCTGGCGCTAGGCATACCTCCTGGACCCTTTGACTTTGACATTTTTGTACTTTTCTTCGTTTTGCGTTCCCGGAAAATCTGGAACTCCGTTTCGCGCACGGTTTTCGTCTATGTTCACCATTTCTTGCGTAATATCAACCTGTAATAATTACAATAGCTAATTCAACGTGGATTTCAAGCACGACCAAATGTGCTATAAATCATTGATGACGTATTCTCAAATGCAATTGTCACATTAGATGACATGAACATGGAGGTTGTGGCGGGCGTATCCAATACTGAAGATCCACATACTGTTGGTGAAGCCAAATGGCATGAGGTAGTTGATAAATTTGAAGCAAACGGAAAAAAACTAATTAGAGACAAAGGAATTGCGGAGGTCAACAAATCTCCATATGTGATAAGAGGTGTGGATCTCAACAAGGACCTCACAAAAGAAGATGAAAGTATCCTAAGCTATGTTTTGTATGATGATTCTTCAAGCAAAGAATTGTTCCCGGATGACCCAAAAAATGAGTAAGCATCTATAACCATGGTTTAGAAATATTAAAAACTTGTTTTGTTAAAAAAATATATCGACTGTACTAATTCAGATTTCTATCAAACAAGAAAGGGAAACAAAAAGAAACGTTGAATGATGCAAATGATCACAGATCAGTCTAGTGTGTATTTGATGGGTAATGATTGTGTAACAAACAGGTTCTACCATGCGTAGTATTGTTGGATTACATGTGTTTTACAAAAATAGTATGTTAAAACCTTATGTATGCATAATGGTTGTATTGGTTTTTATTATTGTAATGGTTGTTTAGTTGACGTTTTTTTTATGGAACTTTCAATTTAAAACCTTATGTATTATGAGACACTTTTATGCAAAACTCTAACGTCATTAACTCTAAAGAGGACTAAATTTAATGTAACTTATACGTAAAATATATGTTAATTTCATGTGTAACTTATGTATCGGTTGTTTTGTTTTTTGAGGCAGGTTGTATAAGGCGCTTAGTTGCGCGTTCTTTTACGTATCTTTTTATTTTAACCGTACGTATTACGATAGCTTCTTCTTTATTTAGATTTCATTACCTTTAATTATTTTTTTGTCAAATAGAGTATAATTTTGTTTATTTGTACGGGCTTCTATACTGTTATATTTCCGTAAAATAGATGTTTATACCATGTACAACTTATGTATGTGTTTTTTTATGTTTTCAGGAAAGGATCTTCCTGTTTAAAAAATATGGATAATAATTACACTATATCATATTCGTAAATATATATGTTAATAACAGGTGAAACTTATGAATCGGTTGTTTTATGTTTTCACGGAGGATCTTTCTATTGAAACCGTATGTATTATGAGAGGATAATATTTGTTTGTTTCCACAAACAAATGTGTAGTAATTATATTGTTACATATACGTAAAAGATATTTTATTAACAGGTACAACTTATGAATCGGTTGTTACACGTGTGTAGGAAGGTTTTTTATGAGAGCGATAGCGGACTGACGTTGGAAAAATGTCATTTTTTTTTACTTTAAGACAGAGTGCAGTGGTAAACAATCAAGTTATTGATGCATGGGTTGAAGTCTTGAATTTTGAAGAAAAATACAGATCTCCCAATTTTCCGTACAGATTGTTTTGCATGAGTAATGTGATCGTAAGTTCACTTTTTTTATTACGTTCAGGTTCTATGTGTCATTGAAAGATAATAACAAATTTGTTGCAAAATAAATTAAACAGATTGACTGGATGCTGAACCAAAATGATATTGATCGCAATCAAAGACTTGATAAATTCGCTACAAACATGAATGGGGTGATAACTGGAGTGGTAAAGGAGATTGGTTTTGCAAAGGACAAACCAGATATCAACAATCTTAAAATGTTTGATATGGTCTTCTTTCGTATACTTGAATTCAACCATGACTACATGTTAGTCTTTGAGTTAAAGAACTGCGCGATCTCAGTAATTGATAACTTCCATGAATCAATACCACTGGTCGGGGTGAAAGATAGTGCAAACTATTACCTAAAAGATTCCCCTTACAAAGTGGTAAGTGTAAGCCCCAAAACTCTCACACTTATGACACGTGTTTTAAAACGACATCATAGTTTAGGTCCCAGATTTTCAAACCATCAAATGTAATTAACACCTTAAACACCCCACTTGAATGGACTTTACAAAATAATTGATGTTAATTAAACATTCAACAACCAAAAACTACATTAGAGTTGTTCACAAAAACCTTTGTTTTAATCCAACAAAGAAAAACCCCAAACATGTTTGATCCGAATCCTTGCAAGGCAATCCGATCACAACCGCTTTCAACCCTTCCGTTCACCTGAAAACACCATAATTAAGTCACCATTAGTTCATTAGAACTAAGTAAGATCACCATGCCCGCCCACCCGAGCTTACATGACCAAAATAGTCAATTTTGGCCAAATTCAGCACCTGGCGTATTGGTTGGCGTATTTGGAGGCGTATCACAGAAAATTTGTGACATTGGCGTATCCACTGGCGTATGATACGCCAGGCACCACCTGCACGGCCAATTTTGATGTTTTACACCATCTCGACCCATTCCACTCAATTCCGACCATTCCATTACCCCCATAAACATTATATAACACCATATAATCATATTAAACACCTTAATTCACCAATTTATAACCATCATGGTCATAATATCAAACGATTTACTAACGGGTCGTTTGCACCCAAAACTCCATTGAAATCTTATTCCACAAGATTTCTCAAGTTAAGTAAACCACACCACTTGTGTTTTACAAACTTGATTACACCCAACAAATGATATTCACACACCATGTGAATAATCCAATGTCATGATCACACCACTTGTGATTCAAAACACCAAGATTAAGTAATTTCAACTATAAGTTCACACACCTTGTGAACTATTTGCATACAACCACGACACATACAAATAAACACTAAGTCAATCATAGAATAGCATTAGAACACCATATCAACAATAATCAAGCAACATATATCACCTATTGCTCATTACTGTCTAACAACAAGATCATAATCACCAACTCACCCAAAAGTCAAATCTTTCACTATAACATTCATGCATGCATAACACCATTTCACATAACAAGTAAAAGATTTGGGTGACTTACCTTGTTCCAACGCTCTATCCTCTATAACAACTTCCTTCTCGGGTCGTTTGGTGCCACTTACACCTTCACTATCAATTCCTATTATCACAACTAATAGGTTTAATATAAAGTTTAACCACAATTAGTCAAAATACATCCATTCACCCCAATGTCACCATTTTAACTTAATTACTTTGAATTGACCCTTAACCATAACAATTCACCTTTGTTGATTTTATACACCCACCTATTTCATATCACCATAGGTTTTAAACTAATTTTTAAGTTAATTACCCTACTTGGCATTTCATCAAACACCCTTTGTGCAATAAATTTTATGCACATATGTATAACCTCTATATAAACTCCATAAAACTCCATATATTGATTCAAGATCATTTAGATTCAACATTATCACATATTTATCAATCACAATTTCATATTAACATCTATTTCATGTTTACACATTGATTTACATCCTCAAGTTCTTATCCCCCAAGAACCTTGCAACACCCCCATCAACACCATGATATCAAAAATCATGAAATCATCAAAAAATGTGTTCTTAGATGTTATAAATATGAAAACCATTAACAAGTAACACCATATAGACTCCCAATTTCGGATTTTAACCATCCTACTCACACCCCCAATGGAAACCCATGAAAATCCCATCAAAACCCCCAAAATTTCATACCTAGATGTAGCTTGATGCAAGGAGAACTCAAATCTTCAGTTGTATTCCAGATCAAACTATGAATCATGCACCAATTTGAAGGATTTCCAGAATTTGGAGCTTTCTCCTTGTCTCCCTCCTCTCTCTTTCACATCTCCAGCCACACATACACATAAAAATGTAAAATGTTAACCAAGTCAACATTAAACCCCCCTTTTAAGTCAAGTTTCACCTATTGTCAATTCTAGCCCCTCAATTACTAGTTAAATAGAACTAGTTATAACTAACTAAGTTAAGTTAGTAAACACCCACTATAATTTCAAGAAATCAAATATTAGTTTGAACACCCACCAAATAATATGTAAGATAATTAAATCATACAAAACACCCTTTAATTAAATAAACACAATCATACACCAATTATGTTTTATTTATAATATTTCACCAAAATGGGTCATTACAGTAAGCAGTTAAAAATATTTATTTGTTTTAATGACATGCTTTTACATGACAAAAAGCCATTTCTCGCAGAAGGAGATTTTTGTGCACTATCTGGGGAGGATTAAACATGCAAAAACAGATGAAATACATGCAACAAAGATTCAGAAGGTGCAAATCCCATGGGTGACCAAAATAAACACAGTGGATTGTGGAGTTTTTTTACGTGACACATGGAAAAATTTATGGGCATCTGTGAACAATTCAACTGTGGCTTTTCAACAAATGGAAAAAAAAAAGTGCCAACTGAACATGTTGAGGAAAAAAAATACTTGGTGCATGTGAAAAGGTCGGAAGTTTATACTCTTAGAAATGTTGTTGTAGATGCTGCACGAGATGTGTAACTGACATGTAACCTGGTATTGGATTGCTATAGTTTTTGTGTCATTAAATACTATGATTTAGACGTGGTTTGGATTATGGACGAATTATGCTTTTGATTTTATTAAAAATTTTAGTTTGCTTTATTTTAATAGAAAAGTACAACACTTGGGGGAATGGGATGTGATGATGGCTACAAAAAGGACAAGATTTAAAATATATAAAAATGCAAAAAAGGAGATGGTTGTCAATCAAAAAATTTATGAATGTACTACCAAAAGTACACTATGTATGGTCAAAAAGATTTCATACAAGATAAAGTAGATTCCTACAAAAAAGACAAGATTTAAAATATAAAAAAATGATTGTAAAATCTGTTGATTGTCAAACCTAATGTTAAGCTTGTGTGATAAAAGGATCAATCATATTTAAATAAACCATACGTTTTTAGGGGAAATTTGATTTTAAATAAATAAAGAAACAACCCACTATTGTGTATGGGATTTAACATCTCAATAGAAAAATGCTTTATATAAAATATGATTCATAAAAAAAATCCATCAACATGTAAAGAAGGAGATGATAACGGATATGCATACAAGCTTTCTTAAGAAATGGAGAAATCCTTACAAAAAATTACATTCATCTGAAAAAAAATGTAGTTCTAGCTTACTTATAGCCAAGGGATTGCCCATTTAATAAGGTAGTTGGTGAGGTCAGAACAATTGATGCGCACCATTGCGTGCTTTTGCGGTGTTACGCTTAAGTTACTAACATGTTACAATATTTAAACATTGTATACATATATAACACTTTACACTTTACCATTCGGCTCTTTTGCGTTAATGCACTTAAGTTACTTGCTTGTTACATCATCTATACGTTGTGTATACGTATAAAACACTTTAACATAAAAAATTCCCAAAGCTAAGACTGTTACATTGAGATAGCCAGAACAAAAAAAATAGCATTTGGTTCTGGTTTTTTAAAGTACAGGACATCCTTAAAAACATACAATTAGAGTGTTTGGTTGGTAACCAAAAAATGGGGGAGACATATATTACAAATAATACAAAAAACACACATAGATAAACAAAAAACCCCCCAACACATATGATATTACTACTACTCTTCGGTTGCGTCAATGGCTTCTGTACTCTTCTTCTTGCAGTTACGGGAGTCGTGCCCCGTTACATACTTTTGGCATATGCGACAGAGCCTTGGTGTCCTAAGCGACTTATCAACGACTTTTTCACCAGCCCCAATCAAACGACGTGACTTGCCACAAGCTTTGTTACGAATCCCCTAAGGGTTGGAACATTGCAAGTCAACATCCACACTTCCACGAACCAAGTTATGAATATCTTCAACATTAGAAATTTTGGAGATTGAATCAACTGGATCCGAACTTAGACTGCTCCTAAGTTCCCTAACTTTATTGGCAAAAACAACAAGACCATCATAATCATTTCGAAGGCTATCGAGACAATTAGATATTAACCCAAATATCTCATTCCGCAGCAACGACTTAGGAGAATTGTCTACGTTATAACGATACTGAATTTCATAAATTGTTTTCGGTAAAACATCTTTCATCCATCGCTTGGAGATATAGTCATCCGGTATCCGAAATATTTTATTGACCCTAAAAACACAAAAGATGTGTCTTCAAAGGTAACCAATACTAGTAAAATTGCGACATGAACAATCATATTTCCCACTGCTAGGCCCAGTAAGTACCTGAAAGAAAGAGTCAATATATGTTAAATAAACGTAATAAAACTGTAACCAGTGTGACAGTATTACAAAAACGTAAAAATAGTGTAACTATTATGTAACATTATCGAAACATAAATGTAATCAAGTGATCCTTTTAACAATACCCGGAAAAAATTGGTTAAATATATATATATAGTTTACACACAAAGAAGCAGAAAAATAATAAAAAATACAGTATATACTAAATAAATGTAATAAAACTGTAACTAGTGTGTAATCCTAATCCTAAAAAAATGGTATAACACAAACGTAAAAAGTAAGTATCTATCATGTAACACTAATGAAACATATATGTAATCAAATGATTTTTTTAACAATACCTGGAAAACATTTGTGACACTGTTGTCTTTGTTGAGATGAGTTACAAAATATACAACTTTATCTTGTACCTGCTCGGTGTGAGAGACATAGCAAAACAACTTCCCCTTAACAATCTCTTTCTAAACTTTCAAAAAAATCGAACGGGTATATATTTCAAATGCATGCTTCTCAATTTCTAAACCTGACAAAGACTGATATGGTCGAGATGAGGTTTTACAAGATAAATTGCGCTAAAGTATCTTCTCCACTAGAATTAACTTTGAACAAAGCATTGGAACTCTCGCACCTGGATGTGGTCTTCATTAGGCAACACATTGGAATTTCTCTAAAATAAGCAGGAACCCATTGATCACGAATCACATACATGTCACTCAACCAATTGTGTCCTTCTAATTAGAACCTTGTAATCAGTGTTGTTAAGCAAATCACTAGAAACCTACGTAGCAAAAAAAAATTATAACCAACATAGAATCATATAAACTTAAAATATCTATATTTTGTCACCTTGAGTGGCAGTTTCTTCAAGACATGCCACATGCATAAACGATGACGTGAGCCTTGAAGGACTTGGGAAATAGCCTGCTTCATTGAAGGATCTTGGTCAGTAAGAACCAAATCCGGTTGTTTTCTGTGTGCTTTCATAAAAGCATTTAGCAGCCACTTATATGAATCTATAGTTTCGCTGTATAGCAAACCCGCTCCAAAAGTTGCACAATTCTTGTGGTGATCAACACCCGTAAAAGGGACAAAAATCATGTTATACCTACGTATGTAAATATATAGTAAATAACATATAAACTACGGAAAAGTATATGTAATACACCTGTAAAAATATGCAAAAATCATGTTGTACTTATGTATGTAAAAATATAGTAAATAACATGTAAACTACAGTAAACTATATGTATTACAAATGTAATATATACGTATATAGATTCTGTGTCAAAAAAGTACTTGTTGGTGTAGTAAGCGGTTTCAAATGCAAGCACATCACCGAAAACTTCGTAGTTCTTCCTCAATATCTCGTCAGCCCAGAACACATGCCTGAGCTCGCGTTTTACAACAGAAAAATCAAAGAAAAAATCAGGGAGGTTTTTAAAACGATCACGCAACCGATCAAGAAGCAGCTGTGAGTCCCAGTTGCCTATAAATAGACGGATTTCCTGGCTAAAATTCTTAAAATCAGTAGGGGTACGCTTCACATTATGATGAACACCCTTCATAGACACTTGAAGCCTGTGAGCTATAATAGGACCAATATTATTCAGTGTCATGTGATGACTAAACTGTTTGGTGGAGAAAGATAGCTTGCGACCTGCTTTAGTAAAGTCCCGGTTATATGTCTCAACCAAAGGATGGACGTGACACTCAACAAACTTGTTTATAACAAAAGTTGACATCGCTTCTGTAACTTGGACAGATATATGAGCTTTACAATCCGTAACTTGAAAAGACCTGTTCCTAACAGACATAGAAGATTCGTCTAACGTGTCGAATTTCCACTTTGACTGAGGCCTACTGGGTTTGTTGCATCTTAGGTATCAGTGTGTGACCTGATCGCTTTTGTTTTTCTTTGTTTGCCCAACACGAACTGAAAAACCCGAACATTCTGCATAATTCTTGTACATTCTAAGAACATCACTCCAAGAACCATATGTGGCCCCTACAGTTGGTTTTACATCGCATCTTTATTCGGACACCAAACCTTGGTACTGTTAGGAGCAAGAAACGTGTAACATCCTTCAAAATCTTCCACTTTTTTAGCATGATAAAAAACGACATAAATTGAAATATTGAAGTATAAATAACGTAACATGAACGTAGTATACAAGTAACTGCCATGCACAAACCAATTACCATTTGCTTTTCTGCTTTGCTGAGCATCTTCAGAGGTTGTTACTTCTTTTGCAGGTGGGAAAACCAAATGATCATCAACATCTAAAACGATTGAACGTAAAAAAATAAAATTGTTGTTCTAACAAGAATAAAATGAAACACATGTAAGTAAATGGCAATCTACCACCATTTGACGGGATTTCATAACCTTCTTGGCGTATCAACGGAAAATTTGGAACATAACCATCCTCTTCATCAACAGAAAGAATTGGATCATCATTTATGGGATGTACTGAGAAAAACATAAATTTGGAACATAACAATCCACTTTATCAAAAAAAAAAACAAATGATAATAAGAAAGTGGACACTATAGAAATAAATATAGATTATCACCTTCTATCTCTGATGTAACATACGATTCTTCATTGTAGCTTGCAATCAAAGAATCAAACGTGTTAAGATCAAGTGTATAATCCATACAAAGACAACTTTAAAAGAGAAAGGGAAGTTCATGCAAAGGAATGAGATGTTTGGGAATTCAAAAGTGAAAAAACACAGAGAGGGAATAGCCTTGGCATGGAGGGAGTGGGTACTTTGTAAAAATTTAATTTTATCATATAAAAAGTACAAATGGAGGTGACACACACTCTTACAAAAAACAACTTTTTATTAATGAGAGACAAGATGGTTCTAGACAAACATGACACATAGTACAAAAGGTTGTCCTTGGTTCTAGAAAAAAACAGGACACAAAGCCAAAAATTATTTAAACTCTTTTACCCATTAAATAAAATTAAAAAAAAAAATTGAGGCCGCATGTAAACTTTACATAACAAAACACGTACACTAGAAAAAAGGGGGTAAATTTATCGTAACAAAACACGTATGCTGGAAAAAAATGCCGTTACGGCCATAGAAGGTGAAAAATACGATCCTAAATATTTAAAATGACGTGAAAAAAATTAATCGCTTTTCGTGTGTGACAAAAAAACATGTGTAACAAACAACATGTATAAACTAAAACATTAATTTACTTTTTAATGTAGAAAACGACAGAGAAATAAAGGTGAAAAAAACTCAACAACGTAATACTGGTGTAACTTCTAGACGCTAATTGATGGCCAGATACGTATGAAAAATTCAAATCATAAAAAGCTATGGTGTAAAAATAATAAAAATTGCATACAAGTACATAGGTGTAAAAAAAACATGTTTGCCCCAAATGAATTTAATAATAAGGGGGGATGTGGCAAAATCTTGGCCACATAAAGGGGTTTTCATGGTGTCCTCACTAAGTTGGGGTTTCCAAATGTATTCCATATATGTGTGTGTGTATATATTATATATCTAGTGGTGGAGCTTGGGGATTTCGAAAGGGGGGGGGGGCGAAATTTTACGGGATCAATTTTTTTTCAATCGATCGGCATGTCTCAGTTAGTAGGGCTAAATATCCGGGTCAGTGGTTTGGGTCAAGCCGGGTCAAACAATAATAAACTATAAGTATCTGATTATTATCATGATGAGTGAAAAAAGTGTACCTGGAAGGAGAATTATAATTCAGCTCGACAACTTTTGGAAATTTTGAATTCATCATTTATGTATTCCAATCAAACCTTTCAGCAATTTCTTCTTTGAATTCATCGATTATAACTTAAATTCTGCATAAAATCAAATTAAACACTTAGTTATTCACAATCACATTGCAAAACTTTCATAACCTTTCAGTCTTTCACAAAATAAAAAAATATTGATCATCCAAAGTAAATGTCTAAATAACCTAAATAAACACATCAATGACCTTTCAATAATGCCATTAGTGGACAAACCATGAAATAAGAGATTAAGAGGTATTGCAATCACAGAATTTCAATTTACTCAAAAACACTTATCCATTCACAGTCACATTGCAAAACTAAACAAACAAATCAACATATCAACAAGGCGATTACTCAATCAACATATCAATGGCTGGAGAATCCAATAAATTGGAAGCGACACATCAACAAAACTACACAGAGAAACCTTGTGCGAATGCAGCAGATGAACAAATTACCTGGACCTTATAGCCGCTGGCCCTACTAGGCTGTCGCTAGCTGGATCTGCTTGGCTGGTGACCATGATTGATCGATGCACTGCTGCACCAAAACCACCTAATATCAATTGTAAAAGTGTGATGCAGTGAAAGAATTTAGATACATAACCCTACTGCCCTTGGACGTTGCTCGGCTTGAACGCCTACCTGGCTGGCTGCGGGCTGCTGCAGACCTGCGGTTGTGTGTGGACTATAGGACGACTCGAAGCCGAGCTTCACTAGGTGGCTGCTACCTGCTTGTGGCCGATCTGTGAGGCCCCGAAACCGGGCACCTCGCAGAGGTTGGTTTTCATCATAACACATAGCTCTTAAACTAAAAACTTTCATAATCATGCAGCGGAAATGCAAACATAGTTTGATAAACAGAATTCAATAAAGTGTCTGTATCAAAATCATATCGAATTGCCAAAACCAACGGATCGCCTGAATTGATGCCCGAGCTCCATGCCTTCTCTTATCAGAGCTTTAACCTGACATACATAATAAATCAAGTCAGCTTACGCTGGTGAGTTCTAGTTTTCATAAAACATCATAATCGTTTAGTGAGTTAAACATTTTAACATGAAAGCGTCATATCATACACCTAAACCATAACACATAATCATTTCATCATCGTAGCCATATAACCATCGTCATCATAAAACCACTGTCATCAACATGAGCAGTGGGCTTATGCCGGCACAAGGCTCCATGTTTATAGTCCGATCGACTCTTACCATGTTTATAGCCCGATCGGCTCTTACCATGTTTATAGCCCGATCGGCTCCGTGTTTATAGCCCGATCGGCTTCGTGTTTATAGCCCGATCGGCTCTTACCTTGTTTATAGTCCGATCGACTCTCATGTTTATAGTCCGGTCGACTCTGTGTTTACAGCCCGATCGGCTCTTACCATGTTTATAGTCCGATCGACTCTCATGTTTATAGCCCGATCAGCTGTTCATATCCTGATATGTTCAGGTCATCGTCCATACCTACTAGTACTGGTACTTGTACATCATGCATACATATCCTATAGCATGTATAGGAATTCATCATAACATTCTATCATCACATACATAGCATGCAAGCATCATAGCATATTATCATACATCATGGCATCATGTAGTGCTAGCATAATTTCCTCATTCATACATCATGGCATCATATTTTCATATCATGCTAGCATATAATCATCATTCAACATTCATGCATCCTAGTATTCTAGGACCTCGTCAAAGCATCTATTAACTATTGTCTTAGTTAACATCATAATGCATGCTCTCATTAACATGTTATGTCATCATAACTCATTTACCATGCACGTATCATACCTTAGCATATTCCCAGACACATTTCATCATGTGAAATACATATTCATACATACATCATCATGGCATAACATCATTCATTAATCATCATAACATAATCACATAACATAACAATAAGCATGTATGCCAGCCCAAAACAGTAAGTGTAAATAGGGCGTCTAGAACTCACCTGATAGTAGACTCCTGTTATCCTTAGCCGAACTCCTTCGCTAGGGCCTTAGGGACGTACATTAGTTACATCGTCTCATTACATTACATTCTTAGACTTAGAATATATTCCAAGTCCTCATAACCTCCTAACTAGCCTCCCCAGTATTCGAGAACTGTTACATTCCCGAACTGTCATATACTCGAACTAGAGTATACGAACTATCACCAGTACTCGAAATACCGGTGTACTCGTTTTCCCATGTGTACTCGAATTCCCTTGTGTATTCGAACTTAGGGACTACACGAAATTAGTGTACACGAACTGGTATACTCGAAGACAGTGTATACGAAACCTTTGGGTTTTCGAGTACTCATCCTTTTCTTCACAAACATATCAGAAATACATCTAAGACCTTGGGGAGCTAGTTTCTAGGTTCCTTAGGGTGTTACATACATACTGGAACCTCAAAGTCCCGAACTTTATGCATAAAGGTGTGAGCTTTATGCATAAGTTCCCTTTTGTATGTCCATCCTAACTTTTGTACAAAAATCTTAACTTTTCAGTTTGAATCACTTACTTGAAGGTAGATGAGTACTCCTGTAGATCCTCGTACGTTCCCTCTTCCGTTTGGTCGATTAAAAACTCGATCTTGAAGTTCTTGAGCTCCAACTTCGAGTACTCGGGAGAAAATGTGCTTCAGCCAAAGGTTAGCACGTTTCCCAAGGCCTTACTATTTATAGGCAATGTCCTGTGCCCGAAATATGAAGGATGTTCGAATACAGAATTTCGAATACAGTGTACTCGAAGGCTAGACTTCAAGTACACGAACCCGAAGCCTTAACATTTTATTTTTCACCCATTTCTCACAAGTTAATTATCCGTTACCCATTCGTAAGTCCAAATAACTTGTGTTTTTAGAAAATTTGGGATGTTACAAGTCTCGCCTCCTTACAATAGGTTTCGTCCCGAAACCTGCCTCCTTACATATCGAACAAGTGAGGGTACAACTTCCTCATCTCGTCTTCCGTTTCCCATGTCGTGTCTGAACCTTTCCGATGCTTACACTGAACTTTGACTTGACGAACTGTTTTATTCCGTAATTGCTTTTCCTTCGTATCCACAATGGCAACTGGTTCTTCAATGTAGTTTAGTCGGTCGTCTACCTCAATGTCATCCAAAGGAACATGTGCTTGCTCGTCTGCCAGACACTTCCTAAGGTATGACACGTGGAAGGTAAGATGAATCCCGTTCAGCTCCTCTGGTAGGTCCAGTCGATACGCGACTTTCCCTACCCTTGCCCTTATCTGAAACGGTCTGATGTACCTCGGACTCAACTTGCCTCGCTTTCTGAATCGAATGATTCCCTTCCATGGTGATACTTTCAGCAGCACTCGATCACCAACATCAAACTCAATCGGTCTTCGACGCTTGTCAGCGTAAGACTTTTGGCGATCTTGCGCAGCTTTCATACGTGCTTTTATCACCCGTAACTTTTCTGCCATATCAATTACTGCAGCTTTATTTCCCATCTCTTTCTGTCCAACTTCTCCCCAGCATACCGTGGTTCTACATCGTCTCCCGTACAACGCCTCGTATGGGGGCATTCCGATGCTTGAATGGTAACTGTTATTATACGAAAACTCCACCAATGGCAAGTGGTCATCCCAGCTACCTCCAAAATCGATAATGCACGCCCTAAGCATATCCTCCAACGTTTGGATAGTCCTTTCTGACTGTCCATCTGTCTGGGGGTGATAGGCGGTACTGATGTTCAGTCTCGTTCCCATAGCATTGTGAAACTGCTTCCAGAATCTGGAAGTAAACCTCGTATCCCGATCTGACACAATGGAGACAGGAACTCCATGTCGGGTCACAATCTCTTTCATGAACAACTCAGACAACCTTTCGGACGTATACGTTTCCCGGATAGGAAGAAAGTGTGCACTCTTCGTCAGGCGGTCCACAATCACCCAAATGGTATCATGTCGTTTAGCTATTCTCGGTAGCTTGGTGATGAAATCCATGGTGATGTATTCCCATTTCCATTCCGGTACCTAAAGAGGTTGCACATATCCGTAGGGGTTCTGATGTTCAGCCTTCACTTGCGCACAAGTGAGGCATCGGTTCACATACTGCATCACGTTAAACTTCATACCTAGCCACCAATATTCCTTTTGAAGATCTTGATACATCTTCGTCGCACCAGGATGCACCGAATAACATGATTTGTGGGCTTCATCTAAAATCCTCGATAGAATGTCCCCATTTCTGGGCACCCACATACGACCGAATGGTATCTTTATACCGTAATCATTGTCTTTCAAATTCTTGACCTGCCCGAAGACACGCTCAAAACCCACGTTCTCTTCTTTCAACCCTTCCTGTTGCGCCTGCTTGAGCTCGTTCAGAAAGTCTGGCGTTATCACCAAACCATACGATTTTACTCGTATGGCAGGATGATCAGTCTTGCGACTCAGAGCATTCGCCACCACATTGGCCTTTCCCGGGTGATATAGAATATCACAATCATAATCCTTTAGCAGCTCAAGCCATCGTCTCTGCCTCATGTTCAAATCCTTTTTGCTCGAAGAAGTACTTCAAGCTCCTGTGGTCGGTATAGATGGTACTCCTTACTCCATACAAGTAGTGCCTCCATATTTTCAATGCAAACACCACTGCAGATAGTTCAAGATCGTGGGTCGGGTAGTTAGCCACATGAATTTTTAGCTGGCGCGAAGCATAAGCTATCACCCTTCCCCTTTGCATCAGTACGCATCCCAACCCTTGTCGTGACGCATCGGCATACACCACAAGATCATCATTTCCATCCGGCAGTAGTGGTGCACAAAAAAACCGGTTACCCGAACCGAACCGGTTTTGGGACCGGTTAGAAACCGGTTTGGGAACCGGTTATTGATACCGGTTTGTGCTACGTGGAAAAACCGGCGGTTAGAGACCGGTTGGGAGTTTTTTGGGTGAAACCGGTTTAGAACCGGTTAAAGCAAAACCGGTTTTTTTGACCGGGTAGAAACCGGTTAACCGGTTATATTTCAAAAATCTAGCCGTTACTAGCCGTTGGAGACAAAAAACTAGCCGTTGACACCAGTTAACCGGGTATTAACCGGTTATCAGTTAACCGATCGAGCAAATTAAAAAAACTAGCCGTTTATAGCCGTTTTTTACAATTTTTTGGACCATTTTGCCCCTAAACGTTAGTATAGATAGATGGGGATTGTTTTGGTTTGATCACACAACATCTTACAACATCTCTTCTTTTTAAACGCTCGAAAACGATCAAATACGCTCAAAAAACGATCTCCTACTTCTTCTCGATTCAATCTCTTCTTCTATTACGTTCGTAATTCTAATTCAATCTTTATTTCATCCATGGCAAGCTCACGAAGTGCTCATAGTTCCGTTGGTGTTGGTGCATCCACTTCAAACGAACCAACCGTTGTTAGAATAAAAACTACAACGAGGAACAAAGGGTTATTTCAACATTTCGACTTATGTGAAATGTCGTACGGTGTCGATAAGGCACGGTGCAAAGGTTGCGGTACTTTTCTTAAACCGGAATCTAATTCTACTTTAAGAAGCCATTTGACGAAGCATTGTGTTGTTGTCAAAAATAATCCCGCAAACGATCAAGCACAAATGTCTCAAGAGTGCGGGGTTTGGAATTTTGATCCCGACATGGTTCGTGAAATGATGGGGAACTTGGTGATTCAAGAAAGTTTGCCATTCAATCATTTTGACAACCCACGCTTGACGAAGATGATTCAAAAGGCGCTACAACCACGATATCATCAAGTAAGTCGAACTACTATTAGACGTGATTGTTTAAAACGTTGGCGTCAAGCCAAACAAGAATTAATTTTAGGTTTTCAAGATTTAAAAACCGGTGTTAACCTAACAACGGATGTTTGGTCGGCACCTCACGGTTTGCCCGAATCGTACCTTTGCGTTACCGCGCATTGGATTGATCCCGATTCTTGGCAAATGATGAAACGTACGATTGCATTCGAAATGTTTCCGTATCCTCACACGGGGGATAATTTGTTTTACATGTTAGATGGAATAATACAAACATTCCATTTACAAGATAAAATACTTTCTATAAGTTTTGATAACGCTTCAAATAATACGAATGATGTTCAAAAATTAAAATTTAAATATAAACCGATATGTAACGGTGCTTTTTTTCATACAAGATGCGTTGCTCACATTATTAACTTGGTTGTGAGTGATGCTCTTGCGGTTGAGGGAATGAATATGTTAAAAGAAAAATTTAAACAAATGTTAAAGGATGTTTTTATGAAAAGCCGTAGAAGATATTTGGAATATCAAAAATTATGTGAGGATACGAACTCCATCTTTTTAGGTCCGTCTTGGGACGTACCAACAAGATGGAATTCGACTTGGCGTATGTTTAACAGCGCCTTACGACAAAGGGAAACCTTGGAAGTATTTCATAACAATTTAGTGGAAGAACGTAAGGCTAAATGATTTAATCGCCGATGTTGGGACGCCATAGGAGAATTTACTAGTTTATTTGGAGTTTTTAAAAATTCAACAACAATTTTATCGGGAGTTTATTATCCCACGTCTTGTTTGGTTCTTCAACAATTATTTATAATGACAAGAAAAATTAACGAATTTCCATCGACGGGTGAAAATAATGAAATATATACGGGAATGTTACTTCCAATGAAATTAAAACTAAAGAAATACTTTCAAGAAATGCCGCCCGTATTTACTTGTGCGACGGCATTAAACCCATGTTTCAATGGTGCCGGCGTTGAAACATTAGTTGATGAAATAGTCAGTGCTTTGGGTTTGGATTTGGAAGACCCAAACTTTGCAACAAACACTAAAAATAACTTTAACATATATTTTCAAAATATGTTTGATCATTATTTACAAAAATATGGTGAAACATCTAACATACAACAAACAATGTATGCGGCTTCTAGTTAGAGTAGAAGCCAAGATGTTAACTTTGATTTATTTAACACATTAAGACAAAATGTAACTAAACGAGCCCGAGGTACAAGCGCAAGTAGCGAACTAGGAAGGTACCTAGGGACAGATTGGATTTCCGATCTTACGCCGGAAGAATTTGAAAACTTTGATATTTTGGCCTGGTGGAAACAAAAGGAATCCCACTTTCCGATTCTATCTGCCATGGCCCGTGATTTACTAAGCGTCCAAGCTTCTACGGTAGCTTCGGAGTCTGCTTTTTCTCTTAGTGGCAGGGTTTTATCGATACGAAGGACGAGGCTTACTCCTGCATCATTAGAGATGTGCATTTGCTTGAAAGACCATTTGGACGCAATGGAACGTGTACAAGACCACACACAACTTGAAGCGAGCTTGAGATAGAAGTGACAATACACGATGTTGAAGTTGAGGAAGGAATGACATTCCCACTTTCCGACGAAGAACAGGCAATGGATGAATGGATGCGGAACAATAGTCCGGAACTACAATCCGAAGCACCAAGCGAAGACTAATTTCTAATTTCGATTTTGTATTTAATTTTGTAACTTTAAATCTCGTGTAATTAATTTATTTTAATGAAATATGCTATTTGAAATCCTTACTAATAAAGTTCATTGAATTTTATTTAATCAAAACCTTAAACTAATAATTACTAAACCCTAATAAACCTTAAACTAATCAAACTAATATTAAACTAATAACTAATAAACCTTAAACTAATCAACTCATAATTACTAAACCCTAATAAAACCTTAAACTAATCAAACTAATATTAAACTAATAACTAATAAACCTTAAAATAATCAACTCATAATTACTAAACCCTAATAAAACCTTAAACTAATCAAACTAATAACTAATAAACCTTAAAATAATCAACTCATAATTACTAAACCCTAATAAAACCTTAAACTAATCAAACTAGTATTAAACTAATAACTAATAAACCTTAAAATAATCAACTCATAATTACTAAACCCTAATAAAACCTTAAACTAATCAAACTAATATTAAACTAATAACTAATAAACCTTAAAACCTTAAACTAATAATTACTAAACCCTAATAAAACCTTAAACTAATATTAGTAAATAGTAATTACTAATATTAGTAATATTAGTTTAAGGTTTATTAGGGTTTAGTAATTATTAGTTTAAGGTTTTAAGGTTTATTAGTTATTAGTTTAATATTAGTTTGATTAGTTTAAGGTTTATTAGGGTTTAGTAATTATTAGTTTAAGGTTTTAAGGTTTATTAGGGTTTAGTAATTATTATTTATTAGTTTTAGATTTGATTTTGTTAAGTTTTTTATTATGATTTTTTTTATTATGATTTTTTTTATTATGATTTTATTAATTTAACTTTAAAGTTGAAAACGTATAATAAAAAAAACGGTTCAATACGGTTACGGTTCAACACTCTAAGTCTAACGGATGGATCAAACGGATTAACGGATAAAAAAAAGGTTTAAAAACCGGTTTTTGAACCGGTTTGGCCGGTTAACCGGTCCGGTTTATACCCGGTTCGGTTCCATAGGTTACAGATTTTAGGTTAAAAAAACCGGTTAATAACCGAACCGGTTTTTAGGAAAAACCGGTGAACCCTATGTACCGGTTAACCGGTTCGGGTAATTTAAAAACCGGTTTGGACCGGTTAACCGATTTGTGCACCTCTATCCGGCAGTGCTAGAACAGGAGCTTGGGTAAGTTTCTCCTTTAGCACTGAAAACGCTTGTTCTTGGTTCGGGCCCCATTCGTACTTTACATCTTTCCTCGTGAGCTTTGTCAATGGCGTCGCTAGCTTGGAGAAGTCTTGAATAAATCTCCGATAGTAACCGGCCAAACCAAGAAAACTGCGTACTTCCGTAGGTGACTTCGGAGGGCTCCATTTCATAATCGTTTCAACTTTAGCTGGATCTACCATAATGCCTTCTGGGTTCACCATGTGACCCAGAAACTGTACCTCTCGTAACTAGAAAGCGCATTTGGAGAATTTAGCATAAAGTTTCTCTTTCCTCAGGATCTCCAATACCTCACGTACGTGGCGAGCATGGTCTCCCTCGTTCTTTGAATAAATCAAAATATCATCTATAAACACTCTCACTCTCACCGATCGGTCCAGCATCGGTCGACATACTCTGTTCATCAAATCCATAAATGTTGCAGGAGCATTCGTCAATCCAAACGACATAACGAGAAACTCGTAATGTTCATAACGCGTACGGAAAGCAGTCTTTGGAATATCCTGCTCTCGAACTTTCAACTGATGGTAACCGGATCGGAGATCTATCTTTGAGAACCAGCTTGCACCTTGCAATTGATCGAACAAGTCATCAATTCTAGGTAGAGGATACCTGTTCTTTATGGTCAACTTATTCAGTTCCCTGTAATCGATACACATACGCATACTTCCATCTTTCTTCTTAACGAACAGCACCGGTGCTCCCCACGGGGAGACACTTGGTCGTATAAAACCTTTATCGAGGAGTTCTTGTAGCTGGGTCATCATTTCCTTCATCTTAGTTGGAGCTAGACGGTAAGGTGTTCTGGCAACGGGTTGTGCCCCTGGCACTAAGTCGATCTGGAACTCAATTTCCCGCAGGTGGTAATCCAGGCAATTCCTCAGGGAATACATCGGGGAAGTTACGCACCACAGGAACATCATCAATCGTCCTCATATCATTACGTTCCTCAATCACATAGGCCAAGTAGGCACCGCACCCCCGCCTCATCATATCATCAGCCTTGATCATCGAGATGATTTTCGGCGCATACATCGTTCTATCACCATAAACCGTTACGAAACTCCCATCCATAGCACGTAAACATATCATCTTTCGTCGACATACAATGTTAGCCTCATATTTGGCTAACCAGTCCATACCCAAAACTACATCGAAGCCTCCTAAGGTTATCAGAAACAATCGGACAGGGAAGCTATGACCTTCTATCTCAACATAACAATCATCAATAACCTCAGTCACCCTGGCATCTTACCAATAGCTGTCTCAACATCAAATACCCGATCTATCTTCTTAACCTTCCCAGATAACCCATCACAGAAAGTAGAAGACACAAAACTCATACTGGCACCAGAATCAAACAATACAGAAGCAGGAATATTGTTGATAAAAAAGGTACCTGTGACCACGTCCGGGTCCTCAATAGCATCATCCTTCGTCATCGTGAAAGCTCGTGCTTTAGCCTTCTGCTTCTCCTTTCCGTTTTCTTCTTTTTTACCCGAACCCGAAGCATCGGCCCGTGGTTGCCTGCAATCCTTGGACAGATGTCCAACCCCATTACAATTATAGCATCGAATCGAATCGTACCGGGATAGTTGGCTGAAAAGTGCCCCACCTTTCCACATCTGAAACATAAGTTCGTGCCCACGCGGCATGGCCCAGAATGGTTCTTGCCACACTTGCTGCATGGCCCAGTATCTTCCCGTTTCACCTTCTTTCCTGTGAACTTTCGTTGGTCTTTTCGACCCCTCTTAGTCCCGGAGGACTCCTTCACCCTTGCTTCTTCTCTAACTGGTTCAGCAGACATAACATCGTCCCAAACTATCCCACTGAGTTCGACAGTGGAGTCGAAGGTCTTCGGAGCATTGGCCTTGACATGAATTCTGACCTTTGGAGGCAAGCCCTCCATGTACAACTTCACCCTCCTTTCCTCAGTAGCAACTAGATGAGGCACAAGCCTTGCCATCTCATTAAATCGTGAAGTATACTGCCTGTGGTTTAGACTCCCAGCTTTCAGTACCAGGAATTCCCTTTCAACCTTATCCAGCTCATTCTTGGGACATAACTGCTTAGTGACCAGTTCCTTTAGATCGTCCCAAGTCATCTTCTCCACGTCAGCTGCAGCCTTGGACTGCTTAATGGTGTTCCACCAGTGAAGTGCCTCCTCGACAAAGGAGTGAGCTGCAAACTTGACAGCTTGATCAATTCGGCACTCACTGATGGAAATAACAGCCTCCATCGTAGAAATCCAGTGGCAGGTGGCCACAGCATCCTTCTTCCCATCGAAGATCGGTGGGTTACATCCCTTGAAGGATTTGTAATCACAACCCTTCAGTTTCCCAGACATAGAATCACTGCTCTTTGTCTCGACGATCACAACATCCTCATCTTCCTTAGAGCTTTCCTTGGTTACCTCAGACTTGTCCTTCAGAGTATCCTTCAGTGCCTTAGCAATCAAGGCTGGTAGCTTCTCATCCATGATCTTGCAGACCTCATCAGAGATAGCCTTCACTACAATAGGCTCAAGAGTGAACTCCTCTTCATTCTCTGGTTGCTCGTTGTGCTCGTGATCGTCCTCATTGACGGGTTCTTCATCCTCGACACGGGGTTCTTCAGGTTTCTGTGGTTGCTTACGGGGTCTACCCTTTTGTCCAGCCATTTAAAATTTCTACATAATGCAACAATTGATGAGTTAGTACAGGATCAGTTTAGCACAGAATAAGCTTTGTAAACCGTTAATGACGTTGATCAGGTGTTATTAACCATTTACCCAACTCATAGGCTCTAAACGTTTCCCATCCCATCTCCTCAACGTGCATGTCACTAACTACCTTTCTAACCTTAGATCTACATCTTAACTCATACTCAACATTCAGCTCGTGGCATCCGTTCATCCGTGGTTGGCAATCCGCATCATTTAATCCCATTCTCAGTTTAAGTCTTGGCATTTGGGATGCCAAGATCTCTCAAACTATGGCTCTGATACCAACTTGTGAGGCCCCGAAACCGGGCACCTCGCAGAGGTTGGTTTTCATCATAACACATAGCTCTTAAACTAAAAACTTTCATAATCATGCAGCGGAAATGTAAACATAGTTTGATAAACAGAATTCAATAAAGTGTCTGTATCAAAATCATATCGAATTGCCAAAACCAACGGATCGTCTGAATTGATGCCCGAGCTCCATGCCTTCTCTTATCAGAGCTTTAACCTGACATACATACTAAATCAAGTCAGCTTATGCTGGTGAGTTCTAGTTTTCATAAAACATCATAATCGTTTAGTGAGTTAAACATTTTAACATGAAAGCGTCATATCATACACCTAAACCATAACACATAATCATTTCATCATCGTAGCCATATAACTATCGTCATCATCAAACCACTGTCATCAACATGAGCAGTGGGCTTATGCCGGCACAAGGCTCCATGTTTATAGTCCGATCGACTCTTACCATGTTTATAGCCCGATCGGCTCTTACCATGTTTATAGCCCGATCGGCTCCGTGTTTATAGCCCGATCGGCTCCGTGTTTATAGCCCGATCGGCTCTTACCTTGTTTATAGTCCGATCGACTCTCATGTTTATAGTCCGGTCGACTCTGTGTTTATAGCCCGATCGGCTCTTACCATGTTTATAGTCCGATCGACTCTCATGTTTATAGTCCGGTCGACTCTGTGTTTATAGCCCGATCGGCTGTTCATATCCTGATATGTTCAGGTCATCGTCCATACTTACTAGTACTGGTACTAGTACATCATGCATACATATCCTATAACATGTATAGGAATTCATCATAACATTCTATCATCACATACATAGCATGCAAGCATCATAGCATATTATCATACATCATGGCATCATGTAGTGCTAGCATCATTTCCTCGTTCATACATCATGGCATCATATTTTCATATCATGCTAGCATATAATCATCATTCAACATTCATGCATCCTAGTATTCTAGGACCTCGTCAAAGCATCTATTAACTATTGTCTTAGTTAACATCATAATGCATGCTCTCATTAACATGTTATGTCATCATAACTCATTTACCATGCACGTATCATGCCTTAGCATATTCCCAGACACATTTCATCATGTGAAATACATATTCATACATACATCATCATGGCATAACATCATTCATTAATCATCATAACATAATCACATAACATAACAATAAGCATGTATGCCAGCCCAAAACAGTAAGTGTAAATAGGGCGTCTAGAACTCACCTGATAGTAGACTCCTGTTATCCTTAGCCAAACTCCTTAGCTAGGGCCTTAGGGACCTACATTAGTTACATCGTCTCATTACATTACATTCTTAGACTTAGAATATATTCCAAGTCCTCATAACCTCCTAACTAGCCTCCCCAGTATTCGAGAACTGTTACATTCCCGAACTGTCATATACTCGAACTAGAGTATACGAACTATCACCAGTACTCGAAATACCGGTGTACTCGTTTTCCCATGTGTACTCGAATTCCCTTGTGTATTCGAACTTAGGGACTACACGAAATTAGTGTACACGAACTGATATACTCGAAGACAGTGTATACGAAACCTTTGGGTTTTCGAGTACACCCCTTTGGGTCATAATTTCGAGTACTCATCCTTTTCTTCACAAACATATCAGAAATACATCTAAGACCTTGGGGAGCTAGTTTCTAGGTTCCTTAGGGTGTTACATACATACTGGAACCTCAAAGTCCCGAACTTTATGCATAAATGTGTGAGCTTTATGCATAAGTTCCCTTTTGTATGTCCATCCTAACTTTTGTACAAAAATATTAACTTTTCAGTTTGGATCACTTACTTGAAGGTAGATGAGCACTCCTGTAGATCCTCGTACGTTCCCTCTTCCGTTTGGTCGATTAAAAACTCGATCTTGAAGTTCTTGAGCTCCAACTTCGAGTACTCGGGAGAAAATGTGCTTCAGCCAAAGGTTAGCACGTTTCCCAAGGCCTTACTATTTATAGGCAATGTCCTGTACCCGAAATATGAAGGATGTTCGAATATAGAATTTCGAATACAGTGTACTCGAAGGCTAGACTTCGAGTACACAAACCTGAAGCCTTAACATTTTATTTTTCGCCCATTTCTCACAAGTTAATTATCCGTTACCCATTCGTAAGTCCAAATAACTTGTGTTTTTAGAAAATTTGGGATGTTACACGATCGGAAAAGAAAAATAAGGCTAGGGTTAGTGGGTTACGTGCATTAGGAGGGAGAGGGGGATATGAATTTGGGATTTTGACTTGGGGGGTTTTTAAAGGTGATGTTTGGATAATTTTTAAAATAATTTTTTATTTGCCAATTACGAAAATTTTTGGTCTTTTATTAAAAAGAGATGGTAATTTTTTTTGAAGCGTATGAAAACATAATACATTTTAATTTTTTAAAGTGAGAGGGGACGAAACCAAATATTTTTTTTAAAAAACCTTACGGCCCGAAAATTAACACTACTGACGAAAAAAAAAGGGAGGGCGACCCTAAAGACCTTCGCCCTGTATATATCCTCATTGTCATCATTTCATCGAACACATGGTATGCATCCTACGTGTTTTGTTAGTTCACCATGTTGTTCATGGCTTTGGAAACAGAATCAGATGAAAATAAAAAGCTTTGGTGACTGATAAAATGATTTAGCCCATGAATAATAAGAGACAAAAATGATAGATTTAAGGGATTTAAATTAAAAAAAATTAATTATCTAAATTAATGGATGTAACATTACTAAAATGCCCTTTTAACAATTAAAATAAATAATTGTAAAGAAAATTATGTAATTAGTGGATCTTGATTTTCTTGAATATAAAAGCTTTCATCCACTTCTAAACAAGTAAAATTATATATTTCTTCAAAACAAAAATCTTTTGCATAATAATGCATAAGTATGCCTAGTAAAATGGGCGAGTTGGATAATAGGTCAAAACGGGTGTGGGTTAGAATGAGCGCGGGTCAAGACGAGTTTTAAGCAAAATCTGTTTAAGTTTAAACTTTGTCTCAAGTTAAAATGATTTGTAAGTAAACGAATAGTTTATTTGAATAATTTTTAATGATTTTCTCATTAATTATATTATTGATCATTTTACCCACTGAAATCCATTATGTTCACATTTTTAATGGGTCAAGATTGTCGGGTATAATTCTAAGCATAATATATATACGGGGATATATGAAGAAAATGATCGATCTTATAACAAAATTCAATTAACTATAAAACAGTGTTACAAGATACTTCTAATTAAAGGAAAAACACATATTTTAAGTATTTCAGACAAAATCAAATACTAAAATCATCAAGCACCAACACTTCAACATTCAACTCACACCGTTTCCTTAAATAAATCTTGAAACTAAATGTTTATTTAAAACACACCAAAGTTGATTAAAATTTCTAATTGGGTCGCCTGCAATTCTTCCTGATCTCACCACTGGATCCAGTAAGCGGCTTGTTATCACCCATCTTGATCATGGCTGCAGCAAAATCGGCGCTGAATTGACTGGGGTTGCTGCCGTATTGTCTAACCGTAGAATCAGCAGAACCACCGTTGAACAGCTGTTGGTCCGAGTGGAGCAGCCCCTTTCGGTTGATTAAGTTCTTGTAGTAGTCGTTGTTGAAGGTGGTTGGAGATTGAGTGTCAAGTGGTGCCAAGTTGTTGTCGCCTGAGCCGGTGGCTCTCGGGCAGTTGCTCCGTCTTTGGGCACCAAATGAAGCATCCAAATTGTTGGTTTCGTTGTAAATCCGGGCTCGGAAACTGGTGCACCTTGCCTGCCCGATTGTGTGGGAGCCTGTATTCATTTTCATTATATATCTTTAGTTTTTGTAATATGTAGTCATCTATATATATATATATATATATATATATATATATATATATATATATATATATATATATATGTTATAATCATGAATATTATTTGTAATTAAAAAAAAAACTTTAATGCGCGCTGTCTCAAAACTTTTATCATAACTAATATACATAACCATGAACACCTCTAGAGACAGCGTGCATATATGTTGGGAAGAAGAAAAAGAAGTTGACCTGAAAGAGCCACCATGTCCTTAGCCGATAGACCAGCAGCACTAAAAGAAGAGATGAGTGCACTCAGGCTCGATGTGGGTGGAGGAATGCTGCTGTTGGCTGCAGCTTGGCTTGCTGTCCTTGAGTCACGCCTGCCCAGTTTAACTCCCCAAGTAGGTCCTCCAAGCTTCACAAATTTCATTTCAAACATTTTTATTACATTAATAACGTTTTTAAACCTTAACTTTGATATGGGGTTAGTAGCTAGATTAACTTTCAATCCAAATACTAATTAAAATAGCATTATGATATGATAAGAAATTTAACTTACAATATTAACCGAGTCTCGAGCAGTAATAGCAAGTATGTCAGCACACGAGACAACACCAGGGCATACTCTTTCGACTGCTGACTTTATATTGTCCACCACTTCAAACCCTCTAACGGACCTAAAGTTAGGGGCTGCCCGTTTTTCACCGATGAAAGAGGATGTGTCGTCAAGAAGGATCGAACCGTCACATCCCTGAAATTGATATAATGGTAATTAAATTGTATTTAGCAAAATTAAAATCAAAATACGTAAACTTATACCAAGACAAAGTTACGAAAAGACTGATTGCTGACACATTAGTTAGGTTTGACTTACTTGGTCTACTGTAAACAAATGAAATAGTGATTATACGACTATGCATGTAACATCTTTGAATAATTGAATGATGTTTTTCTAGCAAAATAGGCCCCAAGTGTGGGTATAGTCTTGCTAAAATATAAATATATCGTTTGAAAACTGTACAAATTAAAAGGGTTATTAGCATGTGAAGTTTAGAAGACAACTTGGACTTATCACAAAAAAAGGTTTATATTAACACTTGCATGATAATTATAACGTACAAATGAAATTATCATGCCATAATCAAGTTCCATGATAATTTCACTGGTGTGATAAACGATAATTCCAACTATGCATGGAATTATTACGCAAGTGTTAATCGTCCTTGCATGATAAATCCATGTAGACTTCTTACAGTTCACATGCAAAAAATATTTTATACACTAAACTTTACATATAAACATAAAAACACACACATAAATTAGAGAAACTCTTAGAAGCTAATAAATGCATAAGAAAGTATACGTTGACAAAGCAGTCATGAAAGTGCAAGCGTAGGAGAGAAGCTCCCATCCGGGCTTCTTTTGAAACAGCTGATTGCACAGCTGATCTAACAGTTGGAAGAAGTTTTGGGCAAGAGCTCGAGTAAAAATTGGTTGAAAGTTGAGCCGAAACAACTCCCATAAAGAACATAACAAATGCAAGAGAAAAAGAAGAAATAAATCCCATTTTGTAGTAATTGTTTATTTGAAAATGTATGTTAGTTAGTTATTATGAGAATGGTGAATGAATGATGTGTTTATATAGAGTAACAGATGCATGGATGGAGAGGGGCAGGTTACCAAACCCTCTGACTAGATTGCATGGAATTTCAACGTTGTAGAATAGTATACGTAAATAAAAATAGTAAAGGGGTGTGATTTGTAATATTGAAAAGTGCAAGGGTTTGATTGGTTTCACAGAGGAATAGTGGGAAACCGCGCATGCCCACAATCTTTATGTAATTTTATTCGTGTCCGTCTTTTGAACTCCTTCAAGTTCATGTGTTTTGTGGGGAGGGTGGCCGTATTTTACAGTTTTGTCAAAGTTTAGGCCCCACATGAAATTAATAATAATGAAAGCACACGTCGTTTTTTTTAAATCACAAGAATCTTATATTTAAATTACACATGGAAAGCAAAATGGTATACCAGAATACTTGTTTGGTGATTTTTATTTTTTATTTTTTTATTTTATTTTGATATAATTAGTTAATCGGATTGTGTTTTGATTTGTTAGGTTATGCAAACCAGTAACAAATCATATGTAAATACACTTCAAACTTCATATTTTGTTATGAATCACACACTATAAGCTTGCAAGTGTCTCTAAATCAAATATTGTATAACGGGGCATAATCTTATATTTTTATTTTACCTATACCGAAGCCCTATGCTAGCTAGGGTGCTTAAAAACACTAAAAACTGTAAACATCCAAAATTTTAATGGTATGCAAAATTCAAAAAACTGATTTGAATTCTTATTCGGATGTTAGGATAAATTCTAGTCGAATAACATTTTTTTTGCTCTGATCAGACCCCAAGTAAACCGAATAAAACATGGTTATTTGGATATAAAGCATGCTTATTTAGATTATTAAAATGAATTAAGTTTGCATAAACATATTTCTTATTCAAATTTAGGTCGGATCTCACATACATTTTTAAAATTTTCAAATCCGAATAAACCATTATTTCATTGATTGAAAACCTTATTATTTCATCGATTGAAAACCTTTACCTACGCGAAATGCATATAATGCAATAGCTGATTAACAAAAGGAGCGTTTTAATTTAAACCATTTTAAATTATAATTATCAAATAGTAATTATCCTATTATATATATATATATATACTAGTATAGTTTATATATATTCGCTTGATCATTAATTACATATTTCATTAAGAAAAAAAATCAACTACATATATATTCATTATATATATATATATATATATATACATATGTGTGTGTGTGAGAGAGAGAGAAAAAGTTCAAATAAGATTATAAGAATAAATTTTTGTCTAGAAATAGTAAAACTAGTAAAAATTTGACATATTTCATTATAATCGAGGTATAATATCTTATTTTTCTTACTAGATTTTTATTTTTTTATACTACATTTTATTGTTTTGTATATTTTTGTACTGAATTTTTGTCTTTTTTGTACTGTATTTTTGTTTTTTGTACTGTATTTTTATTTTATTGTATAAGTCTTTTATTTTTTTGTACTTTGTACTTTTGATTTTTTGTACTTATTTTCTCTTTGTACTAAATTTTTTATACTGGATTTTTTGTAGTAGATTTTTGTTTTTATATTTTTAGCATGTCACATGTCAAATTTTTATTGATTTTTACTTTTTTTAAACAAAATTTTTTTAATGGATCCTTTCCCTGTGCACACATATTTACCTGTTTCATCAAAACCATCTACTACTCTTATTTTTTACTAAAAGATTTTTACATATTCACCTTTTCTAATTACATATTTTCGGTAAAATTAACTTACAAAATAACTATGTATTCGAGACTTCATTCTTTTAGCATTGTAATTGTTTAAATTTTGACATTTGTTTTTAGTGATAACTTTATGTAAACGACTTTTATAATTATTTCAATTAAGTCACTCAATTTTTTTTAGTCTAATTCAATCACTCAATTTACAGATAATGTGTTAATTTTATATATGTTACATGTTTAATAGGTTAAAGTGATAACGTGATACTTTTTTATTCTTCTTTGTTACATTTAAATTTATTCGCTAAATGAAACTAAATTTTTTTTTAAGTGACTTAATTGAAGCAATTACGAAAGTTAGTTATCCTATTATTAATAAATGATTCTAAAGAAATGACATATGTCATTTTCACATTCATTTTTCTTATTTAATTTTTTTGAACGGCTTGGTACGACGACACCTAAGACGAGATTTCAACTATCCCCTCGAATTTGACGATGTAGGGTGTGCGCCCGAGCCCACCCCAGGAGGAGCCCAACAACTGGATAAACCCACTGACATTGCCTTAGCAAATATGCTTAAGATCGGATTCGAATCCAAGACCTCTTATTTAAATGATAATCAAACTTAAACTTTCTTTTATTTATAAAAATCATATTTAAGGAATTTTTTATTAAACAAATTTTCTGCTTGATTAGTATAGTGTTAAATTCTATTAAATTATTTTTTGAAATATTCAACCATATATATTGGTTTTATATCAAATTGTAACATAGTTTGTTATTTATCAAATATTAATTCTATTAATAATTTCATACAAAATTTATCAATTTATAAAAATATTTAATTTTTGAAATTCATAATATAAGCTTAAACACAATAACAAATTTTTGAATTTCAAACAAAATAACAAATGTGATGTACCAAAAATTTTTAAAAATTTAAATTGTAATTATACTTTTATTTTATATTGCTTGTTTTATGTAATAAAACTATTTTTATTATGTACGTAAATTTAATAAAACATACATAATTTTTTAAACCAATATAATACACGGGTCTATAACATAGTATTTTTTTAAAATTTTCCGTTACTTTTTTGTGGAGAAAAAACAAAAGTTGTGTAAAATATGTAATTAAAGGTCTGAAAATGAAGAAATATGTAAAAATAAGCATAAAAAATCCAATTATTAAGTTAATTTTCGTAAAATGAATAAATATGTAGGGAAAATGTGTAATTATTTTTGTTAGGATCATATATTTTTTAATTAAAAAAATCTTGATTTTTATTAAATAATTAGCTCCACAAATTGTTGAACTTCGTTTGCTGTTATAACCAATGTTGTAGAAATCGCTAGGCGCTAGTCGGGCGGTGGGGTAGGGACTATGGATTAATCGGGATTAATCGGCCAACTAATCGGCCTTAGGGGACTAGCAATTAATAGGCCTAGTCGAGGATTTTTACAACCATGGTTATAACTGTGTCTAGCGTACAAAAATCGTTATCTCTACGTACGCATCAAACTTGAAATTTACATATGTCGATTAATAAAATGATAGACTTGAATATGGAGATTGCATACATAACACTAATTATCTGAATAAACATGTATCGAACTTTCGGCCTATGATATCCAGAGTTTAATAATTCAAAACCAAAATTTAAAAATCAAACAACCTTGTTATATAAAATAATATATATGAGTAGTTATTTTAAACAAGTAAAAAACAAATCACCAATTATCATTTATTCATGCCACCCAAAACGGTAAAAACAAGTTTTATATAATTACACAAAATGATTTTGAATGTCACGCATAATTATATTATAAAAAAGAATTTGGTATGTATGTTTTGATACGATTAATCTAATTATGAAATTTATGTCCAAAAATCAACCTAATAAACGCTTCACATGGTTCTAAATCATTATCACTTTTAAAATATATCAATTCATCCAAAGTGTAGACTATATATTAATTTAACTAGATAACAGTATATTACACGAGTTTATGATAATTTAAAATCACCAATATTTGCTTATTATAAATACAAACCTATTTTGTAAAAATATAAATAATATTAAATGACTGATAAAATATTAACAAAGGATGACCGATGATTGAGAAATAACATATTATAGGTTTTTGAAGATATAAAAGTGACATGATAGTAAGATGTATTTTTATTTATCTTCTTTTAATAAGATAGGTAACTTTTATAATGTAGTAGTTTGACTATGTGTCTACATGTCTGCATCATCTTATAACAAATAAGTTAAATATTAAAAAAGATTTTGATTAGGTAAATGGAGAGAGAATAAAGGCAAAAGTTTGACCAACTGTACGCGGAAAAGGGAGGTGCACTTTTAGTTATCATGTTTAACTCATTGCAAGTAAGAACTAATTTTTCATGAAAACATTACCTTGTTTGCATTATTATTATTTTTGGATTGGTTATTTGCCCACCTATTTTTTTAATCTAATATACCACCGGCCATATAGACGTCGTATAGGTCCCTACGACACGTATAAAATCTACACTTATTTTGTTTTCATGCAACAAGTACGTCACGTACAATATTCTATGTGGCATATAAGATCTGACAACTGCAATTTAAATTTCCTGACATGAATGAAAACATTGCATGTTGTATGCCACGTATGGCTCTATACATAATGTATAGGTTTTAACACCTAAAATGAACTCCGGATTTCACAACATTGTATGACTTATACGTATAGTACAACTCTATACGTCACATATGATTAAAAAAAGTGATTATTTTCTTTCTTTTTTTATAAAAAAACGTTAATAATGTCTTGTTAAAATAATAAATGTTTATAAATATTATTGTTTTTAAAATTTTTAAATTAATAACTTTTGTCATTTATTATTATTTCGTTTTAATAAATACAAAATGATATAACACATATTACATAGATAAACAACTTAACAAACCAAATATAAAATATATATATATATATATATACACACATAAGAAGTGTTTTTACAAAACAGAATAAAGAAATACAAACATAGTAATAAAAAAATACAAATTACGGATCTTGTTAGAGGTGTTCATCGAATAGAATTTCGAATAACTCGAATATTTCGAATCGAATAATTTCGAATTTTGAATTTTTAAGAGCATTCAAATTCGATTCGAAAAAACCAATTCGAATTCGTTCTCAAATTCGAAATTCGATTCTATTTGAATTCGATCCGAATTCGAATTGGTTTGATTTGAATTTAATTAAAATATTATTTATATTTGCTATTTTTATATATTCAAAATATCAAATAATCAAAACCTTAATCATCAAAATATCAAATAACCAGCATCTAAGTTGTAATATTAGAGATATCATTTAAACTGATAAAATGATAAAATTCTATGTATAATGCCAATGATCAATTTTTCAAGCTTCACGATTGACGCTTTTGTTGTAAATGTTTAGGTTTAGCGTATTTAAAAGTGTTAAAATTATGGTATTTTATAATTAAATTGACATTTGTGTAATTAGCTTTAAGTTTTTATAAACTAAACCACCTAATTAAAAAAGCTTTTTTTTTAAATATAGTAGTATATATAAAATAAAAATATATAAATAATTTAAATTCGAATTTCGAATCGAATCGAATTAAAAATGTGAAATTCGATATAATACTACGAATCGAATCGAATTCGAATATGAAAATTCGAATAGAATCGAATTTCGATTTTTTCGAGTCATATTCGAAAACTGAACACTGTCACACCCCCACCTCTCGTCACCTGTTGATGATGTCAATCGTCACACTGAGAAGGTTGCGGAAGCATATTGGTGATGTCTAGAGATGGAGTGTAACTTACTTGATCCGGTATCACAACACACAGATTAACTTAAAGATAACATATTACAAGGTTTCATCATCATCACAACCAAGATTACAGTTTACAACTAAGTTTATTACATAAGTCAAATTATTTAATTACAAGTGTCTAAATGTGCAATCTTGCCGAAGCTCACTGTCTGCCTGGAAAAAGATTTGAGTTTGGAAAGGTCAGGACAAAGCTGATGAGTTCGTAATATTCAAGTTAAACAATATGATATGATATACAAGTTTTTGATATACAGAGTTCAAGATAACCATGGGACCCGTATCTAGTTCCTTTCTGACACATCTACGTTTTACAAAGACATTACCCGTCGATAATATCTTGATGCCTCATTATCTTAATGTCTATCACTAACATTAAGAAAGTGTTTTGGAAACATGTAACAAACATTCACACAAGGGGAGAAGCAAACCTGCCAGTGAATGGGTTGTCAGCCGATAGTACTATCATTGATTCCTGTTCGGTCCCACATGGGTTCACTAGATATAGTTTCGAGGGATGAGGACTTTTGATACTGTGATAAAGATACTAATGGCTAAATCCCATGAAATCTTATAGAAGTCACATGAAATCACACTGACCATCTGGTTCCAGGCGTAGCGCGTGGCTTCCCAAATTATGATATTTTTGTAATTTTCTTCGTTTTATGATCCCGAAGAAGCCGGAACTCCGTTTCGCGCACGGTTTTCTCCCACGTTCACGATTTCTCTCATACTTTCAACCTGTAATAATCACGATCGCTAAATCAACGTGGATTTCAAAGACGATGATATGTGCTGTTATTGATAATGACGTAATCTTCGAATGCAATTGTCACAAACACCCCTAGATCCTGTCGATGTGGTGGAGGCGCCGGTGGGGGGGGGGGCGAGGTCGATGCTTGCCTGCCTTGAGCGGTCGAGTTGGAGCTCGACCAACCAGCGCAAGAAGTTGTCCTGGTAATCAAACCGACGATCATGCTCCCTGGATCAAGCAGCAAGCTCCTACAATATGGCCTCGACACGTGCAAGAAGCCTCACTACCCTCACCTGTAACATCAGTGCCGGAAACGTCACCGGAACAGTGATCGGTACAGTAAAATGAACAGTGATTAAAGTACACAACTCAGTTGATGTTCATATATCAGTATCATTTCATATTATCCTAGAACAGACTCAAACTTGTTTCAAAACGAAACTCAGAATCATGGTTCGTCAGTCAGATAATTACCTGGCATTACAGAACCATCATATGATTATGTGTTAGAATTTTACTATGTAATCACGTATGTGAGGTTTTGCAGAACAAAATAACACGGACGTCGTTACGTGAATGCTAAACCGACAGATTATTCGTATAGGTGACGATCTGTACGAATAAATATGGAAGTTTAACGTTCTGAATGATATCTGATAATTAGAAAATCATATTGAAAAGTGTAGTTATCGTCGTATTTGATCGGGTGACGATTCGAACAAATACGCGTGATGACCGCGCGATTCGATTTAAACATTAATTAAATAGTTTTGAAATTTAAATAAATAAAAGATATTTAGTTAATTTATTAGGAATCACAATCTAAAATAATTTTTGATATTCTAATTTAAGATCGAGTCGTTTCGTTACGACAACGAAACGAAACCGACACTTTTACGCGAACCGAACAACGAAAACTCACCCGAACTCACCCGGGGTAAAAATACCCGGAATGAGTCTTCTTCCTCATTCACCCTCTCCACTTTCTCTCTCTAAACTCAAAAACCCGGAACTTTCTCTCTCTAGAAATCCCCACTCTCTCTCTAAGATTTCTTCCTCATTTCTTGATGAAATCATGTGTTCTTGGTGTCAAAATCACCACCACAACTTGTAGATCATAGAAGTACAACCGATCGGAGCTTAGATCCATCAGATTCGAGGTAAAATCCGAGTTTTTGTTCGGTTTTAAAGGTTTGAAAACCCTAGAATCGACCCCCTTCTTGAAACCGACTAACACACTTCAAAACTTTAGGGAAATCACTCACGACACCTCTGGAACATGTTAGGAACGAGTCTTGGTTTAAACCCTGGTCATTTACCTTGAAAAGCCATGGCAGCACCTGCGTTCTTCGACCGGCCGAATGGCCAGGCTCAGTCGCCGAATGGCCAGGCTCAGTCGCCGAATGGCCAGGCTCAGTCGCCGAATGGCCAGGCTCAGTCGCCGAATGGCCAGGCTCAGTCGCCGAATGGCCAGGCTCAGTCGCCGAATGGCCAGCCTCATTCGTCGAATGGCCAGGCTCAGTCGCCTGAACCATATTCGGCCTTCACCCCTATTCGGCCAAGTTGTTTCGGTTATGGCTCCTTCGGCTAGGGGTTGGGTTAGAACTATCAATGACGATCAAGAATTTTGGACGCATGGCATGCATGGGGATAACATAGGGTGCATGGACGGGTTAGGTACACACGCCTCATGCATGGTGTGTGTGTGTGGGTACATGGGAACACAAACAAGGGTTATAAAGGAAATAGACCTTAAGTCCTACAAATACATAAGTACTGGGGATGAGTTAACAAACAAGTTTCTAACACATATTATCAACTAAATAATTAGTGATAACATCATTCAAAGAATTACAACATGGGAGAAATCATGAAGGGTCAAAATGTTAACATAAGGATTAGTGTTGATGTAATGAGTAACACATCAACCCTAAGAAAAATCCATAAAATCTTATAACTAACCTAGATGATTTACATGAATTATCTAGGCTTAGTAAATCAACACATTGATCAAGTATCGTTGAACACATAAAGTCTAATAATAGGCCCAAGAGTGGCCCAATGGGTTTAATATAAGCCCATCAAGTTCGATTACACTTTTCTTAAAATTAATTATGTTTTCATAAAAGAAATTAAATTATAAATCTTATTAAAATAATTAAACGATTTCTAAATAAAAGTTTAACTTAAAATAAATTATCTTAAAAATGTGTTGAATAAAGACTTGTGATGTAATTAAAATAAACCCTAATTATCTAGGGTTTAGTAGTTAATAATATGGGGACATGGGTCTATTACGGGTAATAAGTTAGACTAAGTTAGATAAAGTTGTAGAAACACATTAGAAATCTAGGACACTTAGTTGCACACCGAGACCAAATCCTAGATTCGACGACTACTATATGTACTTATCGTATTCGAATTCTTTTAAAACAACTCAGGGACTGAAGATACCTAGGAAACAATCAAAGAGCGCGCATATCTTTTGTGGTAATTCATTTCAGAGCAACACAGGTGAGTTCATTGCCCCTTTTCTAAACATTCTTGTTTTAAAACGCGGGGCTGAGAAGCATGCGTAAACTGTTTTATTTAAACTGTTTATTTAAATGCTTGTATTTATTATATGTTTTACATATATATGTTTGTTGATACTCCTAGACTCCTGTCTAGGAAATTATTAAACAGATCAAATTATCAAATTAATTAAAGTACTCTTATGAGTAATACTTTAATTTAAACTTTAAATCAACCCTTAGTCCATAAATCTTCAAATTCAAGAATCTAAATTCAAAGTGGAATCAAATGAACAAAATCAAAAGATCATACTCCAAGGATCATAACTCAGTGTGGGATCTGAGAACAAATAATCATAATCAAGAATCAAACATCATTGTGAATCTTGGAAATTCTAAAGATCAAGATCAAAAGACTCAAGGAAATCAGAAATCATAAATGTGTGTGAATCATTGAAATAATGAAATCATTATAATCTAATGAAATCATTAATACTCAAGTCAAGGTGGATGTCAGTTGTATATGGAATCAAGACCACGTGTAACACACATATAAAGTCCCTTCAGGTATAGAAGACTCTTGTAGTCAGGCTATACGGGCAACAACGTGAACAATCATTGAAATCAATATCAAAGTCTAAGAGAATCAAGAGATCAAGAATCAAAGGATATCCTTAAAGTCCCCGCATGTACAGAAGACCTTTGGGTCAAGCTGTAAGGGCAAAACATTAAAGTCCCCGCATGTACAGAAGACCTTCGGGTCAGGCTGTATGGGCATCATTAAAATCCCGTCACGCCCAGGTATACTCCTTGTGAGTTATGCCTGGTATGGGTCACGTGTGAGAGGTTACAACTTGGACAACCACCAACAACTAAGTCTAATTGATCGGGTCAAATAATGCCCAATCATCATGTCTTAGTTGTATTTAAGTGTTTATTTATTTATTTTATTAAATATTTAACATTTTATTTACTATCACTGATTTTTGAGAAATCATTTATCCATGATCAAAATCAAGGGAATCAAAGGTAAATCAAGTTTTGGAGATCATAATCTAAATCAGAAGTGTTAGGTAAAAATGCTTAATTATCATTACCAACAGTGTCATATGCATATTAGTATGTGGTGGGATAGCGTCTGGGCTTGACCCTTTCGTGATTCCCTATATATAAGCATACCGATGTGGATATTACATGTGGAGTTAATGAGGTTAGGGTCTTTACCAAAAGAGGTTTTCAAATCATTTTCAAATCATAAAACTATATGAACTCACCAACCATGTGTTGACTTGACTTTTGCATGACTTCTCAGGTGACGAACAGGTCAACTAAGGAGTTATTCCTTTTGGACTAGGACTTCAGATAGAAGGCTTAGCATTTTGAACCTGCATACTTTTGAAGACATCATTATACAAATTTATTTTGTATATCTTGTGTAAATACAAGATAGAAATCTATGATGTTGATGGTAGATTTACATCGTTAAATTATAAACAATATTGATGTAATTTAACTTTGTAATCCTATTATATTTAGCATTTCTCATTTATATCATGTGCAATGTAAACAATCTGATCATCATGATTATCACTCACGATATCGCGCCCCGGGAACCTTCCGCCCGACGGGACAACCGATCCTATCCCGCTGGCTCGAGGTGTGACAGATTGGTATCAGAGCCATGGTTATAGAGAAATATAGGTCATTTATTTAAACGGTTTGGCCTAGACTATAACCTAGGGACCCTGCATGTAGAGAACATAGGTATTAGGAATTTACTTGCATTGTGTCTTCTGCATTCAATCATTGCACTAACCAATGTTATATTGGTTATGATTAGAATGTCACCAAGAGGACAACCATCACCGCCTCAACCTTCGCAAGAGACGGATCCAGCAGTCGAGGCACTCGCAACTCTGATCACCGAACATTTGGTGGCAGTTCTTCCAGGAATCATCACCCGGATCAGGAACAGTGAGGAGTTTGCTAAAATCTTCCCACTAATTTCTACAGAGCAGGAGAGATCGGAAACAGGAGAGTCAAGCAAGAAGCGAAAACGAGGTCATCCTGAAAAATCAAGAGACCTTGTGATCTACACTGAGGCCATTCCTCTACGCAGATGGCCGTTGCTCCAGAGTTGGGGAGTCGTAAGTATTATACTGGCAAATTTCCTTTATGTGCCACGTGCGGTCTTCACCATTCTAAGGATAAACTGTGCAAACATTGTCTGAATTGCGGGGAAAAGGGACACTGGAGTCGTGATTGTAATAATCCCCCAACTCATAACCAAAATCCTGGAAACACTACATATCCTCTTCCTCGATACAGAAAGGATTGCTATGTGTGCGGATTATCCGAACACATTTCCCGAGACTGCCTCGTGAGGATATCTTCCACAAGTTCTACACTTTCTAAGGGAAAAGCTCCCCTTCATCAAGCTGAACCCTCATGTGTACAATGCACGCATTGTGGAAAGACGGGACACGGAATTCAGCAGTGTAAGTCACCAATGACCTTTGCTCCCCGTCAATACGTTGGTGCATATCCTAAATGTGCCAGATGTGGTTTTCACCATGGTGAGAAGAAACCTTGTCGACACTGTCTAAATTGTGGAAGATACGGACATTGGATCCAACAATGTCGATTTATTTCCACTAGGAAACAGAAACAAAAAGTGAACCCCTCTACATCCTCTCCTAATAACAACTGCTACGCATGTGGAATGCTTGGACATTTCAAAAGGGACTGCCCTAGGCGAAGACCTTCCGCAGATCCAGCAGTCACTGAGGAACTACTCGCGTTACCAGCTCCTGGGGAACACTCGGAGTCTGATGACCCCATAGGTATGCAAATCTCAGCTTGATACGTTAAATTATTTATTAGTGTATTAATCAAAACTGCATAGTCTGTTGTAATTCTAGAAACAATAAATTAAGATAGCTGTAGACAAATTCAGTGCCAGAAAGATAATCGAAATCATGACTTAAGAAATCTCTAGGTTAAGTAAACGTTAAATGATTAAATAAAGTCAGGGTAAATTTTAATTACAGCCTAAATAATGTAGTTAGAAATAGAACCATAATTGAATTGAACACTAGAAGTTTATAGAAATTCAAGATGTTCAAAACTGGTGTGTAAATTTTAATTTCTACTCATACCTCCTAGAAGTTGAGTTACTGAAATTAGAGGACTCAGGCCCTAGGATGTAGGAAAAGTAGATGTGAAAACTGTGCTAGGTTCTTATCTAGATCAAATAGGTAGACCAAGGGAAATCAGTTGTGAATGCAAGATGAAGATACGCCAGAGAAAACATTCCGAATGAAATATGGGCATTTCAAGTTACGATAATGCCTTTCGGATAGAAGAATGCACCTATGGTTTTCATGGACTTCATGAACCGAGTGTGCAAACCGTATCTGGATTAGTTTATCATTACCATTAGGGATGACATACTGATTTATTCTAATAGAAAGACAGAACGTGAAAGACATCTCAGGTATATTCTGGAGCTGTTAAAGGAATAACAACTCTATCTTGATTTCTTTCATTTTGAAATTAGGATGGGAATAAGTAACAGTTGGAACAACAGTTACAATGAGTTCCGAAAATCACGCGACTTTCGGGTAAAAGTAAGATAAATATACATCATCTCGCAGACGGGTATAGGATTACTTAGAAGGTAAATTATCACCCTTATCCTACTAGTACTACCATATCTTAGGTAGACCTCCCCGATGTATAATGTACACTTTCAAGCTAAGAATAGATTAAACAAATGGTGAAGTATGTATACGGTTATATCAAATAACCTAAGGATTCACCATGTGCGACTTAGGGATCTCGATCCGACGATCAACACCTATAGTTGTGAGAGTCACCTAAGAAAGCTTTAAGGAGTGTGTCAAATTATAGAGCTGAAAGACAGTTTGAGATAATCAGATGAAATACCTACTACCAAAATGGTGGGTGGATTCCGGTGATAGGTCAATCCAGAAGACTTACTCTTGAGAAGGCACACGTGCCAGATAATCAGTGCATCCGAGCGCCGATAAAATGTATCGAGACTTACAGAGATTTTGTTGGTGACCGGGAATGAAGAAGGACATAGCCGAATATGTCGGCAGATGTCTTACGTGTGCAAGAGTAAAGGCGGAACACCAGAAACCGTCAGGGTTACTGGAACAGCCTGAGATTCCGCTCTGGAAGTGGGAACAAATAGCTATGGATTTCATTACCAAGCTACCCCGCACTTCCAGTGGTCACGATACGATTTGGGTGATCATTGATCGTTTAACAAAATCTGCTCACTTCTTGCCGATGCGTGAAACCTTCACGACGAATAGACGAGCGAGATGGTGCATCAATGAGATAGTGGTACCCCACGGTGTGCCATTGTCCATTTACTCGGATAAACATAGCCGATTCACATCAAGGTTTTAGAGATCATTACAGAAATCTCTAGGGACGCACGTAAATCTGAATACTGCTTACTATCCACAACCGGATGGTTAAAGCAAATGTACAATTCAGACCCTGGAGAATATGTTGAGAACTGATGTAGTTTTCGGTGGGAATTGAGACTCTCAATTGCCACTGATCAATTTCTCCTACAACAGCAGTTATAATAGCAGCATTGAATGTACACCATTCGAGGCTCATTAAGGCCGGAAGTGACGGTCACCGAGCTGTTGGACTGAAATAGGAGATAATCGAACCACTAAACCAGAGCTTAGTCAATAAACTATTGGCAGGATTGTTCAGATTTAACAAAGTCTACAGACAGCAAGGAGCAGACATAATAGCCAAGCTGATGAATAATGTCAGCCATTGACATTTCAAGTGGGAAATCGTATCAAGTTAAAGGTATCTCCAAAGAAAGATGTGGTCCATTTTGAAATCAAAGGACGAATAAGCACCACGATACATAGGACAGTTCGAGACCATCGAACGTATTGGTCCTGTGACGTATAGACTGAGATCATCAGATGATCTCGATGGTGTGCGCGACGTGTTTCACGTCTCAAGCTGGAATGAATGCCTTAATGGCAAATTGCTCTTCATATCAGTTGAAGAAATTCGACTGAATGAACATCTATACCTTACCTAGGAATCTTCGAAGCGTATGTCTCGCTAAGTTAAACAACTAAGGCGAAGCCGTACTTCGATTTCTAAGTCTCATTGGAATTCAAAGCACAAAACTCAAGTTTACTCAGGAAATGCAAAGATCATATAAAGTTCAGGTAATCCCCAGCTGATGCAGAGAAAGCCGTACCCGATAACTATACTTAAATTTCGGGACGAAATTTCTTTAACAAGGGGAGACTGTAACATCAGTGCCGGAAACGTCACCGGAACAGTGATCGGTACAGTAAAATGAACAGTGATTAAAGTACATAACTCAGTTGATGTTCATATATCAGTATCATTTCATATTATCCTAGAACAGACTCAAACTTGTTTCAAAACGAAACTCAGAATCATGGTTCGTCAGTCAGATAATTACCTGGCATTACAGAACCATCATATGATTATGTGTTAGAATTTTACTATGTATACACGTATGTGAGGTTTTACAGAACAAAATAACACGGACGTCGTTACGTGAATGCTAAACCGACAGATTATTCGTATAGGTGACGATCTGTACGAATAAATCTGAAAGTTTAACGTTCTGAATGATATTATGATAATTAGAAAATCATATTGAAAAGTGTAGTTATCGTCGTATTTGATCGGGTGACGATTCGAACAAATACGCGTGATGACCGCGCGATTCGATTTAAACGTTAATTAAATAGTTTTGAAATTTAAATAAATAAAAGATATTTAGTTAATTTATTAGGATTCACAATCTAAAATAATTTTTGATATTCTAATTTAAGATCGAGTCGTTTCGTTACGACAACGAAACGAAACCGACACTTTTACGCGAACCGAACAACGAAAACTCACCCGAACTCACCCGGGGTATAAATACCTGGAATGAGTCTTCTTCCTCATTCACCCTCTCCACTTTCTCTCTCTAAACTCAAAAACCCGGAACTTTCTCTCTCTAGAAATCCCCACTCTCTCTCTAAGATTTCTTCCTCATTTCTTGATGAAATCATGTGTTCTTGGTGTCAAAATCACCACCACAACTTGTAGATCATAGAAGTACAACCGATCGGAGCTTAGATCCATCAGATTCGAGGTAAAATCCGAGTTTTTGTTCGGTTTTAAAGGTTTGAAAACCCTAGAATCGACCCCCTTCTTGAAACCGACTAACACACTTCAAAACTTTAGGGAAATCACTCACGACACCTCTGGAACATGTTAGGAACGAGTCTTGGTTTAAACCCTGGTTATTTACCTTGAAAAGCCATGGCAGCACCTGCGTTCTTCGACCGGCCGAATGGCCAGGCTCATTCGCCGAATGGCCAGGCTCAGTCGCCGAATGGCCAGGCTCATTCGCCGAATGGCCAGGCTCAGTCGCCTAATGGCCAGGCTCAGTCGCCGAATGGCCAGGCTCAGTCGCCGAATGGCCAGGCTCAGTCGCCTGAACCATATTCGGCCTTCACCCCTATTCGGCCAAGTTGTTTCGGTTATGGCTCCTTCGGCTAGGGGTTAGGTTAGAACTATCAATGACGATCAAGAATTTTGGACGCATGGCATGCATGGGGATAACATAGGGTGCATGGACGGGTTAGGTACACATGCCTCATGCATGGTGTGTGTGTGTGGGTACATGGGAACACAAACAAGGGTTATAAAGGAAATAGACCTTAAGTCCTACAAATACATAAGTACTGGGGATGAGTTAACAAACAAGTTTCTAACACATATTATCAACTAAATAATTAGTGATAACATCATTCAAAGAATTACAACATGGGAGAAATCATGAAGGGTCAAAATGTTAACATAAGGATTAGTGTTGATGTAATGAGTAACACATCAACCCTAAGAAAAATCCATAAAATCTTATAACTAACCTAGATGATTTACATGAATTATCTAGGCTTAGTAAATCAACACATTGATCAAGTATCGTTGAACACATAAAGTCTAATAATAGGCCCAAGAGTGGCCCAATGGGTTTAATATAAGCCCATCAAGTTCGATTACACTTTTCTTAAAATTAATTATGTTTTCATAAAAGAAATTAAATTATAAATCTTATTAAAATAATTAAACGATTTCTAAATAAAAGTTTAACTTAAAATAAATTATCTTAAAAATGTGTTGAATAAAGACTTGTGATGTAATTAAAATAAACCCTAATTATCTAGGGTTTAGTAGTTAATAATATGGGGACATGGGTCTATTACGGGTAATAAGTTAGACTAAGTTAGATAAAGTTGTAGAAACACATTAGAAATCTAGGACACTTAGTTGCACACCGAGACCAAATCCTAGATTCGACGACTACTATATGTACTTATCGTATTCGAATTCTTTTAAAACAACTCAGGGACTGAAGATACCTAGGCAACAATCAAAGAGCGCGCATATCTTTTGTGGTAATTCATTTCAGAGCAACACAGGTGAGTTCATTGCCCCTTTTCTAAACATTCTTGTTTTAAAACGCGGGGCTGAGAAGCATGCGTAAACTGTTTTATTTAAACTGTTTATTTAAATGCTTGTATTTATTATATGTTTTACATATATATGTTTGTTGATACTCCTAGACTCCTGTCTAGGAAATTATTAAACAGATCAAATTATCAAATTAATTAAAGTACTCTTATGAGTAATACTTTAATTTAAACTTTAAATCAACCCTTAGTCCATAAATCTTCAAATTCAAGAATCTAAATTCAAAGTGGAATCAAATGAACAAAATCAAAAGATCATACTCCAAGGATCATAACTCAGTGTGGGATCTGAGAACAAATAATCATAATCAAGAATCAAACATCATTGTGAATCTTGGAAATTCTAAAGATCAAGATCAAAAGACTCAAGGAAATCAGAAATCATAAATGTGTGTGAATCATTGAAATAATGAAATCATTATAATCTAATGAAATCATTAATACTCAAGTCAAGGTGGATGTCAGTTGTATATGGAATCAAGACCACGTGTAACACACATATAAAGTCCCTTCAGGTATAGAAGACTCTTGTAGTCAGGCTATACGGGCAACAACGTGAACAATCATTGAAATCAATATCAAAGTCTAAGAGAATCAAGAGATCAAGAATCAAAGGATATCCTTAAAGTCCCCGCATGTACAGAAGACCTTTGGGTCAAGCTGTAAGGGCAAAACATTAAAGTCCCCGCATGTACAGAAGACCTTCGGGTCAGGCTGTATGGGCATCATTAAAATCCCGTCACGCCCAGGTATACTCCTTGTGAGTTATGCCTGGTATGGGTCACGTGTGAGAGGTTACAACTTGGACAACCACCAACAACTAAGTCTAATTGATCGGGTCAAATAATGCCCAATCATCATGTCTTAGTTGTATTTAAGTGTTTATTTATTTATTTTATTAAATATTTAACATTTTATTTACTATCACTGATTTTTGAGAAATCATTTATCCATGATCAAAATCAAGGGAATCAAAGGTAAATCAAGTTTTGGAGATCATAATCTAAATCAGAAGTGTTAGGTAAAAATGCTTAATTATCATTACCAACAGTGTCATATGCATATTAGTATGTGGTGGGATAGCGTCTGGGCTTGACCCTTTCGTGATTCCCTATATATAAGCATACCGATGTGGATATTACATGTGGAGTTAATGAGGTTAGGGTCTTTACCAAAAGAGGTTTTCAAATCATTTTCAAATCATAAAACTATATGAACTCACCAACCATGTGTTGACTTGACTTTTGCATGACTTCTCAGGTGACGAACAGGTCAACTAAGGAGTTATTCCTTTTGGACTAGGACTTCAGATAGAAGGCTTAGCATTTTGAACCTGCATACTTTTGAAGACATCATTATACAAATTTATTTTGTATATCTTGTGTAAATACAAGATAGAAATCTATGATGTTGATGGTAGATTTACATCGTTAAATTATAAACAATACTGATGTAATTTAACTTTGTAATCCTATTATATTTAGCATTTCTCATTTATATCATGTGCAATGTAAACAATCTGATCATCATGATTATCACTCATGATATCGCGCCCTGGGAACCTTCCGCCCGACGGGACAACCGGCTCGGGGTGTGACATCACCTCCCTTCGGCCCCTCACCTCCGGCTCCCTCACCCCCACCGTCGTCACCTCCTAGCCCCTGACAAGCAGCTGCGGGAACCAGATCTCCCCGAGTCGTAGTGAGAATCGCAGACTGACCCAGGAAACTCTCGGACAACCCGCTTGTTGAACAACATGCAACGATCAAGCCTCACGGGGACGATATGGGGAGGCAACTCCTCAATCAAGTCCGGATGGAGATGCCCTAACGACCAACCGATCGCCGTCACCTATGCCACGCCATAAATGGCTCTACACTGTTGCCTATGTTAGTAGCTTGCAAGATATTCGACTAAGCAGCACGCAAGCTGGCAGGTGTGGCATTTAGGGTTTTCCCGTAAACTATAATTGTGTCAAATTTGTAATAAAAGGAAGTTCATGAGGATTCGTTAATTTATCTTCTTATTTCAAAACATATACACACAGACACACACCTTGGGATTCAATTTGAATATAACCTTATCTTATATTGAATATGTTATTCAAAATAAATTTTCCCAAAATTTATTCTAAATGATAAAACAAATTGAGAATAATTCTCAGCGGTGTAAATTCAGTTTAGCAGGTACTTATGAAAACAATTTATCCCTACGTCCCCACTATCCCATTTATCCTAGTTAAATAATTATTATTTTTTGTAGAATAAATTTTACTAAATTCATTCGATTATACCATTGTACCAGGCCACAGGACGGGTATAAAACTAGTTTGAAATGGTTTATAAACTTTTTATATATGTATTTATTATAAAGTTTGATTTTAACAGCAAATTAATTTAATTTAATTAAATAGGCAAGTTAGTAATATTTTATAAAAATTAAGTTACATAACTTTATCAAGTTGAAAATGAATAAAATGATTTTATAAAACACAAAATGAATCTTTAACATAAAATAATAAGTTTCATAAATAAAGGGGCTAAATTGACAAATAAGTAAATTAGTTTCTAGTTAAATTGATATTTAAGAGAAAAGGGTTAAAACGAAAACATCAGGGACTGAATCTGGAATTTTCGAAACTTTCAAGCGTTCGATTGAACTCGTGATAACTCAATTACTACTGAGCTTTCAATCTAACACAATTCGAATCAATACCAGGCAATAAGCTATATCAAAATGCTCGATTTTGTGTAAGGAACAAAAGCCCTATGGCTTTTGGAACTCACAAACAAATTCAGTCAAATTGTTTTTAGGGTTCTAAGGTCAGGGATGAGAACAATCGAAAGCATAAAGGGAATTTGAGAATGGAACTGGAACGAAATTCCCAAGCCAGCTTAGCAAAAAGACGCCGGTTGATCGGAGAGGACGCGGGCTCAAAACCCGCATGACTTGAGCCAGGTCGATTTTTAACCTTTTTGGCCTATTTTTCATTGTTTTTAATTCTAAAAAATTATATAAAAGTTAACATAATATTTACAAACAATCTGGCATATTTTAAAATAGTATTTTTTACTATTTAAACATATAACTATAAATAAATAATTTAAAACTATAGAAATATTATTTAAAAATAATTTTTGATAAAAGAATCTTTTAGAAAAAACTATAAAAATATTTTCATAAATCCTTAACCTAATGTCAAAAATAATTTGTATTTATAATAATCATAACATTTAACTAAAGCTATATTTTTTTTATATTATTTACTTTTGTGTTAAATTTTATATGGTTTGAAGTAAACTTTATTACTTATTTTTATAAATCTCATATTACAATACTAAAATCTATTCTTTTAAAATTGAGTATTAGAAAATAATTAGTTTCGTATTTAAATAAACAGTGGTATTTAGTAAAACACTTTTTACAATCATTTTAAGACTTAAACTTTATAAAAATATATTCTACATAAATCTTTTAATTACTTACAGAGATATATAAACCTTTTTTTTGGTTGTTTTAAATCTTTTTCAAAAAATTTCAACATTAAGATATCGATATCGTTATCACAAAAGCGTTAAATGTTGGAATTGCCATAGAGATCTCTAGACATCAACTTAATCCTAGAATACTAAAGCATATTCTTATAAACACACCTAGGGTGAAGTGTGATCTTAAATTCAAAAACATTATCAAGGAACATTTGGGCAAACTACATCAAACAAGTGAGTTTCTTATACTCCCTCTTACATTCTTTTATAATTTTTGGGATGTTACACATGTTTTATCAAACATGTTATTCTTGAGTCATAAACAACATATGTATGCATACTTTATTTAAAGTTAAAATTAGATTTGAATGTTATGTGTTGCCAACTTGTTTGTATATTCATGTGCTTATTATTATCATTGGGATATAAATATACATATTCATTAGTTCTTATAGCCATTATTTGTATATTTTGTCCCCGCGATGGTGGCCTAATAGCAAGGGGTGGGAATTCATAATGGAGGTCTATGGTTCAAAGCCCGGCACCACCGAATTTTCCTTGGGTCACGCGATTTACCTCCCTCATGTTGGCCGTGGGACCGGTCGGTGAGGGGCGCCTAATGGTCGCGTTCACCATTTTTTTTAGTAGCTTTTCTTTAATGACTTATGTCATAATGTTAGTAAAGGTGAAATTGTCAAAATCATATTATCAAACATTGTAGATACATATATGTTTAGATCAATTCTTATTAGAATAGTGTTGCATCTTATTTCTTTATATATATATATATATATATATATATATATATATATATCAACTTGTATGAGATTCTCACCAACTATGCAAATAGTTGATCCTAGTAACAAGTTGATAACATGGATGAAGATACATCCAGAAATAATTGGACCTAGATAATATTAATTAAATAGTGTTATGCATTTTGGATTTGGTTATGTACTAATGGATTGAATGTTATGATTATTTGAATTAATTTGTGTTATGAATTGAAGTGGAATGTTAAATATTGGAACTTACAAAGTAGCACTATGAGTTATGAACAATTTCAACCATGCCCCAATCTGTTCCTCATTAGTTAGGGTGTGACAGATTGGTATCAGAGCTATTATTATAGGGATCTAGGTTAATAGAAATTGTGGCCTAGACTATGACTAAGCTAGCCCCAAAATATGAGTTATCTCATTTTTATTGATATATTCATTAGATGTTTATGTGCTACATGTTAACCTTTACATTATGTGTTACATGTTATATTTTATCTTATATCTTGTTACCATAGAGGAATAATTAGTTTATAAATAACATATGACATTCATAGTTAGGTATAACACAGAGGAATGACTTAGACTAAAAAAATCATATGTTTCCCATAGTTTAGGCATACCATAGAGAAATAACTTAGACTATCATAAGGGTTATAACATATGTTATTACTTAGTTTAAGAATACCTTATAAATTATCTAACTTAATTCTTATCTTAAATTCACGAACACGCGATAACTCTTTTGATCTTAGGGATTCAAATTATTAGGATAAATACCTAATTAAATTTCCTAAGTTAATCCAATACATATATGTTTATATGTACTGTAAGTTGATTCCATAATCCATCTAGATTTTAGTTTGTAAGTGGACATGCACTAACTAGAATAGTGAAATATCGGAAGTAGGATTCCTGTTTAGGACAGCTATGCGTATAAACTCCCGAAGTACTGTGGGACCGGCCTAGGTTTCCTTGGGACTCCTTATGAGAGTATTCTAACTTGTAGGCCAAATCATGTCACACCAAACACTTTTCAAACTATATAGTTCTAATATGTCAAAGGTGTTCAATTTTGAATATCATTCTATATTGTTTTAAACAAGTCCCAGTGATTTATCATGTGTGATTTTTATTTCATGACATTTTATCTAAAAATAGTACAAATATTACCATATCTAAGGTATTAACAATGCCACAAGTTCAATGTACTTCTTAGATCTTCAAATTTCAATTCCTATCTAAAAACCTAACATATACATAAGTATGCAACTTATTTGGAATGACTAAACAAATTCCAAAACTCTAATCATCTAAGTAAAATGCCTATCTTATTTCATCTACAAATCCTAAGATTATATAATCTTATAAGATCAAATCCTATATACTATATATCATTCACACATGATTTTCAAAATTTCTTTAGAATTAAGTTTGTTATGATGAACATGTACTAACTGGAAGGGTGAATATCGGTAACTAAGACTCTTGTCTAAGAAAGCAATTCATAATCCTGGATGAGGGACCATTCTAGCTTTCCTTGGGATTTTTAATAAGAGCATTTTACCTATAGGCCGAAGCATGATTGCATTATGCAACTAAATTCGAACAAGTCAAAGGTGTCCAATTTGGATACTACTTCCTTGACTTTATTCAAATTCAAATGATTTTAAGACTTTACATGCAAAATCTCGATCAAATCCTTTGACATCATACTAAAGGTTAGTGATGATGATTCATAACTATAACCTAAAAGATATGAGGTCATTCTTCTTTGCTTGACAATACACATGATTCAAAACTTCAATAGCATCATACCTAAGAAGTCGTGATGAACTAAGATGTGTGATGATGATACATCACAACATCTCAAAAGGTTCTGGTGTTACCTTTCTTTGTTTGATAATACGTACTGTTCAAAAACTAAATAGCACCATACCTAAGATGTGTGATGGTGATACATCACAACATCTAAAAGGCTGTGTTACCTTTCTTATTTAATAATACGTACTATCCAAAACGTCAATAATATCATAACTAAGGTTTGTGATTGCGATAAATTACAACATCTAAAAGGTTATTATGTTACATTTTTTTGTGGATAATGTATAGGTTATGATTCAAGAAATCAACAATATACCTAAAGATTAGTGAAGTTAATTCATCACTATATTTGAAAGGTTATAAATTTACGATACTGATACTTATGATTAGAAAATTCAATGATATAGTAGTAAACATTGAATGGAAAACTTAAACTTATTCAAATTTCGATTTAAAATTCAAAGCATATCCTTATAGATAAACATCAAATCAATTGTTCAAATCCTATTCAAATGTATGTGTACTTCAAGTTTATGTTAGTATTAGTAGATGATTGGTATGTTTTCAAAGTACTAATGGTGTGGTGGGTTGGATACAGTATACCTTATATATAAGCACCAACAGTACATTGGGAGTAGAACAGAAAACTTGACCAAGTATTTCATTATTCAGGCAAAGTTGTGATTCAAGTCAAATATTACTTATATACCAAGAGTTGAGGTGTATTGTTACAAAACTCCATATAAAAGGTATTACATCGATGTAAGTAAACTATCTGAAATTCATAATCCTCTTAGCCAAGTAAATTAGTTGTAAATCAATTATAAAAACAAATATGTTATTCAAAAACCTTTTGGTTGGAACTCCACCTATATGCCCATCTGAACATTCCATCATTCTTTTACCAATGTGAACAATCTCATCAAACCATTGAGCCATTAAAATCCCTATGTACGACATTTGCAGCCAATGTGAGAGCGGTGCAGCTTGGACTTCATGTTAGTTTATGTTGTGGTTATGAAATTATACAGTCATGGATCTATGTTATCAAAACTAGATTTATATGCCTGCATATTTGATTCCATCTCCTCTAATACTTGTCGTCGAACGTAAAGCCACTTTTTTCATCAAAACCTAAACCTACGCCAACAACTCGAAAACCACACTTACCGTCAGGAGGACATCTTGTATGCGTGAAATGTGGTCGTGAAAAAACTCCGGGATAAGGTCTTTAAATATTTTAACATTCCAAATGTTTTCATTATCAACAACTGTTTTAAATGAAGTAGAATCTTGTGATAACCCACTTAAGTCATATTTTGCTTTGTCTTTCCCTCTTGAATGACTACACTGCATTGCGGCCTTCTGATCTTTCAAGTTCGAATTGGTGTAAGAATTATGCATGGATGGATCGAACATGCTTTATTGGGAATCTTATTTCTTTTGTTGTTGCAATTTTAAACTTGGATGTCCACTTACGTCTGTTTGAACAACAGACGGTTTGTTATAAATTTTAAAAGGGAAAGTCGTACCAAGATTTTCTTCATCATACTTTTTATAATTTCAGTCGGTTGTGTCATTGTTTGTTGTTTCACAGCTTGTAGTTGTTCTTCAACATCAACTTCTTCTTTGTCTAAAAATAATAGACTTGTATCAAGTTTCATCCAGAATATATATCTACAGCGGCATGTGGAATTTTGGTATATGCATCATAATAGATTGTTAAACATTTGTAAAAGATAATTATTAATATAAAGAAGAAAGAGGTTTACAGTTTACTTTTTAGTATATTTGTTTTAATACTTTGACAAACAACAAGCACATTACAAGCCACAACTGATGAAAAGTTGACACTTACAGGACTGATTTCCTGTCTGCAAAATGTCTAACTTGCTTTTCTCAACAACTTGTAACAACTATGTTATGATCCTTTATAATTAACGATGATAATGAAAGTACTTCCACTATTTTGTTAAGATGATTATACGAAATTGATAAGTTATAATAGTTACGTAATAATGCCATAATAAGGAAACTAAGGTTTTTTTTTAAAAAAAAAAAATACAAAAAAAACCATGATCACATTATCTATGAAACATAATTAAGTTTTAATAGCATTAGTTTATGAAGATGATAAAACAATGTTGAAAATGAGTGTAAGCAGAATTGGCAAATGATGCTCGTAGTGAAAGTTATGACAAACCGAATTTTGAACGCTAATCATAAAATGAAGTCTATAATCATTGCATAATCAGGAGATGTTATGTATATGGTTAGAAAGAGGATGAAAAATCTTGAACATGGGCGAAAAAGACATGCAAAATGGAGTTCGTGTGAAGCAGATATCGCGAAAACAAGTTCCAGACAGTACGCACGCAAATGGAAACATGTCTAGTCACCCTGACGCGTGTGTCACACCCTACCTTTGGCTGAAACACGGGAATGCGACCAATCTTATGCCACAGCACATCAGTATAATAAAATATTTCATTAAATACACTAAGACATAAGTTTGACATATTGGCTAAGTATGCATGTCACATTATAGGTTCTACTATTAACTAATGTTATTTGTACAAGTAGATACAAAGAGAAACAAATAGATCGACACAGGTTACAACTTGATAAAGTAACACTCAAATAGTAGTGAAGCATATAGCAACAATCTTCATACAAACTTGTCTTGATGTACTAATACATCATTGTCATTGTAATTGTCATTACCTGAAAAACACAGTTAAAATGTAAACTAAAAATTTGGTGAGTTCACAGGTTTTGTCTCAATAAAAGTATAAACGTATGCGCGTGTTGGTATGCCAAGTATACCATATAACAATTGGAATGAATGTAAATAGCATGAGCTCACAATCAAGCCTCTGACTTGTCTGCCCAAAAAAAAATGCACACGGAACTTGTCAAAATAAAAAAATAAACCAATTTGTGCAGAGTATATATACCTACTTGCCTACAACAAAGCGCTGGTTGGCGCGACCAAACCCTAGGTGAGGTGTGAGGCCCCGAAACCGGGCACCTCACAGAGGTTGGTTTTCATTGTAACACATAGCTCTTAAACTAAAAACTTTCATAATCATGCAGTGGAAATGTAAACATAGTCTGATAAACAGAAATCAATAACATGTCTGTATCAAAATCACATCGGATTGCCAAAACCACCGGATCGTATGACTCTATGCCCGAGCTCCATGCCTTCTCTTATCATACCTTCAACCTGACATACATGCTAAATCAAGTCAGCTTACGCTGGCGAGTTCTAGTTTTCATAAAACAACATTAAACATACATAACATATACATCATTTCATACACATAGTCCATAACATTAGCACATAACATCCTTACATCATCATCATCATACGTTCCACTGTTACCATGCGAACAGTGGGCTTATGCCGGCACAAGGCTCCGTAACCGTTGATCTGTCCCGCCGAAGCGTTCTACAGATCCATACTTACCCAGTAGCAAGTACTGGAGCAACCATACTTACCCCATATGAACATGGGAGCAACGTCATACTTACCCCGTAACGAGTACGGGAGCAACGTCATACTTACCCCGTAACGAGTACGGGAGCAACCATACTTACCCCATATGAACATGGGAGCAACGTCATACTTACCCCGTAACGAGTACGGGAGCAACCTCATACTTACCCCATAACGAGTACGGGAGCAACCTCATACTTACCCCGTAACGAGTACGGGAGCAACCATACTTACCCAGTACAAATACTGGAGCAACCATCATTCATCATGACATGACACACTAGCACCTTATCATCATTCATCATAACATCGTATCATTATCCGAATAACATAGGATTTCCCATACAGGGTATGCTAGTATCATGTCATCATAACATCCTAGTACCATGCACATGTCATGCTAGCAGCACGTCATCATATCATTCATCATGGCAACATAAACACATTTTGCTAGCATGTAATTATCATAACATCATACTTTCATCATAGCATACCTAGGATTTCATTACCACATAACATCCATAATTATCATCGTAGCCTGATATCATTCAGGTTATCATCATAACTTACTAACATGCATTCATCATTCTTAGCATACTTTCATGCAATAGTCATATTAGTACCTTAACATGCATACATAGTCAGTGCATACCGTCATTCATTCATTATCATCATAGGCACATAACATCATAGACATAACCATAAGCATGTATGCCAGCCCAAAACATTAAACATAGAATAGGGCGTCTAGAACTCACCTGATAGTAGACTCCTGTTAACCTTAGCCGAACTCCTTAGCTAGGGCCTTAAGGACCTATATCAGTTACATCATATCATCACATACCATCACATCACATACTTAGACTTAGAAATTATTCTAAGTCCTCATAGCCTACTAGTCCCCCTTATTGAATCCAAGTTTTCGAAATTTAGTTAAGTGTTCGAAACCCTTGAAATTCATTAAGTTCCCACATACACGAATTGCCATGTACTCGAAACATCTCTCGTTCACGAAATGCCATGTACTCGAAACATCCCTTGTTCACGAAATGCCATGTACACGAAATTCCATGTACACGAAATAACCATTGTATTCGAAATAGCCCCTGTACTCGAAATAACATTGTACTCGAAATACATGCATGATTTCGAGTACCCTCTGTACATGATTTCGTGTACTCATCATTTCGTCATTCAACATTTCAGAAATTCATCTAAGACTTTGGGGAGCTAGTTCTAGGTTCCTTTGGTTGTTACCAACGTATTGGAACCTCAAAGTTATGAACTTTATGCATAAAGGTGTGAGCTTTATGCATAAGCTCACCCTTTGTTTAACCATCCTAACTTTTGTATAAAAATCCAGCTTTCTATACATGAATCACTTACTTGAAGGTAGCTGATCCTCCTGGTAAAATCCCGTGCGTTTCCTACTTCGTTTGGTCGATCAAAGTTTGATTCTTGAAATTCTTGGACTTAAACTTCGTGTACTCGAGAGCAGATGAGCTTCCAGCCAAAGGTTGTCACACTTCCCAAGGCACCACTATTTATAGGCAAGGCTGGTACTCGAAACCTGAGTACACGAAATCCAGTGTACTCGAAATTAGTGTACTCGAAACTGGAGTACTCGAAATTTTACTAGTTCGAGTACACGATCTGTAATCCTCGCCTTGGTTATTTTTCGTCTCTTTTCCTACAAGTTAATTGTTCGTCACGCATTCGTAAGTCCAAGTAACTTGTATTAGAAATTTGGGATGTTACAAGTCTCCCCTCCTTACAATAGGTTTCGTCCCGAAACCTGCCTCGTTACATATCGAACAAATGAGGGTACATCTTCCTCATTTCGTCTTCCAATTCCCACGTCGTGTCTGAACCCTTCCGATGCTTCCACTGAACTCTTACTTGACGAACCGTTTTATTCCGTAGCTGTTTTTCCTTTGTGTCCACAATGGCAACTGGCTCTTCAATGTAGTTCAGTCGATCATCTACCTCAATGTCATCCAAAGGAACATGCGCCTGCTCGTCTGCCAAGCACTTCCTAAGATGTGACACGTGGAAGGTAGGATGAATCCCGTTCAGCTCCTCTGGTAGGTCCAGCTGATACGCGACCTTCCCTACCCTTGCCTTTATCGGAAATGGTCCAATGTACCTCGGACTCAACTTGCCTCGCTTTCTGAATCGAATGATTCCCTTCCATGGTGATACTTTCAGCAACACTCGATCGCCAACATCAAACTCGATCGGTCTCCGGCACTTGTCAGCGTAGGACTTTTGGCGATCTTGTGCAGCCTTCATACGTGCTTTTATCACCCGTAGCTTTTCTGCCATATCAATCACAGCAGCCTTGTTTCCCATTTCTTTCTGTCCAACTTCACCCGAGCATACCGGGGTTCTACATCGTCGTCCGTACAACGCCTCATATGGGGGCATTCCGATACTGGAGTGATAGCTGTTGTTATATGAAAACTCCACCAAGGGCAAGTGGTCATCCCAGCTTCCTCCAAAATCGATAATGCACGCCCTAAGCATATCCTCCAACGTTTGGATAGTCCTTTCTGACTGTCCATCAGTCTGAGGGTGATAGGCGGTACTGATATTTAACCTCGTTCCCATAGCATCATGAAACTGCTTCCAGAATCTGGAAGTAAACCTCGTATCCCGATCTGACACCATGGAGACAGGAACTCCATGTCTGGTCACAATCTCTTTCACGAACAACTCAGACAACCTTTCGGACGTATACGTTTCCCTGATAGGGAGAAAGTGTGCACTCTTCGTCAGTCGGTCCACAATCACCCAAATGGTATCATGTCGCTTAGCTGTCTTTGGTAGCTTGGTAATGAAATCCATGGTGATGTGTTCCCATTTCCATTCCGGTACCTCTAGAGGTTGCACATATCCGTAGGGTTTCTGATGTTCAGCCTTCACTTGCGCACAAGTAAGACACCTGTTCACATACTGCATCACATTAAACTTCATGCCCGGCCACCAATAATCCTGTCGAAGATCTTGATACATCTTTGTCGCACCGGGGTGTACCGAGTATCGTGACTTGTGGGCTTCATCTAAAATCCTCGCTCGAATGTCCCCATTTCTGGGCACCCACATTCGACCGAATCGTAACTTTATCCCATGGTCATTGTCTTCCAAGTTCTTGACTTGTCCGAAGACGCGTTCAAAACCCACATTCTCTTCTTTCAATCCCTCCTGTTGCGCCTGTTTGAGCTCGTTCAGAAAGTCTGGCGTTATCACCAAACTATACGATTTTACTCGTATGGCAGGATGATCAGTCTTGCGACTCAGAGCATCTGCCACCACATTGGCCTTTCCCGGGTGATATAGAATATCACAGTCATAATCCTTTAACAGCTCAAGCCATCGTCTCTGCCTCATATTCAAATCCTTTTGCTCGAAGAAATACTTCAAGCTCTTGTGGTCGGTATAGATGGTACTCCTTACTCCATACAAATAGTGCCTCCATATTTTCAATGCAAACACCACTGCAGCGAGTTCAAGATCGTGGGTCGGGTAGTTAGCCTCATGAATCTTTAGCTGGCGCGAAGCATAAGCTATCACCCTTCCCCTTTGCATTAGTACACATCCCAACCCTTGTCGTGACGCATCGGCATACACAACAAGATCATCATTCCCATCCGGCAGTGCTAGAACAGGAGCTTGGGTAAGTTTCTCCTTCAGCACTGAAAACGCTTGTTCTTGGTTTGGACCCCATTCGTACTTTACGTCTTTCTTCGTGAGCTTCATCAGTGGCGTCGCTATCTTGGAGAAGTCCTGAATGAATCTCCGATAGTAACCGGCCAAACCAAGAAAACTGCGTACTTCTGTCGGTGACTTTGGAGGACTCCATTTCATAATCGTTTCAACTTTAGCTGGATCTACCATAATGCCTTCTGGGTTCACCACGTGACCCAGAAACTGTACCTCTCGTAGCCAGAAAGCGCATTTGGAGAACTTAGCATAAAGTTCCTCTTTCCTCAGGATTTCCAATACCTCACGTACGTGGCAAGCATGGTCTCCCTCGTTATTTGAATAAATCAAAATATCGTCAATAAACACTATCACCGATCGGTCCAGCATCGGTCGACATACCATGTTCATCAAATCCATAAATGCTGCAGGAGCATTCGTCAATCCAAACGACATAACGAGAAACTCGTAATGTCCATAACGCGTACGGAAAGCAGTCTTTGGAATATCCTGCTCTCGAACTTTCAACTGATGGTAACCGGATCGGAGATCTATCTTCGAGAACCAGCTTGCACCTTGCAATTGATCGAACAATTCATCAATTCTAGGTAGAGGATGCCTGTTCTTTACGGTCAACTTATTCAGTTCCCTGTAGTCAATACACATACGCATACTTCCATCCTTCTTCTTAACGAACAGCACCGGTGCTCCCCACGGAGAGACACTCGGTCGTATAAAACCTTTATCAAGGAGTTCTTGTAGCTGGGTCATCATTTCCTTCATCTCGGTTGGAGCTAAACGGTAAGGTGCTTTGGCAACGGGTTGTGCCCCCGGCACTAAGTCGATCTGGAACTCAATTTCCCGTTCGGGTGGTAATCCAGGCAATTCCTCAGGGAATACATCGGGGAAGTTACACACCACGGGAACATCATCAATCGTCCTCGTATCCGTACGTTCCTCAATCGCGTAGGCCAAGTAGGCTACACACCCTCGCCGCATCATAACATCAGCCTTGATCATCGAAATGATCTTTGGCGCATACATCGCTTTATCACCATAAACCGTCACGGAGCTCCCATCCATCGCACGTAAACATATCATCTTTCGTCGACATACAATATTAGCCTCATATTTGGCTAACCAGTCCATACCCAAAACCACATCGAATCCTCCTAAGGTAATAAGAAACAATCGGACAGGGAACCTATGACCTTCTATCTCAACGTAACAATCATCAATAGCCTCAGTCACCCTGGTCATCTTACCAATAGCCGTCTCTACATCAAATACCCGATCTATCTTCTTAACCTTCCCAGATAACCCATCACAGAAAGTAGAAGACACAAAACTCATACTGGCACCAGAATCAAACAATACAGAAGCAGGAATATTGTTGATAGAAAAGGTACCTGTGACCACGTCCGGGTCCACAATCGCATCATCCTTCGTCATCGTAAAGGCTCGTGCTTTAGCCTTCTGCTTCTCCTTTCCTTTCTCCTCTTTCTTACCCGAGCCCGAAGCATCGGCCCGTGGTAGCTTGCAATCCTTGGACATATGTCCTAATCCATTGCAGTTGAAGCATCGAGTAGCATTCGGGCAACTGCTAGAAAAGTGCCCCGTCTTTCCACACCTGAAACATAAATTAGTGCCCACCAGGCACTGTCCCGTGTGGCTTTTCCCACACTTGTTGCATCGGCCCATCTCCTCTCGCTTAGCCTTCTTGCTTGAGAACTTTCGTTGGTCTGTTCGACCCCTCTTAGTCCCGGAGGACTCTTTCACCTTTGCTTCTTCTTTGGCTGGCTCGGCTGACATAACATCATCCCAAACTATGCCACTGAGCTCCACAGTGGAGTCATAAGTCTTGGGAGCATTCGCCTTCACATGTATCCGAACCTTGGGAGGCAAACCCTCCATGTATAACTTCACCCTGCGTTCCTCGGTAGAAACCAAGTGAGGAACAAGTCTTGCCATCTCATTGAATCGTGAGGTGTACTGCCTGTGGTTCAGACTTCCCGCCTTCAGCACCAGAAACTCCCTTTCAACCTTATCCAACTCATTCTTGGGACAGAACTGCTTAGTGACCAGTTCCTTGAGATCCTCCCAAGTCATCTTTTCCATATCATCAGTAGTCTTGGATTGCTTGACGGTGTTCCACCAGTGAAGTGCCTCCTCAACGAAAGAGTGAGCTGCAAACTTGACAGCTTGGTCAACTCGGCACTCACTGATGGAGATAACAGCCTCCATCGCAGAAATCCAGTGGCAGGTGGCCACTGCGTCCTTCTTCCCATCAAAGGTTGGTGGGTTGCATCCCTTGAAGGACTTGTAGTCACAGCCCTTCAGTTTCCCCGCCATAGAATCACCGCTCTTTGTCTCGATGATCACCACCTCAGCTTCCTTGGTGCTCTCTTTGGTTCCTTTCGACTTGTCTTTTTGAGCATCCTTCAGTGCCTTAGCAATCATTGCTGGCATCTTTTCATCCATGATCTTGCAGACCTCATCAGAAATAGCCTTCACCACGATAGGCTCTAGAGTGAACTCGTCTTCATTCTCAGGTTGCTCGTTGTGCTCGTGGTCGTCTTCGTTGACGGGTTCTTCAGCCTCGACATGTGGTTCTTCAGCTACCTGTGGTTTCTTTCGCGGTCTACCCTTTTGTCCGGCCATCTTAACTTTCTACATAATGCAACAATTGATGAGTCAGCATAGGAATCAGTTTAGCACGGAATAAGTTTTGTAAATCGTTAACGACGTTGATCAAGTGTTATTAACCATTTACCCAACTCATAGGCTCTAAACGTTTCCCATCCCATCTCTTCAATGTGCATGACACTAACTACTTTCATAACATTACATCTAACCCTTAACTCATACATAAACATTCAACTCGTGGCATCCGTCATCCGTGGTTGGCAATCCGCATCCATTAATCCCATTCTCAGTTTAAGTCTTGGCATTTGGGATGCCAAGATCTCTCAAACTATGGCTCTGATACCAACTTGTGAGGCCCCGAAACCGGGCACCTCACAGAGGTTGGTTTTCATCGTAACACATAGCTCTTAAACTAAAAACTTTCATAATCATGCAGCGGAAATGTAAACATAGTCTGATAAACAGAAATCAATAACATGTCTGTATCAAAATCACATCGGATTGCCAAAACCACCGGATCGTATGACTCTATGCCCGAGCTCCATGCTTTCTCTTATCATACCTTCAACCTGACATACATGCTAAATCAAGTCAGCTTACGCTGGTGAGTTCTAGTTTTCATAAAACAACATTAAACATACATAACATATACATCATTTCATACACATAGTCCATAACATTATCACATAACATCCTTACATCATCATCATCATACGTTCCACTGTTACCATGCGAACAGTGGGCTTATCCCGGCACAAGGCTCCGTAACCGTTGATCTGTCCCGCCGAAGCGTTCTACAGATCCATACTTACCCAGTAGCAAGTACTGGAGCAACCATACTTACCCCATATGAACATGGGAGCAACGTCATACTTACCCCGTAACGAGTACGGGAGCAACCTCATACTTACCCCGTAACGAGTACGGGAGCAACCTCATACTTACCCCGTAACGAGTACGGGAGCAACGTCATACTTACCCCGTAACGAGTACGGGAGCAACCATACTTACCCCATATGAACATGGGAGCAACGTCATACTTACCCCGTAACGAGTACGGGAGCAACCTCATACTTACCCCGTAACGAGTACGGGAGCAACCATACTTACCCAGTACAAATACTGGAGCAACCATCATTCATCATGACATGACACACTAGCACCTTATCATCATTCATCATAACATCGTATCATTATCCTAATAACATAGGATTTCCCATACAGGGTATGCTAGTATCATGTCATCATAACATCCTAGTACCATGCACATGTCATGCTAGCAGCACGTCATCATATCATTCATCATGGCAACATAAACACATTTTGCTAGCATGTAATTATCATAACATCATACTTTAATCATAGCATACCTAGGATTTCATTACCACATAACATCCATAATTATCATCGTAGCCTGATATCATTCAGGTTATCATCATAACTTACTAACATGCATTCATCATTCTTAGCATACTTTCATGCAATAGTCATATTAGTACCTTAACATGCATACATAATCAGTGCATACCGTCATTCATTCATTATCATCATAGGCACATAACATCATAGACATAACCATAAGCATGTATGCCATCCCAAACATTAAACATAGAATAGGGCGTCTAGAACTCACCTGATAGTAGACTCCTGTTAACCTTAGCCGAACTCCTTAGCTAGGGCCTTAAGGACCTATATCAGTTACATCATATCATCACATACCATCACATCACATACTTAGACTTAGAAATTATTCTAAGTCCTCATAGCCTACTAGTCCCCCTTATTGAATCCAAGTTTTCGAAATTTAGTTAAGTGTTCGAAACCCTTGAAATTCATTAAGTTCCCACATACACGAATTGCCATGTACTCGAAACATCTCTCGTTCACGAAATGCCATGTACTCGAAACATCCCTTGTTCACGAAATGCCATGTACACGAAATTCCATGTACACGAAATAACCATTGTATTCGAAATAGCCCCTGTACTCGAAATAACATTGTACTCGAAATACATGCATGATTTCGAGTACCCTCTGTACATGATTTCGTGTACTCATCATTTCGTCATTCAACATTTCAGAAATTCATCTAAGACTTTGGGGAGCTAGTTCTAGGTTCCTTTGGTTGTTACCAACGTATTGGAACCTCAAAGTTATGAACTTTATGCATAAAGGTGTGAGCTTTATGCATAAGTTCACCCTTTGTTTAACCATCCTAACTTTTGTATAAAAATCCAGCTTTCTATACATGAATCACTTACTTGAAGGTAGCTGATCCTCCTGGTAAAATCCCGTGCGTTTCCTACTTCGTTTGGTCGATCAAAGTTTGATTCTTGAAATTCTTGGACTTAAACTTCGTGTACTCGAGAGCAGATGAGCTTCCAGCCAAAGGTTGTCACACTTCCCAAGGCACCACTATTTATAGGCAAGGCTGGTACTCGAAACCTGAGTACACGAAATCCAGTGTACTCGAAATTAGTGTACTCGAAACTGGAGTACTCGAAATTTTACTAGTTCGAGTACACGATCTGTAATCCTCGCCTTGGTTATTTTTCGTCTCTTTTCCTACAAGTTAATTGTTCGTCACGCATTCGTAAGTCCAAGTAACTTGTATTAGAAATTTGGGATGTTACATGAGGATTGTCAGCCCCGAATAGATCTATCCAATACTTGTCCACCGGCTCACCTCGCGAGTTAAATGATTGTGATAGTGTGGGACTTATGATAATGTGTTGTATAAATTTTTCTATTGCCTACTCATGCATTATACAATTCACAACAAAGTCACATGAATACAAAGGCATAAAGTAGTTGTCTCAAAAAGATGTATAAGTCATAGTGTGTTTTCCACCCCGAAGTATAAAATATAAAATATGTAAAGGGGCTATGAACTCACCTCTTAGAGTATGAGTAATGAAAACATTTGTCTTTGTCAAACATTGTGAACCATGATGTCACATTTAACTTAACGGCGATAAAAATTGTATCACAATAGTATATCGTAACAATTGATGATGTGCACAAGGTAGTTCAATTAAAAGTAACAAAAATCACAACTAACCTAAGCACTAAGTAATACTCTAGACCCTCTAAAACTAAACTATTGATAGACAAGTAAACCTATCGAAAATAGTAAATTAAAAGCAAGTCCGGATATCGAACCCACAGACTTGTACAGAAAATGCCAACTAGACTCTATGACTTATCTATACAAGTTTATTTAATTAAAAATATTATTTGAAAGGGGGGGGGGGTTTTGCTGAATAAATAATATTTAAACTAAAACAATTAAATGACCTAAAAGTGATTTAAGACCAAATAGCAAAAAGTGAATCAATAAGTAACAATGATGAAGTGACTACCCATGGATGAACTATATACATGTTTAACACTTTTTAGATTGATTATGGAACTATTGTGAAACCGTGATCTTGAATTATTAACTTACAAATAACCTAGAGTATCTTCAACATTTCTCAAAGATGTCAACTAAGATGTCTACAAGTTGCTAAACTACCGGTTTTAATGAGTTGCTTTCACAAGTTACCCAAACCATCAATGACATATCCTAAAGACTATCCACCTCACGGAAACGAAAGTCTCAATACACATAAATGTGCAAGGGATAACAAGGAATCTCAACTTGGATTTGGTAGGCAATGAAATGTTTAATTAACTACAAATAATCTTCTTACAAAGATTACAACTAGAAACCAAAAACCCAAGACAAACCAACAAACTCTCACCTCACGGCTTTCGAGATTGGTTAAACATTTAGAACATTTGAAACATCATCATCATTCCTATGAACTACTACGTCTAGCAATTCATTCACTAATCAAAAACACCAAGTAATTGATCTAACATGTACCTATGTTATGAAAGACATTCATCAAGGCACACGAGGAATAATTGATCATACTACAAACGTAGCTAAACATTCATACACATCCAAGATTCAAAACCAAATCTTTATATCATTGCATAATCACAAACATTGTTCCACAATCAATCGTATTACATGTCAAACATGCATAATCGTTCAAAACCCTAGGTAGTTCTAATAGTTTAGCCAACAATCATTTCATACAAACTGAAAGATTTAGTCCAAAACCTAGTAACAAACATCATTTAATAGAATAAACAAGAAAGAAATCGAAACCGATCGTTGTACACCCTTCGAATAGCGATCCTAGGGCTTTCGATTGATTGATATTACCTTCCTAGCCTTCTTGGTCGCCTCCTATGCTCGTCTCTAGTCGTGGGTAACCCTAAAAATAAAGCCTTCTGCCATTTTAATCATCCAAACTCGATTTTCTGAAAAATTCCTCGCGTCGCGTATCGCGACGCCCCAACATGCCCTTTCGCGTAGCACGAAGGGTTTCGGATACCGACAAAATAGTCGAGTCAACCCATAATGATTAAGTGAGGGTATTTTGGTCTTTTCTACCTGTGGCGTAGCGCGACAGGGTTTCACTAGGTCCTCACGTAGCGCGAAGGGCACAAAAATCTTGTTTTCTTGCTCTCTTCATTTCCAGGCCCGTCCTCGCCCTATCGGGAGCTCGTTTCTTTGTATTCTCGTGCCAAATACGTATGTTTGTGACATGCAAGTATCCATTTACAAATTTGTGAAGCACTAGCTAAAATCACTTACAAAACTAACTAAATATGTACAGAAACAACCAAAAACAACTAAATAACCTGATGTGTTTTGCAACACATTGATCGATCACAAAGCTTTCAACCTATTGACTTTGACATTTATAAATGTTCATACTATATAAAGATTTTTGGTCACACATTTTTATGATACTTATACTATATTGTATAAGTATATTTTGTGTTATTTTATGCATTTATAGCCATTTTAGTGTCAAAAATCGAGTTTCTACTAACTTGTTAAGTTTATCGTTTTTTAGGCCTTTTTAAAATGCTCTTTTTATATTTATATTTTTACTTTTTGTTCCTCAATAATTTACATGTTATATTTACATGTTTTAACATATTATATAAATTTTTGTTACATTTTATTGAGTTTAATTAGTCGCTTGAATTATTTTTAGAAAATGAGTACACATAGAACCAAAATCTAAATGCGTACTGAAATCGTATTTGCTGGTTGATGGTCAAAACCAATTTGGATTATAATTGAATGAGTTATGAGCCTACCAATTTGACCAATATGTTCTGTTTGCACAACACAGATTCAAATTCTGAACTTGGGATGAACATTTAAGGAAATAAAGAATATCAAAAAATGCACGACCACTACTATTAGAAAGTAGACTCTCTGAAATTAATTTTAGACTCAAGAATCAATTAATTTGATGAACATATGACCAAGTTATGGTCATTCAAAGTTGGACCAATTTTTCTGTCAGTATTCTTGGGCAGATTTTAGGGTTGCAAAACATATTAATTGATTATGAAATCTTATGATCTATGCAAGATTACTTTTTAGTATAATTTTATGTCACACCTCGACTCAGCGGGCTGGATCGACTTTCTCGTCGGGCGGTATAGTCTCAGGGCGCAATATTGTGTGATAATTGGAATGATTAGATTGTATACATAGCACAACATTTGAGAATAACTAAAGGATAATAACATTAAACTAGTATTACAAGGTTAAATTGCATTTATCATTTTTAATAATTTAACAATGTAAACCTATCAAATGATTTATGAGTTTACTATCTTGTGGCTGTACAAGATATCAAAATGATTCATGTGTGATAAACAAAAGACATGCATATCCAAATGCTACTAGGTCCTCTAACTAGGAACCCTAGTAAGTATCCTAAGCTCCTAGTCTTAAACCTGTTCGTCACTTGAGAAAACATGCAAAACAAAGTCGATCAACACATGGTTGGTGAGTTCATAGAGTTTAGTATTGAAAACCATTATAAAAGTTTTGTAAGTTTAGCCTTTTCCAAAATCCCTTAGAGTCTCCACCTTAAACCTCATTATCGACATCATCCCATCATGTCAAGACTGCTTATATATAGGGCATACGTAGGGTCAAGCCCAGCCGCCAGCCCACCACATGCTTGACATGACACGACTTTGCCTTTAATGGAATTAATAGTTTCACTCTGACCATTCACCACATCCAATCTTTTTGTGTAACCAATGTATTGTATGTGTAGTGTTTCACCTTGATAGTTTTGAAAAGTATTCTAGTTATCCAATTCCAATTCATTAGAGTTCGAAAACCAAGTTTGAGTTCACAACTGTAGGCGACCAAAAATCTGAAGGGATGGTTCCTAGAGTCACACGCGATGATTAACAGTACCAACCCACATAAGTAATATGGGTGTAAATTTTAGCGACGATGCATAGTTAGAGGATACCCATAAGAGGACACATAGTCACATATGAAGGAATCATAATCATTCGAGGCCACTCATTACAAAACATTGAGAGTTGACAACGAAGGTCACTGAATGACTAGTTGGGGTTGAAACCATGTCAACGCTCGACGGCCAATCAGTCTGCCTTATGAAGTCCTTGTGAGTATTGAGTATTGAGACTTTCCGTACCATGTGAACATGTTCCTATTACTAACCAGGATCCCATCCACGTATGCCCCATCCTGGGCATACTAACCACTTGTATGTGTTTGAGTTTGTATGAGTGTGTATATGTATGTATGAGTATGTACGAGTATTGTATGTATGAGAAAGTATGTGTATAAGTAAGTCTTTGTATGAGAAAGTATATGTATGAGAAAGTATTTGTATGATTAAGTCTATGTATGAGTATGTATGTGAAAGCAAGAGTTTGTATATGTAATCATAAGCATTTCCAAGTATAAGTGTAAAAGTATTGTAAAACATTGTGTAATCATGAATATAAATGATTTATGAAACAAGACAAACATTTATATAAAACATTAAACATGTTTCTCAGTCCCGCAGTTTGTAAAACACAATAGTTGAAAAAAGACAATGAACTCACATGTGTTGTTGTATGATTAATTTGATTCAAGAATGTGCATGCTCGTTTGTTGTGGTTTGAGTGGCTTCAACACATGGTTTCATTTTTTATGGTTTTATACTGTAAGTATTTGTATTTGTTTATCATTGTGTTTAAGACTAGGTCTAAGGTTTGGTGTTTTGACCTAAATAACATATTACTTCTTTAATGTGTTACTAGGTTTTGTCTATATAATCTCACCATATTACCCTTATTGAACACTTACTCTTAACTGAATAGAACTTAGCTTATATTACAAAACGTGTAGTTGTAATGTTAGAAAAAGACTAATGTTGTTTTAAAGATCATTCTTGACATGTATACAAGTTACTTTTAAAAAAATGTTATAATTGTCTTATAATACTCCTTTTTGTTTAATTGCTATCCTCTTTCAAAATGTGTTATCATTATCCTTTTAACTTTAAATACATAATGTTGGTTAAAACATTTTAATAAAATTCAAGTTTAGGTTATGAAAACCTTAACTTCACAATTTTGAAATTGGATTAGATTCCATTAAGCCTATCCCGACACTTTACATGGATTTTTGAAATCACTCACTTGATTTAGCCTTTAATCATGCTTATTTGTAGTTAGTTGACACTTAAATTAGATGTTCAAAGATAGTATCGATGGTTAGGATCAGCCAAGAGGGGTGTCGATATTGATAGTATCAACACACTCACTTTACCTTACATTTCGACACGACCCTATTGATCCAGCATTTGTTTAGTCTTTATAGTTATTAAATCTGACCTAATATTGATTACAAATCTTTGGACTAAATTGAGGAGGTAGTATTGATGGTTTCTAGATAATCTCGATGTCACAAGTTCGGCCGAGACATGGAAAACCCGACAAAACCCCTTGCCGGATCTAACGAGTTCGACAACTTGTTAGTATCGACATAGCATGTTCATACGGGATTAGTATCGATGGTTCTGTGCCCACATTCCTTGGACCCGTCCATACTAACAGTATCGACGAAAGAGTTGAGGTTTTATGGGGGTCAAACTTAATAGGTTCGATGGGAAAGTTCAGCCTTTTCTTGGTCCATTGATACTACCATCATCATCATGTTCTTGTGTCGATATTAAACCCATAAATTTTCCAGCCATCTTCAACCCTTCCAATCTTTAATCTAACATGTTCCAAGTGATCCCAACTCATTTTCATGAAAATCCTATGTGGTTTGATGGCCCTAATCCCGTTTACAAGTTCATTTAGCCGGTTTTGATGAAAACCTTAAAAACCGCAACTTCAAGCTCATTTTTACCATTATACTTTCGTGTTATAGTTGTTATGAGGATCGTTTGACACCAAGAACTCGCGATTTGGTTAAAAAATGAAGAATTTGGGTGTTTGAATCTGGAGAGAGAAAGTTTGGGTTTCTAGTGAGAGAGAGGTGGTTGAGAGCATTTAATGAGAAAACTTAGGGTTTTTATAACTCAGTTCATTAGGTGCGTGTTCGGGTTCGTTTGGTTTCGTTTAATCTTGTCGTTTTTCGTTACATTTAATGAAATTTCGTATATTTATAAAAATAGCTATTTTTTTAAATCTTCTCTAGTGGTAATTCCTAATAAATATTCTAAATATTTTTTAATATTTTTAAAATTTCGAAAAAGTTTATTTTCATCATTTATCGGATCGTATCGTTTTCGCGCGTATTCATACAGATCGTCACGAATACCAATACGACGACAACTTTACTTTCCGGTTTGGTTTTCTAATTATTAGATATCCTTCAGAACGTTAAACTCACAATATATTCGTGCGAATTGTCACCCAACACACTTTTAGTTTAATATTCACATAACGATATCTGTTATTGTTTTGAATTGAAAATCCTCGCATACGTTTATACATAATAATATCTTAACTAACAATTGTATGTGTCATCATTCAATAGTTTCACATCGCAATTGAATATGTATTATGTATGTGTGTAGTATATCAATACTGAGCTTCACTGTGTTTCTAACACTGTTTTTTTGAACTGTTTACTATTGAATTATCACTTAAGAGTTGTACAAACAAGTTTCGTACAATTATCTATTGTACAATCTTACTGTTCAGGTACTGGTTGTCACATTTTATATATGTTATTTGATTTTTTTGATATAGAGAACATAAGTTCACACTTAGTTTAATGTCAGATCAACAGTTTATAAAATTAAAGGTTCAAAATGAGGGTTTTTACCACTTTTCATGGTTTGCATCTAAGTTGTGTTTAATCTTACATCTAATCAAGGATGATGATTTTATTTTTGAACATTCATATATTATTATATATATTATTATGAGTTTTTATGAAGCTTGAACATGGATTCAAAATGAAAAGGAATGAAAATAAATGAAAAGAAAATAACAAGAAACTACAACAAAGGCTTACCATATTTTGCAAAATGGATCAATCTTCAACCCTTGTTCTTCTTGTTGTTGTTCACGATGATCATGATGGTTACTGAGAGGGTGATTTTGATCAGATTCTAGAGAGAAAATGTGTGTGTGTGTGTGTGTGTGAATGAGAAGGAATGAAAATATTTGATCAAAGATGCGTTATGAGTAGTTATGGTGAGTTAGTAGGCTAGTTGAAAGGTCTAAAAGCTCCCTCTTGTATTTGAACGACTTCTACACCTATAGAAGGTTCTAATATGTATGTTTGTTCCACTTTATAACACATTAATATGTTACAAATGGTCATGTGACATAGCATCAACCTTTATGTCATGGTATGTTATCTAAAATGGTTATTTCGTAACTTTTTGTGTGACTTTTGTTTATGTAATTATTTATGAATATTATTGGCAACCTTTAGTAGTTATTTTTAATTTTTATCAGTAGTTTTAGGTTTGTGTAACATTAATGTGTGTCGGTTAAACTGAATTCAACAACTATTATTGCAAAACCCTTGGTTTTACCGTCGTTTCTTCGTCTGCCGACCAAGCACTATGAAATGTTGATTTTAACATGTATAACACATTTTTAAAGTGTTTAGTAATATATGAAGTAAATTTAGTATGTCTTGGTCAAAGTCCAAGTCCAAGTCAATGGTCAAAGTCAATAGTCAAAATTAAAGTCAAAGGTCAAAATCAACTTAAAATTTGCGACGAATGTCACAACATGTCAAAATCCCATGCCACGTGTCATTCTGGCACGCCACGTATCATAGAATGTTCCCACATGTCCCTTGTTAGGACATTATGTAATAGCTTGCTTGTCAAAATGTTAAAGTTATTAGAGGTTTGGCTGAGGTTCGTCTGGCCCACGAACCTTAGCAGTTTCGGCGAACCTATAGTGTGTCTTGTACAGGTTCGTCCAGCGAACCTCAAGGTTCGGCTGGCGAACCTATAGGTTTGGCTAGGTTCGTCTGAGCTTTTTGTATATATTGCAGGTTTGTTTAGAGGTTTGTCACTTCTTCAGTTTTGAGTGTTAGACAAATCTGATTTTCTCTGTGTGAGAGTGAAAGAACTGTGTGTTCTTGTACATTTCATTGTAACCAGTTTAGTACATTCAATGAAATGATGTTTACATAAATGATTGCTAGTCTTTGATTCATATAGATCGATTATAGATTCCGCATATAATTAATTGTTAATAGAATTCTGTTGAATGATCAAGATCGAATCAATAGATCTACAGTGTTATCAGAGCCAAAGGAGGGGTTCTATACAAGTAATTTGAAGATTTACAATCATTTTGAAGATAAAAAGATCAAGTGATGGATTAAAATTCGGTTTTATTTGTGTTTGATTGCTGTGTTGAGAGTGTTATCATCATCTATTGCTTTGGAACATCAAAATCCAGAGATTTGTGGCTGAAATTTGTGAGTTTTGAAGGATTTTTCTTGAAATTTTGAAGGTTTTCCCTTCAAAATTTTCGAATTCTGAAGATAGGTTCGTGAGCCGAACCTGTGATTGTCTAAAGCATAGGTTCTCTGTTAAAAGTGATCTTGTTGAGGTTCGTGTAGAGATTTTGAAAAGGTTCGTTTCAAGGTTTGTCTACTACAGAGGTTCGTTTGATTAGGGTTCGTTTGACTGAGGTTCGTTGGTCAAATTTCTTTTGAAGAGGTTCGCTGGTCAAGGTTTGTCTCAAGGTTCGTGAGATTAAGGTTTGTCTCAAGTTCGTAGAACAAGGTTCGTGAGATCAAGGTTTGTCTCAAGTTTCGTTAAACAAGGTTCGTGAAAATCAAGGTTGGGAGAAGGTTCGTTTGTTACTTAGGTTCGTGAGGTTAATTTTTCTAAGGAGGTTCCCTGATAAAGATTAAGAATCATGGTTGATATGTTTGCTGCTGTAGCTAGTCAAAATTCTAAGATACATAGTATTTTGATTAGTGAAACTGAGGCAGGAAGTACAAATAAAGTTCCAAAACTACTTGATTTGACCGATTATGAGAAATGGAAAGGTAGGTTTGAGACACATCTAAATGGAACTGACACCAATCTTTGGGAAAGAATTTTGTCACCTTATGAAATACCTAAGGTGGTGGGGACATATTTGGATCAAACTCTTGAGAGATTGGATGTTGATCAACAAAAGAAATACGATTCTGAGAAGAAAGCTTATTGGATGTTGAGCCAAGCAATTCCTAATCAGATACTTCATCAATTTGATGAACACAAAACATCATATGGATTGTGGAATGCTTTGAAGGCAAGAATTGAGGGAAACACTAAACTTAAGATGATGAAAGCCACTGATATACGCAAAGAGTTTGAAATTTCAACTTTATTGGCAATTAGAGTCTTGAAGCCTTAATAACTAGATATAGGCATTTGTTGACTAAAGTCAGAAAATGTGGAATTGAGTATACTGAAGAGGAGAAGATAGATTGCTTTGCAGATGCTTTACCTGAAAAGTGGAATTCATTGGTGCTGATTTTGAGAGAAAATTTACCAGGAATGACATTGGTTGAATTTATACAAAAGCTAGAAGAACAGGAAATGAAAGATAAGAGAAAAGCAAGAAGAGTTAATGTTACTCATGATCCTTCTCTCTATGGTGCATCTGTGGTTACACCTCCTATTTCTTCTGTAAAGATTCAAACAGTTTTTGTTTCAAGTACTGCTAATAGTACTCCAGCACCATCTGCATCTGCTGGTACAAGTTCATCTTATTCTGTGAACGAGAAGAAGTCTGACCCTACAACAACTCCAGTTCAGTTAAATACAACAAATTTAGGAACAGTAACTGTGGAGGCAGTTAGAGATCATATGTCTATTTTATCATGTGTGGTCAGTGCCTATGATGAACAGATAGCTGGAAAGATACGAAATGAAAATCTTACATTTGAAGATTATGAGCAGATTGATGATGATGAAATGGAGTTGATAGACACTCAATGGGCTTTGGCAAGTGCTATCAGAAGAATCAACAGATATGAAAAGAAAACTAGAAAGAAATTCAACAGATGAAGGATGAAGACACAAGCAAAGGCAAAGAAAAGGTTGATGAGGTAAATGATGATCTTTTAGAGATCATTGATAAGTTGAAAGAAATGAATGCTCAGTTGACTGCTGAACTGGTTGAGTGCACTGAAGCTAACAAAAAGTTAATTTCAAGAGAAAAAGCTTTTTGATAAAAAGATCATTGATTTAGGAAAAGAAAATGAAGAGCTAAAAATTAAAGTTTTGCAAAATAATCATGCAGTTTCTGTGCATCTCGAATCAGTGCAAAAGTTAAAAGTTGAATTGTCAACAGCAAGAGCAGAAGCAGAAATGAACAAGAGCAAGCTTGAGAATTATCAGAATTCTTAGTATGTCATCGATTACTTTGCTGCCATGCAAAGATCATCGAATGATACTACTGGCTTGGGATTTCATGCAGTACCACCTCCTTCCAGCTATGTTCCTAGACCACAAATTGATCCGAATTTGGAAGTTCATCCTGTTTCTTTGAATGAACGTGGGTCTGAACAACTGGTTGAAAATGCTGGAGGTTCATCATCTGATGAAAAAGTGTCTCTTGATAGTGATGCTCCTATCATTGAAGATATCACTGAATCAGAATACTCATCTGATATTTTGAGACAAAATGGTTATCAAGTTAAAAATGGTGACAAAAAGAATTTGAAGTCTCAGAAGTCAAAAGCTGAGATGAAACCAGTTGAGAAGGTGGTGATTAAACCCAATCTAGTTTCCAAAGCAGTGATTAAAGCCAAAACAAACACTACTCTTAAACCGATTGTGAATGTATAGTCATCTACTACACATCAAGGAGAGTCTAGTGGCATTTTTCGAAAGCAAAATGTGGTTTCTAAATAGGTTGAAAAAGTGGATTTTTTCTTTGATAGGTTTGGGGTTGGACATAAAGACAAATCAAAGAATTTTCAAAATCAAGTGAGTAATTCAAAGATAAAATCAACTGGTTTGAGAAACAGATTCTCATCTGCAAAGGTTGTTTCAAAACCTTTCGGTTCTTTAAAGTATTATGATGAACCAACACCAAAGAATCATTTGAAAGATAGAAAATGTTATCGTTGTGGTAACTTTGGTCATTTGATTGCTGATTGTGATTTGGATTTCAGTTCAACTGATTGTAGCAGTTTTAAATCCTTTTCACCAAGAGAAACACGAAAGTATTTTACTTGTTGTGGTAAAGGACATATTTCTGCTAACTGTCCAAACAAAAAAATCAGGAAGAGTTCGAATGATGAGAGTTGGGTGATTAGGACAGGTGGAAGTCCTAGGAGAGTTAGACCTAGTGAAGATGAGATGAGGGTTCTTCGAAAATTTGATCTTGACTGTGTTTGGGTGAAAGAAGAAAATAATCAGAAGAAACGAGTTTTTGATAACAAAAGAAATGTGAAAAAAGCTTGTGAAAATTGTGACATCATCTGATGATGATTCTTTTGAAGATGTATATTCAAAATTATTTTCAAAACAACATTTTAAATCAAAATCATTTTGGAAACTGAAAAACAGATAAGTTGATCAAATTTCTGGAAAAGAGGATGGTAACAGTGATGATGGGTCTTCGAGTAGGTCATCACAAAAGAATGGCAAGGGTCCATTCATGTAGACTCGACGCCGAAATGGCGGGGGTCATCCCTTTTGAATACTGATAGGTTTTTAATTTATTGTGCAGGTTGCATCCATGGGCCATATCAATAGTCGTTGGATTGTTTATAGTGGATGTTCCCGACACATGACTGGAGAGTTGAATTTGTTGAGAGATTTTAAGTTGATGAAAGCCAGTTATGTGAATTTTGCTGGAGACAAAGGTGGTCAAATTACAGGGTTTGGTAGTTTGACGAATGGAAAGGTTTCATTTGATAATGTTAATTTCTACAAAGAATTAACTAATAACTTGTTGAGTGTTTCACAGATTTGTGATAAAGGATGCAAAGTGATGTTCGACAAAGACAGGTGTTATGTACTTAAGTAAGGATTTCAGATTTTTGAAGAATGGATTCTAATGACAGCTGATCGGAGCAAGGATTTGTATGTGCTTGACATGGTGAAAGCGGAGACAGTGAATAAAGTGGACACATATTTGGTGTCCAAGGCAACTGAGCAAGATACACGTTCTTGGCACAGGCAGATGGGACATATTCATATTCGGAAGATGAATCATCTTGTGCACAATCATTTAGTTGAGGGTGTACCGGTTAAACATTTTAAACTTCCGGATGTGTGTGTGTCATGTAAAAAGGGTAAACAGAAAAGGAAGTCTCACAAAACAAAGAAAATATTTTCTATTGATATGCCACTTGAACTTCTTCACATGGATTTGTTTGGACCAATCAATGTGAAAAGTATAGGTGGTGAATCTTATTGTTTTGTGGTGACTGATGAATTTTCTAGATTTTCATGGGTCATGTTATTAAAGCATAAATCAGATACTTATGAAAATTTTGTTTTGTTAATCAATAGGTTGGAGACATTGTATAAGTTGAGAGTGAGACGCGTAAGATCAGATAATGGGACTGAGTTTAAGAATCATCAAATGGAGGAATTTTTAATTCCAAAGGCATTCAGCATCAGTTCAGTGCAACGTATGAGCCTCAGATGAATGGTGTAGCTGAAAGAAAGAATAGAACGTTGATTGAGTCTGCGAGAACAATGCTTGCTGATTCAAAACTTGTTGGACTAAAAGAACCAATGAGCCTGATCAGAAAAATCTCTAAGTCTCACAGCACTTATAACAACTGAAGAAGAACACAACAGCTGACATTCAATGTACTGAAGACACAAGATCTGAAGTGATATACAACAGCTGAAGTGCAATTCATCAGATGTTGTAATGTGTAGTTTAGTCTTCAGTAGTTTTCTTTCAGTGTTTGTAAAAGTCTGATGAGTAGTTTACTCATCAGATGTTTTAGTCTTTTTACTTCAGTAGTTTTAGTTCTTCAGTAGTTGTAAGAGAATGTCTTCAGATGTTGTAGACATTCTCAGTAGTTTAGTTATTTTCAGTTGTTTTGTTTTGTCTGTTAGGTGTCAACATCATGTGACATCATCAGACGTCACTGTCTCTATATAAGGGCAGTTGACATGTTTGTAATGGTAACGAAGTTAATGATCTGAATGATATATTCCTTTTGCAGAAAGTTTCTCTCTCTATAACAAACTTGCATTTACTGTTTGATTGAACTTTGTTCTTGCTATGATTATGCTAATTCAACTTTGAATTCCGCTGCTATACTCTATTAATTGTATCAATTGAGAACATCTGATCCTACAATTGGTATCAGAGCAGGTTAATCATTGATCGATTAAACAATTGATCTCTGAAACTGCTCAAATTTGTTCTCTAATTGATCGAATTAGCTGATTAAGTAAGAATTTGTTATAGATTGAAGTTTTCTGTTAACTTCTGTTGATTTGTCCTTCAATATTAATTTGTTTTGAATCAATTGATCGAAATTTGCATTAGCTTGTGTCTAATTGCTTGAATCTGTGATCATGACAACTCCAAACAATGATCCGCACAATACAGGCTCCGCAACCAAGCCTCCGATGCTTGTGCGGAGTGAGTACAACATATGGCAACGTAGAATGCTACATCACCTGTCAATTAACAGTGCAGGATGTTGGAAATCTGTAGTGCATGGTCCTTATAAACCCATGATTACTGATCCTGAAACTAAACTAATGATTCCGAAACCTTCGGATATGTATTCGGATGAGGATATCAAACTGTTTGAAATTGATGCGAAAGCTCATGGTATTCTGGCCATGGCCTTGCCGAATGAGATTTACTCTGGCTTGATGCATCATGATACTGCTCATGATCTCTGGGTTGCACTGAAAGAACAATTTGGTGGAACAGATGAGGTTTTAGCAAACACAAGAGAAATCCTCGCCCAACAGTATGAGACGTTCTCTCATAGGAAGGGTGAATCATTGACTCAACAATTTGAGCGTTTCTCATGTTTAATTTCTGAGTTGAAAATGGTTAAGCAAGAATATACTAATAGTCAGATGAATAACAGATTTCTCAGATCACTGCCTGAGAGATGGGATACTTATACTATTATCCTACGCTCCAGTGCAACTCTAGAACATCTATCTCTCACCCAACTTCATGGGAAACTCTTAACATTTGAGAGAGAGGTAGAACAAAAGAGAAAACTGTCTTCATCTGGAAAACTTGCTGATGATTTTGTTCCTGGTAACACTGCTTTGATAGGTCAGGAGTCAGAGTTTAATGGGTCTGAATGTTCTTATGATGAACATATTGATTTTTCTACTAACAATTCTGAACATGCTTTTGTGGGAGTTGATGGTAATGCAGGAAATTATGTTGATAACTTGTGTTTTGTGATGGATGATTTGAAAGGAATCCCGGATGATGATCTAGAGGAGATGGACATTTTGAGTCAAATGGCATTAATCAACATCAGATCACAAAAGTTCTATAAACGAACAGGAAGAAAGTTCCCTGGATTATCTGGCAAAACCAAAGTTGGATTTGACAAAGGGAAGCTGAGGTGCCATAAGTGTCATAGACTTGGTCACTTTGCTAGGGAGTGCAAATCTACTGGTTCTAACTCTGCTGCACCTTTTGTGACTTTTCCAAGCAACAACCCATCAAGCAAAGGATCACAATCCTCTGGTACTAGTCAACAACAATTCTATCCAGCTCACTTTGTTCAACAAAATCCTATGCCATATCCATATCCTTGTTTCTACATGCCTCAACCTACACACACTCCAGCATTAATTCCTTCACAATCACCTGCTCTTCCTGATACCAGCAAATCTCAAACCAATCAACAGTCTCAACAACAACAGCATCAAAGTTTCTTTACTCCTGGAGTAGTTGATTGGAGTAGTCTACCTGATGATTTATCTGACTTCAACATGCAGCCTTATTCTGAAAATGGTCCACATGGTGGAGACAATCCTTTTGGAAATCTTGCATTGATGGCTATTGATTCAACTGACAACTCTTGTCAATCTTCTTCAACATCACAGGTATCTTCTGAATCAAAAGCTAAGTTATGCTCAGAGTCATGTATTTCAGCATTTGCTTCCATTAGGGAAATAAATGTAGAATTGATAAATGAGAAATTTGAATTAGAGAAGGCTGTGGCTAAAAACAAAACTGAGTTTGAAAAAGCTTTAAATGAAAAAGAGTCTGATATTTATAAACTTAAATGTTTGTTATCTGATGAAAAAGCTAGAGTGGAAGTCATGCTTGTGAAGCATAATGATCTGAAACAAACACTTGCAGCAACCCAAGTAGAATGTGCAAGATGGGTTGAATATTGCAAGGGGTTTGAGTTGTTGTTAAACAAACAAACAGCATCAAATGTGAAGTTTGGTATTGGATACAATCACACTGCTCCTCCAACTGATTATACACCAAAAAATCTTAACTGTGAGTCTGAAGGAGACAGTGTATACCAATCCACCAAATCTTCAGAAAAGTCTGATGCTGACGAATCATTTGAAAGTGATTCAAGTGCCTGCAAATCTGAGTCTGAAACTATTGACATTGAAACTTATTCTTATTCTCTTGGATGTACAAATGTTATCCAGGATGAAACATGTCAGGATAGTGTTTTAATTGAGATTAACCCTGATGAAAAGGTTTAAAATGAATTAAATTTAAAACTGGTTAAGTCAGATGGGCATGGCACTGGAGAGAAAGATGCACGGCTTCTGATAAGTCAGAATCACTCATCAGTAGTTGTAGAAAAAGCTGATGGCACAACTACTGATAAGTGGAAAAGGGTTGATAGACAAATGCTGAAGAATACCTCTTCAGAGGTTGTCAGCACATCAGCTGTTATCAATTTGTCTACAAATACTGATGTTTCAAATGTGCTGAAGAACAAAAACTCAGTATCTAAGTCATCAGTACTTGTAGATAATCACAAGGGAAAGCAAAAGAGGGTGCCTTGTGAAATTTGTAGGCTGTTTAATCATTCCACTGATGATTGCTGGTACAGAAAAGGTTCTAAATTCAACAAAATAAAGCATAAAAACAAAAACCTTCTCAAAATGAAAACTGAATTTCGTTCCAAGTTTGTACCAGAATCATCTGTCAGTTCAAAGACTGGAAACACCTCACATGGAACTGAATCAAATAAGTTCAAGAAAGGTAAGGAGGTGGTTCCAGATTCAAAGAAACAACACTTGAAAAATTCTTCATCAGTTAAAGAAACTAAAGTGTTAAAACTCAAAAATCCAAAGTCAGGTCAAAATGTGTCTAATGAAATCAAAATCTTGACACAAAATCATAATCAACTGATGTTAATGATGCAACAACTGCTAGGAAGAGTCAATCTGGCAGAGGCATCTGTTGATTCATTTCCTAAAAAGAAATCAAAATCAAAAGTCAAAGCAAAATCTTCTGATAAGAATGCTTCAAGTGTTGCTTCAACTGACACTGCTCATTTTGTTTATTCATGTGTTAACAGACCCAAAACCAAAATGGTTTGGGTCCCAAAGTCTAACTGAGTGTGTTGTTGTATGCAGGGTCCTTCAGCATGCCAAAATAGCATCTGGTATGTTGATAGTGGAGGATCCATGCATATGACTGGGAGCAGATCTCTCCTTCAAAATTATTTTACTGGAAGGAAGGGATTTGTATCCTTTGGAAATGATGCTAAGGGTTACATTATTGGGAAAGGTATGGTAACAAATGGTGAAATTAGGTTTGATGAGGTGAATCATGTTGAAAATCTTAAGTACAATCTTCTGAGTGTTAGTCAAATGTGTGATAAGGGTCATGTTTCTCTTTTCACTAAGCAAGATTGTAGGATTTTATCTTCTGATGTAATGCCTTTGATTAGCAAAGTTTTAGATGAGTATACACTTCTTAAGGCTAACAGAGTGGGAAAGGTATATGCCTTTGATTTATCTAAGAATATCTCTGTCAAGGGTCATCCTTGTTTATTCTCTAAGGCCTCTTTCAAAGAATCAAATCAGTGGCATAGAAGATTAGGTCATGTGAACATCAAAAACATGAATCAATTGGTGAAACATGGTTTGGTTAGAGGTCTTCCTTTAAAGGACTTTAGTTGTGATGAGAATTGTACTGCCTGCTTGAAAGGAAAGCAACACAAAGTCTCTTTTCCTTCAATTGGAGATTCCAAATCCACTGGTTGCCTACAACTACTGCACATGGATTTGTTTGGTCCTGTGCAGATAATGTCTATGGCAAAGAAGAAGTATTGTCTAGTTATTGTTGATGACTATTCAAAATTTGTCTGGACTTTCTTCTTACACTCAAAAGGTGAGGTTGCCAAGGCTATTATGAATTTTGTGTTGTTTGCTGAAAAGCAATATTCTATTCCTATCAAGTGTGTTAGGAGTGACAATGGCACTGAATTCAGAAATCACCTTCTGGATGAATTTTATCAGTCAAAGGGAATTCAGAGACAGTATAGCATTCCCAGAACTCCTGAACAGAATGGAGTTGTAGAAAGGAAAAATAGGACCTTGATTGAAGCCGCCAGAACAATGCTTGCTGATTCTGGTTTACCTCTCACATTTTGGGCAGAAGCTGTTAATACAGCTTGCTATGTGCAAAACAGAGTTTTGGTGAATCAAAGATGGTTGAAGACTCCATATGAAATACTTCACTCCTTAACTCCTTTGATTTCCTTCTTCAGAGCTTTTGGGTGTCCTTGCTATATTCTCAACACCAAAGATCCACTTACCAAATTTGATTCCAAAGTTGATGCAGGATACTTTGTTGGATATTCTTCAACTTGCAAGGCTTATAGAATGTTCAATTGTCGAACAAAGATTGTTGAAGAAACTCTTCATGTTAAATTCAATGAATGTCCCAAAGATTCCATTCCTCAAAATCCTGCTGAGATGTTTGATATTAACATCTTGCAACATGAGTTTCCAGTTGAGCATAGTGGTGTAGAAGATGCAGTTTTTCCAGCAGATCCTCCAAAAGCTTCTACAGCAACCACACAAGGAACTCTAGATGATGAAGATGAAAGTACTCATTTGTTCAGATTCAGTGACAATTCGCCTACATCGGCAAAATCTGATGCTTCTTCTGCTCCAGCTGGTCCACTCAATACAAATGCTGATGAAATTCTGGAATCCTCTCAATCATTTGAAATCCCAGCTGCTTTGTTCCCTGAATCATCTTCAACTGCAACATCTGACCCTCCAGCAAACACTTGCACTGATCTCATTCCATATCAAGAACTGAAGGATCATCCATTATCTCAAGTTCTTGGTGATATTTCTGCAGGTGTTTCAACAAGAAGTCAATTATCTAACTTTTGTCTTTATGCTTTGTTTGTCAGTCAACAAGAGCCAAAGAATTACCACATAGCACTTAGAGATATTGGCTGGGTGGAGGCAATGCAGTTGGAATTGTTGCAGTTCAAGAAGCAACAGGTTTGGGAGCTGATTTCTTTACCTCCAGGTAAGTGTGCAATAGGCACAAAATGGGTGTTTAGGAATAAAACAGATGAACATGGTCAAATCATTAAAAACAAGGCTAGACTGGTTGTACAGGGGTTTTCTCAGGAAGAAGGTATTGATTATGATGAAACTTTTGCCCCTGTAGCCAGACTAGAAGCAATTAGGTTGTTTTTAGCCTATGCTGCCTTACACAAATTAAAAGTTTTTCAAATGGATGTCAAAAGTGCTTTCCTATATGGTAAAATAAAAGAGGAAGTATATGTATGTCAACCTCCAGGCTTTGAGGACAATAAACATCCTGATTGGGTGTACAAGCTTGATAAAGCTCTTTATGGGCTGAAACAAGCACCTAGAGCCTGGTATGACACTTTATCTACTTTTCTTCTCAAAAACAATTTCACTAGAGGCTCCATTGATAAAACTTTATTCATAAAGAATGTAGGCCAGCATAAGCTACTTGTTCAAATTTATGTTGATGACATCATATTTGCTTCTTCTGATCTAAAGTTGTGTGATGCTTTCACTGAGCTTATGACCAAAAATTTTGAAATGAGTGCCATGGGGGAACTACAGTTTTTCTTGGGTCTTCAAATTAAACAAAAATCTGATGGAATTTTCATTCACCAATCAAAATACACAAAAGAGCTGTTAAAGAAATTTGATTTGCAAAACTGTAAACCATGTTCTAACCCCATGAGTAGCACCACACAACTTGATGCTGATCTGAAAGGTACTTCAGTTGATGAAACTCTTTATAGATGTATGATTGGCTCTTTGATGTATCTAACTGCATCAAGGCCAGACATTATGTTTGCCACTTGTGTCTGTGCTAGATTTCAGGCTGCACCTAAAGAATCTCATTTAATTGCTGTGAAGAGAATTTTCAGATACTTGCAGGGTACTCTATCTCTGGGAATATGGTATTCCACTGGACATTCCTGCAAGCTCGTTGCTTTTTCTGATAGTGACTATGCAGGATGCAAACTCTCAAGAAAATCTACTTCTGGTGGGTGTCAATTTCTTGGAAATTGTCTGGTTTCTTGGCAAAGTAAGAAACAAACATCTGTAGCCACTTCCACTGCTGAAGCCGAGTACATTGCTGCTGCAAGTTGTACTTCACAAATTCTCTGGCTTCAGTCTCAACTCTTGGATTATGGCATCAAAGAACTGAAGACACCATTGTTAATGGATAGTGCTTCAGCTCTTTGTATTGTCAAGAATCCAGTTCAGCACTCTAGGACTAAACACATTGAGATCAGACATCATTTTATAAGAGATTGTTATGAAAGGGTCTGATTGATCCAAAGTTTGTTCCTAGTGCTGATGAGCTTGCAGACATCTTTACTAAGCCTTTAGACACCTCAACTTTTCAAAATTTAGTTCTAAGGCTTGGTATGCTGCAACTTGAATAGGTTGGTTTTTCATCAAATAAATTTTAATTTCTTTTCAAAAACCCAAAAATATTTTCAATTTTTCTTTTCAAATAAAAAAAAAAAAAAAAAAAAAAATTTACCTTGAAACATTTTGATATTTTCAGTAAATACTGATACATATCAAAAGTACTGATTCAAGAACAGTTATGATCTTTTCTAATACTCTAAGTTACAAGTACTGATGAGTATTGATTCACTAAGTACTGAAGGTCAAACATTGTTTACAAGTTCTGATGAACACACTGTTCACAAGTTCTGATGAACAAAATTTCCACAAAGTTCTGATGAACAAATTGTTTACAAGTTCTGATGAACACATTGTTCACAAGTTCTGATGAACAAAATTTCCACAAAGTTCTGATGAACAAATTGTTTACAAGTTCTGATGAACACATTGTTCACAAGTTCTGATGAACAAAATTTCCACAAAGTCTGATGAACAACTGATGAAAACAACTGCTGAACAAAACTGTCGACAACACCTGATGAGTAATTTTACTCTTCAGTTGTTTTAACTTCTGTTGTTTTCTCTATTTAACTCAATCTTCTTCAGTTGTTTCATTATCACTTTCTCAGAACTTTCCATATTTTTCAAAAACCTATTTTCCCTCTCCAGTCTTTGCATCCATGGCGTCAATCACCTTGAAACCTCGACACAATTCCCTTGCTTATCTGACCAAATCCTCCTTTTGGTCAAAGTTTGATGAAGCTGTGGACTTGATGACCTCCTCTCAATTCAAAACTGCCTTTCTCCTCAATCCAACTCTGTATGTCGAATCCATTCATCAATTTTGGATGAATGTTGAACTGATCAACGTGGGCACAGGAGTCATCTCACTTCGATCCACAGTTAATGGTCATAATGTGCACATCAGCCCCGCTGAACTCAGGGAGGTTCTTCAGCTTGATGATGCTAACCTGGTCACTCAGTTTCCTAAGAGCGTCACTGACCTCTGTTTTACAAGTCATGAATACCAGGGTGACCTGAGTGATTCCATACTTTTCAAGAAGCACTTCAATGACCCAGAGCGTCTGATATTCCATATGATCAACATCTGCTTGGCTCCGAAGTCTTCTTCATGGGACCAAATGTCCTCTCGATGGCAACAGGTATTGTATTCTATCCTAGAATCTCAAAAGCTAAATTTTTCTCAAATACTCTTTTCTGAATTAACTGAACATGCTGGTAAGCCTGTTTCTTCTAGATGGCTACTCTATCCACGTTTTATCATGGCCATCATAGAGAAACAGCTTCAGCAAAATGGCCTTGTTGGTCAGGGGATCTCTGCTCCGGCAGTTTTGTTGGAAGTATATTCCCGACACAACTCTAACCCTACTCTCAAAGAGGCTGCCCGAAAGCTAAAACCCAAGCAGAGGGAACCCACAGCCTCCACCACAAAATCCAAATCCAGAGTCCCCACTAAAACAAAATCCAAACAAACCAAAAAGGCTGCTCAGGGAAATGAGTCCCCTGAGTCTGCCCATGCCTCACCAAGGCATGACATGGCCACTGGGAGTAGTCAACCAGTGATCCATCAGACTCCACCGGCTCAAACCGCCCAGGATTCCTCTCAACAGGAACCTGGTGCAACCTTTGAAGGGGCAGACACATTTCTAGAACCTCTTTCAGTTGAAAAGGTTTCTATTGAACAGCACCAATCTCCCCGGGTGCAATCTGTTTCAAAACCACTTCCTATGGAAACCACCCAAATAGCCCAACTTTTGTTATTGCAAACATCCTGGATCAGTTGAACACTCCTATCCCCTCCCAGACACCTATCAATACTGGGATTAGCTCCAACATTGAGGGGGAGGACCAAAGTGTCTCTGATAACCCACAGGATCATGACTACAACATCAGATCTCCTAGTGTGGAAAGAGAGATTCTGATATCTGACAAGGCAGCTACTTCATCACCTCCATCATTTGGAGTGATTGATAGTGGTACCATTGCTAAGACCTTGTCAGAGGCAACAACTGATGAAGGGGTTACCCCTGAGGTTGGAAGTCCCTAGAACCAAGAAAAAGGGGCACCTGATCATGTTGAGCCACACTCAACTCAGGTAGATCCTGATAATCTCAGGAGGTCAGATGATTTAGCTAAGGCTACTGATGACCAAAGAACACTTGCTGAGGTTCTGAAACAGAATCAAATCCTTGAGGCTGAGGTATGTAGACTCAATGAGCTACTCACCAAAATGTCCAAGGACAAAAGACCATCTTCCCCAATTACCCCACAGATGGCACCTTCTCATCCTGAAGGTCACCCAAACACTTCCCCCACTACTTCACAATTTCAAATGCCACCAGCCTTTGCTTCAGGAACTAATCCTTTGGGTTCTAGCCCCCCAGAGGCATTAGCTGCTGCCTTTCTAAATATCCTCCCTCTCATCACTCCATTACTGAAAACAATTATTGTTCAAGCCCTTGATGAGAGGCTACCCTCCAAATCTCAAATTCAACAAATGGTTGATGAGGCTGTGACTGCCAGACTTACCACTCTACATACTCCTTCTTCCCCTGCAGCCCAAAAGGGGGAGTTAGGAACAGAGTCAGTCACAACTTCAGCTTCCAAAAGGCCAAGATCTGAAGATGTTGCTTCTGAAAGGTCTCCTGCAATTCAAGTGACTTATAAGAGACAGAAGAAGAAACCTGTTGAGGTTATCAACAGAGCTGATGAGGAGGTTGAGCAGGAAATGGCTGAGAAAGTAATTGAAGCAAGTGCAGAACAAGTGAAAGTTACAACCTCTGATGTACAAAAACAGGCTACAACCTCTGATGTACAAGAAACTGAACCAGAGGAGATACAAAATCAAGAGGTTCAAACTCAGGTTGTTGAGGTAAGGGCTCCTCCAAAGAAGAGAAGGCAACTTAGAATTCAAGAAGAAGAGGGTTCTGATGAAGAAGACAGGATGCCTATCTCTACAGTTATCAAGCCAAATGTTCAAAAGCCTGCACCATCAACAACTGGGTTGGATCTGTCAATTCAAAAGAAGAAGGTATCTCTTCCTGCCAAATATGTGCCTGAGAAGCCACTGGTGTTGGGACAACATCCAAAGCTCACACCAGAATCTCAAATGTTGGCAGTAAAAGTGAAGCTTGAAGAAGAAGAGAACCAGAAACAGCATGATGAGCAAATCCTAAAGATGGTTGATAAGGATTATCCTCAGACATCAACCATTATTGCAATGAAGAAAGAAGCTCAAAGGTTGTATGCTCTGAGGTTCACCTACCTGTATAGGAAGGAACAGATTAGAATGTGGCCTGATCCAAGAATCATTCATAGGATCCACAAGAGAGAGGCTCCAGCATCTTATGCCAGAAGAATCAGAAGGGTCTTAAGTGCTGACATTATGCTAGGGTCAGTACTTGATCCTTGGGAGATAATCAATGACTTCAAGAGTGTGTACAACTCTGGCTCAAAGGCTCCAAAGTTTATAGAGAACAAAATGATCAAGAAAGGCTTGGTATATAGGAAACTTGAAAATGTTCAACAAAATGAGCTTTCTCTATTTTTGGAAGGGAAGCATCCTGATGAGTTTGTATACAGAGAGATTACTAGAGTTGAGCTGAATGATGGGACAACGGCCAGGTACTTGTCTGAGTACTATGGACCTGAGTCTTTCTTTGAAGGTGAACCTGAGAGGCTGACTCCAGAAGAGAAGGTAATACTGCTTGAGGCATATGTCAGGGAGTCCTTCAGGTTAGTATATAATCAATAGCTTTAATGAGAGGGGTTAATGCTCATAGTCCATTTCCCCAATGGAGTTCCCTCTCATATTTTGCTTGTTAGATTTTTTTTGGAAGCTGTTGATTATCAGGCATACACTTTAACTGGTCATTTTGATACTGATCTCAAAGAAAAAGACTTATCTTTCAGCCTGGGAGTGAATAAGTGAGACCATCAATAAATTAGAGGTTTTTGGCTGCATTGGTTCAGGGGGAGTTTGTTGGACTAAAAGAACCAATGAGCCTGATCAGAAAAATCTCTAAGTCTCACAGCACTTATAACAACTGAAGAAGAACCCAACAGCTGACATTCAATGTACTGAAGACACAAGATCTGAAGTGATATACAACAGCTGAAGTGCAATTCATCAGATGTTGTAATGTGTAGTTTAGTCTTCAGTAGTTTTCTTTCAGTGTTTGTAAAAGTCTGATGAGTAGTTTACTCATCAGATGTTTTAGTCTTTTTACTTCAGTAGTTTTAGTTCTTCAGTAGTTGTAAGAGAATGTCTTCAGATGTTGTAGACATTCTCAGTAGTTTAGTTATTTTCAGTTGTTTTGTTTTGTCTGTTAGGTGTCAACATCATGTGACATCATCAGACGTCACTGTCTCTATATAAGGGCAGTTGACATGTTTGTAATGGTAACGAAGTTAATGATCTGAATGATATATTCCTTTTGCAGAAAGTTTCTCTCTCTATAACAAACTTGCATTTACTGTTTGATTGAACTTTGTTCTTGCTATGATTATGCTAATTCAACTTTGAATTCCGCTGCTATACTCTATTAATTGTATCAATTGAGAACATCTGATCCTACAAAACTTCTCATTACATTTTGGAGTGAAGTTGTGGCTACAGCTTGTTTTACTCTTAACAGAGTTTTGATTGTTAAAAGACACAATAAAACTTGTTATGAATTGCTTCAGAATCGAAAGCCTAATTTGGAACACTTGGAACCTTTTGGGGCTCCTTGTACCATGCTAAAGAAAGATTCAAAATTCAATTCTAAAGTTGAAGAAGGTTTCTTTCTTGGCTACAGTCTTCCTAACAAACGTGTGTTTAATAAAGGCACGGGGGTTGTGGAATTATGGTATCATGTGGATGTTCAAAGACATACACCTATACCAGACGGAAAGGGTCCAGATTGGCTTTTTGATTATAATAAACTGTTTGAGTCTTTTAATATGTCTCCAAATGTTTCTGATGATGAAATAACCTTACAAATGTTATATGATTTACAGAATTCTGAAGAACAAGGTATTTCTCATCATTCTGAAGATGGTAACAATCCTCCACATGAGGAAGGCATTTCATAAGTAATTAATGATGATTGGTCATCTGATGATGATCATGATGTTTTTGAAGATGCTATTTCTCATGATCAAGACAATGATCAGAGTATTACAAATCTGGATCATAATGTGGGTGTCCCACAAGTGCCTATCACAAGAGTTCATGTAAATCATCCGGTTGCTCAGATCATAGGAGATCCAACTACAGGAGTACAGACACGAAATCAAGTCATAAATGAGGAGAGTTTGTATGTGGAGTTAGAAAGAACTCATGGCAGTCAAGAGGTCTGGATGCATTCTGCATTTATTTCACAAATAGAGCCTAAGACTGTTACTGAAGCGTTACGTGAGCCTGCCTGGGTGGAGGCGATGCAAGAAGAGTTGAATCAGTTTCAGAAGTTGGGAGTTTGGCATTTAGTTGATTTGCGAAAAGGCGAGAAGAAAATTGGTATTAGATGGGTACAAAGATGCAAACGAGATGACCGAGGCGTAATTGTTCGAAACAAAGCTCGTTTAGTGGTTCAAGGTTTCAAACAAGTTGAAGGAATTGATTACAATGAAGTGTTTGCACCTGTGGCGCGGTTGGAAGCAATTAGACTTTTTCTTGCTTTTGCTGCTCACAAGAAATTCAAAGTGTTTCAGTTGGATGTCAAATCTGCATTTCTGTATGGTTCTTTGAAGGAAATAGTGTATGTTTGTCAGCCACCGAGCTTTGAGGATCCTATCCATCGGGATCAGGTTTACCTTTTGGACAAAGCACTGTATGGTCTTCATCAGTCTCCGCGTGCCTGGTATGAGACATTATCGACTCACCTTATTGAACACGGGTTCAATAGGGGTCAGATTGATAAAACTTTTTTTTATCGGGAAAAGGGCAAGGACATTATTCTTGTTCAGATCTATGTAGATGATATTATTTTTGGATCTACCGATGAACAAATGTTTTTGGAGTTTAAAGAGGTGATGATTGAGAAATTTGAAATGAGTGCCATGTCAGATATCAAATTTTTCCTGGGTTTACAGATTGATCAAACTAATGATGGAATTTTTAATCATCAGAAAAAATATATTCAAGATGTGCTAAAACGGTTTAGCATGCTTGATTCAAAACCGATTTTCACGCCCATTCCGCCTAATCATGGGATTGAGAATGATATTAAGGGGGAGATAATTGATGCTACTCTTTATCGTGGAATTATTGGAAGTTTGATGTATCTGACTGCCTCAAGACCAGATATTGTATTTGCTACAAGTATCTGTGCAAGAAATCAATCAAAACCTAAAGTGTCACATCTGATTGCAGTCAAGAGAATACTTCCTTATCTGAAGGGTACACCAGACACCGGTCTGTGGTATCCTAAGGATGATAACTTTTCCTTCAATGCCTACAGTGACTCCGATTATGGAGGATGTAAGACAGATACGAAATCCACAACTGGAGATGCACAATTTTTGGGGGAATGTTTAGTTTCTTGGCAGTGTAAAAAGCAAACATCTGTGGCTACTTCTACTTGTGAGACTGAGTATGTAGCTGCTGCCAGTTGTTGTTCACAAGTTTTGTGGATACAACAACAGATGAGAGACTATGGTTTAAATTTTCTTACAACCCCAATTCATGTTGATAATGAGGCTGCTATTGCTATAACAAAGAATCATGTGTATCATTCACGTTCTAAACACATTGATATTAGGTTTCATTTCATACGCGATTGCTATGAAAAGAAACTTATTGATGTGGTGAAGATACATACAAATGACCAACGAGCAGTCCTTCTCACCAAGGCTTTTGCTAAAAAATTTTTTGAGTATTTGCTCAAATTAAATGGCATTAGGGTCATGGGTGAGGTCATTTTAAATCAACTTCCTTCATAATCAATTTTTATTGAATTAACATTAGATATTTTAATTGTTTTGTTGTTTTGTGTTTTAGTTTTTAGGGAAGAAAAATTTGAAAAACTCAAAAACATTTGAAAAATCAAAAACACAAAAACATTAAAAAATTAATTAAAATTCTGAGAAATTGATTCGACCAAATGATAAATGATAGCACATTGTAGCAATTGGAAGCACATCTGTATCACACAAGAATTTAAACATAAAGAGCATTTATAATTACTTAGTATGATATGTTGGTAGGTTTATAACTTAGTTGAGATAACATTTGACAAAATTCTGATTATGCTTTATGAGAAACAGATGCTTAGAATACAGTGCTTAGCTTTGTCCTGAATGAGTGGTGATTAATCTTACAAAATGTTTTTTTGAACAAAATTGAAGTTACTAGTTTTGATCATGTGTTTATTTTTCAAAAGAAATTCTAAATTTGTTTTTTTCTTTTGTTTTAGTTTAAAGTTGAAACATTCTTTGTGTATACTTACGTATCGACCTGATTGTTATAGCTTTAGATGATTCAAAGTTGTTTTCTTGGGTTTGATAAAGATTTGGACAATCTCTGCGTATATGAGAATATCGATCTGATTGTTAAAAGCTTAATCTTAAATTATTTTTTCATTCAGTTTCTGGATCATCTGAGCATACGAAAGTATCAACCTTGATTCCAAGATTTTGAACAAATTCAATTTGTTTTACATTTTGTTGTTTTCAAAAAGATATTCTGTTTTGTTTTTGCATGATCAACCTAGTTAAAATTGAAGTAAATTGTTTCAAGGACATTATTGTTTGTTTAGTTATTCACAAAACGGGGATGTGTTCAAGTAAATGGAGAACATAAAGTATTTGATGGTTTTGTTTTCAATTGATATTTTAACTAAGTAATTAAACTTAAAGAGGTTTTATATACTGACAATCATCTTTGAATTGTAATTTGCTGATAAATATATTCATTAATTCAATCAGGTGTGTTAATGATTGTAATACACTATGATCTCATGTCTGGATCTTTCTCAAACAAAAATATGTGATTGCTTTGATAGTTTATATTTCATAATTAGATTTGTTAAATTTGCAGTGTGTTTGTATTAAAAATTTGAAAAATACAAAAAGATTTTTGGTTTTTATCTGATGTTAAATCAATAATTTTTGATTATTTGTTTTGACTTTGAAACATTAAACATTGTTTTGTTTGAAATTTTTAAATAAAATTGAATTTCAAAAGGTTTGCTTGGAGGTTCGTTTGGAAGGTTTGTGAGTAGGTTTGTTGAACAGGTTCGTTCAATAGGTTTTGAATAGGTTCGTTCAATAGGTTTTGAACAGGTTCGTCCAACAGGTTTTGTTGAAGGTTCGTTTGATAGGTTTGTTTTCAGGTTCGTTCAAAAGGGTAGTCAAAGGTTCGTTCAATAGGTTGGTCAAAGGTTCGTTCAAAAAGGTTTGTTTACAGGTTCGTATATATACAGGTTCGTGAACAAAGCTTCGTCACTTATCTCAGAACCACTTTCATGAACCTATTGACTTTGATTTTCATTTTTTTCGATTTTGGGTCATCCAGTATATTTGCCATACTTCTTTAGACTTGGATTTGATTTGTGATTCCATATAGGAAAAAAGATTTAAATTTGACCGGCTAAATTAGGAGATTTCGTGATTTTTTGAACTGAGTTTAGTCGAACCTATTATGTGGATTAAAACCTGATTAAATCTATTTTTGATGGAAATTGCTTTCATTAATGTTGTTCATCAGTTAATGGCGAATCTTTGGATATCAACTTTTTAATCTAATTCATGGATTTGAAAAATCGGATTTTAAACTGGATTAGGTTCGTGACATGTATACAGGTTCGCTGAATTTATAAGGCTCGTTTGAACTTTAAAGGTTCGAGCCGAACCTCTTTGTTTCTTTGAACCAAACCTTGTCTGGTCAAGGGTTCGTTTGACCATTAGGTTCGTGATATGACAAGGTTCGTTCATTGAAAGGTTCGTTGGTATAAACAGGTTTGTCTGATAATCAGGTTCATCTAAGTTTAGGTTCGGCACAGGGAGGGTTCGTTGGTTTCTACACTTAGAAAAAAAAATTTATTTTTTAATTTTTGATTTTTTTTAATTTTTGATTTTTTTTAATTTTTTTTAATTTTCTGTTTTAATTTTTGTTTATTCTGATTGTAGAAATGGCAACTCTTACACTCGGAGACAAACACAACCTGTGTGCTTATCTAGATCCGACAACGAAGAACGACAAGGAATTTAGACCGATGATCGAGTTTTTGAGACGGTCAAGGATTTACCATGCTATATCCAACTCCTGTCAGATATATAGATCACACAATCAGAGTTTCTGGCATTCTGCGAGGCTAATCACTGTTGATGAGGATTATGTTATTGAGGCGAATGTGCTTGGTCAAGCTATTCGAGTTACTGAAGCTGACATTAGGAGGGTTCTACAGTTCGGAAGAGAACCTGCAGGATTGACTCTTATTCCTGAGAGGTGTATTAAAGGGTGTTTTCTAAGGATTCGATACTTTGGTGTCTACAGCGAGTATTCTATCAAGAAGGGAAAGTTGCCTGTGCGGTACAAGTTGTTAGCACATGTTTTGTTACATTGCCTTAGTATGAGGAAAGGCACATTTGATGAGTTGAGGGATCTAATAAGGTCTGCAATGGTTGCATTGATATTCAACAAACCGTTCAATTTTTCTACAATGATCTTTAGATACATGTTAGACAATATCACCAAAGCCAAGGATAGATTTTATATGTATCCAAGGTTTATTCAGATGCTGATAGATGAAAGATTTCTTGAGCAGAACTTGCCAAGAGCTTCTTCTGATCTTCTTAAGCTGAAACATATGACTGATTCCAGTCTTGGTCAAGTTAAAATCTATCAGAAGAGCAATGATGATATTCTTATTAAGGATGTGGTAAGTCACTGTGCTAGAGCAAATTATGTTGATCCTTTGAATGATGCTTGGAGGCATAAAGATTCAAGTTCAGACAATGAACTTTTGAGTGATAATGATAATGATCAACAACAACCACCAATCCTCATATTAGACCACAAGTCAGTCAATCACAATCTCAGCCTTCTCAATCACATCAACAAACTCAAGAACCAGTTCAAGGACCAGATGTGACTCCTACTACACTGGTTCCTCTTCAGATGATCTATCCAGATCAACAAGAAGTTCAAAGACAAGTAGAGGCTACTGATTCTCAACATGTTGATACTGAAGATGTTGATGTTGATGCTGAAGATGAAGAATCTACAGAGTCAGAAACGGAGACAGTATAGGTTGGGAACAGAATGGTAAGAAGATTGAAGAAAAGACCAGCACAACAACAAAGTAAAGAAGCAAGAGAAGAAGAAAATGATCCTAACTTTACTGCTAATGAGCCTGAGTGTTCAAGGCCAAAGAAGAAAAAGAGAATGGCTAAGGTGCCTAAAAAGAAGAAGACAAAGACTCCCAGGATTATTGTTTCTTCTCCTGTGGCTGTTTCTACTTCACCTGCATCTATTGCTGTTTCTATACCTATTTCAGTAGCTGTAACAGTTCAAGAAGCTGCTACTACTTCCCCTGTTCATATGTTTTCTGATCTTTTCTTTCAGAGTCCAGATTTTGTCAATGTTGCTACATTTGTTCCTTCATTTATGGATGCTACTACTGTGACTACATCATTTCAAGCAACTTCTACCTCGAGAGGAGAGTCTTTATTTGAGGGCTTAGATGACTTGGACTTAAACTTCTCCATAGATTATGATGATACTGAGCTGAGAAGAAGGATATCTATCTTATCACAAGAGTTTGACAAGTATAGGAAGCAAAAGGAGAAAGTTGAAGCTGAACAACCATCTTCTTCAAGTTCAAGTGACTTAGATGTGATGAAAGGTCAAATTTCTCAATTGTTGAAGTGGAGAGAAGAGGATTTGCTTGAAAAGAAGTTGATGAATGAGAGAATTACTTCATTGGAAACATTGATTGTGAAGCAAAATGCTGAGATTGCTGATTTGAAGAAAGATAATCAAGACTTGATGCAAAAGATTGATGATATTCAAGTTAAGGATAATCAAGATGAGGCTACTGGCTGGTGCTAGTGCGGATCAAGTGTTTGTTAATATTGATGATGATGAAGAAGAAGAAGAAGAAGAAGAAGAAGAGAAGGTAGACTATGAGGATTCAGATGTTGATGAACACCCAAGCTTTAATGCTTATCATGATGATGAAGATGATGATGGTGATATGACAGGTGTTGGAAGTTCAAGTGTTTTGAATTCCATTACTGGAGCAATAGTTATTTACAAGCCTTCTGGGATTTCATTTAATCTTACTCCTATTTCTTCTGTTTCTTCTGATAAGGCAAAGGACATTGAAGATGTAGATTTTGAAGACTTGACAGAGTTGGAATATCCAAAGGAAGAGATTGATATGTCATTGCCTACATTCTTAGATTTGTTTAAACAAAATGTTGATGTACAGTTGCAGAGAATGTTTGGTGAACTTTCTGAAGATAAAGAGTTGGAGGAAAGAGAAATTGGAGGTAATTATTCAAAGACAGAGTTAGCTGATTTGTTTGGAGTTGAAGTGAATGATTTAAAGAACATGAATGATGCTGGCAAAATGGTGATTGAGAAATCAGGTCAATCAATTGACTTTGAACAAGATGATCAAGTGGATGAGAATTTGTATAATTTACAAACTTTGAAGAAGATATTTTATATTGAAGTTCAAAGAAGAGCTCCAAAGACAACTGTAGATCCTATGAAAGAAAAGACTTATATGGAGATGTGGAAAGAAAATCAAGATGAACATAAGTACATTATTGATCACTTATTCATTTTCAAGGAAATGGTTGAAGTTATTGAAGAAAAGATTCAAGAAGACCAAGCTAGACAATTCAAAAGATTCAAAATTGGATCTAAGTCAAAAATGAAAGGAAGAATTGTAAGCTATGGTTACTTTCATCATATTCCTGGAAGCTTGAAGAATAGAGGATTTAATGTTCTCAAGAGGACTGATGGTTGTCAATACTTTGGAAAGGCATTTGATATAATGTCATTACCATATTTTGAATGTATGCGGTTATCCAGGTTGAGAATGATAAAGCCAATTCAGACAGAACATAATGAAAGGTTTAAGAAGATGCTGAAGAAAGAAGCAAAGTCTGGTTGGAATTGGCTGGTGCCTCAATTTTCAGTGTTGAAGAAGAATTCTTTTGTGTATCCTAAGCCTAAAGTATATACAAGACCAAGATTGAGAAGAATAGAACAGAATTGGAATCCTTATTTCAAGTTCTGGTTTTATGATGAAAGAACATCTGAAGCAGTTATTCTTTTGAGACAAGAAGATAAATGGAGGGTGATAAGACTGTTGGATCCTGTGTGGCTGGTGAATTGTTCAAAGGATGATATTGACTTATTGAATGTAGTTGAAATATTTGCAAATGATGGGTTTCATGATGTTGGTATAAGCTACAAAGACATGGCGGTTCAATTTCAAACTATAGCTTGGATGTGTTATTGATATACGTCAAATTATAAATATTATTCGACTCAAATTCCCCCGGTTTTAACGTTAATAACATGCAAATTCATTCACAAATAGTCCTAATTATTGTTTTTGTGAATTTGTAGGATAAACGGCCTTACTCGGAAGAAAATCAAGCGTTGTATGGAATTTCAGCATTTTCTGAGCAAATCCCCAGATGCGCACTGTCATGCCAAATCTTGCACTGGCAGTGCCGGCCCATGCACGACCGTGCACAACTTTGCACGACCGTGCAATCAGGTAGTGCTAGGCCATGCATGGCAGTGCTGGCCTATGCACGACCGTGCACCTTCTTGCATGACCGTGCAACTAGGTAGTGCTAGGCCATGCATGGTAGTGCCGGCCTATGCACAACCGTGCATAAGCCAAGCACAACCGTGCAAGCTAGTCAGTGCCGGGCCAAAGCATGGCAGTGCCGGGGCAATTGGAGGTAGTGCCGGCCATGACGACTGGCGCACGACTGTGCGACTTTTGGCACGACCGTGCCTGACACCTCGAGTCAATTTTCGAGACATAGCTGAAAATGGCAACTTCGACAACCGTCCCAGACCAAAAGTGAAGTACTGTAGCACCTTACACGACCGTGCACCTATGGTGCACGACCGTGCCAAGTTCCATAATTTCTATAAATTGAGCTTTTCACCTCATTTCAAAGGGTTGGACTTCCTGGAGCTGAAAAACCTTCTGTTCAGATTTCTTAAGGCTATCCAAGGGAGATTGTGAAGGTCTTGAAGATTCAAGGAGCATCCAACACCATCTTGTTTCAATCCTTGCTTGCTAGTGGTTTGCATTTTGTTAATTTAATCATGTCTCTTGTTATTTTCAGCCACTTTGTTATTGTTCTTGTAAGCCTTATGGGCTAAACACTTCATTGTCTAGATTATGATGAAACTTTTGTTTATGTGATGATGAATTTATGAATTGGTCAAATGGGTTTATGTCAAGATTCAAGATGAAGTTATGATTGTATTCCAATGATTTTGTAAATTTGTGTAGGTTGATTAATGTTCAAGAATGATGAATGTTTAGTCATACTATGTTGGAAAACCATGATTAAACATTTGTTTATAGTCTTACAACTTGTTTTTAAGATTATGCCATGAGATTAGGAATGATAATTGGTTTCTTGAATATTATAAAATTTGCATAAGTATACTTTCTTTCACTAAAGTTTGGAAAAACCATGGTGATATTATGATTTGTTGAATATGATTAACATGTGAGTTAGGAAATTATGGCCAAATGACCTCATTTGCATGATTGTGTTCATAAATTGTAACTTGGAAGAAATTATGACTTTGTTGAATTTATGCAACTTAGGGTGATTAGTGTGTATAAGTCATATTAGCTTTCCTTAAGTTGTAGAATTAAGATTCTTGACGGATGACTAATTTTTGATTAAATCTTGACATAGACCTTGACATTAGGCTTCATAGAATAATCCTAGGTGATTAGAATGTGTTTATCATTTTAATTTTCCAAAAGATTATATGATTAGATATCTTTGACCGGAATCTAGTCAACATTTAGTTTACCAATTCATAATAATCACATCACTAGACTAAGTGGATTCATGATCTAGGCAATTTTCTTAGACTTTAGATTATTTAAAAATCCCTCTTTTAAATATTATTTTAAAAATTCACAAACCCGACTTTTCATGTGTTTGCTAAACATTGACCGAGGTCTAGTATTGGGAGATATCGTGTCCACGGATTGATATCCGGTTCTTACCATAAGCTATATTATTATACGATAGGTGCACTTGCCTATTGTGTGTGATTTAGTTTCTAGTAAAAACCATTTTTAAAACTAAAATCTGTGTAAAAAATCCATAATTAAAAATATATAGTTTCACGCACATCAGTTATACTTTGGGAATACATTATGGATGCAAATGGGAAGACGTCAATTATTTGTATGTTGAGTTGATGAAGTTGCAAAAGGAGATAGATGACAGAGATGCAAAGTTGGAAGCTGAACGAATTTCAAAGATTCCAAAGTCTGTTATCATTCGTGCTGCAGACAATGTTTGTGAAGATCTGACTACAAGTAAAGCTCAAAGTGAAGATTGAAGATAGAGATATTGAAGATTTTGGAAGCAGCTATTAAGGGGGATTTTGTTAGGACATTATGTAATAGCTTGCTTATCAAAATGTTAAAGTTATTAGAGGTTTGGCTGAGGTTCGTCTGGCCCACGAACCTTAGCAGTTTCGGCGAACCTAGTAATGTGTCTTGTACAGGTTCGTCCAGCGAACCTCAAGGTTCGGCTGGCGAACCTATAGGTTTGGCTAGGTTCGTCTGAGCTTTTTGTATATATTGCAGGTTTGTCTAGAGGTTTGTCACTTCTTCAGTTTTGAGTGTTAGACAAATCTGATTTTCTCTGTGTGAGAGTGAAAGAACTGTGTGTTGTTGTACATTTCATTGTAACCAGTTTAGTACATTCAATGAAATGATGTTTATATAAATGATTGCTAGTCTTTGATTCATATAGATCGATTATAGATTCCGCATATAATTGATTGTTAATAGAATTCCGTTGAATGATCAAGATCAAATCAGTAGATCTACAGTCCCTAGGTGGTGCCAGGTTTCCGGCAATGTGTCACGATTCGGTTGCCTCGATTTGCGTGTCAGTTCCTATAAATAGTCTTCGAAAGTTCATTTTATATGTACACCATTCAAATACCACACTTTTCTCTCAATATAAACACTCCTCTAAGCCCCCTTTGAAGTAATGCAAGTTTTCATAAGTACGAAAAAAGTGTCTGGGAGGATAGAGAGGTAGGAATTTATCGAACGAACTGCACTCCTTCGTATACATCAGGAGTCCATTAATGAGCAGGGGCTGGGGAAAGCTTGAACCCAATTCCTACACTGATGAATATGAGCGCAATTTAAATTCCTGGGGAGTTATACATTTGTGTATTGATAAGACCATTCACTATTTCTTGAAGCTCGATCTCTCCCCGGATGAACCATATAGCCAAGAGCGATTCAACAAGGTGCTATTTGGGTAAGGTTTATGCATAAGATTAACTTGTAGTTATCTCCATAAATTATTATAAATTCATGTGGGGATATAGTGAAGTGAGTATTACTTTATATAAGTAAAATTTAAGTTTATTAAACTCCCTAGATTGTGATACGAGCTAAACACATGTATTGGAGATAACCAAATCGTAGCTATTGTGCTGCCCGTTTAGAAACCCTGAAATAAAAGGGGGTTTACGTTATACGATTAATATTATAACTATGTTAGGATATCCATGTTAATATGATATCATTGTGAACATGAGAAAGTGAAGGATATCAAAGAAAGTTTGCTAGTTGTGCATAACTAAGTTAAGGTGAGTTCTATACGCCCTCTTTTACGGTTTTAACGTTTCAGGGCTGATGTATATGCATGATAAATACCTTTGAAATGTGTTTGAAAGTTTAGTATGAGTGGTTGTTAAGTTTTTGTTACAAACAATTTTGTTGAATGAACAGGCAAGTTATGTGAAGATGCTTTTGTTAGGTAATATGGTATTTTGAATTGAGTTGGGCCAATTAAGTTCTTAAACTAATAGTGAAGAGGGGTGTAGGTAATGATGGTGTTGGAATTACCATATGTTTTGATAAAGATAAACTTCCATGAGTTGAAAGGATGGTGGGTTGGTGGCTGGGCATTATGCTCTACATATACCCTATATATAAGCTCGGTCAAATCAATGGAAGTGTATCGTACTCAGATCTGATGAGAAACTTATCGTTGATTCTTGCTTATAAACCACTCCTCTATTATTTAAACACAAGTTAATCCAATTCATGGAGAAATGTTTTGTGGGATAAAATAAGTGTTTCATTAAACATGTTTTGATGAAAAGATGTTTTAAGTAAAGATGTTTTGAACAGAATTTAAATTAGTGGCTAGTGTTTGTATGTAAGAAATTTATACTGTAAACTCCTTGTATAGGAGGGTGAATGTGTCCCGATATGCGGTTTGGAGGCGATATGGAGATTTCGATCCCGAGGAGATGGTATTTTTACTATATGTATTTATGTGTCTTCCCAATTGTGTGAGAATGGTTAAAAGTCTTTCCTGTTAGGGGAAGATGGTATGAGTTGTACAACTGGGGAGGTGACGACCAACCAACATGTTGATGACCCTCCCCAATTAATGAGACAGTGCTTTATATGATAAGATGATGCACTTATTATAAATATGTTCATGGATGACGAATGCATATGTTATGTTAAAATGTTTTAAAAAATGCTTTTGAATTAAACTGACATGATAATAAGCATATACGGTATTTTCAAAACTTAGAACTCACCAGCGTAATCTGATGTTTTTGAGTACGCACATCAGAACCAGGTGAGACCTCTAGCAATAGAGGTAAAGGAAAGGAATAAGCAGAGGCATAGAGCATGTACCCAAGAGAAAACTAGCACTTATGTTTAGATGTAAATAAATAGTTGTTATGTAATAATAGAATGTATGTATATACATTCAGTTAATAAATTAGGTTTTTGTTTCCGTTGTATATTAATGTCTCTGATTACCCTTGTGTATATGAGTAAATCCATTAGGTGGTGTGTCTCAAGAATTGAGGCATCACAAATCCATTCCTTCCAACGTCCCACTCCCTCAACCCATCGTTCTGTGATTGTATTTATTGATGACATTCTCATTTATTTGATAAATGAAGGTGATCATGCATGTCATCTAAGGGAATTTCTTGAAACTCTACAAAGGGAAACAATATATGCAAAATTTTCTAAGTGTGCATTTTGGCTCAGTGAAGTGCAATTCCTAGGTCATGTTATATATGCCGATAGAATTCTTGTTGATTCTTCAAAAATGAAGACAACGATGACATGGAATCTGCCTAAGACTCCAACTGAGGTCCATAGTTTCTTGGGTCTAGCGGGATATTACAGACGTTTCATTCAAGATTTCTCGAAAATAACGACCCCATTAACCAATATCACAAAGAAAGATGCCAATATTGTGTGGGAAGTGGAGCAACAAAGTGCATTTGATGAATTAAAGAAGCGACTGACACAAGCTCCAGTGTTAGCACTGCCATAAGGAAATGAAGATTTGATAGTACATTCAGATGCTTCATATCTTGGTTTAGGATGCGTACTAATGCAAAGAGGTAAAGTTGTCGCTACCAGAAGTGGTCGTATGTGGGTGCCACGACTTGGTGACTTCCGATCTAGGATGAAGCACACAAGTCACGTTATTCTATTCACCCGGGAGAGATCTTCTTAAACACTATTGGTGGCCGACAATGAAATTTGATGTGATGCAATACGTGAATCGGTGTCTCACTTAGTTAAAATGGAGCACTAAGGAACATATGGTAGGATGCAGCCTTTGGAAATTCCTCGATGGAAATGGGAACATATCACTATGTATTTCATTATGAAGCTACCAAGAACAACTAAAAAGCATGATTCCATCTGGTGATAGTTGATCAACTGACAAAGAATGCCCACTTTCTTTCGATAAATGAAAGTTATACTTCTGTATGATTAGCAGAGTTATTCATAAATGAAATCATGACCAAGCATGGTGTTCCAGTATCAATTGTGTCTGATCGAGACACAAGATTCACATCTCGATTCTGGAAAAAGTTTTATGATAAAATGGGAACAAAGTTACTGATCAGCACAATATATCATCCTCAAACAGATGGCAAAAGTGAACGAATGATTCAAACTCTTTAGGATATGTTATGTGCTTGCTTATTTGATTATGGTGGTAGTTGGGATGATCACCTATCAATGGCAGAGTTCTCCTATAATAATAGTTATCATGCAAATATTGGCATGCCGCCTTATGAGGCTTTGTACGGGAGACGATGTCGTACACAAGTATGCTGGGGTGATGTCAACGAAAGGGAGATAGGAAATTTGGATGTTGTTCGATCTATGTCTGAATATTTGCAACATATCAAGGCACACATGAAAGTCGCACAAGATCGTCACAAATCATACGTAGACAAACAGAGTAAGCCAATTGAATTTAAGTTGGTGATTATGTTTTACTCAGGGTATCTCCGTGGAAATGCGTGATCCGATTTCAAAAATGAGGAAAATTGAGTCCAAGGTATATCGGACAACTGAAAATTTTAGCACGTGTTGGAAATGTTGCATATAGATTTGAACTTCCAGAAGAATTGAGTGGGATTCATCCAACATTTCATGTTTCACACATAGGGAAGTGTTTAGTGGATGAGACCGCATGTGTGCCGTTACAAGATGCAGAAATTGACGATTAACTCAGTTACGTGTAAGAACCAATCTCAATCTTAGATCGAAAAGAAAAGAGATTGAGAAATAAGATAGCACTAATTGTTAAAATACAATGGAAGTATCGAAAAGGATCATAAACTACATAGGAAACAAAAGATGATATGAGGAAGCATTATCCTCTATTGTATTATATGTAATAGGTTTTATTAAGAGAGGTAGATTTGTATCACCCCAAATTTTCTATGTTATGATCCTTTGTAATTAACGATGATAATGAAAGTACTTCCACAATTTTGTTAAGATGATTATACGAAAATGATAAGTTATGAAAGTTACGTAATAATGCCATAGTAAGGAAACTAAGCTTTAAACCATGATCACATTATCCATGAAACATATTTAAGGTTTTATAGCATTATTTTATGAAAATGATAAAAGAATGTTGTAAATGAGCGTAAGCAGAATTGGCAAACAATGCTCATAGCGAAGTTATGACAAACCGAATTTTGAACGCTAATAATAAAATGAACCCTATAAGCATTGTATCCTTAGGAGGTGTGATATATATGGTTAGAAATAGGATGAAATGTATTGAACGTGCACGAAAACGACACGCAAAACGGAGTTCGTATGAATCGGATATCGCGATAACAAGTTCCAGACACTACGCACGCAAACAAAAACATGTCTAGTCACCCTGACACGTGTCAAAAGCCCATGCAAAGTGTCATAGAATGTTGCCACATGTCCCTAGATGTCGCCACATGTCCAAAAATGTGTCTCGATGCAATTGCCTCGATTTGCGTGCTAGTTCCTATAAAGAGTATTCAAAAGTTCATTTTCTACGTATACCATTCAAATACCACTCTTCTCTAAACATAAAACTCCTCTAAGTCTATTTTTAAGTAAAACAATTTTTCGGAAGTACGGCAAAAGTGTACGGGACGATCATAACGATTAAACGAGATGTTGTTCGGGTAAGGTTTATGCATAAGATTAAGTTGAAGTAATCTCCATAAATCAATATAAATTTATCTGGGGATATAGTGAAGTGATTATTACTTTATATAAGTAAAAATTAAGTTTATGAAACTCCCTGGATTGTGATACGAGCTAAACACTCGTATTGGAGATAAACTAAATGTAGCCGTTGTGCTGCCCGTTTAGAAACCCTGAAATAAAAAGGGGTTTACATTACATGATTAATATTATAAATATTTAGGATATCCATGTTAATAGGATATCATTGTGAACTTCAGAAAGTGAAGGATGGCAAAGCAATTCAGCTAGTTGTGCATAACTAAGTTGAGGTGAGTTCTATGAGCCCTTTTTTACTGTTTTAATGTTTTAGGGCTGGTGTGTATGCATGATAGATACCTTTGAAATGTTTTTGAAAGTTTTGTATGATTGAGTGTTAAATTTTTGTTACAAACATTTTTTTAAATGAACACTCAAGTTATGTAAAGATGCTTTTGTTAGGTAATATGGTATTTTGAGATGAGTTGGGCCAATTATGTGCTTAAACTAATAGTGGAGATGGGTGTAGGTAATGATATTCTTGGGATTGTCATATTTTTTGATGAAGATAAACTTCCATGAGTTGAAAGGGTGGTGCGTTGGTGACTGGGCATTATGCTCTACATATACCCTATATATAAGCTCGGTCAAATTAATGGAAGTGTATCGTACTCTGAGCTGATGAGAAACTACCGTTGATTCATGCTTATAAACCACTCCATTATTATTTAAACGCATGTTCATCCAATCATTGGAGAAATGGTTTGTGGGATAAAATAAAAGTTTCAGTAAAAATGTTTTGATGAAAAGATGTTTTAAGAAAAGATGTTTAGAACCGAATTTAAATAAGTGGCTAATGTTTGTATGTAAAAAAGCTATACTGTCAACTCCTTGTATAGGAGGGTGAATGATGAGTGCGGTCCGTACCCTAAAAATTAAGATAATTAAAATGTCTAACCTAAGCTAAAGACACTAAAACTAATCCTAGACTTAGACTCGACCTAAACACCTAGTTAAAATCGGAAATCCTAAACTAGACCGCTACGTAGGCAAGTGTACCTATCGGTGACAGTATAGCTTGTGGAAGACCGGATATCGAACCCTAAGGACACTTGTTTAACAAAACTAACCTAGACTGTGAACAAATAAAATAAAGAAGGGGGTTTGGTGCACTTTCTGAAAACCTAATTGAGACTTAAACTAATTAACTGACTAAACTGAACACTAAAGACTAAAAATTCTAACTAAAACTGCAACTAAAACTGAGACTATAATAAAATGGAATCTAACTCCAATAAGAAAAACTGGTATACCTAGGCTTAGAATGACCTAATGCACCCAGATCAGATACCAGGTAACACCAATGGAAATCCTAAGAATGTTATGTATGCTCTAGTCTACCGGGTCACCTTCTGGATTTTCCGGATATGCAATTGTTCTCAAACGGGTGGTTCACCTCCCGGATTTATCCACCCGCGTGTATCCTAAGACACTAGAGAGTTGTAAAGTTAACTACTTTGACATGATTGACATAATCACTAAGGTAATCTAAGACAACTCCCTCCCAGGTCGTATAATTCAAATAACCTTAGTGAAATAGACCAACCATCTAACCTATCACCTTCCAGATTTCTAGGCTAGGTCACATATGAGAATGACAACACTTAATAATAACAAATTCTATGGAAAGTGATCACCAATCCACAAACTAGCCTAAAACACAAAGTCATAAGCCTAACATGCATCTAATGATGGAAAGACATTCCTAGATACATATGGATCTATCAATCATCAAATATCATCATTCAACACATCAAATATCAACAAAGATCAACCATTACAACTGGATACAAAGCATAGATCATCCCAAATCACAAATCAAGTCCAAAACATCGTAAAGTTCACAACTTTATCATCTCAAACCTAGGTAATACCAAGATATAGCCAACAATTATCATAACAGTAGCTAAACAGATCTGAATTAAGTCTAATAACATGCTAAACTAATGATTACACTAAAAACTCTAAGGAAATATGAACATTACTCAAGCTCTTCCTTGAATCTTCACTTCAATCACCCAAATCAAGCCCAAATCATACAAGGTTAAGCTCCAGCTGCTCCAAGGGGCGTGATTTGGGTTCTATGATGCCAGAAGAGTCCTCAAAACGTCTATGATTGCATCCCATTTGTTGAGATCAAGATATTAGGGTTTTGGAGCTGAAATAGGTGTGGGGCGCACCGCCTAGCGGGGGGTGTGAGGCTAGGCGATGCGCGCGGGATGAAATTGTCAGGCGGCTGGGCTGACAGGCGCATTGTCTGCAGCCGCGAACTCTAAACAGGGGGACCGCCTGAGATCAAAGCTTGGCCTAGGGCGTACCGCCTAGAGTTAATTTCTTCGTTTTCCTCGCTCGATCAACCGCACTTGATTCCGATGACCATTTGCCTTCATTTCCGCTCCCCCGGGACATAATCTTGTTCAAAAATAAGAAAATGTAAAAAGGAACGAAAAACGACACAAAATGTAAACTATAATTACGAAAACGGACTCGGTTATGTACAAAAACGGATGTGTTAAACTAACACATAAAAAATACCTACATTTAAACCTTTTTCGTCCTCGAAAAAGCTTGCAAAATGGAATCATAGATCAGGGACTTGGCTTTTATTTGAAAAAGATTTAACAATCCTAAATCCTTGTGTATTAACCGCAATTATTGGTATAACGGTACAATCTAAACCAAACACCGATTTCAAGTTCTATACTCATGATTCGTTATGTTTAAATGCAATCATTCATCTTATGGGCCTCATCCCTTGGTCAAAACGAGTTACCCCAATTCCAAGCAAAAGCTTTCATGGCACTTGTTTAAATCTAATGACTTAAACCTAGCTCTGTATGCAAACTACCTAGAGATAATCAAAATTTAACCTAATGATGGAGATGGATGAAGGTGTGAGCATTTTTCCTTTTTATTCTCTCATTTTTCTTTTATTTTTGCCTCACTTGAGCGTATTACAGCACTATTTCACTCGGTTGCTAGTCGCGGTATGACAAATGCTTTTTAGCTCTTATTCTCTCTTTTTTAATTTGCACAGGCTCAGCTCACTTAGTGGATTGTGAAATTTCTTTTATTAAGTGGGCGCCATAAGCCTTGGATTTATTTCCATAAAAAGAGGACCTATGTGCCAGGTATAAATTTTAAAAACTCTAGATAGCTAGCTTACAGAAGTTCCTTTATTCACTATTACCTGGTTTCAGATTTCCCGAATTTCACAAGTCTTCATCCCACAAGAATCATGAAATTAGATTTATTCTTGTGAGGCCTCGTTCCTGGGAGCCTCCCAGAGGTTGGTTTCCATCATGACACATAGCTCTTAAACTAAAAACTTTCATAATCATGCAGCGGAAATGTAAACATAGTTTGATAAACAGAGTTCAATAAAATGTCTGTATCAAAAACATATCGAATTGCCAAAACCAACGGATCGTCTGACTTGATGCCCGAGCTCCATGCCTTCTCTTGTCATAGCTTTAACCTGACATACATGCTAAATCAAGTCAGCTTACGCTGGTGAGTTCTAGTTTTCATAAAACATCATAATCGTTTAGTGAGTTAAACATTTTAATATGAAAGCATCATTTCATACACATAAACCATAGCACATAACCATTTCATCATCGTAGCCATATAACCATTGTCATCATCAAAACCACTGTCAACAACATGAGTAGTGGGCTTATGCCGGCACAAGGCTCAATGTTTATAGTCCGATCGACTCTTATCATGTTTATAGCCCGATCGGCTCCGTGTTTATAGCCCGGTCGACTCCATGTTTATAGCCCGATTGGCTCCATGTTTATAGTCCGGTCGACTCTCAAGTTTATATTATGGTCGACTCCATGTTTATAGCCCGATCGGCTCCGTGTTTATAGCCCGATCGGCTCCGTGTTTATAGCCCGATCAGCTCTTACCATGTTTATAGTCCGATCAACTCTCATGTTTATTGTCCGGTCGACTCTGTGTTTATAGCCCGATCGGCTGTTCATATCCTGATATGTTCAGGTCATCGTCCATACTTACTAGTACAAGTACTAGTACATCATGCATACATATCCTATCACACGTATAGGGTCATAATTCACTCATCATACGGGATATACTACCAGTATATCATCATATATCATAATCATATTATGCTAGCAGTAATTCATAACATTTTAGACTTAGTAACGTCTCATCATCATAGCAAAGTCATCACATCATAAGATCCTAGCCTCTATCATTATCCTACATTTAGGACTTCATCATATCATGCTATCATCATAACATCTTTCATATTATCCTAACAGCTTAGGAATTCATCATATCGTTCAATCATCGCATACATAACATGTAAGCAACATATCATCCTAGCATACATCATGGCATCATACATAACATTAGCATCCTTTCATCAGTCCTACATCATGTCTTCGTATTATGCGAACATTTATTCATCATTCGTACGTCATAGCTTCATACTTACATCCTAGTCATTTAGGATTTTGTTATCATGTTCCATTTCATGTATTCACCATACTTAGCACATTTGCAAGCTCATTTCATCATACATAACACATATAATAGCATGCATCATTCATAACATATCATCCTAACATAACATAAGCATGTATGCCAGCCCAAAACAGTGAACATGAAATAGGGCGTCTAGAACTCACCTGAAAGTAGCTCCTTGGTTTCCTTAGCCGAACTCCTTAGCTGAGACTCAAGAACCTACATTAATTACATCGTCCCATCACATTACATTCTTGGACTTAGAAATTATTCCAAGTCCCCATGGTCAACTAGTCCCCCTCATGAGCTCAAGTTCCCGAAACATGGTTTGTATTCGAAACAGCTGTAGTTCACGAAATACTCATGTACTCGAAACCAATATACTCGAACTAACATACTCGGAACTAGTGTACTAGAATTCTCATGAGTACTCGAAACTACCATACTCGAAATTAGTATACTCGAAAGGGTCTTATGAGAAAATCATGATTTCAAGTATTCCCTTAAGCATGTTTTCGAGTACTCATTTTCTCACCCTAAACCATCTCAAAAATTTATCTAAGACCATGGCGAGCTAGTTATAGGTTCCTTGGGTTGTTACCAGCACACTGAAACCCCAAAGTTCCAAACTTTATGCATAAAGGTGCGAGCTTTATGCATGAGTTCACTTCTGTATAAAAATCCTAACTTTTAAACATAAAGAACTTACTTGTTGTTAGATGATCCCTCTTGTAGATTCCCGTGTGTTTCCTCTTCCATTTGGTTGATCAAATGCTCGATTCTTGAACCCCACTTCGTGTACTTGAGAGAGAATGAGCTTCCAGCCAAAGGTTAGCGCATTTCCCAAGGCACTTGTATTTATAGGCAGTGATTGGTACTCGAAGTTGGGTGTATTCGAAATCTGGGGACTTTGACTACAATAGTTTCGAGAACATGCGTACTCGAAATTGAGTTCGAGTACCCGATCTTGAGGCCTTGACTCGCATATTTTTTGTCCATTTTCCAACAAGTATACTATATGTTACGCATATGTAAATTTCAAATAACTCGTATTAGAAAATTCGGGGTGTTACAAGTCTCTCCTCCTTACAATAGGTTTTGTCCCGAAACCTGACTCGTTTACAATTCGAACAAATGAGGGTACAACCTCCTCATTTCTTCTTCCGCCTCCCATGTCGTGTCTGAACCCTTTTGGTGTTTCCATTGAACTCTAACGTGACGAACCGTCTTATTCTGTAGTTGCTTTTCTTTCGTATCCACGATCGCATCCGGTTCTTCAACATAGTTCAGTTTGTCATCTACCTCAATGTCATCCAAAGGAATATGTGCTTGTTCGTCTGTCAGACACTTCCTAAGGTATGACACGTGGAAGGGAGGATGAATCCCGTTCAACTCCTCTGGTAGATTCAGCTGATACGCGACCTTCCCCACCCTTGCCTCTATCTGAAATGGTCCGATGTACCTCGGACTCAACTTTCCTCGCTTTCTAAATCGAATGATTCCCTTCCATGGTGATACTTTCAGCAACACTCGATCGCCAACATTAAACTCGATCGGTCTTCGGCCCTTGTCAGCGTAGGACTTTTGGCGATCTTGTACGGCTTTCATACGTGCTTTTATCACCCGTAGCTTTTTTGCCATATCCATTACGGCAGCCTTGTTTCCCATTTCCTTCTGTCCAACTTCACCCCAACATACCGGGGTCCTACATCGTCTACCGTACAACGCCTCATATGGGGGCATTCCGATACTAGAGTGGTAGCTATTGTTGTACGAAAACTCCACCAATGGCAAGAGGTCATCCCAGCTTCCTCCAAAATCGATAATGCACGCCCTAAGCATATCCTCCAACGTCTGGATAGTCCTTTCCGACTGTCCATCTGTCTGGGGGTGATAGGCGGTACTGATGTTCAATCTTGTTTCCATAGTATCATGAAACTGCTTCCAGAATCTGGAAGTAAACCTCGTATCTTGATCTGACACAATGGAGACAGGAACTCCATGTCGAGTCACAATCTATTTCACGAACAAATCAGACAACCTTTCGGATGTATACGTTTCCCTGATAGGAAGAAAGTGTGCACTCTTTGTCAGTCGGTCCATAATCACCCATATGGTATCATGTCGTTTAGCTGTTCTCGGTAGCTTGGTGATGAAATCCATAGTGATGTGTTCCCACTTCCATTCCGGTACCTCAAGAGGTTGCACATACCCGTAGGGCTTCTGATGTTCAGCCTTCACTTGCGCACAAGTAAGGCACCGGTTCACATACTGCATCACGTTAAACTTCATACCCGGCCACCAATAGTCCTTTCGAAGATCTTGATACATCTTCATCGCACCGGGATGCACCGAATAATGTGATTTGTGGGCTTCATCTAAAATCCTCGACCGAATGTCCCCATTTCCGGGCACCTACATCCGACCGAAACGTACTTTCACACCATGATCATTGTCTTCCAAGTTCCTGACTTGACCGAAGACCCTTTCAAAACCCACGTTTTCTTCCTTTAACCCTTCTTGTTACGCCTGCTTGAGCTCGTTCAGAAAGTCTGGCGTTATCACCAAACTATACGATCTTACTCGTATGGCAGGATGATCAGTCTTGCGACTCAGAGCATCCGCCACCACATTGGCCTTTCCCGGGTAATATAGAATATCACAATCATAATCCTTTAGCAGCTCAAGCCATCGTCTCTGCCTCATGTTCAAATCCTTTTGCTCGAGGAAGTACTTCAAGCTCTTGTGGTCGGTATAGATGGTACTCCTTACTCCATACAAATAGTACCTCCACATTTTCAATGCAAACACCACTGCAGTGAGTTCGAGATCGTGGTTCGGGTAGTTAGCTTCATGAATCTTTAGCTGGCGTGAAGCATAAGTTATCACCCTTCCCCTTTGCATCAGTACGCATCCCAAACCTTGTCGTGGCGCATCGGCATACACAACAAGATCATCATTTCCATCCGGCAGTGCTAGAACAGGAGCTTGGGTAAGTTTCTCCTTTAGCACTGAAAACGTTTGTTCTTGGTTCGGACCCCATTCATACTTTACATCTTTCTTCGTGAGCTTCGTCAGTGGCGTCGCTATCTTGGAGAAATCTTGAATAAATCTCCGATAATAGCCGGCCAAACCAAGAAAACTGCGTACTTCCGTAGGTGAGTTCGGAGGGCTCCATTTCATAACCGTTTCAACTTTAGCTGGATCTACCATAATGCCGTCTGGGTTCACCACATGACCCAGAAACTGTACTTCCCGTAACCAGAAAGCGCATTTGGAGAATTTAGCATAAAGTTTCTCTTTCCTCAGGATCTCCAATACCTCACGTACGTGGCAAGCATGGTCTCCCTCGTTCTTTGAATAAATCAAAATATCATCAATAGACACTATCACCGATCAGTCCAACATCGGTCGACATACCCTGTTCATCAAATCCATAAATGTTGCAGGAGCATTCGTCAATTCAAATGACGTAACGAGAAACTCGTAATGTCCATAACGGGTACGGAAAGCAGTCCTTGGAATATCCTGCTCTCGAACTTTCAACTGATGGTAACCAGACCGGAGATCTACCTTTGAGAACCAGCTTGCACCTTGCAATTGATCAAACAAGTCATCAATTCTAGGTAGAGGATACATGTTCTTTACAGTCAGCTTATTCAGTTCCCGATAGTCAATACACATTTGCATGCTTCCATCTTTCTTCCTAACAAACAACACTGGTGCTCCCCACTGAGAGACACTCGGTCGTATAAAACCTTTATCAAGGAGTTCTTGTAGCTGGGTCATCATTTCCTTCATTTCAGTGGGAGCCAAACGGTAAGGTATTTTGGCAACGGGTTGTGCCCCTGGCACTAGGTCGATTTGGAACTCAATTTCCCGTTCCAGTGGTAATCCATGCAATTCCTCAGGGAATACATCGGGGAAGTTATGCACCACGGGTACATCATCAATCGTCCTCATATCCATACGTTCCTCAATCATGTAGGTCAAGTAGGCTACACACCCTCGCCTCATCATAACATCAGCCTTGATCATCGAAATGATCTTCGGCGCATACATCGCTTTATCACCATAAACCGTTACGGAGCTCCCATCCATCACACGTAAAAATATCATCTTTCGTCGACATATAATGTTAGCCTCGTATTTGGCTAACCAGTCCGTACCCAAGACCACATCGAATCCTCCTAAGGTAATAAGAAACAATCGAACAGGGAACCTATGACCTTCTATCTCAACATAACAATCATCAATAGCCTCAGTCACCCTGGTCATCTTACCAATACCCGTCTCTACATCAATTACTCGATCAATCTTCTTAACCTTCCCAGATAACCCACCACAGAAAGTAGAAGATACAAAACTCATACTAGCACCAGAATCAAACAATACAGAAGCAGGAATATTGTTGATAAAAAAGGTACATGTGACCACATCAGGGTCCTCGATCGCATTATCCTTCGTCATCATAAAGGCTCGGGATTTAGCCTTCTGCTTCTCTTTACCTTTGTCGTCTTTCTTTCCAGAGCCCGAAGCATCGGCTCTTGGTTGTCTGCAATCCTTGGACAGATGTCCAATACCATTGCAGTTGTAACATCGAATAGTCCCGGGACAGTTGACTGAAAAGTGCCCCACCTTCCCACATCAGAAGCATAAATTCGTGCCCACCCGGCACGGTCCAGAGTAGCTCTTGCCACACTTGTTGCATAGCCCAGTATCTTCCTGTTTCACCTTCTTGCCTGAGAAAACTTTCGTTGGTCTGTTCGGCCCCTCTTAGTCCCAGAGGACTCCTTCACCCTTGCTTCTTCTCTGACTGGTTCAGCAGACATAAAATCATCCCAAACTATCCCACTGAGTTCAACAGTGGAGTCGAAGGTCTTGGGAGCATTGGCCTTGACATGAATTCTGACCTTTGGAGGCAAGTCCTCCATGTACAACTTCACCCTCCTTTCCTCAGTAGCAACCAGATGAGGCACAAGCCTCGCCATCTCATTAAACCGTGAAGTATACAGCTTGTGATTCAGGCTCCCAGCTTTCAGCACCAGAAATTCTCTTTCAACTTTATCCAGCTCGTTCTTGGGACAGAACTGTTTAGTGACCAGTTCCTTGAGATCGTCCCAAGTCATCTTCTCCGTATCAGCTACAGGCTTACACTGCTTGATGGTGTTCCATCAGTGAAGTGCCTCCTCGACAAAAGAATGAGCTGCAAACTTGACAGCTTGGTCAATTCGGCATTCACTGATGGAGATAACAGCCTCCATCGCAGATATCCAGTGGCAGGTGGCCACAGCATCCTTCTTCCCATCGAAGGTCAGTGGGTTACATCCCTTGAAGGACTTGTAGTCACAGCCCTTCAGTTTCCCAGTCATAGAGTCGCCGCTCTTAGTCTCGATGATCACCACCTCATCTTCTTTGGTGATCTCCTTAGTTCCCTCAAACTTGTCTTTTAGAGCATCCTTCAGTGCCTTAGTAATCAAGGCTGGTAGCTTCTCATCCATTATCTTGCAGACCTCATCAGAAATAGCCTTCACCACGATAGGCTCAAGAGTGAACTCTTCTTCATTCTCTGGTTGCTCGTTATGCTCGTGGTCGTCCTCATTGACAGGTTCTTCATTCTCGACACGTGGTTCTTCAGATTCTTGTGCTTGCTTACGTGGTCTACAATCTAACTATCTACAGGATGAAACAATTGATGAGTTAGTACAGGAATCAGTTTAGCAATAAGCTTTGTAAATCGTTAATGACGTTGATCAGGTGTTATTAACCATTTACCCAACTCATAGGCTCTAAACATTTCCCATTCCATCTCCTCAATGTGCATGACACTAACTACCTTTCTAACCTTAGATCTACATCTTAACTCATACATAACATTCAGCTCGTGGCATCCGTTCATCCGTGGTTGGCAATCCGCATCATTTAATCCCATTCTCAGTTTAAGTCTTGCATTTGGGATGCCAAGATCTCTCAAACTATGACTCTGATACCAACTTGTGAGGCCCCATTCCCGGGAGCCTCCCAAAGGTTGGTTTCCATCATGACACTTAGCTCTTAAACTAAAAACTTTCATAATCATGCAGCGGAAATGTAAACATAGTTTGATAAACAGAGTTCAATAAAATGTCTGTATCAAAAGCATATTGAATTGCCAAAACCAACGGATCATCTGACTTGATGCCCGAGGTCCATGCCTTCTCTTATCATGTTTATAGCCCGATCGGCTCCGTGTTTATAGCTCGGTCGGCTCCATGTTTATAGCCCGGTCGGCTCCGTGTTTATAGTCCGATCGACTTCATGTTTATAGTCAGGTCGACTCCATGTTTATAGCCTGATCGGCTCCGTGTTTATATCCCGATCGGCTCTTACCATGTTTATAGCCCGATCAACTCTCATGTTTATAGTCCGGTCGACTCTGTGTTTATAGCCCGATCGGCTGTTCATATCTTGATATGTTCAGGTCATCGTCCATACTTACTAGTACAAGTACTAGTACATCATGCATACATATCCTATCACACGTATAGGGTCATAATTCACTCATCATACGGGATATACTACTAGTATATCATCATATATCATAATCATATTATGCTAGCAGTAATTCATAACATTTTAGACTTAGTAACGTCTCATCATCATAACAAAGTCATCACATCATAACATGCTAGCCTCTATCATTATCCTACATTTAGGACTTCATCATATCATGCTATCATCATAACATCTTTCATATTATCCTAACAGCTTAGGAATTCATCATATCGTTCAATCATCGCATACATAACATGTAAGCAACATATCATCCTAGCATACATCATGGCATCATACATAACATTAGCATCCTTTCATCAGTCCTACATCATGTCTTCGTATTATGCTAACATTTATTCATCATTCATACGTCATAGCTTCATACTTACATCCTAGTCATTTAGGATTTCGTTATCATGTTCCATTTCATGTATTCACCATACTTAGCACATTTGCATGCTCATTTCATCATACATAACACATATAATAGCATGCATCATTCATAACATATCATCCTAACATAACATAAGCATGTATGCCAGCCCAAAAAAGTGAACATGAAATAGGGCGTCTAGAACTCCTTAGCTGAGACTCAAGAACCTACATTAATTACATTGTCCCATCACATTACATTCTTGGACTTAGAAATTATTCCAAGTCCCCATGGTCAACTAGTCCCCCTCATGAGCTCAAGTTCCCGAAACATGGTTTGTATTCGAAACAGCTGTAGTTCACGAAATACTCATGTACTCGAAACCAGTATACTCGAACTAACATACTCGAAACTACCATACTCGAAATTAGTATACTCGAAAGGGTCTTATGAGAAATTCATGATTTCGAGTATTCCCTTAAGCATGTTTTCGAGTACTCATTTTCTCACCCTAAACCATCTCAGAAATTTATCTAAGACCATGGCGAGCTGGTTATAGGTTCCTTGGGTTGTTAACAGCACACTGAAACCCCAAAGTTCCGAACTTTATGCATAAAGGTGCGAGCTTTATGCATGAGTTCACTTCTGTATAAAAATCCTAACTTTTAAACATAAAGCACTTACTTGTTGTTTGATGATCCCTCTTGTAGATTCCCGTGTGTTTCCTCTTCCATTTGGTTGATCAAATGCTCGATTCTTGAACCCCACTTCGTGTACTTGAGAGAGAATGAGTTTCCAGCCAAAGGTTAGCGCATTTTCCAAGGCACTAGTATTTATAGGCAGTGATTGGTACTCGAAGTTGGGTGTATTCGAAATCTGGGGAATTCGACTACAATAGTTTCGAGAACATGTGTACTCGAAATTGAGTTCGAGTACCCGATCTTGAGGCCTTGACTCGGATATTTTTCGTCCATTTTCCAACAAGTATACTATCTGTTACGCATATGTAAATTTTAAATAACTCGTATTAGAAAATTCGGGGTGTTACAATTCTATCAATCCTAAGCAAATTTCTATCGGCTGAGCCTACCAACAAATCCCAAATCAATACACAAGTTAGCCTCTAAAAACCAAAGTCCTAATCATAATCCAATCATCTTCCATTTATTAAGTGCAAGCTAAAATAAAAGGCATTTCTTAGACTCTAGCTATATACAATCTAAAACTCTAGACTCGATCAGAATATGCAAAATACAAATAAAAGAATATTTACAGAAAGAGTAAAATAAGTTAAAAGGTATAAAAGACTTAGTTGATATAGCGGGATTAACATGCGTGAGTCTAATCCAGAAATAAGTCGATCTAAATTGCCGGCCGTTTGAGTACTGATAAAGTCTAAGTAGTTGCCACCCGAATGGAAATTGAGTACGAGTGGTAGGAGCAGACTGCAATTAAGATCTCAAACAACCAAACAAGATCAACTGTAAAATAAAATAAAAAGACTCAAAGACTAACTTGATTTACTTATTTACAAATGATTCAATTAAAAGAAAAATCTTTTTGTAATTTTCTCAATTTTAGATTTTTTGTGTTTTTAACTTAAATATTTACAATTATTATTATTTATTTACGATTTCTTTAAAAATTTCAAAAATTTTATTCAAAATTTGACTTAATTTGACTTGATATATACAATGACTTGATTTTATAAAAATTAAACTAAGAGGCGCCAGCCTAACATACCCACACTTAGAACAACACATTGTCTCAATGTGGACTCAGATTTGGCAATTGATAATGAAAATTAAAATACAACAGGATGGAAAGCGACGACTCCCTGATAATTTACAAACATGTCGTGAGTGGAGTCGCGCGCCTTTCAATATATAATCACAACTCAAATATAAAATTGTTAATACAACAATCCAATTACATTTATACAATCAACAACATAAATCAACACAACCAATAATAGACAAATTAAACAATAATACAACAACAACCAAAATTTACAAACAAGTTTTATACAATAATTCAAACAAATGCAACCAATCAACAACATTAATATACAAACAACCACAAATACAACATATATATAAACACAACCACAAACAAACACATAAAAAGAAAACAGTCATACCAAAATATAAATATAATACAATGTCCGGTCTAAATACATAAACTGAAAAGAAAAATACATGAACTAAACTATATACAATCACTCCTCGTCCTCTCCGTCATTGGAGTCGGAGTCAGTGTCGGATGGGATGTGGGGGTCGGGCATCCGATGGGGAATGTCAACGCCAGACGCGGCAGCCATACGCCTAAAAATGTCCTCCATCAAGTCCACCCTCTGAACGACGTATCGGAGGGTGAGTCGAGGAGGTAAAGGCTGTCGTGGCGGCTCATGCGAGGTGGCCTCTCCCCTAGGTGCAATATGTGATGCGTGGATGCCGGAGGGACCACGGGTACCGGGTCAGGAAGGACAGGATCCTCCAACATAGGCATCCAGTAGGGTGGCATGTCAAAACTAATCATCCCTGACGTCTGCATGTCGTGAAGCGCGTATGGCGTCCTCTCGGAGCCGAGCGTGAGATGCTCTACTGGGTATGTGGCGAACACTCGCAGACTATGCGCCATACGGCAGATGTACGGGCCCATATCCATCTGTGCCGTGTGTCCTCCCCGACGAGGCCTCGCAAATGATGTCAACAAGATAGTGGCGAGGTTCGCCGGGTGGCGGCCCTAGATGCAATAAAGGCAAAAGAGGTCAAAGTAGCTCACCTTGCCCTTGCCAGAGTGGCGAGGAATCAAGGTGCAAGCTAAGATCCGATGAATGTAGCGTAGAAGAGGATCACGGATCTGCGTGACTAACCGCCGGTCCGAATGCGGGGGGACAGATATCGTCCCCCAATAAGCGGCCATCTCCTCTTCGGTGACGTATCCGAGCCTAGCTGCTTGAGATACGCCCCGAAGGAGGCCCTCAAACTCTACAGCTGCCACCTCCTGCTGGATGTAGATACCCATGGTGATAACAAACTGAGCGACACTCATGGTGTGAATCGCCCGTCCTAGGGAGAACGACACAGCTCCTGGATAGGCGGGCAAGCGTGTGTCGTAACGGAAGGTGGATAGAAACTCCACGGTGAGCTTGTCATACTTCGACCACTCGCATCGTAAAAGGCGCCCTCACCGTGGAGTCACCATAGCATCGAACTCATCTACACGGCCCAGCTGCTCAATGATGGCTCGATCGTATCCATGGTGTTGGATCGTCTCCAAGGCGGCTAGTGTGGTCATGTGGCTATACTCGAGAGTGTCTGTCGCAAACTGTAGGAAAGTGTGGTCGGATATGATGCGCAGCTGTGGAGGAATGGGGTGAGCGTCCGGATGTGGGATGACCAGAGGCGCAGAATATCTGATCTCTCGGACCGGCGGCTGCTGCTGTGCCGCATCCGTACGGCTGGCCCTCTTGGCCCGTGAACTCGAAGCCTCAGTCATCGCTTCAATAATATACAACAAGTATATACAACAAGTTACAATCTAACTACATTTCTAATTTCTAAGTCGATTATTGTTTTTTTTTTAAAAAAAACGTTTATTTTTATACAAATTTTTTTGATGTTGTTATTTATATACGAATGTTGTTTATTGTTTATTATTAAGTTATTTATTTATGATACACGTGATACAATGTATTATTCTTTATTTATATGCAAACTAATAAGATATATAATACTTATTTAATTATTTTACAATCATAATTACTTATTTGGAAAGATTATTTATTTGTTATGATACATATATTATTATTATTTATTTTTCATTTACAAGTATACACATAAAACTTATTGATGTTCAAGATGTTTTATACAACATTACATTATCTATATATACGATTATGCATAAGTATTTATATATATATATATACACACACATATATATACAGATATATATATATACTTTATTTTTGAGTTTTTATGTACTAAGCAAATATATATATATATATATATATATATATTTAATATTGTATCATTTATTATTTATTTATTTGTCTATTTATTAAAAGTAACATTTATTTATATAAGTGTTAAATTTATTTTAATTATTAAACCAAGTATGTATTCAATTAGTTATTATTTACTTAGTTAACTTTTAATTTGATTTTATTATTAATTATACATAAGATATACATTTATGTATTTATGTGGGTTATTATATTTATACATGTATTATTTAGACTCACAAGTATTTATTTATATTTATTTTACATTACATTATTTCTTATTATACATATAGTTATTTACATTCAAAAGTATTTATTTATATTTATTACATATTACATTATTTTCATTATTATTTATTTTGTATACAAAGGATGTACATTATTATAATTTATTATTTATTTTATTATTAAAAGTTGTTTATTATTATTATTATAATTATTTTTGTTGTTATAATTATTTTTTTTATTTTTTTATATATATTCTGAAACCATTTATTTATCATTTTTTTATAATAACTAGAATTAAAAATAAAATAAAAAAAAATTGAAACAAAAAAAGGCGGGGCGGGGCGCCTAGGCACCAGTGGCCAGTGCCGGGCGGTACGCCTAGGGCTAGGATCACCGGGAAAAAGAAATCCGGCCACCCCTAGGCTTACGGACTGGTTTCCTTACCAAATCATCCCCAAACAACCCTAAATTATCCTAAATTAATTTAATCTGGAATTCGAAAAATCAAAAGAACAGGGGGTTACCGGAGATAATGTGTGCGGTGGTGGTGGCGACTGGTGGTGACTTGGAGACGACGGGGACGGTGGTGGTTGTTGGCCGGAGAATGAAGGTGATGCCAGTGGTGAGTTTGCTGCGGTGATGTTGTGCGATGGTGGAACGTTGGTAAAAACAGCAGCGGTGGCGACTGGAGATGGTAGCGGTGACCTGTGAAGATTCTTCTTGTGGCGAGAGTGTCTGGCAGTGGCGACCAGTGGTGGAGATGATCGGTGGTGGTTGGTAGTTGGAGATGGTTCGAAGGTTTTGGGAGTGGTTATGAATAGGATGTGGTGTGGTGGTTGTGGTTTTTATTATATATATTTTTTTCAAATTTCTGGAATCCGCGCGTAGCGCCTTAGACCATACGGCTGCTCTGGGCGATGCGCTAACGCCTAACGGTTTGAATTCTTGATCCATCCGCGCGCACCGCCCATATCAGGTGCTGGTGCTGGGCGTTGCGCCTAGGGTTTCATTTTTTGATTTTTGTTTCTTTTTTTTGTTAAACTAATTCTAAAGAAAAGAAAATTCTTATTAAAATTTAAATTTAAACTAATGAAATTAAAAATCAAATTAAAATCCTACTTAACTTTATCTAAAGAAATTTAACCTAACTAAAATTTAAATAAAACAAAAATTCAAACTTAGTGAAATTAATACGAACTAAAATCAATAAAAATTAACCTAAAATTAGAACTAAATAAGAACGAAACTAAATTAATCCCTAATGCCTTCAAAATAAAATTGTTCTAATAAAATTTAACTAAACTAAAAGAAAATCAAGTCAAGTAATTGGTGCTGTATAAAGTAATCCAATTCTAAGTATGGAAGAGCGATCAGCTGCCTGAAACTGTGTATTAAACGTGACAAATACCCACATTTGAATCTGATATAATCATGTAAGCATAAATACATCACTAATCACACAAAACTCGATATGCTAAACTAAAGTGCTAAACTGTGTACACTATATACAAGTTGGGCCGAAGCCCGAATCCTTAACCTGCTTGGGATTCGAGGAGAACAACCTCCTCGTCTGATGGAACCGGACCTCCAATGAAGAGCTTCAAACAGTGCCCATTCACCTTTCATGTGTGGTCCTCTGATTCCAATTGAAACGCACCATGCGGGAACACCTCACAAACAACAAAAGGGCCTCTCCACTTTGACTTTAGCTTTCCTGCGAAAAGCCTAAGTCTTGAGTCATAAACCAGAAATTGATCGCCCTTCTCAAAATCCTTCACCTTCTTCAACCTCCTGTCGTGTAGCGCCTTCGTGAGCTCCTTATAACTCCATGACCGAGCGTACGCCTCGTCACGTAGCTCATCCAAGTTCACGGCTTTCAAAGCCCAAAAGGCTTTGTGCTCAAGCTCAACCGGCAGATGACAGGCTTTCCCATAGACCATCCGATAGGGAGTCGTCCCAATCGGATTCTTGAACGCGGTCCTTAAAGCCCACAAGGCGTAATCTAATTTGTCGGCCCAATCTTTCCTAGTGTGGCCGACAGTCTTCTCCAAGATCATCTTCACTCCCCGATTTGCGTTCTCAACCTGACCGTTGGTTTGTGGATGATAGGCGGTTGGTAAACGATGGGCCTCCCCATACTTTGCTAACACCTTTTCCATCTGGGCATTGTAAAAATGCGTGCCTCGTTCACTGATCAACGCTTTCGAAGTTCCAAACCTATAGAATAAATGCTTCAGAAATCTCACCACCACTCACGAGTCATTAGTGGGGAGCGCATGTGCCTCAACCCTCTTAGAAACATAGTCAATCACAACAAGGATGTACATGTTCCCTCGAGAAGCAGGGAAAGGTCCTATGAAGTCAATGCCCCAGATATCAAATACTTCAACAATCTCAATAGGGTGCTGGGGCATCTCATTCCTAGATGAGATGTTTCCTGTCCTCTGAAAGGCGTCACACTTCCTAACAAGATCATGAGCATCCTTAAAAATGGTGGGCCAATAGAAACCGAAATCGAATACCTTCTTCGCGGTGGAAGAAGGTCCATGATGGCTGCCAGTTAGCCCCTCGTGAAAGTGTCTAAGGATCTCTAATCCATCCTCCTGGCTCACACTCTCCTAAACACCTGATCAGCACCCACACAAAAGAGATAAGGCGCATCCTAGATGTAGTGCATCATGTCGGCAAAGAACTTCTTGCGTTGCTGGGATGTCAATCCTTTAAGAAGGAAACCATTGGCCAAGTAATTAGCAATGTCTAGAAAACCATGGCAATCCCACATCAAGTCTCTCTGTGCGGCAGATCTCATCAATCCCCATGCTCATCAGTGTCTCCCGGGGAAACCTATCCCTCATCGTGCCCTCGCGAATAAACTCCATCTCCAGATCCTCTAGCCTAGATAGATGATCAGTGGCTACATTCTCAGCACCCTTCTTGTCCTTGATCTCGATATCAAACTCGGACAAAAGGAGGATCCAACAAATCAATCTTGGCTTCGCGTATTTTTTCGCAAAAACGTATCGCAAAGTCGCATGATCGGTATAGACAATTGTCTTGGAGATGACGAGATAAGACCTGAACTTATCAAATGCATAGAAAACCGCCAACAACTCCTTCTAAGTAGTCGTGTAATCCTCCTGGGCGGCGTCTAAGGTCTTACTCGCATAATAGATAGGGTGGAAGTGCTTCTCCAACCTCTGTCCCATGACAGCCCCCACAGCATAATCACTCACGTCACACATGAGCTCGAACGGTCGGCTCCAATCAGGGGCTATCAAAATAGGCGTGCTCACCAATCTCTCGTTCAAATACTCGAAGGCTCTCAAACACTCATCATCAAAAACAAACTCCACATCCTTCTCAAGTAGAGGAGTGATAGGTCGGGTAATCTTAGAAAAATCCTTAATGAAACGTTTGTAGAAACCCGCATGACCTAGAAATCTACGAACAGCTTTAACACTCATAGGAGAAGGAAGTTTGCTAATCATCTCAATCTTAGCTTTGTCAACCTGGATGTCGTCACGAGATACCTTATTTCCTAAGACAATCCTATCAGTGACCATGAAATGGCATTTCTCCCAGTTGAGCATAAGATTGGTCTTAACACATCAGCATCTTTTCTAGGTTAGTCAAACACTGATCAAAAGAACTTCCAAACACAGAAAAATCCTCCGTAAAAACCTTCATGGAAGTCTCGATCATGTCCTAGAAGATGGCAACCACGCATCTCTGAAAAGTAGCTAGAGCGTTACATAACCCAAAAGGCATACGGCGATATGCAAAGGTACCGTACGGGCATGTAAAGGTGGTTTTCTCCTGATCCTCTGGTGCAATAGGATTCTAGAAATATCCTGAGAAACCATCAAGAAAACAGTAGAACTGTTGCCCTGACAAACGCTCCAGCATTTGATCAATGAACGGGAGTGGGAAGTGGTCCTTCCGGGTGGCGTCATTCAGCTTCCTATAGTCTATGCACACCCTCCATCCGGTGACTGTCCTGGTGGGAACTATCTCCTTCTTCTCCTTCACCACCACAGTCATCCCACCTTTCTTCAGGACCACATGAACTGGGCTCACCCAAGATGAATCAGAAATAGGGTATATGAGCCCAACATCTAACAATCTGAGGACCTCCTTCTTCACTACCTCTCCCATGTTAGGATTAAGCCTCTCTCTGTGGCTGGACCACTGGCTAAAAATCCTCTTCAAGCAGAATGCGATGCGTGCAGAAAGAAGGGTGTATACAAATGGACCACTGGCTTGAAATAATCTAAAATGATTTCTAAATAAAATAAAAAGGGTTATTTTAAAACAAATAGTTAATTTAAAACAAATGGTTATTTCAAATATATTATGTGTAACTTTTTTATCACAAAAGTTTTAAAACAAATTCATAAATTCATAAAAATTAATAACTATTCTAAAAGGTATCCATATTTTTATTACAATAAATTTTTATGGATGGTATATTATTCAAACATAATTCTTAGGATTTCCAATACAAAATAACAAATAAATAGAATATTCAATATTTGATTTTATTTATTATACACGCTTATGGGAATATTTATAAGTATTCTCAAATTACCATTCTAAATCATTCATACAATTAACAATATTGATAGATAAACAAAAAATATTTTATATTCTATTTTATTTATTATTCAATTTTGTGAGATTATATAATAATTATTCCAAATGATCTATTCAAACTTAGATTTATTCATTTAGGACTTCAATTAGGATACCATAGATTTAGGACCTTTGAGCTTTAAAATTTAGGAAGCTAAGATTTTGCTACTCAAACTTTAGGGTAACTAGATAGCATTTTCTTCCTCATTCATTATTCAAGGTCATTGTGGACTAGCTAAGCACACAATCAAGTGTGTTCTCATACGCCTTCTTTCCATATTTTGTTTTTAGAGATGTTGCACTCGTACGTATTCAAACTTGATTTAATTCAAGCAATTATTCAAACTATCATGCAAGCCTTAGACCTAATTATTTTATGTGTTAAATGTTATGCTTTATACAATGTGTTGATGTTATGTGTGACGCCAGTCAAACACGCTAATATTTAGCAACCTAATATGTGTGATCTCACCAACTATGCACATAGTTGACAAGATCTTATTTTACTTGTGTAATATGCTAAGAAATCTTGGTGAAGACATAAGATATGCCTAGTGACCTAGTTTAAATTTTCAAACAATTGTTTAGACTTTTCAATGTAATGTTTTGGTTTTTGAATTCTTGTGATGACAATTAACATGTTTTGATAGAATGAATGGTTGGTTATTATGTAAATGGTTGTTTGAATTATTCAAACTTTAACATAGCATCATGGGCTTATGAACAATCAAACTCGCACCCCAACGTATTTCGCCGTTGTTTATGGTGTGACATTTTCTTCTTGCAAGAGCGTCTAAAGGTGGATATGCTCTTGTGTTCGTCACTACCATTGTGACAATTCGACTTTTCGAGTTAACCTCGTTAACCCTCGTAGGCCCAATAAGACCAATGAAGGCCCAACAAGCCCAACAAGGCCAATGAAGGCCCAGTAAAGCCAAAGAAGACCCAGTGAGGTCAAGGAAGACCCAACAAGACAAATCAGGCCCAATGAAGTCTATGAAGGCCCAACAAAGTCTAGTAGGCCCAATAAGATTAATTTAGGCTCAAGGAAAACAAGGAAGGCCCATTAAGGCCCAAGTAGGCCAAACAAGGCCAAAGTAGGCCCAAGGTAGGCCCAACAAGGCTAAGATAGGCCCAATGAGTTCAGGATAGGCCCAATTATATTTGAGAAGCCCAATTGGGTTAATTTAGCCCAACAAGGAGTTAAAGGACCCAATTAGTGACAATTCGGGACTTTCGACTCAACTTTGTTAACCGAATTGTTATGCAATTGAGCTAAATAGTACCTAAAGGATTGGAATTGGTAGAAATCAGTTTTAATATGCTCTAATTACAAAATTAAGACTTGTAATTGATTTAAAGGTTCAAGTTTGACCTTAAAAGTTAAAATTCGTGGGATTTATCAACTAGAGTTCGAATTTCCCATTAAAACTAAGTTATAACTGAAATCAATCGATTTAAATCATCACATTAATGATGATTAACAGTTGTTATACATTATGGGAGCATCAATTATCGAATTATGATCAAAACCGTTCCAAATCATTGTAACCGTAGTCCCTCACAATCAAAACCATATAATTCGACTTTATTCTTCACAATTGAGCTTACAGAAACCCTATTCGGCACATTTAGAGTGGAATACATACAACAATTTGATTCGAGGAGAAGCAGAAAGAATATTTCAATTGTAAAGTGACCGACCCTTAACCTTCTAATCGAGATCCTTGAATTGAACACCAAACCAGGTAACATTTGATCTCTACTCCATCTAAAGGTTCCGAAAAAGCATAACCCTATGCTAATTTCGAGTTCTATTATTGAATTATCGGAGTTCGAATGATTAGGGCTCACATCAAGAACGATTTGGGGTTTGCTAGTCAATTGAATTCAAAAACCGAATTAAGTTTCACAGAGAGTTTCGAAATTCCCCTTTTAAGGAAAACACTATGTCAATTTTATCAAACTATATCGAATTAGATCATTTCGAATTCTAGGGTTCGTTTTAAAAATGGTTTTGGGGGAAATGGTTGAAATAAGTTTAAAAGTCAAATCAAATGGTTCTAGTAGTTTCAGAAATTGTCGATTAACAATATCTATATGTCGATTTCATGAAACAATAGCTAATTGTTAGATTTCAAGTTTCTAGGGTTCTTGGTTAAAACGTTTTGGGATTTTCGATCTAAATGAGGTTGTAAGTCGAATTAGGACATACAGAAGGGTTCGGAATCTTTTGTTTAACGAATAGCCTCTATCAATTTCATAATGTAAAAGCAAATTGAATGACTTTGAGTTTGGGTTTGAGAATTTGAGTTCGAGACTGTTAATGTCCGATTAATTGGGTAATTGGTGAATGATGTTTCAAATTAAGACCATCTACAGATCCTATTAGACATCAGGAACAAAATCCCTAAGGTTGTGGACTCGATCGGGTTCGAATTGAGGACCATCTGAGAAGTCTTTGCTTCGGCTAGGGAATAACAAAAGGGATTTGATCGCTTAATGATTAAAACCATTTTAAAACCAACCTATTAACAAAATTGGAGATAGAGCAACTGGTTGGGGTTGTGAATATGGACCAGGAGGTCAGGGGTTCGAACCCTGCCTCTTATGGTTTTTAGAATTTAAAACCATTTTGGTTTTTAAGTCATAACTTGTTCATTTTAGATCCGTTTTTATCCGTTCGAATTGCGTTAGAACCAGAATTCAATTCCGGATGTATTAGAATAATAAAATTTATATTTTATCACGAAAACGAAATCGCGTATAATTACGTTTAATTAAATAAAATCGTATGTGATTTTATTTAAACGATTTCAAAAGCACGCGTATACACGTATGCACATTCTTAACACTTTAACATACGTGTGTTGATACGTATGTGATTTCAAGCACAAAACGATTATTCGAATAACACTAGGTTATTGTTTAAACACAGATTCTTCGTAGGAGTATTTCTTACACGAGCTTTTAGTGTGTGATCATTCTGCTATACTCAAAGGTGCGTACACGGCCCCTTTCCTATTTTAAACTGTTTTGGGGGAGAAAACATGTGCAACAAACTATTTTTAGATACATATCACTTGCATGAGTTAGCTGTTTACATTATGTGACAACATAGCAACTTGAAAGTCCTTACACACCTCGAACCGTTTAGTTTGCTGTAACGCAAAGCGTGGTAGTTGGAAATAGATCTATTAGGTTTGACAAACCTCATCTGGTAGATGGGATCTACGCAGGTGTTTAACTGACCAAACACATTTTACTATTGTTGTGCTAGACAATAGTGGCAAGGCAAAAACATGCTATAGCATGGCAATTCGTCAGCTTCGGTGTCGAACACTTATGTAAATAGTTTATATGACTAGCTATCATGACTGTGCATGTGTGATTATGTTATCTACAACTTGATATTCAAACTGTTGTTTTAAACATTGTGAATGCTTAAAACCTGTGTTATGCACCAACCTTTGTGTTGACTTGATTTACATGTTTTCTCAGGACGCTAAGGCGCGCGTTAAAGCTGGCATGGACTAGGAGATAGAGTCTCATGCATTTTAAACATTTTGAATATTTGAATTGGAACATTTAAGTATTTTGTTTTGTAATGTTTACTTTACAATTGTTATTGGTTTTAAACACTTCCGCAACTTTTGTAAACTCTGATGTTATGTTTACAGATCAAAGTATGTTTTGAAAATTCATATAGAGGTCTTTGCTATGTCTAATGATCTAAGATCCTGGTTTGTCACGTTCCCAAACGGTATGATTCCGTTAGTTGAAATTTGGGGGTGTGACAGATTGGTATCAGAGACATTGGTTATAGCGAACTAGGTTTGCATTTGTAGGCCTAGACTATGACTGTTAGACATTAGACACACATGTTTACACATACTGCTTAGAAATTACATATGACATTATGTAATTGATTTGCTTACACATTCCATGGCATTGCACTTACATATGATATTATGTAACAGGCATGGCATCATCATCGGTACCCTATATCTACATTGATGATTCCAAGGACGAGGAACCGATAGTTCCGGCACCACCGTCATCACCACCACCACCTATTCCATCACCTCCACCATATGAGGGAGATGACTCAGACCCAGACGAGGATCCCGAGGAGGATCCAGATGAGGACCCGGATGAGGATCCGGAAGAGGAGCCAGAGGAGGGCACTCAGCAGATCCCTGCTGAGGGACCTTCTGCACATCCACCACCAGTACTAGATGCTCCTGAGCCTAAGAGGCAAAGGACGGACGCTGAGGAGATCGCCAAATTGCGCGAGGATCTGGAGGAAGCAGAAGACAAGATCGCACAAAGATCTCAGGAACTATGGGATGCTATTGAGAGGTAGGATAATCTTGTCCATCTGGTTCATGATATGCGAGATGAGATGATCAATTTGATTGGTCGTCTAGAAGAGTCAGAGAACCGAGAGGAGATTTTGGCGGGCAGGGTTGAAGCCTTGGAGGATTTAGTGGCCTCTGAGAATGAGGAACAGGATGAGGATGAGGAGGAGGAACTAGCACCAGTTGTTGAGTCCGATCCTGAATCCACTGTTGAGGACGATTGATTTTCTTTTCTTTCTTGTTTTGTTTAAACTTATTAGGAACGGGTTGTGTTCCTACATTAGTAGTTTGAAAAGTATGTTTCATTTCAAAAGTATTGTACTCAAAGAAGTTTTTATATATTGAAGAACTATTAGTTATTCCCAATAGTTTTGTTGATTTATATCATATGTTGTGTTTGTTGTTCTACTTACACATGTTACATTAGACTTTGCAAGCATGCTAACACTTCTTGTAAATAGGAAACTAATGGCTGAGGGAAACGTTCACATGACAGTCGCTGAGCTCAACGAGCTAATTAACAACAGAGTCACTGAGGCTATTGCACAGTATGCTCAGACACATAACACAGGACCACATGGTCCAGCTGGGGGATTGGTTAACCCACAAGTCTGCACGTTCAAGATGTTCTTGGACTGTAAACCCCACAATTTCAAAGGGTCGGAGGGGGCCATTGGACTCCTTCGGTGGATTGAAAAGGCGGAGTCTGTGTTTGAAATGTGCAACTGTCCTGACGAAAGCAAGGTGAAATTTGCTACGGGAACATTGGAGGGTCCAGCACTGACTTGGTGGAACTCAAATGTTCAGACTCTGGGGTTGGGAGAGGCTAATGCCTTGACATGGAACAACTTCAAAACTTTACTGCAAGAGGAGTATTGTCCTCGCAGTGAAATGCAGAAGTTGGAGGAGGAATATTGGCACCTCAAGATGGAGGGGTCAAACATTGAAGAGTACACAACCAGGTCACACGAGTTGGCCAGACTGCTACCACACATGGCTACTCCAGCCAGTAAGTGGATTGAAAGGTACATTGGAGGACTAGTGCCTCAGATTCAGGGGTTGGTTACTTCAGCAAATCTCACCACCATCCAACAAGCTGTTCGTTTAGCGCATCAGCTTACTAATCAGGCAGTGTTACAGGGGACTCTGCCTAAACGGACATCTGCTACCAAGGTAGGAGATCATAAGAGAAAGTGGGAAGTAACAACTCAAAGGGTAACAACCAACAATCATATCAGCAAAACCGGAAACAAGACTCAAACAAGTCTTATCATAATTCCAGCAGTGGTCAGCAATCATCATCATCGGGGGGGTTATATTGGTAAACACCCCAAGTGCAACAGGTGTGGTTACCATCATGCAGGTAATCAGTGTGATAGAGCTAAGTGCCAGAGGTGTGGCAAGATGGGACATGCAGCTAAGGATTGTCGCGGTGAGCTACAGAACAACCATAACAACCAGAATAACAATCAGAACAACGCACAGAAGGGTTGTTTTGAGTGCGGCAAGATGGGGCATTTTAAGAAAGATTGCCCACAACTCAAGAAAGGCGGGAACAATAATGCCAACGGCAATGGAAATGGCAACGGTAATGGAAATGGCACCAACAACAACAATAACAATAACAACAACAACAATGGTGCTAGGGGCAGGGCGTTTGTGATTGGAGGACGTCAAGCGCGGGAGGATCCCAACATTGTTACGGGTACGTTCCTCTTAAATAATCACTATGCCTCTATGTTATTTGACACTGGTGCCGATCGGAGTTTTATATCTAGTTCACTTGTTAAGTTGCTAAATGTTAGTCCCACTGCCTTAGATAGTCCATACACTGTGGAATTAGCTGATGGTAAGTTGATTGTAGTGGAAAACATTTTTAAGGGATGTATCCTTGATTTGATGGGTCAAATATTAGAAATCGACCTTATGCCTATTGCCTTAGGCAGTTTTGATGTAGTTATTGGCATGGACTGGTTGTCCAAAAACCAGGCTAAAATTGTATGCCATGAAAAGATTGTTCGCATACCTCTTCCGCAGGGAGAGACATTATATGTACAAGGCGAGAAGAGCAGTACGCCACTGCGTCTCATATCTTGTATGAAAGCACACAAATGCCTGCGGAAAGGGCATACGTGTCACACCCCGACCCGCAGCGGAAGTCTTAACAGAGTCTTAGTGTCGACAGTAATTAACAACAACATAAGTTAAGCGAACGATTTAAATAAAAGATAGATAATTATAAACAAAAGTCATCGATAATTGTTAACATTAGTTCAACATCTTATTTATAAAACATTAGTTTCAACAATTCGACAACCGGTCCCAATAATAATTATCCGAGATACGCTCGCTTGCAAGAACCGGTTTTCATTTCTTTTCCCCAAATGACTTGCTACTTACCTGAGAAACATACCAAATTTAAAACAAGTGTCAACCAAACGGGTTGGTGAGTTCACAGGTTTTCATAATAAAACATTTAATCAATAATCATGGAAAAGAATGTAATGTCACATTGTTGTGCTAGTGAACTCATCGTAGACTAGCAAGGTCCTACGATACGATAGACACCATGAGCTCATAATCAAACCAAAACAAAGGTGCGAACACCCCTCAACATATATTACTCCCGTTACTCACGGACCATGACACCTGGTCGGGGAGTAGGTTGTCAAACCCGATAGATCTACCAATATATCCTGCGGTCTCTCCCCCGAGACTAATGATTACGACTGCGGGCACAAAACCATGCGCAAAAACACTCGGGAACAAATCCACGAGAACCATGCCCAACTGCACTTACTCAAGAGCTATCAAAGTCACGTACCACACAAACAAATTACATTACAAAAACAACTTTTCTTTTCCTGGTATGTTTCTCCCCCGGTTTATCAAAAACCAAAACATAGTTAAAAAGGGGCCGTGAAACTCACCTCAATGCGTTCCTGCTAGCAACAAAGATTTCCAAATAACCCGACTGTTTCACTAGCGCCCTAAAACCCAAGGGACACATTAACAGTCTAAATAAAAGTTCATCATGTAAGTTGTTCACCCAACTTAACTTAGACTAAGAAAATATTCCACCAAGGAAAATAGTTTTCGTACAAACGACCCGTTGGTGACTCGAATTTAGTTATTTATCATAAATCATAAGTTAACGTTCTTAATCCATTTAATATAATAATTAAGTTATCTTTGTTAAAAATCTGTTTTTAACCTCAAACTTAATTATTTAAAATAACTTGTCAAAAATGACAATTTTATCGTGTTTTACCGACAAAACCAACAGCGCAACATACAAGCACATCAACATGCATTATGACCTAGGTGACTTCTAATACTTCAAAATAAGTATTTTATACTTATTTTTACTCAAAATTTGTTGTTTAAAGTCAGTCATAAATTTATGTCGAAACTTTGCGTTAAAACGATGTTTTTACGCCTTTTTAAGACATAGTTTTCAAGTATTTTATTTTATATTTTTCTTACAAAACTTATACATTAAAATTTACATATTTTTATCATAAAAACTTACAAATTTTTCTGATCAAAATCAGATTCATAAAATAATCATTTTTATATGTTAAAAATAGCCGAAAACGCGTATTTTCGGTCCTCAATAGCCGTTATGACATTACAATTCTAAAACCACTTATTTTACACTTTAAATAAGTTATAAAATTTATTTTTATAGTTACATAACCTGTTCCAAATTATTTTTATAGAAAACTCCATTTTTTATAATTTTTATCTTATCGAAACATCAATTTTAAAGTAATAAAAATTATGTCCAAGTTATATAACTATTCTTAATTCATTTACCACAAAAATATTTATATTTTTAAGTATATTATAACTTTTAGATCAGATCTAATATATTTCATAAAATAGCAATTATTATTATTATTTTTCAAATTCAATAATTATATAAAAAGTTACATACATACACATGCATGCATACATATACAACCATCATGCATGTCATGTTTTCTACCATATATATACTTATGTATATATACATATCCTCATGCACATGTATACTTGAAATAATCATACATACATACATATACATACATTCATATGTATACATACACATGCATGCATGTACAATCAAATCATGTATGCATCCATGTATGTAAAATCATCTTTCTTTCATATACATACATACACACACACACGATTACATACATATATATATATATACAAATGTCAACAAAACCCACTTATACATACATATGAGTTCATGCATGTAACCATCTCACCTATACATACATATGTACATATATACGAACACATACATATACATATATGTTCATGCATGTAACTTATTTCACATCTACATACATGTATATGTACATGCATGTGATTAAAATCATCATCCAAGCAAAAATCATCCATGTATGTATGTATGTATTTATGTATATTTTGAAAGAACATAAACATCCATATATATATACACACACATTACGACACATACATGCATATAGATGTGTATGTATTTACGACCCACACACACACATTCATACACACACACACGTTTCAAATTATTATTTTTACACCAAAAACCCACTTGACTCAACTTGTTGGGTGAACCAACTTTAAATAAAAACCCACATAGTGTGAAGAGATTTACCTTAGTTATGCTAAGTGGGTTATCTTTTGATCATAGTTCTTCCAAAAACCCCAAATTTTAAAGGAATGAAGAAGATGAAGCTTGAAAAGTTTGAAGTGGTGAAAAATAAAAAGATTGAAGGTAGACGTACAAGAGAGAGGGTGAGGTAATTGGATGAGTTTTCTTGTAATCTAGAAAGTGATGATGGTTAAGATTTTTGGGAAGATTTGTGTAGATTTTGTAGGATTTGAAAATCCATATCTTTGGCCTCCTCTTGACAAGTGTCCCAACACTTGTCCTCCTATGGGTTTTTCATAGATTAAAACAGATAAAAATGGTATATTCTGAGTCCTACGGTGTATAAACTTTGTACCGAAAATTTAATAAAAATACAATTTTTATTCTAAATTTAATAAAATATTTAATCATACTAAAACGATCAAATTTTTGTCAAAAATAATGACCTTAAATATTATTTGAATAATTGATTCCATTTTGCCCGGCTAAAACGCAGATAAAGTCGGTTTTCAGTAAAATCAACAGTTAACACCAAAATTCACGGTTTTCATCGTTAACTTAATTTATCTATTTATGATTTATCATTTTATGCTAAATGGAACATATTTACTAAATTCGTTAATTGAGCCGTCACCAACGTCGTTTAAACACCGTCAAACGGTACCGAATCTCAAAAAAATTTACCAAATGCAAATCCATGCATTTATACAACACTCTGTGCTAGACTTTTGACAACATTAATTTAATAAACATTATTAAATTACAAACGCATTAAATAAATCAAATTTTAGTACGCTAACCATTACGGATCATCATTCGTAAAATTACCGGATGTCACAGTCTCCCATGGTTTAGGAAATTTCGTCCCGAAATTATAAACCATTACGACCTTTTCTTATCATAAGAAAACAGGTAGGGATACTTCTTTCTCATCTGATCCTCACGCTCTCAAGTAAATTCTGGGCCACGCCTTGAATTCCATTTTACTTTCACTATTTGATTCGACTACGTCTGAGCTTATGTACTTCCCAATCCGCAATCTCGATAGGCTCTTCGACAAAACGAAGTCTTTCATCAACCTGAATATCTTCAATTGGCACAACAGTCGTTTCATTAGAAAGACACTTCTTCAAATTAGATACATGAAATACATCATGCACACTGCTAAGTTGCGACGGTAACTTGAGTCGATACGCCACCGGGCCAATTCGATCCAAAATCTCAAATAGTCCAATATAACGGGGACTAAGCTTTCCTTGATTACCAAATCTAACGAGAAGGTGAGACCTTTAACATAACGCGGTCTCCAACCAGGAATTCCAATGGTTTCCGTCGATTATCAGCATAACTTTTCTGCCTATCCATGGCAGCTTTCAACCTATCCTTTATTCGAAAGACCTTATCAGCGGTCTCTTGAATAATTTCAGCTCCAGTAAGTTGTTTTTCACCAACTTCTGTCCAACACAACGGCGAGCGACACTTTCTGCCATAGAGAGCTTCGAATGGTGCAGCTTTAATGCTCGAGTGGTAACTATTGTTATAAGAAAATTCTGCTAGCGGTAAATGAACATCCCAGCTACCACCGAAATCAAGTACGCATGCCCGAAGCATATCCTCAAGTGTCTGAATAGTTCTTTCGCTCTGACCGTCTGTTTGTGGATGATAAGCATTACTCATATCCAAACGAGTACCCAAGGCTTTTTGCAAAGATTGCCAAAATCTTGATGTAAACCGACTGTCCCTGTCAGATATAATTGACACAGGAACACCATGCCTTGAAACGATTTCCTTCAAGTATAATCTTGCTAACTTCTCTGTTTTATCAGTCTCTTTGATTGGAAGGAAGTGTGCTGACTTAGTTAAACGATCGACAATTACCCAAATAGTGTCATAGCCACTAGAAGTTCGGGGTAATTTCGTTATAAAATCCATTGCAATACACTCCCACTTCCATTATGGGATCTCAGGCTGTTGCAAAAGTCCGGAAGGCTTTTGATGTTCTGCCTTCACCCTGGAGCAAGTTAGACATTTACCGACCTACTCTGCAATTTCTCGTGTCATATTAGGCCACCAATAAAATTCTTTCAAATCTTTGTACATCTTGTCCGATCCTGGATGGATTGAATATCGAGACTTGTGAGCTTCATCCATAACCAGCTCACGAAGATTACCAAAACACGGTACCCATATATGATCCATGAAATATAAAATTTCGTCGGACTTTGGAATTAACTCCTTTACCATTCGGTGTAGGCCTTCGGTTTTGACATTTTCAACTTTAAGTGCTTTGAGTTGTGCATCATGAATTTGAGCAGTAAGACTCGTTTGGATAGTTAATCCCAATGCACGCACTCGTAAAGTTTTGTCTCTAACCTTTCTGCTCAAGGCATCTGCCACTACGTTTGTCTTTCCAGGATGATAACAAATTTCACAGTCATAATCATTGAGCAGTTCGACCCACCTACGTTGTCTCATATTTAGTTCTTTTTGATCAAAGATATGTTTGAGACTTTTATGATCGGTGAAGATAGTACACTTCGTTCCATAGAGATAATGTCTCCATATCTTGAGTGCAAAAATAACCGCTCCCAATTCCAGATCATGGGTGGTGTAATTCTTCTCATGGATTTTAAGTTGTCGCGAAGCGTATGCTATCACCTTATCTCGTTGCATCAAAACACATCCAAGACCTTGTCGTGATGCGTCACAATATACCACAAATCCATCATTCCCATCAGAAAGTGATAAAATGGGTGCAGTACATAGTTTCTGCTTTAACAGTTGAAAAGCTTCTTCTTGCTTGGCGCCCCAGTCAAACTTCTGATCCTTCTGAGTCAACAGTGTTAACGATTGAGCAATCTTAGAAAAATTCTCAATGAACCTTCTATAATAACCAGACAGTCCCAAAAACTGACGTATTTCAGTTGGAGATGTAGGCGTACTCCAATTCTTAATTGCTTCAATTTTCATGGGAACCACTTGTATACCTTTCTCGTTTATTACATGACCCAGAAATTGAACTTCGCGAATCCAAAATTGACACTTGGAGAACTTAGCATAAAGCTTCTCATTCTTTAATAACTCCAAAACCAACCTCAAATGTCGTTCATGGTCTTCCTTGCTTTTTGAATAGATAAGTATATCATCGATAAAGACAATTACAAACTTATCCAAATAAGGTCTACAAACCCTATTCATTAGGTCCATAAATGCAGCAGGTGCATTTGTTAACCCGAAAGGCATGACCAAGAACTCATAATGCCCATAACGCGTTCTGAAGGCAGTCTTCGGAATGTCTTCCTCCACAATATTCAATTTGTGGTATCCTGAGCGTAAATCGATCTTTGAATAGAAACTCGAACCACACAACTGATCAAACAAATCATCAATCCTCGGCAAAGGATACCGATTCTTGATGGTAAGCTTTTTCAACTCTCTATAGTCAATGCACATCCTCATTGACCCATCTTTCTTTTTGACGAATAGGACTGGTGCTCCCCAAGGAGAAAAACTTGGTCTAATAAATCCTTTATCCAACAATTCTTGTAACTGATTAGACAACTCTTGTATTTCAGAAGGTGCTAATCGATATGGAGCCTTCGCAATAGGTGCTGCTCCTGGAATAAGGTCGATTCTAAACTCTATTTGTCTTGACGGAGGTAATCCCGGCAAATCTTCTGGAAAAACTTCTGGATATTCTCGAACTACAGGTATCTCCTCGATCTTTGATTTCTATGCTTTTATGTTGACAATACTAGCTAAGAATGCAGAGTATCTTTTGCGTAGAAACTTTTGTGCCTTCATAACATTGATCATATTCAAGAGAGTTTTCTTCAGTTCACCACGAATGACCAAGGCTTCCCCGTTTGAAAGAGGAAGACGAATCCCTTTTCAAAACAAATAACATCCGCCCTATTCTTAGATAACCAATCCATACCGACTACAATATCAAAGCTACCAAGTTCTACAGGTAAGATATCAATGTTAAATGAATGATCCTCTAGCTACAACTTCTATTTCCTTCACTTGGCCTTACAAGTAACTTAACTCTATATGTTTGAATTTGGTGTCTTATCTTACAACATCGTTCACATACCAACCTACAACATGGAACTCCGTATGTGTTTGCAGTGTAGAATTTTCCCAGACCCTAATTCCTACTTTTCTAATTACCAAAATGATTATCAAAAATTTTCCTCTTTCCCTCAAAGGTTTTCTACTCTACACTAGCAGGTGTCTTACTTGCTTCTATCACCATATTGTCTAGATTACCATCTCCCGACAGAGTTCCCATTTACCCAAAGGTGAAAGTACAAACCCAAGCAAATTCTTAACACCTTACCTATTTTCAATGACCTTAATATAAAATGATATCCATAAGATCACAGTCATATCATGGGTACACTAATATGTTGGCCAGGCATAATAGTATACTCATCATATGTTTGTTTTCTTATTTCTCTCATTTCATACTTAGGACAAACATTTCGGTTCAAATTAGTCAATCAATAACGTCAATTCAAATTCAAAGTTCCAAAATCAACTCAATTAATATAATAAATGAATTAGATTTACTAACTAGTTGTGGAAAGGGGATGCAACAACCATACTCCTGATCTGAGATGCCAAACCCCAGATATATTACTCTATCTTTACTTACTCAGGGGTAACCAGTCTAAGAACAAACCTCGCAAGTTCATGAAATCTAGTTATATAGGCTCAAATTTCCACACCTATCATGACATGATTCTAAAACTTAACCTCTAGCTTCTACACTTCACTTCTTAGGCAATATTCCCGTGATAGTAGCTTCTTAACCTCATTCCTAGAGAGGCTGTAGGGTGAACCACCATGTTAATGCTTCATCATGGAATGAACAAATAACCTAATTTACTTGTTGGTTTGGGGTACAACCACTAATGTTCATAATTTATTCCATTCTCTCTATCCAATGCATTATATATAGTGAACCTCGGTGCTGCTAAAAGATCGCGGGTTACACACCTAGAAAGTTTTGTAGGTACAACCTCATGGTTGATCTTTCCTATTGTTGATGTTTGTGTCCCATTAAGCTAAAGGCGCTGCAACATATCGCAAGATTAGTTGTGATAACTCCTTCGTGCATGTGAGAAGAGAGTTTGAATCAATTCTTCCTCCGATTTCATGGGAAGTAACCATGAGTGATTTCTTGTATAATTCAAATAAATGAATTTATACTAAACATATTGTCAAATAAATACTTAGTCCTACTAAAGATATATTAGAACTAACAACTCAAAGTGAATACAACATTCATAACAAAATAAACATATCTCTTGAACCAATGACATAGGTCCAGTAGCTAGGAGAATCATCAAATAGTATGGTGAGCAGCAAAGCTTCACAGAAATTGGCAAATGCATGAACTGAGTCTAATTCCTCAGTCGACATGCCCATAAGCTGTTATATGGCTGCCTAATAGCGCTCTCATACTGAGCACATCGCGCTGTCGAAACAGCGACCTTCATCTCCAATGACTCTCCCTGATTCATCTTCCCAACCACCGTAGTAGAAGGTTCCCTTGCTCAAAACCAGGGATCAAACTATTTATTGCTTGGTTACCCAATCCAACCAATCAAATCGCACCTGCTGTCGGTGCAGTAAAAATGTTCTCCGGTATAGATCTTATCCTAAAGTAAGTGCTTCGTCAGTGTGGGGCCTATTGCCGAGGTCACGTGTCATCCAAGGTGTCTATAACACCCTAATAGGTGAAAACAATAATGTGGAACCAATACATATGGGGACTAAGGAAAAGTAGTTGTGGGATATATCTCGTCATCTAACGCAGATATCCATCCACAACCCTCAGGCCTCAATGGATCTAGGCCTAAAGCAAAATATGAGTAAATCAGTAAATCAGGCACACTACTAGAGCCAAGCAAGTCAAGAACAGGATCAACCATCTAGAGAAAGAAGGACATCCATAAAAATTTGGTTAGTCATGTACTAATAAAGACACATCCACACATATCAATTTTCTCAGGCTAAGTACGCATGCAATACCATATTGGGGAAAGAAACCGTTCTTTTAAAAATTAGTTAATTGGTTATAGTCTAGATTTATAAAAAAATTTTTACTAGTTCGCTATAACCTAGGCTCTGATGCCACTTTTACTGTCACACCCCGACCCGCAGCGGAAGTCTTAACAGAATCTTAGTGTCGACAGTAATTAACAACAACATAAGTTAAGCGAACGATTTAAATAAAAGATAGATAATTATAAACAAAAGTCATCGATAATTGTTAACATTAGTTCAACATCTTATTTATAAAACATTAGTTTCAACAATTCGACAACCGGTCCCAATAATAATTATCCGAGATACGCTCGCTTGCAAGAACCGGTTTTCATTTCTTTTCCCCAAATGACTTGCTACTTACCTGAGAAACATACCAAATTTAAAACAAGTGTCAACCAAACGGGTTGGTGAGTTCACAGGTTTTCATAATAAAACATTTAATCAATAATCATGGAAAAGAATGTAATGTCACATTGTTGTGCTAGTGAACTCATCGTAGACTAGCAAGGTCCTACGATACGATAGACACCATGAGCTCATAATCAAACCAAAACCAAGGTGCGAACACCCCTCAACATATATTACTCCCGTTACTCACGGACCATGACACCTGGTCGGGGAGTAGGTTGTCAAACCCGATAGATCTACCAATATATCCTGCGGTCTCTCCCCCGAGACTAATGATTACGACTGCGGGCACAAAACCATGCGCAAAAACACTCGGGAACAAATCCACGAGAACCATGCCCAACTGCACTTACTCAAGAGCTATCAAAGTCACGTACCACACAAACAAATTACATTACAAAAACAACTTTTCTTTTCCTGGTATGTTTCTCCCCCGGTTTATCAAAAACCAAAACATAGTTAAAAAGGGGCCGTGAAACTCACCTCAATGCGTTCCTGCTAGCAACAAAGATTTCCAAATAACCCGACTGTTTCACTAGCGCCCTAAAACCCAAGGGACACATTAACAGTCTAAATAAAAGTTCATCATGTAAGTTGTTCACCCAACTTAACTTAGACTAAGAAAATATTCCACCAAGGAAAATAGTTTTCGTACAAACGACCCGTTGGTGACTCGAATTTAGTTATTTATCATAAATCATAAGTTAACGTTCTTAATCCATTTAATATAATAATTAAGTTATCTTTGTTAAAAATCTGTTTTTAACCTCAAACTTAATTATTTAAAATAACTTGTCAAAAATGACAATTTTATCGTGTTTTACCGACAAAACCAACAGCGCAACATACAAGCACATCAACATGCATTATGACCTAGGTGACTTCTAATACTTCAAAATAAGTATTTTATACTTATTTTTACTCAAAATTTGTTGTTTAAAGTCAGTCATAAATTTATGTCGAAACTTTGCGTTAAAACGATGTTTTTACGCCTTTTTAAGACATAGTTTTCAAGTATTTTATTTTATATTTTTCTTACAAAACTTATACATTAAAATTTACATATTTTTATCATAAAAACTTACAAATTTTTCTGATCAAAATCAGATTCATAAAATAATCATTTTTATATGTTAAAAATAGCCGAAAACGCGTATTTTCGGTCCTCAATAGCCGTTATGACATTACAATTCTAAAACCACTTATTTTACACTTTAAATAAGTTATAAAATTTATTTTTATAGTTACATAACCTGTTCCAAATTATTTTTATAGAAAACTCCATTTTTTATAATTTTTATCTTATCGAAACATCAATTTTAAAGTAATAAAAATTATGTCCAAGTTATATAACTATTCTTAATTCATTTACCACAAAAATATTTATATTTTTAAGTATATTATAACTTTTAGATCAGATCTAATATATTTCATAAAATAGCAATTATTATTATTATTTTTCAAATTCAATAATTATATAAAAAGTTACATACATACACATGCATGCATACATATACAACCATCATGCATGTCATGTTTTCTACCATATATATACTTATGTATATATACATATCCTCATGCACATGTATACTTGAAATAATCATACATACATACATATACATACATTCATATGTATACATACACATGCATGCATGTACAATCAAATCATGTATGCATCCATGTATGTAAAATCATCTTTCTTTCATATACATACATACACACACACACGATTACATACATATATATATATATACAAATGTCAACAAAACCCACTTATACATACATATGAGTTCATGCATGTAACCATCTCACCTATACATACATATGTACATATATACGAACACATACATATACATATATGTTCATGCATGTAACTTATTTCACATCTACATACATGTATATGTACATGCATGTGATTAAAATCATCATCCAAGCAAAAATCATCCATGTATGTATGTATGTATTTATGTATATTTTGAAAGAACATAAACATCCATATATATATACACACACATTACGACACATACATGCATATAGATGTGTATGTATTTACGACCCACACACACACATTCATACACACACACACACGTTTCAAATTATTATTTTTACACCAAAAACCCACTTGACTCAACTTGTTGGGTGAACCAACTTTAAATAAAAACCCACATAGTGTGAAGAGATTTACCTTAGTTATGCTAAGTGGGTTATCTTTTGATCATAGTTCTTCCAAAAACCCCAAAATTTGAAAGGAATGAAGAAGATGAAGCTTGAAAAGTTTGAAGTGGTGAAAAATAAAAAGATTGAAGGTAGACGTACAAGAGAGAGGGTGAGGTAATTGGATGAGTTTTCTTGTAATCTAGAAAGTGATGATGGTTAAGATTTTTGGGAAGATTTGTGTAGATTTTGTAGGATTTGAAAATCCATATCTTTGGCCTCCTCTTGACAAGTGTCCCAACACTTGTCCTCCTATGGGTTTTTCATAGATTAAAACAGATAAAAATGGTATATTCTGAGTCCTACGGTGTATAAACTTTGTACCGAAAATTTAATAAAAATACAATTTTTATTCTAAATTTAATAAAATATTTAATCATACTAAAACGATCAAATTTTTGTCAAAAATAATGACCTTAAATATTATTTGAATAATTGATTCCATTTTGCCCGGCTAAAACGCAGATAAAGTCGGTTTTCAGTAAAATCAACAGTTAACACCAAAATTCACGGTTTTCATCGTTAACTTAATTTATCTATTTATGATTTATCATTTTATGCTAAATGGAACATATTTACTAAATTCGTTAATTGAGACGTCACCAACGTCGTTTAAACACCGTCAAACGGTACCGAATCTCAAAAAAATTTACCAAATGCAAATCCATGCATTTATACAACACTCTGTGCTAGACTTTTGACAACATTAATTTAATAAACATTATTAAATTACTAACGCATTAAATAAATCAAATTTTAGTACGCTAACCATTACGGATCATCATTCGTAAAATTACCGGATGTCACAATACGGCAGTTATAGCACTTATAACTGAAAAGCCGGTAGCTGAGAAGAAGCTTGAAGATATACCTGTAGTTTGTGAATTTCCGGAGGTGTTTCCAGAAGACTTGCCGGGATTACCGCCTATCAGACAGGTGGAATTCCGAATCGACCTTACACCAGATGCAGCACCGATAGCTAGGGCGCCTTATCGACTTGCACCGTCAGAGATGCAAGAGTTATCCACACAATTGCAAGAGTTGTTGGATAAGGGTTTCATACGACCTAGTTTTTCACCGTGGGGAGCTCCAGTTTTATTTGTAAAGAAGAAGGACGGAACTTTCCGTATGTGTATCGATTACCGGGAATTGAACAAGGTTACTATCAAGAACCGGTATCCGTTACCCAGAATTGATGATCTATTCGATCAATTGCAAGGTTCGAGTTACTACTCGAAGATTGATCTCAGGTCTGGTTTTCATCAACTAAGAGTCCAGGAGGAGGATATTCCAAAGACAGCATTCAGGACGTGATATGGCCATTATGAGTTCTTGGTCATGCCATTTGGGTTGACAAACGCTCCAGCTGTATTCATGGATCTCATGAATCGTGTTTGTAAACCTTATCTTGATAAGTTTGTCATTGTTTTCATCGATGACATTCTCATCTATTCACAGTCTGAGGAGGAACACGCTGAACATCTTCGATTACTGCTAGAGCTATTGAAACAAGAACAATTGTACGCTAAATTCTCGAAATGTGATTTCTGGATGCGAGAAGTACAATTTCTGGGTCATATAGTCAACGAAAAGGGCATACATGTTGATCCAGCGAAGATTGAAGCGATTAAGAATTGGGAAGCGCCAAAGACCCCTACCGAGGTACGACAATTCCTTGGTTTGGCGGGTTATTATCGACGATTCATTGAAGGTTTCTCAAAGATCGCTCAACCGCTTACAGCTCTTACGCATAAGGGAACGAAGTATAACTGGACGGATAAACAGGAAACTGCGTTCCAGTTATTGAAACAGAAGCTTTGCAGCGCACCGATTCTGTCCTTACCGGAAGGGACGGAAGACTTTGTGGTGTATTGTGATGCATCTGCACAGGGATTGGGATGTGTGTTGATGCAACGTGAAAGAGTGATTGCTTATGCTTCCAGGCAACTACGAACACACGAAAAGAATTACACTACTCATGACTTGGAGTTAGGGGCAGTGGTCTTTGCTTTGAAGATTTGGAGGCATTACTTGTATGGAACTAAGTGTACTATTTATACTGATCATAAGAGTTTGCAACATATCTTTGATCAGAAGGAGCTTAATATGAGGCAACGACGATGGGTTGAATTGTTGAACGATTATGAGTGTGCGATTAAGTATCACCCGGGAAAAGCTAATGTGGTAGCTGACGCTTTGAGCCGAAAAGATACAATGGGAACAAGACGGGTTCGCGCACTTATGATGACAATACATACTGACTTACCTGACAAGGTACGCAGTGCTCAGATCGAGGCATTGAAAACGGAAAACTTGGTACAGGAATCTCTACGCGGGATGGAAACACAGTTGGATGTCAAGTCTGATGGAATTCGTTATTTTATTGACCGACTTTGGATACCTTTGTATGGAGGTTTAAGGGAACTCGTGATGGATGAAGCACACAAGTCCAGGTATTCAGTCCATCCAGGATCAGACAAGATGTATCATGACTTGAAGGCATTGTATTGGTGGCCTCACATGAAAGCCGACATTGCTAAGTACGTTAGCAAATGTTTGACTTGTTCGAAAGTCAAAGTTGAATACCAGAAGCCATCTGGTTTACTGCAACAACCAGAGATACCAATGTGGAAATGGGAACAGATTTCGATGGATTTCATTACTAAGTTACCTCGTACACCGAATGGTTGTGATACGATATGAGTAATTGTCGATCGATTAACGAAATCTGCACACTTCTTAGCAATTAAGGAAACTGATAAGATGGAGAAACTGACTCGTATTTATATCAAGGAAGTGGTAGCACGACATGGCGTGCCAATCTCTATCATATCAGATCGGGATGCCCGGTTTACTTCTAACTTTTGGAAATCTCTTCATAAGTCATTGGGGACTCGCTTGGATATGAGTACCGCCTATCATCCACAGACCGACGGTCAAAGTGAACGAACGATTCAAACGCTCGAGGATATGTTACGAGCTTGTGTAATTGACTTTGGTGATAGCTGGGAGAATCATTTACCATTGGTGGAATTCTCTTACAACAACAGTTATCATACAAGTATTCAAGCAGCACCGTTTGAAGCTTTGTATGGTCGCAAATGTCGTTCACCAGTTTGTTGGGCTGAGATTGGAGACAGTCAGATTACAGGTCCTGAATTGGTGCACGAGACGACAGAGAAAATAGTTCAAATCCGGAACCGTATGGCAGCGGCTCGGGATCGACAGAAGAGTTATGCAGACAAACGTCGCAAGCCGTTGGAATTTCAAGTAGGAGACCGAGTTCTTCTAAAAGTATCACCTTGGAAAGGTGTGATACGATTCGGCAAGCGCGGAAAGCTTAGTCCACGTTATGTAGGACCTTTTGAGATTCTGAAAAGGATTGGTCCGGTTGCGTATCAACTCAAACTACCGGATGAACTCAGTGGAGTTCATGATGTTTTTCATGTGTCAAACTTAAAGAAATTTCTTTCTGATGAGACATTGATTGTACCGTTGGAAGAAATACAAGTAGATGAACAGTTACGATTCATTGAAGAACCAGCAGAAATCATGGACCGAGAGGTCAAACAACTAAAGCAAAGCAAGATTCCGATAGTCAAAGTTCGATGGAATTCAAGACGTGGTCCTGAATTCACATGGGAACGGGAAGACCAAATGATGAAGAAATATCCTCATCTATTCAAAACAGCTACTGCTAACACTGAGAGCGCACGTTAAATTTCGGGACGAAATTTCCTTTAACAAGGGGATGACGTGATGCTTTCACACATCAACTCTGCAAATTTCAAACTGTAAGCACAAACATTTTATTTATTCAATTGATTTTGTTACAAACATTTGTGCTACATTACATTCTATATATTTTATGTGCTACATATGTTACATGTTATGGTAGTACATACATGATTGGTTACACACATTTTGCTATGTGCGGGGTTGCATAGTACAAACAGTTATAGACACTCACTATATGTGAGGTTACACAACACACATTTTGCTATGTGCGGGGTTGCATAGTACAAATGTATGTGCGGGGTTGCATAGTACAAATGGTTATAGACACTCACTCTGTGTGAGGTTACACAACACAGTATGATCAAACACAAACAGTCACAGTTAGGTGAACTAACTAGTGTACACGCAAACAGTCACATTGAACAATCACAATTGAGTTGTGATGTTGCAAGCATTAGACTTTGTGTGTGAGTACACACAAGCACACAGAATGATCAAATCACACTAACACGTACGATTTAAACTCGTAAGTAGTTTCCTAACTACTCCTAACACTTATTAATTTTCGGGATGAAAATTCCTTCAACAAGGGGATGATGTGACAATTCGACTTTTCGAGTTAACCTCGTTAACCCTCGTAGGCCCAATAAGACCAATGAAGGCCCAACAAGCCCAACAAGGCCAATGAAGGCCCAGTAAAGCCAAAGAAGACCCAGTGAGGTCAAGGAAGACCCAACAAGACAAATCAGGCCCAATGAAGTCTATGAAGGCCCAACAAAGTCTAGTAGGCCCAATAAGATTAATTTAGGCTCAAGGAAAACAAGGAAGGCCCATTAAGGCCCAAGTAGGCCAAACAAGGCCAAAGTAGGCCCAAGGTAGGCCCAACAAGGCTAAGATAGGCCCAATGAGTTCAGGATAGGCCCAATTATATTTGAGAAGCCCAATTGGGTTAATTTAGCCCAACAAGGAGTTAAAGGACCCAATTAGTGACAATTCGGGACTTTCGACTCAACTTTGTTAACCGAATTGTTATGCAATTGAGCTAAATAGTACCTAAAGGATTGGAATTGGTAGAAATCAGTTTTAATATGCTCTAATTACAAAATTAAGACTTGTAATTGATTTAAAGGTTCAAGTTTGACCTTAAAAGTCAAAATTCGTGGGATTTATCAACTAGAGTTCGAATTTCCCATTAAAACTAAGTTATAACTGAAATCAATCGATTTAAATCATCACATTAATGATGATTAACAGTTGTTATACGTTATGGGAGCATCAATTATCGAATTATGATCAAAACCGTTCCAAATCATTGTAACCGTAGTCCCTCACAATCAAAACCATATAATTCGACTTTATTCTTCACAATTGAGCTTACAGAAACCCTATTCGGCACATTTAGAGTGGAATACATACAACAATTTGATTCGAGGAGAAGCAGAAAGAATATTTCAATTGTTAAGTGGCCGAACCTTAACCTTCTAATCGAGATCCTTGAATTGAACACCAAACCAGGTAACATTTGATCTCTACTCCATCTAAAGGTTCCGAAAAAGCATAACCCTATGCTAATTTCGAGTTCTATTATTGAATTATCGGAGTTCGAATGATTAGGGCTCACATCAAGAACGATTTGGGGTTTGCTAGTCAATTGAATTCAAAAACCGAATTAAGTTTCACAGAGAGTTTCGAAATTCCCCTTTTAAGGAAAACACTATGTCAATTTTATCAAACTATATCGAATTAGATCATTTCGAATTCTAGGGTTCGTTTTAAAAATGGTTTTGGGGGAAATGGTTGAAATAAGTTTAAAAGTCAAATCAAATGGTTCTAGTAGTTTCAGAAATTGTCGATTAACAATATCTATATGTCGATTTCATGAAACAATAGCTAATTGTTAGATTTCAAGTTTCTAGGGTTCTTGGTTAAAACGTTTTGGGATTTTCGATCTAAATGAGGTTGTAAGTCGAATTAGGACATACAGAAGGGTTCGGAATCTTTTGTTTAACGAATAGCCTCTATCAATTTCATAATGTAAAAGCAAATTGAATGACTTTGAGTTTGGGTTTGAGAATTTGAGTTCGAGACTGTTAATGTCCGATTAATTGGGTAATTGGTGAATGATGTTTCAAATTAAGACCATATACAGATCCTATTAGACATCAGGAACAAAATCCCTAAGGTTGTGGACTCGATCGGGTTCGAATTGAGGACCATCTGAGAAGTCTTTGCTTCGGCTAGGGAATAACAAAAGGGATTTGATCGCTTAATGATTAAAACCATTTTAAAACCAACCTATTAACAAAATTGGAGATAGAGCAACTGGTTGGGGTTGTGCATATGGACCAGGAGGTCAGGGGTTCGAACCCTGCCTCTTATGGTTTTTAGAATTTAAAACCATTTTGGTTTTTAAGTCATAACTTGTTCATTTTAGATCCGTTTTTATCCGTTCGAATTGCGTTAGAACCAGAATTCAATTCCGGATGTATTAGAATAATAAAATTTATATTTTATCATGAAAACGAAATCGCGTATAATTACGTTTAATTAAATAAAATCGTATGTGATTTTATTTAAACGATTTCAAAAGCACGCATATACACGTATGCACATTCTTAACACTTTAACATACGTGTGTTGATACGTATGTGATTTCAAGCACAAAACGATTATTCGAATAACACTAGGTTATTGTTTAAACACAGATTCTTCGTAGGAGTATTTCTTACACGAGCTTTTAGTGTGTGATCATTCTGCTATACTCAAAGGTGCGTACACGGCCCCTTTCCTATTTTAAACTGTTTTGGGGGAGAAAACATGTGCAACAAACTATTTTTAGATACATATCACTTGCATGAGTTAGCTGTTTACATTATGTGACAACATAGCAACTTGAAAGTCCTTACACACCTCGAACCGTTTAGTTTGCTGTAACGCAAAGCGTGGTAGTTGGAAATAGATCTATTAGGTTTGACAAACCTCATCTGGTAGATGGGATCTACGCAGGTGTTTAACTGACCAAACACATTTTACTATTGTTGTGCTAGACAATAGTGGCAAGGCAAAAACATGCTATAGCATGGCAATTCGTCAGCTTCGGTGTCGAACACTTATGTAAATAGTTTATATGACTAGCTATCATGACTGTGCATGTGTGATTATGTTATCTACAACTTGATATTCAAACTGTTGTTTTAAACATTGTGAATGCTTAAAACCTGTGTTATGCACCAACCTTTGTGTTGACTTGATTTACATGTTTTCTCAGGACGCTAAGGCGCGCGTTAAAGCTGGCATGGACTAGGAGATAGAGTCTCATGCATTTTAAACATTTTGAATATTTGAATTGGAACATTTAAGTATTTTGTTTTGTAATGTTTACTTTACAATTGTTATTGGTTTTAAACACTTCCGCAACTTTTGTAAACTCTGATGTTATGTTTACAGATCAAAGTATGTTTTGAAAATTCATATAGAGGTCTTTGCTATGTCTAATGATCTAAGATCCTGGTTTGTCACGTTCCCAAACGGTATGATTCTGTTAGTTGAAATTTGGGGGTGTGACAACCATCACATACAAGCCATACAATTTTTTTTTACTATGTCTCCTTTTTTGATCAAGTGGTGACTATAATATAACCATTGTCAAGTGCTCTACTTTTTACCCACGCAACCAACCTTTCATGAGACATAAATTCCTGAAACAATACTACAATTAAACTTATTTATTGCTAAGAAGATAAAACTCAAAATAATTTATGTCTGATTGACATCCCACAACACTTTTGCATAATGACATCCGTTGAAATAATCTTGATCACTTTGTTGAGGTTCAAAAGGTTCATCATTTTGTTCATACCAGCTTTCTTGTCTGTATGAAGGTTGACTATCCAATCCAAAATTATGATTGCTTTCAAAAACATAGAAAGGTTCAATGCAAGGCTCCTCATTTAAATCTGGAAGCATATTCATGTTGTAAAACTGAATATTGGGATCTTCATTTAAATAAGGCAGCCCTTGCAGTCTGCTCCCGTCATAATGAGATTGAACGGCAAATTCCTCCTTAAAAATAAATTTGATTAGTGTTTAATTAATAAGATACAAATATGCAATAAAATTGATATACCCTATTAACTTAATTGTTTCCAAATAAGAAGTTAACATCCCAAAACGATATTATGAAGATTGGGTAAGTTGAAAAATGTGGGTATAGTAATTTAGCGTATGTAGAATGATGGAATGAATATCAACACGTTCGTTCGTATGTTCTATATATAATTTGAATAATCTTACGTTATTTTGTCAAGTGTACGAGAATGAAATTTCAAAATTTATATACATGTTGTATAGGTCAATACGTGTCATATAATAGTTCTATACGTAGCGTACATTACTATACGATACGTGCCACTTTTTTTATTCTGTCAGAAGCCAGATTTTCTCATTTAGTTGCCCTCCATACACTACATAGAGACGTGTACGTAGAGTATAACTTTATCAGTCAGTCAGACCCCAGAAAGTGCTTCATATTATTGTCCTATATACACCTCTTATATCCCTCTACGCAGCGTACAACATCTCATCATTGCTCATAATGTAAGTAATGAGTGTACTAAGGTCCTATACGCTGCGTAGAGCTCTCTATGTGTCGTATGCCATCCAATCATTGCTAAAAATGTAAGTCCAGGTTGTTGTTGTACATGACTTAGGGATCCCTAGTGGCGTATGCCTTGCTATACGTGTCGTAGGGTGCTATACGCCACGTATAAATCAGTGTGAGAATATAGATTTGGGTGTGGGATTGTAAGGGCCTTTCTTATATTGCATGTTTATTCATGTCAACTATTTATTTTATAAATAAACATAATGAATAAACATGTTAGGCTATACTTTTTTGCATGCTATATTCTTTGATAAATTATTAGTTTTAACTTTTTTATGATATTTTTTACATGCAACAACATTACCATTCTCAAAAAGAACATTACATATATAACCTAGTTGATTGTGGGAAGTTGATATCATATATAACCAAGTTGGTTAATACTTAATTCTATACCGAAAGAAAAAAATCACACCACTCATGAAGCTAATAATAGTAAAATAAAACTATGTGTATCAAGTTCTATATCAGTTTTGCTTCAATCTAAAATTAAACATAATGTAACACAAATATGACATTAAATACACCATTACTAACTCATTAAAGGTCTCATTTTCAAGATGTCTCAAGGGTTTTTAGGGGCTTAAAGCATATTTTAATTCGGACCGCTTGTACAATTTTTCTTCTTCTTTTATTTCAAACATATGAGAATATGATTAAAATCATTTTATTTAGTATGTGGCTTTAACTACAGCTATCCTCTTTAGGTTTTAATATTGGTACAACTAATTTAAGTGTTAAAATTGGCTCATACAATTATAGATGTGTTAAGTTTTGATTTTGTTTATCTAAATTAATCAAACAAATGAAATACAAGTAAAAATAATGATGAATCAGAAACTTAATTGTATAAAATTTAAAATTAAATTTAGTTTTTATCGTAAAGATTTACTTATTTTTAAGCATGCTCATTTTTAGTGGAGGTCATCAAGTTTGGATCAATATTTGGTACAAAATTATCAACAAAATTACCTAATGATGCAGATGATCTACATAAATTATCAACAAGATAACAAAAAACAACCAATATAGATAAAATCAAGAGTTAAGCTTAAAAGTAGAAGAGTAAAATATAAGCGAATACTCAAGATTCAAACAAATACTAACCAATTACTAATTGGTACTTTGAATTAAATGATGAGGCTGTGATTCTTTGGTTTCGTGAAGTGAGGTTTGTGTTGCGTTAACAAGAACTGGTGAACTCAAAGTTAATTAAAATTGTGTGAATAACATGTGAATCAAAAATACTTTGAATTCTTCATTGAGATTCAACTGATGCTTATATTAAACGATGTCAACATATTCTTTTCTTTCTGGGAAAGTTAATAATTTATTGATTTAATCAATTGTATTATTTAAGCATGAGTGCGCGAAGAGGGGATCAATTAATTTACCTTGTTTATTTTTCAGATTTCTCCTACTTTATTTGTGTTTTCAACCCCAATCCAAGTGTAATATATTGTATGAAAGATGTACAAACTAAACTTTAAAATTTAGCCTTAGAGGCTTCAAGCAGTTGCTTTATATGTTTTACTTATAAGACATGCGTTAAAAACCTAATTTTTTCAACTCCAGAAACCAAAAAGCATGTTGACCTTATTTGATGCTTTTTCAAATCCTTATGTCACGTTTAAGGGTTAACCCTCGCTTTACCTTTTTTTCTACTTGGAATTTTATAAATTTGCAGAATAATACATAATAGTGAAATTAGTACTAATTTAGAAAATAATATGACCTTAAGAAATATTTTTTATTTTGTTTTTAAAATTGACTCACTGCTACTAGAAACACATATATATATAACGCTCGATTTTGTAGCAAATGTGTTGCAAACTGAATTTTGAGACACATTTACCATCGAATTTTTTTTGAGACAAAAAACCCTTGTGGCAAAGCTCTGTTACAAATTTGTGACACAACAATTTTGTGACAAACATAGCGTGTCGCAAAGTTTCTATGCACTTAATCACAAACTCCTAATTATATTTTCCATGTTACCAATATTTTAATTTAAAAATTATTACAAGGTTTGATTTTTTTGCATCAAATCTGCGACAAGGTTTGATATTTTTTTTAATTTTTTATTAGCGACACATTTACGGTCCAACGGAATTTATTTTCTTTTTGCGTCACAATTTTTTTACGAACAATATATTTTTTTGGGATAATATCATATATCCCCTTATTAAACATCAAAATTACATATATCCCCAATGTTAAACTAAAATTACAAATATCCACATGTTCCAAAATTACCCCTTAGTAAGGAGAAATATGTAAGTTGTTTTTAGTTAGTTCATTAAGAGTAAAATAGGAAATACATAATTTGTTTTTTAATGAGATGGATAAATATGTAATATATTTGGTTTAGAAAGGGGATATATGTAATTTAATTTTATGATTGGGTAAATATGTAATAAATGATTTTAGCAAGGGGATATATGTAATTGACCCTATTTTTTTGTAGTATTGATAATACATGGTTAGATGTTATATGAGTCGAACATCTTGTATACTTGCACTCAATTTGTTAGGTCTAACTTCAAAAATTATTTTATACACAAATACTAAAAGTCCAATAAAAATATTAAATAACAAAATTATATTTAATTTACATCTATACTCATAATAAGTATTTGAGAAAGCATATGTTATTAACTTTATTTTCTCATCTGTAAAAACACGTATTACTACTATCTGGGTATCTATTCATTTTGTTAATTTTTTATAATTTATTTTTAAAAATTTAATATAAGTTTAATTATAGATAGTTAATTAGTTATTATATCATGAATATTGAATAAAAAATTGATTAGTAATTAGTACTTAATCTTTTTATTTAGCTCTTGTAACCTATTTATTAATACAAAGGAAATTAATAACAATTATTACAAGTACAGTGAAAGCTAGACTTACCAAAAGTCAAATTAACGATATTCTATATACAAAATAAAGCAGAATGCATTTGGTGAATGGACTAATTATGACTTCAATAGTTAATACTTAACGTAATAAGAAAAAGTCTAACTGTGTAGTGGTTATAAATAGGTAAACTGAGACTCGATCAAACTATTTAAAAATTAAAAAAAAAACAGTAAAAATAATTTAAAAACGACGTTATAAATATTAAATAAGTTTATTTATTTGTTTGTTCTTTTCATTGGTGTATAGTTTCTTTTTCTAGATGGTTGGATTGTGTCGCACCTTGGCTTGAGATTTGACCGTTCCAAAGGAGTTCTCTCTTATTTAATTACTATCTTAACAAGACTAATTTATTTACAATGTTTTTTCGTTAGATGAGCCTTTTTCATTTTCTTTTTTGTCTGAACATCAATATTTTCACTTTTTTCACACTACTTAACTTGAACTCTAAAACTATCTTAGAAAAAAAAACACGTCATCACACATTGGTATCATTGTAATAAATACTCTTGTGATAAGTCTTTTTTCTTTTAAATAAGTCATTCCAATTTCTCATCACATGAGATCTTGTTTCTTATGAATGGATCTTCATGAGATGAGTCCTTTTGGCTTTTCATAAGTAATTTCAATATCTCATCACATGATATGATGTTTTTCGTAATATAAGATAACTCTTCATTTGTATCAATCTTTCTAAAATGATCTTTGAAATGATCTTTTCTCTAAGTCTCCATTGTTTCTTTTTTTTTCTTTACATCTTTGCATAATATACATTTAAGTTCATGAAGTGAGGGTATTAATTTGACTCGGCAACACACGAACAATTTTATTTTATTTTAGTTTCGTCATTCCCACTTGTTCAATTTTAGTTTTATGTTGCTTTCTTTATTACTTCTTGAATCATAATAGGTTTATTTTATATTCACAACTATCTATCTGTTAATGCTTTTTTGCTTTCTTTCGAATTTCTTAGGGTGTTAAATTTGACGGCAACGCACAAAAAGCACCATTTATGTCAGCTATGTGATTTGTGTTGCATATTTTAATGTAATTGGATGTTAAAGAATCTTAAAGAGTTAGAGGTGCGGAGTGCGGCTCGTTTATGATTTCTGAGATCCTGACCAAGTAGGAGACAAGGGGTTCGCGCCCCCTTGCAGGGTCCTGGCGGGGTCCAAGGAGTAGATCCCCTAGTGGCGGTCCAAGGGGCAAAGCCTCCTCCTGGCGGGGTCCAAGGAGTAGATCCCCTAGTGGCGGTCCAAGGAGCAAAGCCTCCTTCTGGGGTTTGTGGCAACGCCCTAAAACCTAAATAGAATTTACTTATCTCTTATGATCAGAATGGCCTTGAACCAAGATTTTGACCTCAATCACTCGTCTCTTCATCTTACCACGACTCTTATTGCTCTTTTTTTTCTACCCATCTCTATGCTTGTTTGAATATACTTCCCCTTAGCCCAATATGTTTTTTTTTAAGAAAATTAAGGGCTCTAAGTTTTTGAGGTTACCCAAACCTTGATGGCCCGCCCTGCACTCACGTTGTAAGACCGACCACAATGGTCGTCCCGCCCGGCCAGCGGGCCTCCTCCCGCGGCGGCGTCTCACGGGAACACCGCCCCCCTTATTCACGGCTCCCGCTGAAAAGCCTTCCACGGCTCCCGCTCCCCGTCGTGAATGTCGTGAATGGTGCAATGTGATTGGCCCAAAATCAATTAAATGTGGGATGATGTGGAACAGTGGGGAAGGGTTTTCAGTGGGGTGACCATTGTGAGTGTTAAAGGTTTTCAGTGGGGTGATGACGTGGCAGGAAATTTCAGTGGGAAAGGGTTTTCAGTGGGGTGACCGCTGTGGATAGTCTAAATGCATGTTATTTTTTTTATTGAAATTGATGAAAATACGTCCGCCAAATATTTAGAAACTTAAGTAACTACTTTTAATATTTAATTATAAAACCACCAAAGGGCTTCTAGCATAATGGTAGCCTCTTGACTTCTCTTATTAGAGGTCTTGGGTTGGAGTCTCACCTAGAGCACTAGGGTGAGCCATGGGTTTTTCCTAGTTGTAGGTTTACTCTTGGGTAGGTGGGTCAGATCATCACGCTCTGTTATTCGGGCGGAAGGGCCATTTATTTGCCAGGATGATCCCGGGTGACCGAACGTTTGCTGTTAAAAAAAAACCGAAAAAGGAGAATCAATTACTATTCATGAACCAATATCACATCCATTCATCAAATAGTGTATTTGGTGCTTGGCTTAATTATTGTTTGATGTAAGAGCTGGATTTCTTCACGATCTGACATGCCTCATAAAATAGACGGATTAGGTAATGGATCAGAACAAGTTAGGGTCACAACTAGTTTTAATCAAAATCAGTTTGAGTCTTAATGGGTCGTTTTTAAAAAAGCATTAATTTAACTAAAGTCAAAATGGGTTGTAACTAAATTAAATAGTTATGGATTATCTTTATTGATTTTCTTAACAAATACGTAATTTATCATTCTTACCAATTTGAATTTATTTTGTTCACATAATTTCCTTACCCATTATATCGACTCATCTTGTATTAAGGAGTTATTAATTTCAACCCGTTCTATGTTACGATGTTTTGTTTATATGAACCAATTCATATCTATTATTTTGGTTAAAGATGGCCAAGCATACGATCTAATTTACGCTATCTTACCCTATACATTTATGCAAAAAACTGTTTAAAACGATCTAAACCTGCAACCTCAGGGTCATAAAGCTGTTAACCTTACTAGTTGATGCAAGTTCCACCCTCACATCCGTTCATTGAAATTTTATAAAAGCTTGAATATTTAAACTAATTTCTAAGAGTTTTCATTTTACTATCTTTTTATCTTTAAAGATTTTCATTTCAAGATCAATCGAATCAAGTTAGCTATATGACTTTAGAACTTTTGACTATTAGACGCATTCATATGATTAATCAAATTAAAAAAGGGAACATATTAAATATCAATAATGTGGTCTGTTGAAAAGCAAGTGACGGATGGCGTTAATTGGATTTCAAACTTTCTAGAGTTTGGTAAGCTACGTAGAAAATATGTGAAAAAGGATTTGTCCAATCAAATCCAAAATATACATTAACAATATTAATTAATTTAGTTATATATTAGTTAGATAAAGGCTCAACCAAAGGGCTTTGTTATAACGGTACCTTTTGGCTTTTCAATTAAAAGGTCATGGGTTCAAATCCCTTTTAAGACGAAATATGGGTTCTTGAGAGGTCAAGGGATTTTCCGGTGTGGCTTCCTTCTGGGGTGGTGGTGGGATCTCAACGGAGGTCATGGTAACCAGACATTGGTGACGTGGCTTGAAAATCAGTGGTTCACGCGTTGAGATCAAATGTCGTTTAAAAAAAAAAGATAAAGGCTCACAAGTTTGTTTAAAAAAAATCACAAAAATAAAATTTGACGATTCTAACAAATTTCGTCTGTACTAATTCCGAATGTGTTGGAACGTCTCGTAGAGCGTTTTGGGTTTAGCTTTTACAGTTTATAAATTAAATTTATAACTTTGCTTAGCGTTTAGATTTAAAGTTTAGTCTTTAAGATTTTGATTCTATTATTCTGGTTTAACTTTCGGGTTTAGAGTTTCCTTTAAGGGTTTAGTTTTAAGGTTTAGAGTTTAACTTTTTAGGTTTAAGATTATGATTTACCTTTTTGTGACATCCCAATTCTTAAAACATAATATTTAACATAATTGCGGAATTTACAAAATTTAGGTCCCAGATTCATCGGTTTTAAAACCATTCCAATTCAACCAAAATCATTTAACGCTCTAACATGACAAACTAGACTTGTTTATAGTACTTACAAAACACTACTATGCGTCAAAATAGTAGTTATCAAAATTACAACCCCCTTGCTTTATTTTTACAAAAACATGGTTCGATCCCTTTAACCGTCTGATCACTCCAAAGCGTAGCCGAACCTACTTTTGACCTGAAACAACCACAAACAATCAAGTGTTAGTCCAAAAGGACTAAGTGAGTTAACCCCAACGATTTCCGGAATCAATTCTATAAAAGAAATCGAAATCCGAAAAAATTACACTGCCCGGCGTATGGTACTACAGCCCCGGCGTACAGTACGCCAGAGCACCAGCGTACAATAGAATGTTTTGGGCGTACCATACTGTGGCCGGCGTACAGTACGCCCCCTGCAGCGTACTGTACGCCCCCTACAGAATACTTCAAATTTTTTTCGCGTTTTAAGCACCCAAAACCATTTCTCCACATTCCGGGGTGTTAAAAATACATTCTAAACCCCATATATCACATTTATAATCATTTCTAATATCATAATCTCATCATTATCATCATACTTAATCATAATTGCTTTCCAATTATTTCTTAACGGGTCAAAATTACCCATTTAAATTCCACTAAACCATTACCTTCCACACGAATGTGGATCCTCCCCAATACCACTCAATAGTGATTCTACATTACCTTCCACACGCATGTGGATCATCCCCATTTTTGCCATATTAGTATGGACTTATATATATTCTTTCACTAGAATGTGGATCATCCCCATGAATGCCACCAATTTTGTGGTCTTACATCCAATTCCACACAAGTGTGGATCATCTCTCAAATTATGTGTCAATTATCCTCTATAATATATTGACACCAACATATATTATGCATACACTACATAACAAGCAACAACTACTACAAGACACCACATTATGAAATCCAATAATTAAAACATTAACAAACACGAATAAGTCTTATGGTTGCTTATTCATGGATAGGTTTACTCACCTTGGTCCATAATGCCACTTTGTTCCATCTTCTCCTTACCAGGTCTTTGATTTGTATTTCCACTTCCTAGATCATATAATCACACATACACATTCAATCTAGGAATAACACGCAAGAAAATCAACTCACACCCTTTTGACCCATTATCGTCATAATTGATTTTATTGTAGTCAAATCTCCTAAATCACCAATTAACCATCAATTCCTTTCATTCTAGCTAATTACACCTAATTGGCACTTATAATTCATACAATTAAGTTAATTAGTCATTACCCCCAATTTCACCAAGACCTCACATCATTTGAGTACTTGAGGTTGTTTGAGGCATTTCCTCAAACACATAATGTGCAGATTTTTCATTCATGTTTTAAAACCACACTTTCAATTCCATTCATATCCATTTTTAACATACAAAGTCTCAAACTCCTCATTTAATGAATCTTTGATCAAAATTCCTACATATATGTAATGGACACAACACATATTCACCTAATTCATTATTTACTCTATAGGTTCATGGAATTCATAAAACCTATGAATCCCAAAACCCAAACTCTAGGCTTTTCAACATATTTTTTACATAAAAGATGATTATTTAGTTGTTTTCTAACACTACTAACATCATCTCATGATTTAGATTACATAAACAACCCAAAATTTGAGTTTCACCATCATCTAACCACACCCACATGCAAAACCAAGAAAATTCCATCACCACACATGAAATCACAAACCTTAAGTTGAGAAATTGCAAGAGGAATCCAAATCCTAGCTTGCATTGACGTTTGGAACAAGATTTGATGACGAATTTGGTCAAAAACCCGAACTCCTTTTTTTCTCCTTCTTGGTCGTCGACCTCTCCTCCTCCCAAGCCAAAATCTGATTTTGACTTCTTTGACCAAGCTTTCCCCATATAACCCCTTTTTAATTCAACTTTCATCATTTGGCACTTTAGCTCCCTCAACTTTCTGGTTCACATTTAACTAAGACTTACTTAGTATTTAGTCATTTAACCTACTAATTAACCCATAACAACACCAATTAACTTAAAATTATATCAAATATCAATTATTTTAATAATAAGTTGAATTGGGTCGTTACACTTTTAGCATTATGGTTTAGATTTAGTTTTAGGATTTAGCTTTAGTTTGTTCTTTTGAGATTAGCTTTTGGATTTAGGGCTAGCTTTAGGTTTTAGGGTTATAGTTTAAGTTTCGATAAAAAGGTGCCAACGCATATTAAATGCGTTCAATCGGAGTTCATTAGAGGTTTTAAACGTCATTTAGAAATCGTTTTTATTTTTTAGGAAAAATATTGTTTTTAGTTGATCTCACTCCTAATTAATTATATTATATTAGCCTGAAATCATGAAGGAAAATTTATTTAGATTTCTAGGGAAGGTAAAATGATTCTAGTTTGTCAAAGGCATGAGAGTCTAACTGCATCTTAGTTGGGATGTAAGGTTTAGGAACCATAAGTATGGGCGGACTTAATATGTGGGTATGAGGGTCGACTGACCCCCATGTACTTTTCATTAAAATTTTTAATGTTATATATACGATCTGATCTCAACCGACCTTCAAAAAATTTGGTCCCGACCCCCATTAAAATTTGACGAACTCGATGAAACCCATTTTAAAACCAAAAATAATAAAATAATACCCAAATAAAGTAATATGAAACAATTTTTCAAAAGAAAACCCAGTCCTTCACTTTATTTGAATCTTGAATTTGTTGATTTAAATATTCTTCCTACGAATCCTACCGAAAGAAAACCAATTTTAGTATATCATCCTAATACATGAGATGATTATTTGGCATATTTTTATTAAGTATTTGTGATTTAATTTAGTTTATTAATTTTTGGGTAATCCGACCTGACCCTATTCAAATTGACAAAAAATATAAAATATTTAACCACATAATCATCCAAAAAATTCCCGACCCCATAAAAAAAAAATCTAGGGCCGCCACTGACTATAAGGTCTTGTGTTTGAATTCCACAAGGGTTTTTTTTCAATGTATTGAGTTTCCTATTGAACTCGTAACTTGGTGATGGATATGATCGGGTGGCACCACTGATGACACGATAATACTGCAAAATTAGGTGTTTAAAATAAAATTTGATTATGGTTTAGTGAGTACCGTTTCCAATGAGTATTTTTTGGTTAATTTATATTCTGGTAGACGAGCTCAAACCTGCCTTACATAACAATACTTTTTAGATGACTTTTTTTTTTCTCAACAGTAATTTTTTATACCTAAATATTATTCAATTTTATATATTAAAAGTTTAAACAGTTATTACTTTTGCTACTGAAGTCACCAAAGTCACTAAAATAGAAGCGATATAAGTTTTCCATAAGATAATATATTTGAACTGAAACTAGGATGCATCTAGAAAGTATGCAAGTCAAATGAAAAGATTTTTAAAATAAATAAAGCAGATATTAGCATAACTTAGCTTATAGCTCGCAAAATAGGTACATATTAAAACATGATTAGATCTGTTTAACAAAAAATTTACTATTTAATTTTAAACTTTTTTAAAAATAATAAAAATTAATAGACTACACTTCATCATTTTTTGCTACTTAAAATAATCAAGTATTAAACATGACGTTTTCATGTTTTATATTTGCATTAATCACGTCGTCTGAAACATATTAAACATGTTAAGACCCGTTTTACCAACCTTGGGCCTCAAATGATAAGATTTTTAAATGAAATAAGAGGTCTTAACACACAAAAAAATCAGTTAATAATCAACATTGTAATATGTTTTCTCTGTTAAGTGATAACAACTAGAAAATTTACCCGTGCGTTGCGACGGAGTCAAAACGTACAATAGTTTCATTTTATACTATCACATAAAAATGTGTTATATTTCACTCAACTTGTTTCTGACCAAAAGTCATGTCTAAAAGTACATCAACTGAAAACATATATAAAATATATAGACACTAATATGTATTTTATTTGACCCAATTTGTTTCTGTAAGAAGTTTACTTTGAAACGTTGAGTAAGTCTAATTTATAACGACATATATATACAACTAAAAATGTAAGAAATTATTTTCCGTAAGTTGAGAAACAAAAATAATAAATTCAAAACTTTAAAAACTCGAGAGTTTAAAATGGTTAATAATAGAAATATTTTGTCTATCGAAAAACAAAACTTAAAAAAAAAACAAATTATTTAAAAAAATTGAAAACTCAATTATAAAGTAATCAAATAACAAAATTGAGAATCAAATAACAAAACCGAGTTACAAATATTACATAATGCAATTTTAGAAGTATGAAACAATTCAACATATATAAAGACACACATGACACATGCCTCAAAATCTTATTTTTAACAATGAATTCGTATTATTTGTTTTTAATGTCATGGGTTATAATTTTGTGAACACAAGATTTATTTCCCTTTTCTTAAATAATTTAAATTTTTTTTTGTTGAACCTTGTAATACATGGTTTCTAACATAATTTCAATACTTATATTTTTTTGAACCAATTTGCGTCGCAAATGCGTACAAAAACGTTTTTCCAACGCATTTTCTAATGAGAATCTTTTGTTAAAAAAAAAAAAAGTCTCCAAGGAAAGATTTTGTAACAAATTTCCTAGGCAATTTTTGATATGTTTCAAATAGCTAAAAGTATACGAATTTCCGACGCTTTTGTGACATTATTTCTATACATAATCATAGCAATTAAAAAAATGTTCACAAATAATTTTAGACGGCAACACATTTCCGAAAAAACCGTTTACATATTTTTAAAATTTTTATGATGCATTAATGATAAAACAGAATACGCATTTATGACAAAACCATATACGTTTTGTCGGAAATATTGACACAAAAATGACGTAACTAGTTAACAAATAATTTAATTTGTGAAAAATACCTTTGCGTTACATATGTGTTGATGTTTATCTTTTTGTATGTTTTATTATCAACATTATAATTGAAAAAAATATTGTTTTGTCTGATATTTCGACACATTTGCGACACAATTAGTTAACAAATAACTTAATTTTTGAAAAACACTTTTACGTCAGAAATGTGGAAAACGGATAATAATTTAATATTGAAATTATGATTAATAATTAATTAAAATAAAATATTGTCATTTCCGATATATTAATTTGAAACACAAAGTTAATTAGTTAAATCTAAAATTTGTGTCGGAATATTGTGACGCACTTGTGACAAAAAATAGGTTTTACTTACCTTACTATTTTGTTGTAAAATTAACAAAATCAGGGTTTAACTTTCCTTTAGACCATACGCAGCCCTTGCCCCGCCCTCCTCCGCGGGATCGTCCCTTCCGCGGCAACTAGCGAGAACACCGCCCCCCTAGCCAACGGCCCCCGCTCAAACGGCCCCAACGGCTCCCGCTCCCCGTGGATTTTCAAGCGATGTGATTGGTTGCATCATTTGACCGTTGTTGAACGGTATTAAATAAAAAAAAAAAAAAAAAAACAACTTTTTAAAACTAAATAAATACCCAACTTTTTTTACCCAAAAAACCATCCAAATCTCTTCATCTTTCATCTTTCTCTCTATATTTTTTAAAAAAAAAAACACAAACATGAATCCAAGGCCTAACAATCCCAATCCCGAATTCAACCCGTTCTCGTACGATCCCGAATCGCTTAGAAATTTTTTGGCACAACTACAACAAAACCCAAACATCCAACACTTTCAACAACATCCACCAAACTTCCAATCTTCTTCAAACTTTCAACCCGGTTTTGCTCCCTTCTCTCAACCTAGGTTCGAATCTGATTTTGTTTCCCCGAGCCAACATGATAACGAGGTCGTGCCGGAAACACAAGACACTCAGAAACGCAAAAAAGGTAAGAAAAACAAACAGCCGGCTGGAACAGGGCCGAGTAGTGGTCCAATGGCACCGAAGCAATGGACTCAAGATGAAGAAATCGCTCTCGGGAAATGTTACATGGACGAATCCGAGAACAAAACCAAAGGAATACCAACTAAAGAGTAACGGCCAAACGTTTAACCACTACCACGTTTGGGTGGCGATAAAAGACTCGCCAAAATTCCGTGTTCTTTGCCAAGAAGGTAACGAGGTCCAAGGTTCTTCAAAAAGAACCAAAAATTCCGAATCGAACGAGTATTCGCCCGGGGGTTCGACCGCACATACAAATTACGCGGTTAACCTAGAGGATGACGAAGAAGAAGCCGAGTTCGACACCCCACCGGAACCGGTTAGACCGACGGGTCGAGATACAACAAAACGGGCGTCCTCTTCGAGTCGTCAAACCGTCTCCTCTAACACGTCAACAACCGAACTCGCCGAGCAACTCCAAGCTTTCACAACTTTTCAAAAAATAAAACACGAAGAAAGGAAAAAAATGCACGAAGAGAAAACTCTCCGATCCGACCTCAGAGCACTTGAGTCTATGCCTCCCGACATGCTCGACGACGAAGATCGTGAAATAATGCAAAAAATGAAAAAGAAACTCTTGGATAAATATCGTTAAATTTTATTTGAATTGTTAGTTTTTTTTGTATGGTTTTTTTTATTTAAATTTGCAATGTAATTTTTATTTTATTTGGATCTTTATTTGAATTGTTTAATTAAATTCTAAGTTTATTATTTTTTGTTTGCAAAAAAAAAATTAAATAAATCAATTAAATTTAAAAAATGTTGATGACGTGGAATAGTGGGGAAGGGTTTTCAGTGGGGTGACCATTGTGGGTGATTAAGGTTTTCAGTGGGGTGATGACGTGGCATGAAATTTCTGTGGGGAAGGATTTTCAGTGGGGTGACCGCTGTGGATAGTCTTAGAATTGTGGAAATTGCATTGCGACACAAATGTTTGCGTCACAAATATCGTTGCAAATATAACATTTTTCTAGGAGTAGCTCATGTAAGACCGTGGGGTGTGCCTTGTGGCCGGGCGTGGTTGGGGCTTGATTGGGCGTGGCACACCACCCCCCTTGGGGCGTGAAATATAGTGGGTGAGTAGAACAACGGCGTGGGTGGGGGGTTGGGTTTCGACCGTTGGTCAATTTAAAAAAAAAAATTAAATAAAACCTATATATAAAATCATCACAAACCCTCTAATATTCACACACACTCTCTAAAATCTTCACATCTCACAAAAAAAATAAACAAAAAATCAGTATTTTTATAAAAATGGAGTTTCTACGGGAGGATGACAATTTTAGCGAAGGAGAAGATTTTTTAATCGAAGCCGCACAACTTACTCTCGACATCATCAGACAACAAGTTGAAAGACCTGTTCTAACTAGAAGAGCACGGATTAATCGAGATCGTCTTGGAGCTCACGAACGTCTTGTTGAAGATTATTTTTCAGAAAATCCGAAATACCCCGAATATTTATTTCGGCGTCGGTTTCGTATGAGTCGAAATCTTTTTTCACGAGTGCGTAATGATTTGGAACAAAAGTATGATTTTTTCCAACAACGGTGCGACGGAAGAGGAAAGATCGGGTTTTCCGGTCTTCAAAAGTGTACTTCTGCAATACGGCAACTAGCCTACGGCACTAGCAGCGATTCTTTTGATGAGTATTTACAGATGTCTGAGCGTAATGATTTGGAACGATCTTATTGAAGGCAAGGCACCCGGGCAGCAGTTTATTTGCAACGACACAACATACAAATACGGGTATTATTTAGTCGATGATATTTATCCACAATGGGCTACTTTCGTGGAATCGTTTACATCACGACAAACTGAAGATGAAAAACGTCTGTATTTCCAGAATCGTCAAGAGGGTGCAAGAAAGGATATTGAACGAGCATTCGGAGTTTTAAAGAAAAAGTGGCACATGATTCAACACCCTGCTAGAGCATGGAAGCCAAGTCGTATCCGAAACGCATTATACGCATGTGTGATACTACACAACATGATAATTGAAGACAACGGTCGAGCGATATGTGAATTTTATGAAGAAGACGATCCGAATTTGTTGGAGCATGTGGAGATCAACGAGGAAGAAAAACAAGCAAACCGTCGAATGCTTCGCAACGAGGATACACATGCGAACCTCAAAGCCGATTTGATTGAACATTTATGGAAAAATCGTTTTTATTAATTTTTTTTATTAGTTTGTAATATTTTTATTAATTTTTTTTATTAGTTTGTAATATTTTTACTAATTTTTTTTATTAGTTTGTATTTTTTTATTAATTTTTTTTTATTAGTTTGTAATTTTTTTATTAATTTGTAATTTGTTTTTATTAATTATATCTCAATTTAAATTAAAAAGGAATGATGACGTGGAGTGAGTGGGTTAAGACTGCATGCAGCGGAGGAGCCGCCGAACCAGCGGGGAAACGTTTTTGGGCGGGGGTCAGCGGGAACACCGCTACCCTCCCCCAGCGGCAACCACAAGAGCCCCTCCACGGCTCCCGCTCCCCGTCGAGCCCCTCTACTCTTATTGGCCCATTTTTTTAAAATGGGACCCACTGTGGGGTGTTTTAGTGGTTTAGTGGTTGATGTGGCACAGTGGGGAAAGTTTTTCAGTGGGGTGACCACTGTGGGGTTTAAGGTTTTCAGTGGGGTGATGATGTGGCAGGAAATTTCGGTGGGGAGGGATTTTTAGTGGGGTGACCGCTGTGGATAGTCTAATGGGGCATTTCCACCGAAATGGTGGGGTGAGTGGTTGTGGTGAGTGCTTATGTGGCGCCTACGTGGCGCACACGTGGAGTGAGTGGGTGCCTTGGCACACCCACTAGTCTAATAAATGCTTTGTTTTTGTAGACAAGAAGTTATGGGTTTATGCTTAGACCAAAAAAAAAAAAGTAAATGATCTGAAAGTAATTTTAAGGGTAAAAATATGATAAATTTTTTGTTCAAAATAATAATAAAATTATATTATTATTTTAAAACTCTAAAATCAATAATAATTAGAAACTCATTAATGGGTCGCATACTTGCATCACGGTTTTGGCATGGAAAAATTACATCGTTTATTGTTTATTTAGATGTCTCCTTTTCGAATAGTATTAAAATTTATGATGTTTAATAAATTTGTATTATAAGATGTCAACATTAATTATGTCAATTTATCGTTAGTTGTTGGGTAAATGGTGACTTTTTCTTTAGCGACTTAAATTCGAAACCTGCATTTTTCTCATACAAGATTGTGTCAATTATATATTTAATATTCCATGTAATATAAATTATTAAAATGCTTGATTTCATCGTGGCAAGTCGTGACTCAAGTGAGATAACTTATTTTCAATTTAATTATTAATTAATACTCCATGTAATATAAAACAAGCAATCCATGCTGATGACGTGGCAATAAAATTGAATAGTTTGTAGTGTATATGGATCTCCCTTTCATCCACACCGCGTTCAAAATACGTGTGGGTGATATTTGAGGATGAACGATTTTTATAATCCAAGAATCTATCATGTTTATAACTGATGTAAAATTTACATAGGGTAAATCTCATGTAACTTTTTACCTAGGGTTCATTTAAAGGGTTGATCCGTTATTATTTATAAACAATCAAAGGGTTAAACTAACCGAACATTGTTTAAAGTTTAGACTACTCAGTAAAACAGTAGATTTATGTTACATCACTTGGGATAAAAGTCGGTTGTTCTATAAGCTTAACCCAAATCTAGTTTAGAAATTAGTTCTTTTTTTTTTTTTTTTTGTTCATTTAGAAGATAAACTTTACTAATTGGATTTGTTGCACAGAAAAGACTAGTAACCTAAATACTTAAACAACTTACCAAAATTGTTGAAAATGTAATAGAACAAAAGAGGTAACTCAAACAAACAGATAATTAAGAAGAATTGTTGAAGACTAAAGAAGAGTTAATGGGGAAAAATACTGGTAAGGTAAATAAATGACCAACATTTGCTCAGTTATTTACTCATCAGTTGTTTATAGTCTAGTAGTTTGGCTTTGTTGTTTTAAGTAATTTACTTTATCAGTTTTTTTGTAATTGTTCTTTAATTGTTTATAAAAATGAACAAATTTAGTTATTAAGTAAAATGTCATTTTCGTTTCTATGATTTTGTTACTTTTGTCATTTCAGTCCAATAGTTTAAATTTCATTATTTTCGTCCTTATGGTTTCATTTTATTGTCATTTTGGTCTTTATAATTTTCATTTTATTGTCATTTTAATTCATTTAAATTTAAACTTAAACTTTTGAACTAAAATAACAAAAATAGCCAATCCACAGGGATTAAAATGGCAATAAAATGAAAATCATAAGGACTAAAATCATAGAAATTTAAACTATTAGATTAAAATAGGAAAAAGAACCATACCATAGGAACTAACATGACATTTTACTTTTAGTTATTTTATTGTTTGATGACGTCAACCACTTGTTAATATAAGTAGTTTGTCAATAAATAAGAATCTTAACATTGTAACATTTACTCGACTACGAATTGTAAACACGCACAACGAATGAGTTAACGGGCAATGAATCAGATCATCAAGTTGTGATTATTAAATTTATTGATGACATTATTTGATTGAATCATTAAATCATGAATTATATTTGGTCATTGATCCAGAATTAAAAATGAATATCCTAAAAAAATTTACTAAAACTAAAATTTGATGCAAAAAGGCATTTGCACAATTGATAATGACTTTGCCTAATGAGATTTACTTTGATTTGTTGCATTGTAATTATGCTAAATAGCATTGGGATATCTTCCAAGAGAAGTTTGGGGAAATTGTTGAAAAATACTAGCTTTAAAGCATAAAACCGTTTATCATCTACACAAAAAAATTGAGAAATTTTCAACTTTAATCAATGAGCTGCATAAGAGTACCCCAAAATTTTCTTTTCACCATCGATTTTGGAGGTCATAACCTAAGAAATGAGATGTCTATACAATTGTTCTCCGAATTGCATTTGCATCATAATTTAGGTCACTGTCTTTAATCTAATTTGCAATCTAGCATAACTATTCATAGGTATGTCAGACTGCAGCCATCACAATTCACAACTGACATGTTTAATGATCCAAATCCACACCAAACACATTTTTTTCTGTGAAAATTCAAATAATCAATTAATTGATAGCCTATCTTTTGTCATGAATGATTTGCACTATATCTCTAACATTAGGATTTAGAGGAAATAAATATTTTACAACAGCTAGCCCTTCTAAGTGTCGGAGCAAAAAATTTTTTTTAACGGCAATATGGATCACTGACGGGTTATAGACCCACCCGATCATATCCACACCCAATAGGAGGAAACCCACCACTGGTGAAAGAAAACCTCTAGCCTAGCATTAAACCCCTATATTGTCTATGACAGGACTTGAACCCGTGACCTCTTTAATATTGAAGCCACAAAGTACCTCATCTCAACAAGTGTCCGAGCAAATAAAAGTAAGTTGAAATGCCATAAGTATAATAAGTTTGACAATTTTGCTAAATAATGTAGGGGTTTGTCTTCTAAGGCTGTAGTACCCTATGGCCTATGTAACCCATGCATTAACCAGAAATCCGATTATTCACATGAGAACCCACTATGGTCAAACCCTTAATTCTCAAGGTTTAACACACATTATTCAAACCCCAATTGAAGTCCTAATCCAGTTTTTGCAAACCTCACAGCCTAAACAAGTTCTGTCTACTCCCCAACTGTAATATGTTGAAGCTCATGTTCATGTCACCTCCTCATCTACACCTGTTGGCTGTTGCACCTCCAAATTCACCATAGTCTGCTTAATCTAGCTTTTTCTCTCCAATGTATGTAGATTGAAGCAACCATCTTGATGATGTTAGTCCTACCGTCTCATAGGAAAATGAAATTGATTCATCCAAAAGCTCATCATCTGTTGTGTTTCAGGTATCCCCATAAATGCAAAACTACATTCTGATTCTTACATTGAAACATTTACCAATATCAAAGAAACATATCACCAGTGATTATGAATTAATACCTCAATTCTTTTAAACATCACAAAACTTTAATCAATCATTTAACTATAACTGGTGGCTTTGGTCCATGAGTATTGAAAGACGTACAAATATAAACCAATAACTTTTAAGTTGCAATTTACATCTTTCACCACTAATTATCATTACTTGAAAATATATTAAAAATACATAATTCTTTATACTTGGTAAAAACAATTTGAGGCAGATACTAAATCACCATTTCATCACAGCGGATAATTACCAAAAAGCATGACAAATGATTGAAACAAAGCCTGAATCATCATATTTACAGGTCTATGAACAACCTCTTTATAAAACTAATCACCAGGGTAAAAATGTCAATACACATCATCTTTTGGTCAACCTACTAGTCTAAGTCTTTTATATATTCAAAAGATTTAAAGTGACTATACAATAAACTGAAAAAAGTTAGGGAAATCCTACCCAAGTAAGGAAGTCATTAAACTTCCTCCACTTGTAGTTCAAAGTCATCAATCTCTTTAAAGTAAGCCCTCTGTTGCTCCACAAAGTCTTGTGGTAAGGTGTACTCTTCGTTAACTTCCTTTCCTGAGCATCTCTTTTTCTGAAAAACAATTAACATTTACAAACCTATTAAACAATTGTTTTATTTCCTTTTCTTCTAATTTTCAAAGATTTCTACTGAAAAACATCAAACACAACATGCTATTAAATATAAAAGTTAATAATATTCGTTACCGTTTCAATTAGAGGTTGCCAAAATGTGTGGATAACAATTTTGTAAGTCAGGTAAGAAAAACTTTTCCTTATTTTTTAAGTTTTAATAAAGAAAAAGATTGTCAAATGAAATCACAAAAACTTTCTTACTTCAGCAATAGTCTAGATTTATATGTAAATGATTTATGTGGTATTATGCAATATGAAGAATAATTTTTTCCCCTCATTTTACCTGTATGACACACTCGAGAGAAACATTCACCATTTATCCCTAATAAATCCAGATTATAAGTAAATGGGTAACCAACTTTAAAACTAGAGTTGAGTAACAAATACAATATGCACCCTGTCCTTGAAAAAAGATATATCATTAATCATTTTAAGTTATCCTGAAAATCAAGTGTTTTCATACCAGTAAAATTAAAATTTTCTTATCTCATGTAGCAATTAACCCTAGAGATTGGTAGCATTGAGTTTGATCCACAAGATTTTTCACGTTTGTTTTAATAAAGAGCATTTAGATATTTGACTAATACTTAATAAATCAAATTAAAATACATATTAAAGAAAACAGTTGCACTTTTATTGACATGAAGATGGTATATCTTTTATGGATAAATGTTAAAGTTAAACATACCTTTTTATTGGGAGGAGGTTCAGTTCGTAGCCTAGATTGCAATACTATTTCTGTTTCATCAGCAAAATTCCTACCCAAACAGAAAGCATAGACATAGACACATAGTATTAGTGATTATAACAAACTTACAAATATACACGCACGTGCACAAAAAGAGACTTACCTATTGCTAATGGTTCTTAAAATAGGTGGGCAGCTACTCTGTTGATCCTTCTTCTCCATAGTATGGTAATTAATAGGTGTAGAAACTCTCTTCCCTTTATCTTTTTGGGCAAGATTAACAATACTAGAACCCGTAAGCATGTCCTCTATCTCCTTAACTGTCACCCCTTTAAGGGGATCACCAAATTCCGTCACGATATTCTTGAACTTCTTTCCGGAAGGATAATCAAGTGGATCAGCAATTGCCTTTCCTTTATCCTTTCTCTTCGCTAACGAATCAGGCTTTGCAATAATGATGTTACTATTTGCATTCTCTGTATGAGAATGGCCAGATTGCACCACATTTCCATTCCTTTTATCTTTAAGCATCTCAGTAGAATGAGAAATATGAGTGTTTGTGCTATTATTTGCATTCTTCATATGATGGACACTTAATGGCGCTTCAAACAACTTTCTTGTGTCATTAATCTTATCTGTTGAAGGGTAACAAGGATCACTGGATATCTTCTTCCCATCAGTAATCATTTTATCCAAACAGGACTGATTTACCTTCCCTAGATCTTTGATTTTATCCAGTGTTGAAGAACAAAAAGACACAGATCCTTCTTTTCCATTGTTCCTCCCTTCTTGGAAAGATGTCAAGGAGACAACAGCCCTTGTTATGCACCTAGTATTCTGTGGGTTGTGTCTTTGGGATTGCCTAGTTTGATTCACCTCACCAACCAAATGATCTAAGATATGAAAATCTTGACCTTAGTCATGGTATTCTTTAAAACCATACAAATTAATAACAGCGATGAAACAGTCTAATTCACAGATGTCTAAACACTATCTAATCATCCCTTCATTCAAATAATAATAATATACCATAAAAGCAAGCAAAATATAGCAAATACTACTATGCAAATTTATGACTGAAGCACACAAGTACTTCAATAAACACAAAACACATTGCTTCATCCAAAATTTGCTGATTGAATCAAGATGATCTATCTAACGGTTGAAATAATCATACTAACATAACAACGAAACCAATGAAATGGTAAGCCAACTGCAACACATACTACCCAGGTCAGGGAATGGCAGAGTAATCAACTTAAGTACATGAACTATCAAATTGGAATACCAATTATGAATGGTTGTATACAGTTGCACAATATCGCAAATAATATTCAATAACACACAGAATTCGTCAAAACCAAATATGAAATCTATCCAAATTAAGATAGTGAGCTAACAGTAAACACTACATGAACAATCACATGAAGTAATAAACATAAAATTGAACCTACGTCGATGCAAAATGATGGAAAGAGAGAGTACCTGGCTTGAATCTCCTTGTTTTAGACGGCAAAAGTTGATCCAGGGGAACAATAACCGGGCGGTGCAAATTAATCGGGTTCGTGGTGGATCCAATACTTGAATCAGATGCGACAGAAGAACCATATTTCTTCGATTGAGAGAACGAAGAAGTGTTGTTGGATTTACGGACGATGTTAGTGAGATCGGCCAAGGGTTTTCTCTTGATTGATGATTTGGTGACCATAATTCTTTGTATATCTGGTTCAGCTTCATCCATTGCATTCCATTACAGTGCAATTTGATCGTTGTATCTTGCAAGGATTGTGAAGACGTAGCTAGAACAACGGAGATTGTGAGAGAAACTTCGAAGGCGGGATTTGGGGGTAAATTTGAAAACCTAGTTTCTGGATCAGGCCCATTGTTAGATTTAATGTTTGGGCTTATTTCCTTAGACGAGACTTGAGAATGTGGAACAGCCAAACAAATGTCTTTAAATTAGGGCTGTAATCGCGGCAACAGCTCGGCTCATCGATTTTGGAGCCAAGCCGAAATTTCTTTCGAGCCCAAAATTTGAACTCAAACTCGAGCTAGGAAAAAACCACGAGCCACGAGCTGGCTCACAAGCTTACTTGTGTTTTTTTTTATATTCATCTACTTTACATATATATATACCTATATATATATATGTATATAGGGCAAGGTATAAAAAATAGCCTTCATCTTTTGCTACAACTACATAACTCATTTCAACCAATCATAAACTTACACATAAGCATTTCATTAAAATATTAAAAATGACATCATAGTCATTTTACCTTTATAAGTTTTCCCCCCTCTTTTTTAAACATTAATAACTTTTTTATAATATATTACTTTTTAAAAAAAATTGCACCATTATATTCGTCTCATTTTTCTCTTTAATTCCGTTATAGTCTCGACTAATATTTTTTACTTTTTTTATATGCCCTTTATTTACATCATTGTAACGAGCTTAAATATAACAAATTTATTTGAAATTTTTTTAAAAATGATAAATTACAGTGATGTAATTTACATTGACGTAATTTATCGTGATGTAATTTACATTGACGTAAAATTCGGTTTCGGTGTTTTTCGGTTAATTTGGTTCCGGTTCAGTTTTTTCGGTTAATTCGGTTTCGGTTCGGTTTTTTTTGGCTTTTTGCTCATCCCTAATTTGTAACGAGCCTAAATACAACAAATTAGTTAGAATTTTTTTCGAACAATGATAAATTACATCACTATAATAATCATTGTTAGAGAAAAAAATCAAAATAATGTGTTATATTACATCGTTGTAATTTATCATTGTAATTATCATTATTAGAGAAAAAATAAAATAATGTGTTATATTACATCACTGTAATTTATCATTGTTAGAAAAAAATTCAAACTAATGTGTTATATTTATGCTCGTTATATCGATGTTTAATAATGGACAATGAGAAAAAAAATTAAAAAAAACTAGTCAACATTATAACGGGAATTAAAGAGAAAATTACATCACTGTAAATAATGTGCCACGTCACCGTTAATTATGTCATTGTAAATTACTTCATTTTGTGTTACATTACTTCATTTTGAGTTACATTACTGTAGTTTACCATTGTTAGAAAAAATTTCTAATTAATTTGCTATCGTTAAGCTCGTTACAATTATGTAAATACATGACGTCAAAAAAATAAAAAAAAAACTAGTCGAGACTATAACGAAATTAAAGAGAAAAATGAGACGAGTATAATGGTGCAATTTTTTTAAAAAAATAATATAGTATAAAAAAGTTATGAATGTTTAAAAAAAAGGGAGCTAAAGTTTACATAAATGACAAATGTTGTCACACCCCGGGCTCTCGGCGGCCCGGGCGCTGCGACCCGAATTGGTTTCATAGATTATACAGTCTCGATCAGAGTTTATTATTTATTTTAATATGTTTCAGCAGAAGCATTGTTTCATAAATTCATAATTTTATAAATAATTCACAGGCATGGATGTGAAAACTGTTTTTCATGATTTATAAAAAGTTCATACGCATAAGTATGAAAACTTCATTGTCACTTTTTATAATATAACTTTTCATAAATAACTTTTCAGAATTTCACAAAAGTTCATACATATAAGTATCAAAGTATGAATATCATCATTTCATATTATAATAAACTAGCTTTTCACAAACACATATTATACATCATTTTATAATATCTGGTTTATACAAGACTTGGAGACATAGCTCCAATAGCTCCATGGTCCTACCACAAGATTTTATTCAAGGCATCATAGGCCAAGAATCTCTAATCTTGTTTCTCTTTTATATTTCGTTATTACCTGAAAAGTTTTTGAAAATAAAACGTCAACATAATGTTGGTGAATACAAATAACAGACTCGATATGTAAACATAGCATGTTCGGTCCTTTAACCATAATTAATAATGACAATACTACACATTTAGCAGGTTATTTCACTGATCGGTACAACTACTGCATACCCTGGCTTGTACTGTCACTGGTTAGGAACAACAGCGGAGTGCGTCTTACAATTGTTCCCTCCAGCCCACAGCCCGTCACTGGTTAGGTTGCCTGCGGAGTGCGTCTTACGTATAACCTTCCAGCCCACGTTACCAGCCACGTATGGGAATTTTACCCATAGCGGATACAATTTGCAAATCGTACGTATACTAATGGCCTAAATGTTGGTCTAATAGTATCCCTTTATGCGTCAAAGTTAAACATACCATGCTAATAAAAATCATTTATAAATTTAAAAACAGGTTAGATGTATTCACCTGAATTTTGGATGACTGAGTGACCGTTTAAACTTCTCGATATAAATTTTGGGCAGCATTTCTGCTTAATCTACTACTACTGCTGCTGCTGCTGCTGTTATTATTATTTTAAGTAAACTAAAGTTTTTAATATATACATAGGGTCGGATCTTAACCCTAACCCTATACGTTAATATTATATTAAATTCTTAAATTTATAAGATTAACTAAGAATTTAGATAATACACCTAAACGAACCCACTCCTTAGTCGTGAATTGTATTTTGATCAGCACCTTCTAGCATTCAGATCTTTTATATTTTTCTCAAATGTGTGTGTATTTTGTATATGTATGTATGTGATTTATAATTGTGAAGAAATTTGTGAGTTTAAATAGAAGAATTAAACGTACTGGTGAAGTAAATCATAGGTATAGGTTTTCTACGTGTTTTCAATTTGGTCTAATGAATCATCATAGTATTTTTGCTGTATAATCATCCACGTGGCTATCAACTCATTTCAAATTGAATTTGAAATGTTAAATTTTAATATTTTAATATTTTATTATTTTATTATTATAATTAATTTAGCTCAAGTTTTGTTTTTCTCTTATAACTTTTAAAATATAATGTTTTATAAAATTCTAAAAATACTGCTGGGATCAGCTCATTTTTCTCTACATTTCGACTAAAGTTACGTTAAAAACGGAGAAAGTTTAATTATAATATATTTTATTAATTTGAGCGGTCTCCTATAACATTAACTGACCGAATAAGTGTGTCAAAAATTTTTAATAATCATTTTACTCGTTACTTACTAGTATGTAAGTGTCACATATGTGTATATAATAACTAGATAATTAAAATTATAATATTGACAATATATTTTATAAAAATAAATAGCATGTGTTACATCCTCCCCACCTTTGTTTCAATCTCGTCCTCGAGATTATTGAAATAGGTGTGGATATTTCTTTCTCATATCTGACTCCAGTTCCCATGTGTATTCAGGACCACGTCTGGAGTTCCACTTAACTTTAACTAACACTAACTTCTTACGCTTAAGTCTCTTTTCTCGACGGTCTTCGATTTGTAGTGGTTGTTCTATAAATTTTAGTTTTTCGTTTACTTCAACATCTTGAAAAGGCATTAACAAGGATTCATCGGCCAAACATTTCCTAAGATTAGAGACATGAAATACATCGTGTACTCCGGCCATTTCATCCGGTAATTCGAGTTGATAAGCCACCGGTCCGATTCGTTTAGAAATTTTAAAAGGACCAACATAACGTGGACTTAACTTTCCCTTTTTACCGAATCGTACTACTCCTTTCCATGGTGAAACTTTGAGTAACACTTTATCACCAACATTGAATTCTAACGGCTTTCTTCTTCGGTCTGCATAGCTCTTTTGACGATCTCTGGCCGCTTTCAGTCTTTCTCTTATTTGAAAGACTTTATCAGTGGTTTCTTGAACTATTTCTGGACCAGACAACTGATTTTTACCAATTTCAGACCAACATACTGGTGTTCGACATTTTCTACCGTATAGAGCTTCAAACGGTGCAGTCTGAATGCTTGAGTGATAACTATTATTGTAAGAAAATTCCATTAGAGGTAAGTGGTCATCCCGGCTTCCTCCAAAGTCTATCACACAAGCTCGAAGCATGTCTTTCAGTGTTTGGATTGTTCTTTCACTCTGCCCATCAGTTTGTGGATGATAAGCAGTGCTGAAATTCAAACGCGTTCCGAGAGCTTTTTGAAAACTTAGCCAGAATCGAGAGGTAAAACGACTATCCCTATCTGACATAATGGATAATGGCACACCGTGTAGAGATACAATCTCATTAACGTACAGTTGCGCTAGTCTATCCATAGAGTAAGTTTCTTTCATTGCTAGGAAATGAGCAGACTTTGTCAGCCTATCAACGATAACCAAAATAGTATCATTTCCACGACTGGTTCGAGGAAGTTTAGTTATAAAGTCCATGGTTATCATTTCCCATTTCCAAACAGGCAATTCCAGCTGTTGCAACATACAAGAAGGTTTCTGGTGTTCAGCTTTAACTTGAGAACAAGTCAAGCATTTTGCAACATATGCGGCAATATCTTTCTTCATGCCAATCCACCAATAATTCTCTTTTAGATTCTTGTACATTTTATCGCTTCCTGGGTGCATCATGTATTTAGATTTATGCGCTTCTTCCAATACTCTTTCTCTTAAGCCGCCAGTGACTGGCACCCAGATCCTTGTGTTCATACGAAGAATTTCATCGTTTCCTTTGACCAGTTGTTCAGTCATGCCTTTCATTCCTTCTTGTTCCTTGTTTTCATCTTCTTGGGCTTGTTTTTGTGCTTCTTTAATTTGATTAAACAAATCAACTTGTAGTTCAAGCCGTAAAGCACGTACTCTTCTCGGTTTCTCTATCTCCTTTCGACTTAAGGCATTCGCAACCACATTTGCCTTTCCTTCATGATAGATAATTTCACAGTCATAGTCATTCAACGTTTCCAACCATCTTCTTTGTCGCATATTCAGTTCCTTCTGACTAAAGATATACTTTAAACTCTTGTGGTCAGTATAAACTGTGAAATGAACTCCATACAGATAGCGTCTCCATAATTTTAATGCAAAGATTATGGCGCCTAACTCCAGATCATGAGTCACATAGTTCTTCTCATGAGTTTTCCACTGGCGTGATGCATAAGCAATAACTTTGTTTCGTTGCATCAATACGCATCCTAATCCTGTATAAGAAGCATCACAATAGACAACAAAGTCTTCAACACCTTCAGGTAATGCTAGGATTGGAGCGTGAGTTAACTTATCTTTAAGAATTTGAAAGGCCTCAATTTGCTTGGGACCCCATTCAAACTTTTCAGATTTTCGAGTCAATGAGGTGAGAGGAACGGCTATTCGGGAGAAATTATGAATAAAGCGACGATAATAACCCGCCAAGCCTAAGAAACTACGCACCTCTGTTGATGACTTGGGGTTCTCCCATTTGGTAATAGCCTCTATCTTAGATGGATCCACTTGAATACCTTGAGCATTAATAACATGCCCTAGAAATTGTACTTCAGTGAGCCAGAAATCACATTTAGAGAATTTATCATACAATTTCTCATTTCTTAGTAATTCAAGTAGAGTTCTAAGATGTTTAGCATGATTCTCCGGTGTTTTTGAATAAATAAGAATATCATCAATGAATACAATGATGAATTTGTCCAGATAAGGTTTGCATATCCGGTTCATCATGTCCATAAAGGCAGCTGGAGCATTAGCAAGTCCAAACGGCATAACAGTGAACTCATAATGCCCATAGCTTGTACGGAAAGCAGTTTTAGGAATATCTTCTTCTTGGACTTTCAATTGATGATATCCTGATCGAAGATCAATTTTAGAAAAATGACAAGCTCCTTGAAGTTGATCGAATAAATCGTCAATTCGTGGAAGTGGATACTTGTTCTTGATAGTCACCTTATTTAGCTCCCTATAGTCAATGCACATCCGCATCGACCCATCTTTCTTCTTGACGAAAAGAATTGGAGCTCCCCAAGGTGATGAGCTCGGACAAATAAAACCTTTTTCCAATAGCTCGTCTAATTGTTTCTTGAGCTCTTTCATTTCAGTCGGTGCCAATCTATAAGGAGATTTAGCAATTGGAGTTGTACCTGGTACCAGATTGATATTAAATTCTACTTCTCTTTCTGGTGGTAAACCAGGCAATTCATCTGGAAACACGTCGGGAAAATCAGCTACAACAGGTATGTCTTTCAGTTTCTTCTTTTCTTGATCTTCAGTTGTGACTGAGACTAGGTAAGCTAAACAGCCTTTGTTTAAATACTTAGTAGCTTTGATCATAGAAATAATTCCAACATGGGTTGTTGGCTTATTGCCTTTGATGATCAATTTTCCTCCCGTTGGAACACGAACTTCAATGGATTTGGCGTCGCATAGGATACAAGCTTGGTTTGTAGCTAACCAATCCATCCAGATTACAACATCAAAACCGGCCAACTTCATTGGTAAGAATTTCACAGGTATGTTGTGCTTAAAGAGTGTGATCTTACCATTTACTAATGCTTCATTTACTTTGACTACATCACCATTAGCGGTTTTTACCAGACAAGGCTTATCTAGTTTCACTAGTGGTTCATTTAGAAGCTTACAAAATTCATAATCAATAAAGCTTTGATTTGCTCCCGAATCAAACAAAACCTTAGCATAAACATTATTGATAAGAAACGTACCGGTAATAACATCCGGCATGTCTGCAGCTTCCTTGGCATTAAGAACAAAAGCTCGAGTCGTCCTCTTTGCATTTGTATCAGCTTTTGCTCCTGAACCACCAGCCCCGCTAGTCCCGCTTACTTTATTCAATTTAGGACACTCATTTCGGTAGTGTCCTGGTTTGTTGCAGTTAAAACACGTCACCATCACTTTCCTTCTGCATTCTTTCAAAGAATGACCCATCATTTTACAGTGGCTACAATACTTTGCCCTATTACACTTTCCCAGATGCTTTTTTCCACATGTTTTACACTGTGGGAACGTACCACTGCCTCCTTCTTTCTTCACAAATTTTCCTGCAGGCCTTTTCGAACTTTGATCACCCTTTTGGATTGCCTCTTGGCTTTTATTTTCCTCTTGGGTTCTTACCATTCCATCTGTAAGCAACCCTGCCAGTTCAACAGCTAAATCAATGGTCTGAGGCATAGCAGCCTTAACCATGTCACGTATTTCGCTTACCAGTTGTCACACCCCGAGCCGGCGGGGTTGGATCGAAGTCCCCGTCGGGTGGAAGGTTCTCGGAGCGCGATATCGTGAATGATAATCGTGATGATCAGATTGTTTACATAGCATCAATGTTAAGAATAACTAAGCACAACAAATCATTAACTAGAATTACAAAGTTAAATTACAAATCTCAAGGTTTAGTAATTTAACTAAGTAAACCTATTCAAAAGAATCAAATATATCTATCTTGTTGATGTGTGCAAAGTAGCTTAATTAAAACTAATAAAAATCAAAACTATCCTAGACACTAAGTAATATTCTAGACTCTCTAAACTAAACTACTAACAGGCAAGTGAACCTGTCAAATGCAGTACAGAAAAGTAAGTCCGGATTATCGAACCCACAGACTCCTATAGAAAATACAAATAGACTCAATGACTTATCTATATAAATAACTTAAATTAAATTAAATGTTTGAAAGAGGGGTTATGTAATTAACTAAATAAACTGAAATTTATAAAATTCTGAAAATCAAATCAAGACTCAAATTGGAAAATGCAACTAACATTCACAAATGATGAAATGACTACCTAGGGTTTACTTTATACATGTCTAACGTTTTATGGATTGATTATGGAACTTATTTTGGAACCGGGATCTTTGAATTTTAACTTAACAACCAATTAGAGATTCTTCAACCGTTTTCAAAGATTTCAACTAAATTGTTTATAAGTATGTTAAACGCCGGTTTAGGTTAATTACTCTCACAAGTTAACCAACCCATCAATGATATATCCTAAAAACCATCTACCTCACGGAAAAGAAAGCCTCAATGCACCAACATGCAAGGGATAATAAGGAGATTCATCTTGGACTTAGCATACAAGACTATGTTCAATTAACTTAATTTTAATCTTTTTACAAAGACTTAACTAGTTCTTAAACATGCAAGATATACTAACAAACCCTCACCTCACGGCTATTGAATTTGGTTAACATCTAATTCATTTGTGACCTAATTATTGCTCCTATGAATTACTACGTCTAGTAACACATCCACTAATCACAAACACAAAGTAAATGACTTAGCACATGCTCATTATACGAAAGACATTCGCCTAAACATGTGAGGACACAATAAATCAGATCGCAAACATCATAAACATTCATGTACATCCAAGAATCCAAACCATATCATTAAATCATTGAAAAATCCAAACTTGTTCCACAATCAATCTTTATAAACGTCAAACATGCATAATTGTAAAACCCTAGGTAGTTCTGTTGTTCTAGCCAACAACCATACTGAACAAACAGCAAGAAATCAAAATAAAACAAATCTTAAACATCATTCGAATGAGAATAACAAGAAAGAAAGAAGAACCTATCACGTTACACCCTTCGGATCACTCGTCTAGGCTTCTCGATGATCTAACTCGTCCCCAATCTCGAATCCTTGCTTCTAGTCGCCTCCTAGGTCGTCTCTGATCGTCCAAAATCGAATGTTTTTGCCCTCAGCCGTTTTCCAAAACATAAACTCGAAATTCTGAGTTTTTAACCCTGTCGCGTAACACGACATACTTCTCCACACCCTTCGCGCTACGCGAGGGGTCCTACTACCCGACAAAATAGTCGGGTCAACCGAAATCATTAACTTTGAGGGTATTTTGGTCTTTTCAACCTGTCGCGTAGCGCGACAGGGTTTCATATCAATGTCGCGTAGCGCGACAGAACCCAAATATCAGATTTTTTTCTTCTTTTGTTCCTGGGTTCATTCTCGTTCCACCGGGAGTTCGTTTTCTTGATCTTTTGCTCGAAAATTAGTATGTTTAAAACCTGCAAGCATCAAATTACAGAAATGTGAAGAAACAACATAAATCGACTCTATAAACTAATAAACTGTACAGAAATTCGATAAAAACAAATGGAAAAATAGATGTGTTTTACAACACATCACATCCCCACACTTATCTCTTTTTCGTCCCTGAAAAAGGCTTATGCAAAAATCTGGGATCACAGTTGGATATAATGGTTTTTCACATAGTTAAACTTGTTAATTTAAAATTTAATTCCTTGGAAAAGATTGCAAGTATTGTTATCCCATTAAACCCATACTGATTCAATCAAACCCCTTAGTCATGGTCCATTATGTTCATGTTCTACATTTCATTTCATTTGACCCACACTTAGGAGATTTAAAACCAGATCAATCCCAGATTCTAGCTTTCAAGTCATCCTTACATATAAACAAGCCAGAAATTTCTCAAATCAGATTTTTATAATGGAAGCAGATGAAGGCGTGAGCATTTTTCTATTATTCATTTTTTTTATTGAACTTAGCTTAGTGGTGTTTCAACCAGGCTGCAACCCGGCGTGTGACACATAAGTTTCTCGTCCAATTTATTTTCTTTTATTATTATTATTATTATTATTATTATTATTTTTTTACTCAGCTCATTTGGTGAAATGGAGGCGCCATAAGACTCGGATTTATTCTCATAAAAAGAGTACTTATGTGCCAAACAAAAATCAGATTTTCAAAACTCTCATTTGTTATTATGCAAAGACTCGTTTCTGACTAGAAAACAGTTTCATCAATTTCAAATCCCCAAAATGTTTCCCATGAAATTCATGCATTTAAGTGATATTATAACAATTCTAAGGAGCAAACCAACCAGTTGAGCCTACTTACACATCCCATAACCAAAGCATAAACCCAAACCAACAAATTAACCATGAGTGAAACCATAAAACCCAACTTTTCTATCATTTCCCATCATTCAATTTGCATCTCACTTTAACAAGAACTCAAAAGAACTAAGCTCAAGATGTAAAGCAAAAATTTTTGACTCAAAAACTACTAAAAAATTAACTTAACCAAACAAAAACAAAAAAAAAATAAATAAATAAACTAAATTAAACTAACTAAATTTCCCCATCGCCACACTTAAACTAGACATTGTCCCCAATGTAGAGAAAAAGGAAACCCAAAATAATTAAGAAGAAAAAGAAAGTTAAAAAGAAAATGACTTAGCTGGTTAAGAAGAAGACTGTCATGTGCCAGTCTTTTCACAAAAGCTCTTCACTCTACAAGATGCTCCACAAGCCATAAACAACCATATGAAACAACCATTAAAAGATCAAGATAAACATCCAACATATCCAAAACATAATACCAATATATTCAAGAACATAAACCACAACCACCACCACTGCTGCCGAAAGGAGAAGAGGGGAACCTGTTGATTTCTTCGGTTTTTCCTTTCTTAGAAGTCATCTAGATCGAATTTGAGGTAATGTAACCATGTAATTTCAATTGTTATAGCATATTGATGGTGTTTGGGTAGGTAGTTTTTTTTCAGAAATTTCTTTCACCAGTGTTGGTTATTGATTGATAGTAGTGATGTTCTTTTGAGGTCATTTTGATGAACTATTGCTGTTGATATTCATAAATGTGCAAGATTTAGCTTACTTTGTGCAATGGTTCATTGGAGACTTGGTTGGGTTGTTTTTGCTTTGAATTTTTTTCGGGTTGTTGAGTGCTTAGGCATCACTTTGATTAGAACTGTTTGTGCTATGTTTGGAAGTAACAATTGTTTGGTTTGGGTGAGGATTTTGAATAACCATTGAGTATTTTGACAAAATAATGGAAATAATAAACTGGTTGTCAAAGTGACTATTGATAATGGGTATGATAGAACCGGGTAAAAAAAATCAGTTCTTGGGATGGTGGGAGGGTAGGGTCTAGAATGGTGAAATGGTGAGGAAGATGGTAATGGGTGGTGTTTTTACGGTGGTGGATGGTGGCGATTTGGTGGAATGAAGGAGATGAAAGGTATAAAATGAAGCTAGGGCTCGAAAAGAAGATATTTACCCGTCTGTGATTCGTCGCGTAGCTCGACAACTACCTAATGAATTGTCGCGTAGCGCGACAAATTATTGACCCGCGTAGTTGACCAAAAGTCCCGCGTAGCACGACAGTCAGCCAGATATCGTCGCGTTACGCGACGTGGCAATTTTTACAGAAAGTTTCCCATGTTTCCATGCCTTAGCCAAATTTTCACCTCCCTTTTTCTTCCTAAACATCAAAAATCAATTCTAAGTAAAGAATACATACCTGGTGCCTCTATTCCATCTTTCTTGCATCCAAATGATTAAACAGCTGCAAAACTCAAGAAAATACAAAAAAACGAAAAACGAAAAACGGAAAAATGACGAAAAACACCTCCAAAATGCATTAAAAACTCTAAAACTTGACATTTACACACTATACACTTGGGTTTCACCCCAAGAACCCTTCAATATTGCTCTCATTCGGGTTTCTCTAGGAGGATCTCTTCCCCCTCCTCATTCTCATCTATCGGTCCTCCGATGTAATGTTTCAATCTATGACCGTTCACTTTCCAAGTGTTCCCATCAACTTCGTTTTGTAGCTCAACGGTTCCATATGGAAACACTTCTTCAACCACATATGGACCCATCCACTTGGACTTCAACTTGCCTCCAAACAATTTTAATTGGGAATTGTAGAGCAAAACCCGATCTCCCTTCTTAAACTCTTTCAAACCCTTCAACTTCCTATCATGCAGTGATTTGGTTTTCTCTTTAATGCTCAATGAACGTGAATAAACCGCATCACGAAGGGCTTCTAACTCATGAATTTGAAAATACCTTTTCCTACCCGCCTCGGTAAGATCAAGGTTTACCGTCTTGAGAGCCCAAAGAGCTCTATGTTCTAACTCAACGGGAAGATGGCATGCTTTGCCATAGACGACCATGTATGGTGTGGTTCCTAAAGGTGTCTTATAAGCTGTTCTAAACGCCCACAACGCATCGTCTAACTTGTCGGACCAATCCTTCCGACTCTTCCCTACGGTCTTCTCAAGTATCCTTTTCACCCCACGGTTCGCATTCTCTACTTGACCGCTTGTTTGAGGATGGTAAGCGGTTGCTAAACGATGAGTGACATCGTAGCGTTGTAGTGCCTTTTCTAACATGGTGTTACAAAAGTGCGTGCCACGGTCACTTATTAAAGCTCTAGGAGTTCCAAACCGACTAAACAACTTCTTAAGGAACTTGAGAACTACTCGGGCATCATTTGTAGGCAAGGCTTGAGCCTCCACCCACTTTGAAACGTAATCTATGGCCACGAGTATATACCTATTTCCTTTGGACAAAGGAAAAGGTCCAACAAAATCAATGCCCCAAACATCAAAAACCTCCAACACTTGAATTGGGTTTTGAGGCATCTCATCCTTAAAGGAGATATTCCCGGTGCGTTGACATGGATCACACTTCTTCACAAACTCGAGTGCATCCTTCACTACCGAAGGCCAATAAAATCCACAATCGAAGACCTTTTGGGCGGTGGAATGATGTCCATGATGTCCACTCGTTAAGCCTTCATGGCAATGTCTTAAGATATCAAGGCCCTCCTTTCGACTCACACATCTCCTTAAAATCCTATCACCTCCCACACGATAGAGATAAGGATCATCCCAAACATACTTACTCGCATCTCTAAAAAACTTCCTCTTTTGTTGAGAGGTCATTCCTTCAATTACCACTCCATTAGCAAGGAAATTTGCCAAGTCGGTGAACCATGGCATTCCTTGCTTCTCCGCCTCAACAAAGTCGATCATCTCATGAGGGAACCTATCACCAATCTCCTCCTCTCTAATCTCGCTCCTCTCCGGGTCCTCCAACCGGGAGAGATGATCGGCCGCCACATTTTCAGCCCCTTTCTTATCTTTGATCTCAATATCAAATTCCGATAACAACAAGATCCACCTAATGAGATGAGGTTTTGCATCTTTCTTTGCAAAAAGAAACCTCAAAGCCGAGTGATCGGTGAAAACGGTGGTCTTTGAAAGCACTAAGTATGACCGGAATTTGTCAAAAGCAAACACTACCGCAAGAAGCTTCTTCTCGGTGGTAGTGTGGTTCTCTTGAGCATCATTAAGAGTTTTGCTAGCATAGTATATCGGGTGAAAATGCTTCTCTCTTCTTTGCCCCAAGACCGCCCCAACGGCTTGGTCACTAGCATCACACATGAGTTCAAAGGACAAACTCCAATCGGGGGCAACCAAAATAGGAGCACTCACAAGCCTCTCCTTCAAAAATTTGAATGCCTTCATGCATTCCTCATCAAACACAAACGGGGTATCTTTTTCTAGAAGATGGGTCATAGGCCTAGTGATTTTTGAAAAATCCTTAATAAACCGCCTATAAAAACCCGCATGACCAAGGAAACTCCTAATGGCTTTGACACTAGAAGGTGGTGGAAGTTTACTTATGGTCTCTATCTTAGCTTTATCTACCTCAATACCCACTCTCGAAATCTTATGACCCAATACTATCCCCTCGGTCACCATGAAGTGACACTTCTCCCAATTAAGCATCAACTTTGTCTCTACACACCTCTTCAGCATCCTCTCAAGATTCTCCAAGCATTTATCAAAAGTGTCACCATAAACTGAGAAGTCATCCATAAACACCTCCATGGATGATTCAATCATATCTTGAAAGATGGCTACCATGCACCTTTGAAATGTGGCAGGAGCATTGCATAACCCAAACGGCATGCGACGGTAAGCATAGGTGCCATAAGGGCACGTGAATGTGGTCTTTTCCTGATCCTCCGGTGCAATGGGGATCTGGAAGTACCCAGAAAAACCATCTAAGAAGCAATAAAACTGTTGTCCCGCCAATCTCTCTAACATTTGGTCAATAAAAGGAAGGGGAAAGTGATCCTTTCGGGTGGCATCGTTAAGTTTCCTATAGTCGATGCAAACTCGCCACCCCGTGATCGTGCAAGAAGGAATGAGCTCGTTCTTCTCATTTGTGTGACTGTCATCCCTCCCTTTTTAGGGACAACCTGAGTGGGGGCTCACCCATGATGAATCCGAGATAGGATAAATCAGGCCCGCATCCATCAATTTCAACACCTCCTTCTTCACAACCTCTTGCATATTAGGATTTAAACGCCTTTGAGGTTGGACTACTGGCTTATACTCATCCTCCATGAGTATCCTATGTGTGCAATAAGCAGGGCTAATGCCTTGGATATCAGAGAGTCTCCAAGCAATAGCCCCCTTATACATCCTCAGCACACCTAACAGTCTCTTCTTCTCCTCCTCACTTAACCTAGATGAGATGACAACAGGTAAAGTGGAATCCTCTCCTAGAAATGCATACTCTAAGTGTGAAGGTAGAACCTTAAGCTCTAGGGCGGGTGGTGACTCAACAGAGGGCTTCTTACTCTCCTCCCTTAATTCATCAATCTCTAAAACTTCAGAAATGACACCAACACCCTCATCAATACTCTCACACTCCTCTTCACTTCTCTCAACTACCAAATCAGCACCGCACACGTACTCAAGACACCTATCCACGTGTGACATGAAAGAGTTTATGAAGTAAACAGAATGACATGGGTCACTAAAGTCATCATGATCACTGGGATGCCTCATAGACTTCACAACCTCGAATGTGACAGTCTCATCACCCACTCTAAGAGTGAGTTTCCCATCAAACACATCAATGATGGCCTTAGCGGTCCTCAAGAAAGGACGGCCTAGAATAATAGGCACACTCTCATCGGACTCCATGTCAAGAATCACAAAGTCCACGGGGAATACAAATTTGTCCACCTTCACCAATAAGTTCTCAACAATACCCCGTGGACACTTGACTGTTCGGTCTGCAAGGGACAATGTCATGCGCGTAGGCATAAGCTCACCAAGTGCTAGCTTCTCATATAAAGAATAAGGCATCAAATTGATGCTAGCACCTGAATCTGCCAACGCGTGCCTCTGAGTGTCACTACCAAACAAACATGGGATTGTAAAGATCCCAGGATCTGTCAATTTCTCCGGTAGCTTGTTCAGAATCACCGCAGAACACCCCCCACTCAATGGAACATCAGAAAGTTCCCCTAACCTATCCTTCCTCTTCAACAAATCCTTCAGAAATTTAGCATACTTAGGCATATGCTGAAGAGCCTCAATAAATGGAAGATTGATCTTCAACTGTTTGAACATGTCAAGAAAATGGCCACACTCCTTAGCATGCTTTTGGTGAGCTAAGTGAGCAGGGTAAGGTAATCGCGAATGATCAATCTTAGGACTCGGCCTAACCTCAACCGGTTTCTTCTCCACCGGGACCACTACGGGAGACTCACTGGTCGGTACTGTACTTGCTGGGACTGGCCTCATGTGTACCCCCCCAGGAGTCTCCATCTCAATCTCTTCATCCACCGGTTCCTCATCTTCTACCTCAACCGGTGGTTCTACACTCACACCCCCTCGACCACTCCTAGTAGTCACTGCCTTAACATGAGCGTTCGGATTAGCCTGAGTGTTACCTGAAAACTGACCTTGGGGCCTCTCATCTAAACGCTTAGCAATATCACCAACTGATCTTTGAAGATCAAGAAAAGCAGATTGTTGGTTTTTTAGAAGAATGTCATGCTCAGCAAGTGTTTTCTGAGTATTGGCATCCTTTGCAACCAACTGGGTGAGTAACTCCTCAATCTTACTCATACTACCCCCAGAACCACCAGCACCACTACTACTACCCGCCCCCGGTGTATGACTCGGATGACTAACCGACGAATGACCCTGCCCCTGGTTATTAGATGGCCCAGATTGGAAACCAGGGGGATGACCGGAAGAGCGCCAATTAAAATTAGGGTGGTTCCTCCAATTTTGATTGTAGGAATTATTGAAAGGGTTCGAGTTACCCCTACCTTGACCCCCAAGATAATCAACCTGCTCCTGATTGACTACCAAACACTCAGATGTGGCGTGGCCACCCCTACAAATCTCACACCTGTCTACCTTCATCTTTAACTCCTTTACATCCCTCGATAAAGCCTCAAGAGCAGCTGCCACACTAGTATCCACATTAACGTGGTGAACTCCTCTCGTGGAAGAGGAGGAACTAGAAATAGGATTTGAATTCCTATTAGCTGATCTCTGCTCATACTCAGCCTGAGCAAAACTTTCAAACATATCAGTACACTCAGCAACATCCCTCTTTCCCATAAGATGACCACCCGCAGAAGTATCAAAACGAGCTCTGGTCTCATAAGTTAGACCATTGTAGAATTTCTCTACAAGGGCCCAGTCAGAGAGACCATGCTGGGAACATCTGCTAAGCAGATTCTGAAATCTCTCCCAAGCAAGGTAATATGGCTCATCAGGGGCCATACGGAAAGAATGGATCTCATCACGAAGGCGAGCTGCCTTGGCAGGTGGAAAGTATTTCTTAAGGAATGCATCCCTAAGACTGCCCCAAGTAGTGAAAGATCCAGGAGCATGCGAATCGAGCCAAGTGGCGGCCCTACCCGCAAGAGAGAAAGGAAATAGCTGCAGAAAGATAGCATCTTCAGTAGCACCTTGAAGATTGAAGGTACCACAGATGCGAGTGAGGCGAGCTATATGGGCTGGTGCATCTTCATCATCCCGGCCATTAAACTGAGTGTTGTTAATGGCTGTCATGATGTATGAAGGAATCTGCCACGAATTTTCATTCGTGATATTTGGCACAGTGATGGGATTGTTAAGTCCCGTGAATCCAGCAGTGGCCTGCTGGTGAACCGTGCGACGCTCAGCCATGGGTGGAACAAAGTGCAAGCGTGGACTAGAATGGGTGGAAGAACTAGAAGAAGATGGTGGTGTGTGATCAGAAAACTCTGCAGAAATGGGAGTAGAAGCACTTACCTCGCTCGTAGAACCCTCAGAGAAGTCCCGCGAATCGCTCCTTAAAGGCAAAGAAAGCTCAGGTGGCGGTCCGTGTGAACTTAGGTGTGGCATACACTACCAAACCTGCAAATAAAACAAAAAGAAATCAAAAATAAATAAAACAAAATAAATAAAACTTAAACTAAAAACAAATATGCACAGACAAGACACAAGACTAAACTGCACAATCGACTAAGAAGTCCCCGGCAACAGCGCCAAAAACTTGATGTGTGCAAAGTAGCTTAATTAAAACTAATAAAAATCAAAACTATCCTAGACACTAAGTAATATTCTAGACTCTCTAAACTAAACTACTAACAGGCAAGTGAACCTGTCAAATGCAGTACAGAAAAGTAAGTCCGGATTATCGAACCCACAGACTCCTATAGAAAATACAAATAGACTCAATGACTTATCTATACAAATAACTTAAATTAAATTAAATGTTTGAAAGGGGGGTTTTGTAATTAACTAAATAAACTGAAATTTATAAAATTCTGAAAATCAAATCAAGACTCAAATTGGAAAATGCAACTAAGATTCACAAATGATGAAATGACTACCTAGGGTTTACTTTATACATGTCTAACGTTTTATGGATTGATTATGGAACTTATTTTGGAACCGGGATCTTTGAATTTTAACTTAACAACCAATTAGAGATTCTTCAACCGTTTTCAAAGATTTCAACTAAATTGTTTATAAGTATGTTAAACGCCGGTTTAGGTTAATTACTCTCACAAGTTAACCAACCCATCAATGATATATCCTAAAAACCATCTACCTCACGGAAAAGAAAGCCTCAATGCACCAACATGCAAGGGATAATAAGGAGATTCATCTTGGACCTAGCATACAAGACTATGTTCAATTAACTTAATTTTAATCTTTTTACAAAGACTTAACTAGTTCTTAAACATGCAAGATATACTAACAAATCCTCACCTCACGGCTATTGAATTTGGTTAACATCTAATTCATTTGTGACCTAATTATTGCTCCTATGAATTACTACGTCTAGTAACACATCCACTAATCACAAACACAAAGTAAATGACTTAGCACATGCTCATTATACGAAAGACATTCGCCTAAACATGTGAGGACACAATAAATCAGATCACAAACATCATAAACATTCATGTACATCCAAGAATGCAAACCATATCATTAAATCATTGAAAAATCCAAACTTGTTCCACAATCAATCTTTATAAACGTCAAACATGCATAATTGTAAAACCCTAGGTAGTTCTGTTGTTCTAGCCAACAACCATACTGAACAAACAGCAAGAAATCAAAATAAAACAAATCTTAAACATCATTCGAATGAGAATAACAAGAAAGAAAGAAGAACCGATCACGTTACACCCTTCGGATCACTCGTCTAGGCTTCTCGATGATCTAACTCGACCCCAATCTCGAATCCTTGCTTCTAGTCGCCTCCTAGGTCGTCTCTGATCGTCCAAAATCGAATGTTTTTGCCCTCAGCCGTTTTCCAAAACATAAACTCGAAATTCTGAGTTTTTAACCCTGTCGCGTAACGCGACATACTTCTCCACACCTTCGCGCTACGCGAGGGGTCCTACTACCCGACAAAATAGTCGGGTCAACCGAAATCATTAACTTTGAGGGTATTTTGGTCTTTTCAACATGTCGCGTCGCGCGACAGGGTTTCATATCAATGTCGCGTAGCGCGACAGAACCCAAATATCAGATTTTTTTCTTCTTTTGTTCCTGGGTTCATTCTCGTTCCACCGGGAGTTCGTTTTCTTGATCTTTTGCTCGAAAATTAGTATGTTTAAAACCTCCAAGCATCAAATTACAAAAATGTGAAGAAACAGCATAAATCGACTCTATAAACTAATAAACTGTACAGAAATTCGATAAAAACAAATGGAAAAATAGATGTGTTTTACAACACATCACTTGTATATGTACAAGATGTCAAAAGAGATTTATATTGATCTCAAAAGATGTGCTTCTTCAAAAGTCAACTAGGATCTATATCTGGTCATCCTAGCATGCAATCCTGAATCTTAGCTTAATCCTGTGCGTCACCTGAGAAAGCATGTAATAAAACAAAGTCAACACAATGGTTGGTGAGTTCATGTAGTTTTTATGTAAAAGTAGTTTGTAAAATCCTTTGAATGGCAACCTTAACCTCACCATTAACCACCTATACCATCTGTTTCAGTATGCTTATATATAGGGCATATGTAGGGGACAAGCCCCAGCCATCGTCCCACCACATACTGAACCACATGATATATTGTTACTGATGATAATTAAGCGTCTCATCCTACCCGTGTGATTCCCATAATGTTTGACTCCACATGTTTGATTCTTTGAATTAGATTACCCTGTAATTGTTTACCTTGATTCCCTGAATGACAACCTTAACCTCATTAACAACCACCTATGCTATTCAACCAAGTATGCTTATATATAGGGCATATGTAGGGGACAAGCCCCAGCCACCGTCCCACCACATACCGGGCTGCTTAACATATTGTTGTTAATGATAATTAAGCATTTCTTCCCACTACTCTGATCTCATGACATATGATTCTTAACGTTTGTTTCCCTGCCAATGTTTACTTTGTTTCCCCCGAAATGACAACCTTAACCTCACTAACAACCACCTATGCTATCCAACCAAGTATGCTTATATATAGGGCATATGTAGGGGACAAGCCCCAGCCACCGTCCCACCACATACCGGGCTGCTTAACATATTGTTGTTAATGATAATTAAACGTTTCACTCCACCATATTGATTCCACAACGTATAAGTATTAAGTTTAATAGGCACCATTATGGACAGCTGGAAACCCTAAGGAATTCAACGTCCATCCATAATGATCCTAAACATGACTCGTGACAAGTTTTGATAGAGGAACCTTCAAGTTAACACAAAGTCAACTAGAAGAACCCAATCACTCTAGTCACTTGTCATAATCATGGATGAATCAAGAAGAACACTGAATGACTAGTAGGGGTTGACACACAGGTCAACACGCGGCGGCCAATCAGTCTGTCTTACATGACTCTGACAAAGAAGAACACTGATGACTAGTAGGGGTTGACACACAGGTCAACACGCGACGGTCAACAGTCTGTCTTACAATGTCCTATAGCTTAAGCATACAAGTTTAACACATCCACATAGTTTCACTGATGACTAGTAGGGGTTGACACACAGGCCAACATGCGGCAGTCAATCAGTCTTTTGTTTAAGTATTCCAAATGTTCACATGTTCCAAGCATAGCAAGTATTCCAAGTTTTCATGTTTCTCAAGTATACCACGCATTCAAGTATTTCAAGTATCCCAAATGTATCAAGCATTCACGTGTTTTCAAGTATCTTAAAGTATAACAAGTATTCACGTCTTTTTAAGTATTTCAAGTGTAATACGCATCCAAGTGTTTCAAGCATCTCACGTAAATAAGTATTTCTAAGCATCTATGTTTCAAGTTAAGTTTAAGCAATTCATTGTATGTGTAAAGTAATTTAATTCTTTACTAAAAGTGTAGAACATTAACTTTCTGAAATAATTGTATAAGCTTTAGTGTTTAGTTTAAGTAATTTCTAAGCCTTAAAACTTTGTATATAGTTAAACATAGAGTTTATAAGTTAAACCTCAATTGTATAGCTTAAGCACATAGCTTATAACATAAGTATTTAACCCAAGTTTAAGTATTAAGTTTATATCATAAATGTCTAGCCTAACGGTTAGACTTCAAGTCCATAGTGTAAGCCTCAAGTATGTAGTTTAAGCTTCTAATTTATAGAATAAGCATCAAGTTTATAGCTTCTCAAAGTATAATAGTTTCTGGTTTGATCACAAAGTGTTTGTATAATGAAAACAAGTATAAAGTAAATAACATTTGTTATTTACACTAAAGTCTTAGTCTTTGGTTTCCCACTCAAGCATTTCAATATCATGCAATAATATAAACAATGTAAATATGTGTAAAAGCATTTAATAAACATTTCAATAATTGTTTAACATGCTTCTCAGTCCCGAAGTAAAACAAAAGGTTTGAAAAGGGACAAATGAACTCACATGACGCTGGAAGTGGTTGACTTATCTTACATAGACTGCGTGCACTCGTTGTTGTGTTTGTGGTAGTTTTCACGTTCCTGTATTGAATTTCACATCGTTTGAAACTTCTAAGTATAAATTATAGTTGATTTGTGTGCGTGTATGTGTTAGCCCTAAAGTAGGCTAACACTTGTAAGTCTCGGTATTCAATCGGCCTCGAGTCTCTTGTTATTAATCATATTAGTATTTAAACACTTTGGTTACCCAACTTGTCATGTTATCATGATTTCATGTTTAATTCAACATGAATCTATCTCATGTTGCAGAACCCTGAATCTTATTGTTGTGCACAAATAATCAACTTAGGTTTTAGTTTAAATTTATAAATCTTTAATCCTTTATAAGTTTTTGAGTCGGTTGTTTCACAGTTATTAAGTTACCAGAATATCATTCTAGTAAAACATGATGTTTTTAGGTGTTATGAGTGTATTAAGTTATAGCCTACATCCATTAGGCCCAAGGTGGTAGTCTTGGACCGATTGTTAATATTTGGGCCTAATAAATCTCAGTTGGGCCGAATAGATCACATGAGTCATTGGGCCTTATGAGTTATGTGGACCGAATCAAGTTAAATGGGTCAAGTGTGAGTCAAGTCTTGGGCCAATTTCATCCCCGATGGGCCAAACTCGAGAATGTTGGGCCATTACAATACGTGACCGATTAAGGAGTCTTTGGGCCCATTGTGTTATGTTGGGCCGAAAAAAAAACGAATTGGGCTGAATGGTTTAGATTGGGCCGAAACAGTGGCCTTGGGCCAAACTGATCCTTATCATGATGTTGAATAGAATAAGTGGGCTAAGTTAACCAACTAGGCTAGGAGTATGAGCTCTCGTTAAAACAATTGGATCGACAAACTTGAAATCAAGCACCAATCAACCAGCGAACCTAATGACTCAAAGGCTTGGCTAACTGATACTTCCAGGGTTCGGTTGGAACCTTGACTCACAAGGTTCGGCCAATGCGTGACAACAGGCTCGTCTCATGCTACAAGGGTTCGGCAACTGGTAGTTGAGTGTTGATGATAGGTTCGTCTAGAGTTGTATCATAGGTTCGTGTTCCATGGTTCCATGCATGGTTCGCTGCTGGTCCGTTGCATGGGAGGGCTCGGCTAACTAATAGGGTTCGCCAAGTTCATTTGGTTCGTCTCCATGTGTAAGGGTTCGTCAACATGCATAGCTGGAACTGTAGGGTTCGTCCAGTATACCATCACCATGGTTCGGCTGAGAAAGAACAAAGGTTCAGCAAGCCTCAATTGGGTTCGCCGGATGGGTGGGTTCGCCACCCTTGCATGGTTCGGTTAAAGGCTCTCCAAGAAGGGTTCGGCTCCTGTACGAAGGTTCGCCCCTAGGGGAACCAGGGTTCGGCTAGTATGCTTCGTGGAAGGGGTTCGCCCATAGGAAAAAGGTTCGGCCGATATCCCAGCCCACGAACCCTGTGTCGTGTTAGTCACCAATAACAACCTCTAACCCTTTGTTTGGTCGTTCCCTAGTTGCTGCTACCCCCCCCCCCCCCCGACTATGGACTTGGAATGGTGAAGGTTCGAAGATGGGTTCCATTCCCGGTTATGTGTGTGTGTATACATTAAAACCAATGAAAACCCTATTTTTCGTGGATTTAAAAGCTTCATACCTCAAATTCTGATGGTTAATACTCAAGATCGGTTGTACTTCCGTGTAGAGGAGGTCGAGAGCTTCGCGTGGACACCAAGAACGCGTGATTTCGTTAAGATTTGAGCAAGTTATGCTCGTTTGAAGATTGGAATTTAGAGAGAGAGGGTAGACGGAAAGAGAGCTAGAGAGAGAGAATGATGTGTAAAAATGAAAGAATTTTGTTCTTTCAAAGTATATATATCCCGAGGGTATTCGGGTTCGTTTCGGTTGCTCGGTTTTTCGTCTCCGTTGCATTTCCGGATCATAACGCGCGCGTAATTACACAATTAAATAAAAATGACTTATTTTAAATATTTGGTGGGTGATTATTTATAGAAATATTTTAAATATTATTATTCTTGAATTATCTGTCGTAATTTTATTATTTTTACGCTTTTCGTTTAAGTCTTTCGCGTACTGTATGCTTTACGCTTTTTAATTAAAATAGTTTCGTTTTAATTTATTTCTGATGAGTTTCAAAATTGTAAAACAGGAAATATTATATTTCCTTAATTTTATTACCGTTCGAATCGTCTTCGTTTCGTTTCGTCAGAAAACGTCACTTACACGCGTCTTCGTACAGAGCGCTAACTGTACGAACACGATCCTACGTTTCACTTTCTGATTTTGTTTTCTACTTTTCAGTCATCATTTCAAATTGTTAAACCCTCAGATTTATTCGTACAGATCGTCACCTATACGAATAGTTCGTCGGTTTAGCATTCTGTAACAACGACTGTTAAAGTTTGGTTCTGGTTATCCTCACATACGTTTAAACCTAATAACACAAAATCAGGCATGTTTACATCTGTTCATGATTGTCTGAGGTGTTTCTGACTGTTTAAACCATGAGGTTCATACCAGAATTTCAGAAACATCGTGTAATAGTTTATGTTTAGCATCGCATGTTAATAGCTTCTAAGTATTTCTCCTCAATTGTATCTGAGTTACTGTACAAGTTACTGTACAGATTACTGTTCCGGTAACGATTCCGGCACAGATGTTACACCAGTCCCCAGATATAACGATTGATAAGGTTTGATTCCGGTGTCACAAGGTGTGGCACCAATCGAGCAGACTCAAAGTACTTGGAAGTGTACTCACGATGCCCAGCACCGACCATGCGATGAGTCCGAAATTTTCTCTCGATTAGTTCCTTCTCATTCATTGGACAAAACTTTCGAGTTACGAGATCCCGAAAACTTTCCCAAGTCATAGCATACGCATTGGTTCTGCCTTTGGTTTGAATAATGGAGTTCCACCACTCCAATGCTCCGTCTTTAAAGGAATTTGAAGCATACAGAATCATATCTTCTTCAGCACATTTGCTGATTGCAAGCACCGCCTCGATCTTTTCAAGCCAACGTAGTGCTACCACAGCTCCTTCCGTTCCTGCGAACTCAGGAGGTTTACAAGATTGGAATGTTTTGTATGAACATCCTTCAGTTCTAAATCATTTTGCACTAGAGGCTTCGATATTCTCATTGTTCGAACCAGACACTTCTTTTGCTTTTGTCACAGTATTCTCTGGATTCGAATTTTTATTATTTTTCATAGCCGCAATAATCGTAAGTCTTGCGTCTTTAATTTCTTTCGCTATTATTTCCTGAAGTTCATCTTTTCGAATCACAGGTTCATTAGCATCCGTGTGCGTTCTCTTTCGCCCACGAGTGTTTGCAGATGGTCCGCCAGAATTTTGGTTTCGAGACATTGTCTACAAAATATGATATTTGACAAGGTCTTAAAATAATTCATCATAATTTAACTTATAAGCTATCATCAAAATTCATCATGTTATTTCAATCATTGTTAGTATTTCAAGTATACTATTCTACCTATTCCTTTAATAGGCACTTATCTAAATTCGGTTAAAGCTTAGATACATTCAACAGTACCTATTTCGCTAAAACCAGGATCTCTAATACCAACCTGTCACACCCCGGGCTCTCGGCGGCCCGGCCGCTGCCACCCGAATTGGTTTCATAGATTATACAGTCTCGGTCAGAGTTTATTATTTATTTTAATATGTTTCAGCGGAAGCATTGTTTCATAAATTCGTAATTTTATAAATAATTCACATGCGTGGATGTGAAAACTGTTTTTCATGATTTATAAAAAGTTCATACGCATAAGTATGAAAACTTCATTGTCACTTTTTATAATATAAATTTTCATAAATAACTTTTCAGGATTTCACAAAAGTTCAAACATATAAGTATCAAAGTATGAATATCATCATTTCATATTATAATAAACCAGCTTTTCACAAACACATTATACATCATTTTATAATATCTGGTTTATACAAGACTTGGAGACATAGCTCCAATAGCTCCATGGTCCTACCACAAGATTTTATTCAAGGCATCATAGGCCAAGAATCTCTAATCTTGTTTCTCTTTTATATTTCGTTATTACCTGAAAAGTTTTTGAAAATAAAACGTCAACATAATGTTGGTGAATACAAATAACAGACTCGATATGTAAACATAGCATGTTCGGTCCTTTAACCATAATTAATAATGGCAATACTACACATTTAGCAGGTTATTTCACTGATCGGTACAACCACTGCATACCCTGGCTTGTACTGTCGCTGGTTAGGAACAACAGCGGAGTGCGTCTTACAATTGTTCCCTCCAGCCCACAGCCCGTCACTGGTTAGGTTGCCTGCGGAGTGTGTCTTACGTATAACCTTCCAGTCCACGTTACCAGCCACGTATGGGAATTTCACCCATAGTGGATACAATTTGCAAATCGTACGTATACTAATGGCCTAAATGCTGGTCTAATAGTATCCCTTTATGCGTCAAAGTTAAACATACCATGCTAATAAAAATCATTTATAAATTTAAAAACAAGTTAGATGTATTCACCTGAATTTTGGATGACTGAGTGACCGTTTAAACTTCTCGATATAAATTTTGGGCAGCGTTTCTGCTTAATCTATTCTTATAATTATTCTGCAAAGAAGATTTACTTATTATTATTATTTTTATTATTATTATTATTATTATTATTATTATTATTTTTATTATTATTATTATTATTATTATTATTATTATTATTATTACTACGACGATTATTATTATTATTATTAATATTACTACGACGATTATTATTATTATTATTATTATTATTATTATTATTATTACTACGATTATTATTATATTATTATTATTATTAATATTATTTTAAGTAAACTAAAGTTTTTAATATATACATAGGGTCGGATCTTAACCCTAACCCTATACGTTAATATTATATTAAATTCTTAAATTTATAAGATTAACTAAGAATTTAGATAATATACCTAAACGAACCCACTCCTTAGTATTGAATTGTATTTTGATCAGCACCTCCTAGCATCCAGATCTTTTATATTTTTCTCAAATGTGTGTGTATTTTGTATATGTATGTATGTGATTTCTAATTGTGAAGAAATTTGTGAGTTTAAATAGAAGAATTAAACGTACTGGTGAAGTAAATCATAGGTATAGGTTTTCTACGTGTTTTCAATTTGGTCTAATGAATCATCATAGTATTTTTGCTGTATAATCATCCACGTGGCTATCAACTCATTTCAAATTGAGTTTGAAATGTTAAATTTTAATATTTTAATATTTTATTATTTTATTATTATAATTAATTTAGCTCAAGTTTTGTTTTTCTCTTATAACTTTTAAAATATAATGTTTTATAAAATTCTAAAAATACTGCTGCGATCAGCTCATTTTTCTCTACATTTCGACTAAAGTTTCGTTAAAAATGGAGAAAGTTTAATTATAATATATTTTATTAATTTTGAGCGGTCTCTTATAACATTTACTGACCGAATAAGTGTGTCAAAAATTTTTAATAATCATTTTACTCGTTACTTACTAATATGTAAGTGTCACATATGTGTATATAATAACTAGATAATTAAAATTATAATATTGAACAATATATTTAATAAAAATAAATAGCATGTGTTACAAATGTCCTAAATGCCCTTCATACTAAAGACAAAGGAATTGACACATGGCACGATCCTACACACTTACCTTTTTCAAGTAACCATTGGATGATGGTTAATGAGTTGTAGCAAAAGATGAGGGTTATTAAAAATTCCATCCCCTATATATATATATATATGGGAAGGATCAAATGTTAACCCTTCCTTATTGCGATAACCGCACAATCCTAGCACTTTCTTGCGTTTTTTGCCCGAATATTTTTTTTCATGGTCTTTATTATACATAAATAGGGGGTTTCTTTTTTGTGTTTTTGCTAATTCATCACCGTTTAGAAGTTATTTACAACTGTATGTAAGTGTGATGTAAGTAACTATAAGTCGTTACACTTACTTACAGTTGTAAATAACTTCTAAACGGTGATGAATTAGCAAAAACACAAAAAAGAAACCCGCTATTTATGTATAATAAAGACCATGAAAAAAAACAAAGATTCGGGCAAAAAACGCAAAAAAGTGCTAGGGTTATGCGGTTATCACAATAAGGAAGGGTTAACAAAGAAACCATCCCCTATATATATATATATATATATATATATATATATATATATATTTAACTTGGTTATAGGGGAGGGTTCTTAAGAAAACCACCATTTTGAAAAAAAAAAACTAAGAAAATTAATAACAATGGTTATCAATCAATTTCGTTTTTTGTTTTTTGTTTTTCGTTTTTCGTTTTTCGTTTTTCGTTTTTTTTAACATTTTGTTTTATTATAATGTTATATTTGTTAACAAAAAGAAAAAAAATAAAACATTATATGTAATTAATGTTATTACATATATGTAACTTTATAGGTTACATATACGTAACTTCGTGATCTAGATATTTTTATTAATTTTTTTTTGTTTATAACTTTTCTAAGTTAATAATAAAAAATCATAAAAAAATTTTTAAAAAATTTGATTGGTTAGTAGAAGTTTTCTTAGTTTTCTCTAAAGTAAGGGATTTTCTTTTGAACCCTCCCTCTAAGTTATAAACACATGTATTACACGAGATTTGGGACAAAAAATATATTTATGATAAATTACATAATCTACTATACACGAATACATTTTGTAATTCAAAATACAAACTATAACCCTCTAAAACTTCTTTGTATACAACATTAGATGTATTATTAGTAACATTACCATCTAAATTATCCTTATTCTTGACTCTAGATAAATTAACGCATATTTGTCAGCGACAAAAACAGATTGTTTCATTAAGATCATACAATTTCATAAGTTATGTTTAACATCAATGTTTGTTTTTTTCTTCATATTCTCATTCAAAAACATCCTTTTATCATTTTTGTCCAAAAGTGAGAATAAAGTTTTTATATCATCCGTACATGGTATAAAATCTTTAAAAAAGGTTAAAAAAATGTTGTGATAAATTTTTGGGTGTTACGAAATAAAATTAAATATATGTTAAAAAATATGTGTTTGTAATAAAATAAAATTTTAAATTAATTTATTATAGTTTTATAGGATATACTTCGTTTAAAGGAGAGTATTATTATATAGCAGTTGACATTTCAAAATTTTTTGATATACACTATACATTTATTTATTATAAAGTCACATAATACCTTAGAATTAATTTTATTTTAAGATCTAAAATCAATATATCTAATATTGTATAAATCAAGTTATTTTAATTTAGCATAAAAATAGGAACTATTAGTTACATTGTTTTTAGAGTTAATTACACAGATGGTCCATGTGGTTTACCCAGATTAAACTGATGGTCCCTAACTTCGAGAAATTACATCGGTGGCCGAACAGTTTGCAAAACCGTAACACTGATGGTCCATGAAGTGGATGGCCATTAGTTTTTGCTGTTAAAATTTTAAAAATGACCAAAATACCCCTACTCCTTTTATCTCCCCCTTCTCCTTCTCTTTTGAAAAAACCCTAACCTGCAACCACCTTTACCTGCAATTACTCACCACCCATCACCACAACACCTCCACAAGCCACTTGCCACCACCGTGTAATCCGGTCGTGTCTACAACATTTGTATGAGAGAAACCCGACGGTGGAACAGGTCCGATGGTCGATTTCGTCAAAGCCTACAGCTGGTCCCGTGGTGATGGTGAAGGTGAGGTTATTTCGTCAAAGACAAAGCTTGACAGCGGCGAGAATGTGGTGACGTTAATTGGTGGTGGAGATTGTATGTAGAAGCTGTTGGTGGTGACGTTATTAAAGGAGGTGCTCGGCGGTGGTGGTTGCTGGAGGTGCTCGACGGTGTAAGTGTGTGTATATGTGTGTGTGTATACACATTTATTTTTTTGTTTTTTTTGTGATAAAGAGGGGCATTTTGGTCAATTCATACACAACTAACGGCAAAAACTAACGGCCATCCACTTCAGGGACCATCAGTGTTACGTTTTTGCAAACTATTCGGCCACCAATGTAATTTTTCGAAGTAAGGGGCCATCGGTGCAATTTGAGTAAAACATAGGGACCATCCGAATATTTTTAGAAGATTTGTTGTGGTATCGACACATAAGCAAAATTTATTTTCCTTTATTATAAGATATAGATTATTTTATATAATAAATCAAGGTTTTTGTTTGCCACGTGTCATGCAATGAATCATGTTTTATTTTTGTTTCTCGTCTTAAAGTTGGAACAGTAAATCATTTATTATCATTTCATTATTAGTAGTGGCAATTAATAAATTTAACAAATTTCTTAGATTTTATAAATTATGTATACAAATGAATAATCAAGTCATGAATATCTAACACTTTCAATTTAAAATTTAATAATATGTTTATAGGATATTCAATAGTAATGATAACAAGTGTTTTCCGTGAGTTATTTTTAAATATTTAACTTGATAGGATCATTTGAATGTTTAAATAAAATATGTATAGTTATAAAAAATTCAAGTGTAATTCTTATTTTTTTTACAGAGATAACTTTTTTATTAAAAATTATATAACATTTTGTATATTAAACTCGTATAACACACGAGATTTAACCTGTTATAAAATATATGCAAGTAAACTTTTTCATCTCTCTTTCCTAATAAATTTTGCATGTCATATTTTAATTAAATATTGATTTTTTTTATCATCTCTCTTCAATTAATTATTAATGATTCTATAAAAGTTAGTTAACAATACGATTATACTATAAATCAATTTTTTATTTTTTGTATAAAACGTTTTTAAAAAATATATGGTATGCTATTTTAAACAAATAATTTAAATTCAAACATTTAACAAGTTTTAACACATACTCACACATACATACAAACATATATATATATATATATATATATATATATATATATATATATATATATATATATATATATATAAACTAGGTTAATACCTTGAGTATTACACATGATGAATAAAAAATATTATTAATTAATAGTTACCATTAAAAATTTAAACTATATATGATTGTTTTAATATAAAATATTATTAAATATAATTTCATAGATTAAATAATAAAATAATTACATTATTTTTTAAACACTAATTTTTTTTCAAATTTTATTTCTTTAAATATTTCGTTTTGTTAAACTATATTTAAAATTCTATATTTTATAATACTTTGGTTTTTTAAAAAAAGTGTGTTTTTTTAATATTATAATTTTTTAATGTATTAGAAAAAGTCTATTTTAAATTTTAAAATGTGTTAAAATTATATTTAATATATGATATATTTATTAGGAGAGAGAGACGGGAAAAAGAACATCAATGTGCTCTAAGAATGTGCCAAGTGTACCTAAAATACCTTTATTTATTAGTTAAGTAAGATTATTCACAAATTATATTTTTATATATATTTAAGGGAAGCTTCCTCTAAAAAATCTTTTTTGCCTAAGAAGGCTAAGAATGATTTTTAAAAACTCGAAACCAACTCAAACAAACTCCGATTGAATTCGTTTTTAAGTAATTGGAACCGACTTGTAATTCCCTAAAACGTAAACCTTAAATCATAAACAATAAACCGTAATCATAAAACCAAAATTATAAAAACAAAGCCTAAACATAAAGATAAAACCTAAAATCTAAAAAATATCCCCTAAAATCCAAACTTTAAAACTAGTTGTTAAAGCTAAAACAAAAAAAAACAAATATTGTAGGGTTCCATGAGACGGTTCCAATGACATCCAAATGAGTTCAATCGAAGTTTGTTTAGGTCGCTTTTAGAGATTTTAAAAATCCTTTATAGTCTTTTTAGACAAAATAAACTTTTTATTTCATTCTTGCTATATATATATATTACTATTATAATAAACACAAATCATTTGTGACACTTGTTATGTTTTCAAACCAATATTGCCACATGTCTTTATTTTATCAGCTAACTCAACTCTCTTTCATATTAAATAAGTTTATTAACTCTCTTATTAAATAACTAAAATATAAATGATAGTATTTACCTTTTTAATGTTAAAAATGGTTTTTAAATACATTAAAAATCAATTTAAAAAAAACACGTTAAAATAGTTTCTAAAATATTAATTTTTTCTATAAATCAAAGATTTTTACAGACAATAAATATGTTACATCGGTATTTAGAATTTTCTTTTTCTACAAAACAAGTTTTCTAAAGAAACATTTTTTTTAAAAATGAAATAAACTATAAAACATAGATTTTAAAAAACATGATTTTTATAAACAAATAATATTTTTAACACGAAATGCTTAAAAAGAATTACTTTAAAACTAAAAGTTATAAAAATGATAGGGAAAATTGCAGTTTTGAACATTTTGTTTAATGATATTTTCAAAGTAGGTCACTTAGCTTTAATAATTAAAAAATGGGTACCTTACCTTTTTGATTTTGAAACTGATAACTTTTAATGTTAATTAGTTTAAAAATAACAGCTCTTACAATTTAAGAAAGTCGAGTATCAATTCTTTAATTATTAAGGTTTTTAATTTAATTTTTTCATTATTTAAGATACTTAATAATACCTAATTTAAAAGTTTCATATTAAAATATTGTTTTATAATAATTTTTATTAATAGTTATTTTATATTAAACCCCGTGTAATACACCAGATAATAATCTGGTGTATACACACACACATATACATGCATGCATGTATGTATGTAGTGACAGAGCTTGGGCAAAGTAGGGGCGGAAAATTTTGAAACCCGGAATACATGGTAATTTTTAAAGCGAGGGGGGGGCAAAACCACTATTTTTAACTAAAAATAACATTTCGACCAAAAAATTAACACTACGGACGGAAAAAGAGGGGGCGAAAGCTTCGTCTCTGTATGTATGTATGTGTGTGTGTGTATGTATGTATGTATTTATTTATGTATGGATGTATGTATGTATGCATGCATGTATGTATGTATGTATTTATGTATGGATGTATGTATATATGTATGTATGTGTCACACCCCGAGCTGGCGAGACGGATCGAGTTTCCTGTCAGGCGGAATGTTCTCGGGGCGCGATATCGTGTGTGATAATCGTGATGATCAGATTGTTTACATTGCACATGATATAAATGATAAATGCTAAATAGAATAGAATTACAAAGTTAAATTACATCAGTATCGTTCATAATTTAACAATGTAAATCTATCATCAACATCATAAGTTTTCTATCTTGTATCTGCACAAGATATACCAAAAATATATTGTATAATGATGTTCCAAAAGTATGCAGGTCCAAAAATACTAGGTCTTCTATCAGGAATCCTAGCACAAAAACATTAGCTTCTTAATTGACCTGTTCGTCACTTGAGAAGTCATGCAAAAATAAAGTCAACACATGGTTGGTGAGTTCATATAGTTTAGTATTTGAAACAAATAGCTTTGCAAAACCCTCTTTCGATAACAACCCTAATCTCATCAACAACACATGTATCATCCAACTCGGTATGCTTATATATAAGGCATACGAAAGGGTCGAGCCTACAACCCGCCCAGACGCCATCCCACCACATACTAAGCCACACAGGAGATTGTTGTTAATGATAATTAGGCATTTTACCTACCCTTTTGATTCCATCTTCATTATAGTTTCTAAACATGCACGATAACCCTTGTGTAACATCCCAAATTCTCTAAAAATACAAGTTGTTTGAACTTACGAATGCTTAACGGATAATTAACTTGCGAGTAATTGGACGAAAAACAAAACAAATTTAAAGGACTCGGAATAGTGTACTCGAACCCAATTTCGAGTACACCAGTTCTCGAAATCTCTGTAGTCGAAATCCCAGTTTTCGAGTACATGGACACTTCCTATAAATAGCAGTGCCTTGGGAAATGTGACAGCCTTTGACGGGAAGCACACTCCCTCTCGTGTACTCGAAGCAGAGTTCGGGAAATCACCAAGATCGAGTTTTTAATCAACCAAACGAAGGAGGAAACACACGGGATTCTACCAGGAGAATCAGCTACCTACAAGTAAGTGGTTTATGTATAAAAGTTAGGATTTTTTATACAAAAGTTAGGATTGTTAGTCAAAAGTGAACTTATGCATAAAGCTCACACCTTTATGCATAAAGTTCAAAACTTTGTGGTTCCAGTGTGTTGGTAACAACCTAAGGAACCTAGGACTAGCTCCCCAAAGTCTTGGGTGAATTTCTGAGATGTTTAATGACGAAGGTGATGAGTACACGAAATCATGCACAACGGGTATTCGAAATCATACATGTTATTTCGAGTACATTGTTATTTCGAGTACATGGCATTTCGAGTACATGGTATTTCGAGTACAAGGGTTATTTCGAATACATCGGTTTCGTGTACCCTAGTTCGAATACACCCGGATGTTCGAGTACACCTGGGGGTTCGTGTACCATGGGTACTTCGAGTATATGGACTTCGTGTACATCAGTAATTCGTGAACTACAAGTGTTTCGAATATTGTCCAATTTCGAGGACTTGTAGTTATAAGGGGGAACTAGTAGGCTATGAGGACTTAGAATAAATTCTAAATCTAAGAATGTAATGTAATGAGACGATGTAACTAATGTAGGTCCGTAAGGCCCTAGCTAAGGAGTTCGGCTAAGGATAACAGGAGTCTACTAACAGGTGAGTTCTAGACGCCCTATTTTATGTTCACTGTTTTGGGCTGGCATACATGCTTATGTTATGTTAGGATGATATGTTACGAATGATGCATGCTATTATATGTGTTATGAAAGATGAATTGAGCATGCAAATGTGCTAAGTATGATGAATACGTGAAATGGAACATGATAATGAAATCCTAAATAACTAGGATGTAAGTATGAAACTATGACGTATGAATGATGAATAAATGTTAGCATAAAACGAAGACATGATGTAGGATTTATGAAAAGATGCTAATGTTTTGTATGATGCCATTATGTATGCTAGGATGATATGTTGCTTACATGTTATGTATGCGATGATTGAACGATATGACGAATTCCTAAACTGCTAGCATAATATGATTATGATGTATGATGATATACCGATAGTATATCCCGTATGATGAATGAATGATGACCCTATACGTGCGATAGGATATGTATGCATGATGTGCTGGTACTTGTGCTAGTTAGTATGGACGATGACCTGAACATATCAGGATATGAACAGTCGATTGGATTATAAACATGGAGCCGACCGGGCTATAAACACGGAGCCGATCGGGCTATAAACATGGAGTCGACCGGGCTATAAACATGAGAGTCGATCAGACTATAAACATGGAGCCGACCGGGCTATAAACACGGAGCCAATCGGGCTATAAACGTGGTAGGAGCTGATCGGGCTATAAACATGGTAAGAGCCGATCGGGCTATAAACATGGTAAGAGTCGATTGGACTATAAACATGGAGCCTTGTGCTGGCATAAGCCCACTGCTCATGTTAATGACAGTGGTTTTGATGATGACGATGGTTATATGGCTACGATGGTAAAATGGTTATGTGCTATGGTTTATGTGTATAAACTGATGATTTCATGTTAACATGTTAACTCACTAAACTATTATGATGTTTTAGGAAAACTAGAACTCACCAGCGTAAGCTGACTTGATTTAGCTTGTATGTCAGGTTAAAGCTATGATAAGAGAAGGCATGGAGCTTGGGCATCAATTCAGACGATCCATTGGTTTTGGCAATTTGATATGATTTTGATACAGACATTTTATTGAATTCTGTTTATCAAACTATGTTTACATTTCCGCTGCATGATTATGAAAGTTTTTAGTTTAAGAGCTATGTGTTATGATGGAAACCAACCTCTGCGAGGCGCCCGGTTTCGGGGCCTCTCACCTCGGGTAACAACCTTAACCTCATTAACATCACCTGCAATATCCAATTCGGTATGCTTATATATAGGGCATACTAAAGGGTCGAGCCTACAACCCGCCCAGACGCCATCCCACCACATACTAAGCTGCATATGGCATTGTTATTAATGATAGTTAAGCATTTTACCCACACCCTTAACACATAAATTCTGCAGTTCTTTGATTCCTGTAACTATACAAAGCTGAAATCTCAATTGACTCCTTAAGTTCATCATTCAATCATGATCAACCATAACATTTGTAGAAACAGTTAATAAATGCTTAGATAAGTAAATAAATAAACATTTAAATAAAATCTAAGACTTAATGATTGGGTCTTGGTCATACTCGAGTAGACTAGTCTAGCAATCTAAGTTCTTAGTAGTGGAGGAAAATCTGTAAACATCATCAAGCATGTGACCTATACTCAATCAGTCTAGTTAGGACATCTTTTAAGATATAGGATTTTATTGACCGTTCTTGACCGTTCTTGACCGTTATTGACCATTATTGATCGTTCTTGACCGTTCACATGCTATCTTTGACTATTAGATTCCTTTGAAAATAGACCGTTGATATAGACCGTTGAAAATAGACCGTTGAAAATAGACCGTTAAAAATAGACCATTGAAAAGAGACCGTTGAACAAGTATACATTAAATGGATTAATTATCTACTTATGATAAGTTGATAATCCTTTATGAAACCTGAAATAAGTTTTCCTAGACATAGTCTAGGTTAACAATTTTACACACCAACGTATGTTAAATAAAAACATTTAAGTAAATATAATTCAAGAAAAATATTTACGCATGCTTCTCAGCCCCGCGTTTGAAAACAAAATGTTTGGAAAAGGGGCAATGAACTCACTTGTGTTGCTCTGAAATGAATTACCACAAAACGCGCGCTCGTTGTTGTAGCCTATGTTTCTTCAGTTCCTGAGTCGTTTTAAGAGATTTCGAATACGATAAGTATATATAACAAACTCAACTAGGGTTTGGTCTCGGCGTGCAACTATGTGTCCTAGTTCACTAATGTGTTTACTAGAGCCCTCTCTAACCAGTCTAATATATTACCCAATCATAACCCTAATCCCATAAATAATTACCATTTCACCTTAGTGGTGTATGGGTTATCATATTCAAAGGTTCTTAATTAAAACATTTTAAACACTTTATTTTAAGTTAAGCTATTAAGTTAGAAGTCATTTTATTTAATTTAACATGGTTTATAATCACTTTCTTTTATTAAAAACATAATTTATTTAATAAAAGCGTATAATTAAACGTGATGGGCTTAGGTTAATCTTATTGGATTAACGTTGGGCCCATTTTTGTTCTTGATCATTCCATGATTCTTCGATCATTACGTGTACAAAACTTCCTAGGTAGTTCAAAAGAACGACCTAACGTAGTTGAGCTTTCTCGCGACTTGTCGAAGTGTTAAGGGTCGCCAACAAAGACAACACTGTAACCTTAGACCAGGATCTTGTTTCTTGAACGTATTAAACCCCAGACTTATGTTTCGTGACTCATGTGTAAATGATAAGAAAGTTTATGAACTCTTGTTAATGAAATCCTCTATTCACATCGACAACCCATTTTAGTTTAGAATAATCTTGGTGTTGGGTAGTTACATGAAGGTTTAGAATTCCCTAAATGCCTTAGTAGAACCTCAGTATAGATAGTTCCCATCAGTTTAACATTCTCTTGTAACCCTAATAGCTTCCCATGCATGGACTACGTAGCCCATTCCATGCACACACAACTACATATTCGTAGCCTTACCCCCTAGCATCCGGCCAAGGAATTTAGGCTCATGATGAGATCCTGTTCGATGGGGAGTTTGACCGAATAACATTTACTGCGAAAGGGGTAGCCGACCGAAAAGGATATGGGCCGAAGTAGTCTTGGCCGAAAGGGGTCAGGTCCCGACCGAATGAAGGCTTTGCCGAGTGAACAAGGCAGCCGAATAGGAGGTGGCCGAATGGTGAGCGAATGTAGTCTCAGCGAATGAAGACCTCCGAATGGGAGGCTTGGCCGAAGGTAACACCGATCGAATGAGCCCCATTCGGCCTTTAGGCCATTCAGCACTGTGGAGTGGCTCATACGACCTATGGGTCTTTGCCAACCAGTCACACAGCCATTCGGCTGGTCGATCTTCGCCCAGATGCAGTCGCCCAAACCAAAGCCTAAGACTATCTCATGGTGTCTAACTTGTTCTTACTTCACCCTTAGCTGGTTGTGTGGTGTTATCTTAGGGTTTTAAGGCTTGGAACCGGCTCAAAAGAGGGGCGACAAAAAGGGTTTTGAAACCCTAAAAACCGAAAATAACTTTCAAATCTACCTCAAATCTGATGGATCCAAGCTCCGATCGACTGTACTTTCGTATTCTACAAGTTGTGGTGGTCGTTTGGACACTAAGATGGCTCGATTTCGTGGAGAATCGAGAGAGTTATGGGTGCTTGAAGTTTGAATCTCTAGAGAGAGAAAGAAGAGAGAGAGCTCGAGATTTGGGGGAAAAATATGGTAGGAGAGGGTTGATTATGGCATTAAATGCCATAATAAATGGCTTCAAACTACCCGTGCTCGTTCGGTTCCGCTCGGTTTCGCGTAGATGTGTCGGTTCTTCGTCGTTTTCGTAACGAAACGACTCGTTAAAATAAGGTTAATAAAATTATTTTAGGTGATTATTCTTAGTAAATTAACTAAATATCTTATATTTATTTTAAATTTTCGAAAATATTTAATTTGCTGTTTAAAATCGAATCGTACAGTCGTCGCGCGTTTTCGTTCGAATCGTCACCTGTACGAACACGGCGATAACCATACTTTTCAATATTGTTTTCTAATTATTGGATATCATTCAGAACGTTAAACTTTCAGATATATTCGTATAGATCGTCACCTATACGAATAATCCGTCGGTTTAGCATTCACGTAACGAAATCCGTGTTGTTTTGTTCTGTAAAGTCTCATATACGTTTATACATAATAAAATCTTAACACATAATCACATGATGGTTCTGTATTGCCAGACATTCATCTGACTCAAGAACCATAGTTCTGAAATTTGTTTTCTAAAATGACTCTGAGTTCGTTCTTTGATAGCATGAAGTGATAATGATACTTTGTTATAAATCTAACAAACAATGAAAAACATACAGTTCGTACCTGATTACGGTTCATGTTACTGTTGAGATCACTGTTCCGGTGACGTTTCCGGCACTGATGTTACAGTATGTATGTATGCATGCATTTATGTATGTATGTGTGTAATATAATATATGTGTGTAATTTAATATGTATGTATTGTAAATCGAGCCGAGCCGAGCCAATGAGTCGAGCTCGAGGCGAGCCAACCATTGTTTGGGCTCGGCTCGTCTTAAAAGAGCTTTTTTCAAGTCGACCTTTTTTCGAGCGAGTCTCGAGCCGCGAGCTTTTTGAACAGCTCTAGTTTAAACTTTGAAAACATAAATAGGTTAACATGTTTAACTAAAAATATAGAGTTAATTACATAGCTGGTTAAAACTTTGAAAACATAAATAGGTTAACATGTTTAACTAAAAATATAGAGTTAATTACATAGCTGGTTCTGTGTTATGTCAATTTTGTATTTATGACCTCTAAGTTTGATAAATTACAAATGCAATCCGACAATTTATGAAAATTTAACATCAAAGGTCACTAAAGCAGATAATTGTTAATTTTTTTAGGTTAAATAAGTATAAAATGTATTTTCTACAACTGCTAAAAGACAAAACAATATCAAACCCCAACCCAAACCGCTAATTTCTATTTTCATTCACCATCACCATCAAAGGGAGCCCATATAATTTATTGCCGATGAATGAATTAACCGGGAAATAGGCAAAGATTCTCGATGCTTCTGTTCAATCTGTTCATAGAGACGTTGAACTGAGACAAAGTATTATTTATGTATTGTTTATATTAGGAATTTGCCTTGTGAATGGTTGTTTTTTAAATAAAAATGTCTTAATCTCTTCAGATTACTGAAATTTGGTGGGATGCCACCCGAAAAAATAATGTTGGATATGTCTAATGGGATTAGATTAGCTGGCCGGAAAAGGGCCCGTGCTATTTGTCTAGAAAATTGATTGTTTTACAAATTAAGAAACCGGACGTAAGAGCATAACTCCAGCATTCGTCATTAGACTATTGCCATTGGCAATCCAACCATGGATTGTGGCACTATTCCAAAAAATAAAAAATAAAAATTGTTGATTCTCTCCACAATCAGGTCATTCTCACGATCTGGATTGCAACCCAAATTGTGGGATTATTTTTTATTTTTCCTTTTTACTTTATAATATTTAGTTTTAGTTATAAACTTATTTTTTTAATAACTACTAATAATTAAAATTTTTAAAAAATCTAAAATTACAGTCTTGATCAGTTTTTTATTATGAACATGTCAGTATATATTTTGTTAAAAACAGAGCTCGTTTAAAAAAAATGTATTTTTTAATATAAAATAAATATAAACAATCAATTTTAATAAAAACTAAAAATCATAAATTATATTTATTTAATAAAAAGTAGTAATGTTTGGGTTGTTAATGAGAGTGAAAAGTTGGGTTTGATTGGGTTGTGTAGGTGGAAGAGAGAGAAATTGGTTTTTTATTAAAAGGTTGGGTTGGATTGGATTGTGAATGGAGATGGTCTTAATACTTGACCTTGTGATTCTTGGTTTTTCAAATCATAACAATTTTTCAACTCGATGTGATTTTTAAAATACTATTGGCGTTGTGTTTAAAAAAATATCAAATAAATCGAAGTTACACCATATTTCCGGGTTTCTCTTTGCAGAGATAACTTTAAGAATTTAAAGAGTGTAAGAAGCACCACAACCAACCGAAGACTTCGTACTTGATAAAGCCATTTGAAAGATTTAGGTGGTGTTTGTTTTTTCAGTGGTAAAACGTCTGCGGTCTGCGGACCACATCTGCAGACATCTTTTGCAGAAGAGGTGGACCAAACCTCTGCAAGTATGTCTTTTTGAGGTGTTTGTTTTCTGACCTCTGCAGACCACATCAAGCTCTTCCCAACCCACCAACTTGCCCCAACCCACCGTCTGCCCCAACCCACCCCCCTCCCGTCGACAACCTCTTCCCCACCGGAACCCTAGATCTAAACGCGCGTGAGAAGGAGACCAAGGGATCGTGGATCGTGGGTAGGAAAGAAGGGAAGGACGAAGGAGGCCGACTGTGGTTGTCACCATCACGAGCTAGGGTTTTGGAGGACGAAGGAGAAGGGCTTACATCGTCGATCATGGGTAGGAAAGAAGGGAAGGAGAAGATGCGGCGGTAGGTGCGACGGTGGAGGCGATCCTAGGGTTTTGGAGGACGAAGGAGAAGGAAGACGGAGGCAGCGGCGGTGGAGGCAGCGGCCGTAGGTGCGACAGTGGAGGACGAAGGAGAAGGAAGACGGAGGCAGCGGCGGTGGAGGCAGCGGCCGTAGGTGCGACGGTGGAGGCGGCGGCGGCAGGTGCGGCGGCGGAGGCAGCGGCGGTGGAGGCCGACGGAGATGGGAGGTGGGAGGCGTGGCTTTGGCGGTGGGATTTGGTTCATCAGATGTCTGTGGAAGGAAGAAGAGGTTGGAAGACCTCAAAAAGAGGTTGGTCCACGTCTGCGCCAAGAAGAGGCCGCGCAGACGTTTTTTAATGAAATGTCTGCGAGAAAACAAACGGTCTGCGAACCTCTAACCTCTTCCCGCGTCTGCGTGGCGCAGACATAAGAGGTTAGAAGAGGTTTTTTAAAAAAAACAAACACCCCCTTAGTATTTTTAGAGAGCGTAGAGAGTGTTTTTTTCGTTTTAAGAGTGTAAAGAGCGTTTTTGAGTTGTGTGATTTAACACAAACAACCAATGCATATTTATACTTAGGGGACAAAAGTGCAAAATTTTCAAAAAAAGTTTCCAAAATGGCTATAATGCCATTAAATTCGAACAGCTGAAAAGTAGTTGTTTAAACTGGTTTGACAGACTGGATATATTCATTAATATGCCAAATTGGTTTAGAAACCAACGGTTTGGTTCGGTATGAGCCAAAAATTTTGGGATTGGGTTCAGGTTGGTTTAGAAACACGTTTTTTTTGTACATCACTAATGTGTAATGTAAAGTGTAAACATGTTTAGTTAAAAGTATAACATGTATGCATATCAAATGACTTTAAACACCTGTTTAACATTTTTTTTATTATTTATTTTTTAAAAATATTATTTATATAATAAATTAGGTTAATTTATTTGAATACTTTATGTGAAAATTAGTTGTTAAAATTTAATTTGTGTACTTAGATATATTCATTTCAATTAACATGCAAAAAAGGTAAATTATTTTATCAAATTTAGTTGGTCATTTTTTCATGTTCTATATTAAATGCGTGACAAGATTTTGGTGTCGTGTTTGAATTCGCATACATTTTTTTGATTTGTGTTAGATACGAGTGTATAACCTATCAAAAAGGTAAATATAGGAATATTTTATTTTTGCTTTTACCTTCTACAGAGGGACGTTGCTTTGTGTTTGAATTCGTTTTGGTTTTTCTATCAACTAAAAATTAAAAGAACAAATGAAAAAACTAAACTAAAAATATAGGAATATTTTATTTTAGTTATTTTCTTCTATAAAAGGACTTTGCATAATAACCACTTATTTGTTTACGGTAACAATTGGTGAACGCATATGGATTTTTTTTTTCTTTTTTTTTTAACACTCGCTAAAATTATTATATATTATTTTTTGTTCAATATAAACAATTAAGTGGCTGAGATGATTGTGTTGTAAATATTCCACTGCATTTCATGGCTTCATGCAACCCACCCATATATGTTCAAATCTTGGGGATGTTTGGTTCGCAGGTTTTATAGGAATTTGATTAAATTCCATCAAAAATTGTGTTTGGTTTGCACGTTATCAGGGCCGGCCCACTTAGAAAAAAAATAAGCCTTAGCTTTGGGCCACCATTTTAAAGGGGCCCCAATTTTTTAAAAAATTACCAGCCCAGTAGCCCAGATGAATTAAAGTGGTGAACGGTGAACCACAATCCAAACAAAACGTGAAGCGTGAACAAGAACGAGGTTATGGCAAGTGGCGATTGGGAATTTGGGATTGGCGAATGGCGATTGGCTTGGCAATTGTTGATTGTTGTTCAAATGAAGCCGAAGGGCAGCGAATCACGAAGACCCAAATTCAGAGGAAGATTAAGTGTCGATTGATGAAGACGAAGCGATGAGCAACACTACACCATCGTTGGAAACAATGAAACAGAGAATACTCTCTCAATCGGCCATTGACGCATCGTCTCCGTCTCTCTGTCTCTCTATCGTTCATCAATCATCATCTCCGTCTCTCAATCTCAGTCTCTCAGATAGTTAAATTCTTGTTCAGTCGTTCTCCCGAGTGACCGAGCGCTGCTCAACTGCTCAAGGGCTGCAGGCTGCTCATTGCTCAGTCTCTCACTAGTCCTCTGCTCATTGCTCAAGGGCTGCTATAGGTACTTCATCGTTCTCCCAAATGCTGTTCCACTGGCTGCCCTAGTGCTCAAGGGCTTGTAAGTTGCAAGTACACTTCAATTTTGATATATGCCTAATTGTTATCTTTAATCTGTTCATAGTTCAAAGATTTATTTGATTTGGTTAATTTGCTTTGTTGGTTTTTATGATTTGGTTATTCTCAACTTCTGTGGTTTCATAGATATATTGGTAGTTACTAGTTTGGTACTTCATAGTTCAAAGATTTATTTGGTTAATTGGTTAATTTGCTTTGTTAGTAAGAAATAAAAAAATGTCAAATACAAATCGTAAATACGAATCGGGTTCTTAAAAACGGAAGAACAAATGTTATTTTTGCATATTTGCAAACAATGAACAAATACCTCTTAATATTTATGATCCAAGTAAATGGTTTATATTAGTGTTAATTTAAGAGATTTACTAGAGGTTAAATTGTTAAAATGTTATTTTTGTGTATTTGTTGAAAGAAAGATCGACACTTATATCAACCATTAATTTGGTCTTTGGATGAATATAAAGCCAAGCAGCAGCATGCAGGTAAGTTTTTTTTTTTTTTTTTTTTTTTTTTTTAGTAAGGAGGGCCTCATTTTTATCTTTTGCTTTGGGCCTTCACAAAGCTCGAGCCTGCCCTGCACGTTATGAATTGAAATTATCATTTACTGGAATTCAAGTTAGTATCCTATGTGATTGAATTTTAAAAATTTTGTTGGAAAGTTTAAAAAATTACCAAATACCCCCTCACCTTATTTTAATCTCCAAAATCATCTTCTCAAATCTTCATCCTGCTGCAAAATCTAAGAAGATAGCAAAAATTAAGGTTGGAACATGCAGCAACCAAAATCAAAGGACTCGGTTACTTGTTCATATAATCCATGGCTATAAACCCGACTGCTACAACTACAAGATGTAGATCTTTATAAGCTGAACTTTAGACGTTTGAAGGGAAAAACTGGCGATGAAGAAGATTAACTGAACCAAGATCATTAATGAGGGCAGTGGCGGAGCTTCAAAAAAAGCTCGGAGGGGGCCGAAGGTTTTTTAAGAAGAAAAACGGAGGGGGCCGAAGGATTTTTAGGAAGAAAACGAGAGAAACCGAAGGATTTTTCGACGAAATACTACTAAATCAACTCTTCTGGCCGGAAAAACAGGGGGGGCCGAGGCCCCCTCGGGCCCTCAATAAGCACCGCCCCTGAATGAGGGGGTTTATAAGAGTACACTCAACTCAACCCAACATTTTTTTAAAAAAAAAATAAAAAAAATTTCTTCCACATACACAACTTAATATTACTTAATTTTCCACTCACATTCAAGATCCAATCCAACTCAAGTTTTATTAACATATTTACTATATACATACACACTTATATATAGGGGATGATTCAAATAAAAACTCCCCTTTTTTGAGAAAACCTAGAAAACTCCCATCCACCAATCACATAATTTTTATATTTATTTACATTTTTTTTATTAAAAGGATAGTTTGGTAAATTAACAAAGTAGAGAAACAAAATCAAATCCCCTGATTATCTCCATAAATAACTGATCGTTATATTCAACATGAGGAACAATTCAAACCAAAAATTCAACAAAATTAAGGAATATTGAATCAAGGTTTCAATAAAACGATTATGTACAATCATCAATTAAGATTAAATTGATACAATTTATGCTGAAGAATATCGTTCGAAGAAAACTGATTCGTCAACAACTGGTTCGATTGTTTTTGTATACAAGCGTATGATTAAAGATTCAAGAATATTAATATCATAATCACGATTGAACTATGATCATCACATGATATTATTATTATTCAATTTCGATTATTTGAAGCAGCACATGCGTTAAAAATGACGACTTTAAACGAGTGTGATGATAATGTAAATGATATTGCGATTGTTGAGCCACAGCCTGCAATCGAAGACTGCTCTATCACAGACGAAGGTATTGAATGTATATGAACTTGTAAAATGTTTTTTATATCATTATTAAAAAAAGAGATAACGTATTCATACTTCAAATCGTATACATATTTTGATTACACATGTGTAATCAGATTTCAAAACTTATTTTTGTCTTATTTTCATATGGTATGCGTGTTCACAATTGTATGTAGAAGAATGATATGAGTATTTAATGTGTGTTTTGTTAAAAGTTAACATTCAAGTGTCGGAAGTACCATGCATTGACAAAGGAAAATAGAAGATGGATACACACACCTCAATTGATGATGTTGATACCTGTAATTATAGTCGTCCTGTATATCATACTGGTGTTGAAAATGAAGGTATTGAAATTAATAAATCAATTATTTTTTTTTCACATTTTAGTATTTGAGTTCGTAAATGTACAGAGTATATGTTGTTTATGTGTTGTTTTTTTTGAAGATTCTATTTGTAGTACCGTATATGACTCTCCTAATGGCACAAGGTATTGGACACCTATAGTAAGGGATGAATTTAAACCAATTGTTGGCAGTGTTTTCGTTAAATGGGATGATGTGGTTTTTATGTATGATCGGTATGCACAACTGGCGGGTTTTTGCATTCGATTAGGTGCAATGAAAAAAAAAACAAAGATGGAGTTATTACACATAGATATATGATGTGTAACAAAGCTGGCAAACCTCATGGAGTTGTTTTTGACTCATTAGACAAATCTCTTATACGTCGTACTAACTTTGAAGTTACAGATTGCAAAGCACGTATAAAGGTGAAATATATAAAAGACACATCAAGTTTTCAGTTGTATGAACATATCGAGAATCATAATCATGGTTTAATCAACTCAGACAACCTTGATTTATCAAAAAAGAAAAGGAGACTTAACTTTTCAGACAAAGAGTATATTGCTAAATGTCGTTTGGCTAATGTTGGTCCAAGTAAAGCCCACAAGTTGCAAGTTGCATTAAAGGGTGGTCATCATATGGTTCGGGGTACAAAGATTGATTTTAAGAATTTTGGCCGTGATGTTTCTATGTTTATTAATAAGGGGGATGCTCAAATGTTTGTCAACAGAATGACTGAACGGTCGGAGCAATCAATAAATTTTACGTTCAATTGCCATTGTATTGATTACGAGGTTAGAGGTTTATTCTGGGCTGATGATGTTTCTAAGAAAAACTATAAGGTTTTTGGTGATGTTCTGGCATTTGATGCGACATATCAAACCAACATGTAAGTTGTTATTAATGATTGTATGAATTATATTTTTTTTCATGTTTATAATGTTTTTATTTTTATTGTTTTTTTGCAGTTATAACATGATTTTTGTCCCATTTACTGGTGTCGATCATCACAAGAAGTGTGTTACCTTTGGGGCAGGTTTATTATATAACGAATCTATTGATTCTTACAAGTGGTTGCTAAAATGTTTTATAACAGCACATGAAAAGCAGCCTACATTAATTCTCACTGACCAAGACACTGCAATGAAACAAGCTGTAAATAGTGTTTTTGATCAATCAATTCATCGGTTGTGTATGTGGCATATAACTGAGAAGATTCCCAAAAAGGTATAAACACATGAGCCAACTGTTAAGGACATAAGCATTTTATTACATATATGTAACCAAGTGATTACATATATGTAACCAACTGATTACATATATGTAATCAGTGAGTAACCAGTTAAAACATATAATTCTTTTAACAATTTGATTATGCAGGTTTGTGGTAATGTTTTGAAAAATTCAAACATCCGGAGTACAATACACAAGCTAGTTTGGAATGTATACCTTGATCCTTCCACATTTGAAGAAAGATGGAAATTGCTAATGGAACAAAACAACTTGCCGAATCATGAATGGTTACGTTATATATATTCCATTAGAGATAAATGGGTCACTGGATACTTCAAAGATATACCCATGTGTTGTTTAATGAAGACAACATCAAGATGTGAAAGCTCCAACTCTCTTTTTAAGGTTAACTCAAGTGGATCTAATACATTAATACAATTTTTGTTAGCTTTTGATTCTGCAATTGATAGGCAAAGATTTAATCAAAGACTTTTAGAGCATAGCACCACAACAACAACACCCCAATTCCGTACCACAATGAATATTGAACGTAATGCAAACGAGATATACACTCGAACGATATTGAAAGAGGTTCAAAAGGAGATTTACAAATCCACCACATTGTGCTACATATCGAATCGAAATATTGTTAATGGATTACACACTTACTGTGTTACTTATCAAGACAATAGGTGCAACATCATCAATGAATTTACGGTAACAAATATTCATGTATCATATCTTCATATTTTTATACACAAATTGTTTTTTATAATTTTGAAAAAGTTGGAAAATTTTGACATTCTTATTACAGGTGAATTTCGACTTAAAAGATGATTCGGTATCATGTACATGCATGGGATTCACACGTATTGGGTACTTGTGTGGTCATGTTATTTGTGTTTTCAGGAACTACAAGATTGAAAACATACCTATTCAATACGTGCATAACAGATGGAGAAGGGACGTGTTACCAAGAAGCGTGTTTAGTATGTCTAACAGGTATTGTGTTGACCAATCCGAAAGTTCTACTACCAGGAATCGTATTGTGGATAACATACAACAAACCACTGATAGAATTAGTAATGATCCTGATAGACTTGCATTGCTTGATAAGGAATTTGAAGCTATAAAGGAAAAGATATTTCAAGAAATTCCTTATTCACAAATTAATTAGACTAAAAATGATATAATTCAAGAGCTTATAAATGTGTCTGAACCAAGCAACATTAAGTATACCATATCACCTGGGATACGTAATAAAGGTTGTGGGACTAATAGGAGGCTAATAGGTCCTGGGGAGAAGGCAATCATAAATAGCCAAAAGCCAAAAAGGAAGTGTCGATACTTGTCACACCCCGAGCCGGCGGGACGGATCGACTTCCCCGCTGGGCGGAAGGTTCTCGGGGCGCGATATCGTGAGTGATAATCGTAATGATCAGGTTGTTTACATAGCATCAATGTTAAGAATATCTAAAGCACAATCAAACATTAAACTAGGATTACAAAGTTAAATTACAATAGCAATGTTCAATAATTTAACTCGGTAAACCTAACAAAAGAATCAAATGTTTTCTATCTTGTAATCTGTACAAGACATTCAAAAGTGATTCGTGTGATCAACAAAATATGTGCTTCCAAAATCAACTAGGTCCTCTATCTAGGCCACCTAGCATGCAATCCAATAGCCTTAGCTTAAACCTGTCCATCACCTGAGAAAGCATGCAAGAAAATAAAGTCAACACAATGGTTGGTGAGTTCATATAGTTTATAAGTTTAAAATAGCTTTAGCAAACCTCCTTCGGTAAAACCTTAACCTTATTAACATCACATGTAATATCCAAATCGGTATACTTATATATAGGGCATACCCCTGAGTCGAGCCTACAACCCACCCAGACGCCATCCCACCACATACTAATTCGCATATGACAATGTTGTTAATAATAATTAAGCATTTTACCTACCATCCAATCCCATTCCCATCATAGCTTTAGCATTTTGTTTGTAAGTTTCAACACGCATACAATGGCATCTGCAAGTCTAGCTTTGAGAGGTACCTTTATGGACAACTGAACACCCTAAGGAATCCAGTATCAATCCATATCGGATCTAATTATGATTAGCAACATCGGTGTTATGATAAAGGATTTCTAAGATGACACAAAGTCATCTAAAGAAAACCAGAATCATCCTAGTCACATATCACAACAATGAGTGGACAATGAGGAATCACTATATGGCAAGCACTGAGAGACCAACAGTCTGTTCCTCTAGTCTGACTATGAAGGTCAACCTATGGCAAGCACTGAGAGGCCGACGGTCTGTTCCTTCAAGTCCAGACTATGGAGAACACCCTATGGCAAGCACTGAGAGACCAAAACAGTATGTTCTACCATAGCCGATAGCTTTAGCATACAAATTTCTAGCATTCATATAGCATAGCGTTTACGTATCTTGTGCACAAGTACTAGCTTCACAACCGGTAAGGCAAGTACTGAGAGGCCAAACCGTTGTTTTAGTATGGCAAACATATAAAGCATACAAAGTTTAAAGCATTCTGAGCATTTCAAGCATTTAGTATGTATGTCTATAACATTAGCATTAGCATAGAATCATTAGCATTTAGCGTTAGCATTAGCATTATCCGGTAGCATTAGCATATCGTATCAGCAATTAGCATTAGCATTAACATCTAGCATAAACCTATAGCATTAGCATTTAGCATAAATCCGTAGCATTAGCATTTAGCATTAACCCATAGCATTAGCATTAGCATTTAGCGTTAGCATTAGCATTATCATAGAATCATTAGCACTTAGCGTTAGCATTAGCATTATCTGGTAGCATTAGCATATTGTATCAGCAATTAGCATTAGCATTAGCATTAGCATCTAGCATAAAACTGTAGCATTAGCATTTAGTATAAATCCGTAGCATTAGCATTTAGCATTAGTATTTTGAATAAGTATAAAAGCATAAGTGCAATAGTTAAACATTTGTTTAAAAGGTTTAACATGCTTCTCAGTCCCGGAGTAAAAACTCAAAATAGTTTGAAAAGGGACAATGAATTCACCTTGTAGGAGTTGTAGTTGACAATATGTAGACAAGAAATGCACGCGCTCTTTGTTAGATTTGTAGTAATTTTCACGATCCTGTATTGATTTCACGTTGTTTGCAACTAGTAAGTATGAGTTGTAGAGTTTCATGTGTGTGTATGTGTTAGCCATAAGGTTGGCTGACACTTGCTGGTCTTGGTAATCATTCGGCCTCAGCCTGGCTGTTATAGGTCATACTATCACTTAATCAATTTTAGATTGGGCTTAGTGTAACCCGTTATGTGTTTTATGCCTTCTTTTGTTTTGACCTTGTCATGTGGTGAATCTTTAGCCCTGTTATCGTTTTCTAAATATAGTCTTATTTTGTATTTTAAGATCCTCCATGTTGTCCATGAAAATCTTAGATTGAATGTTACTTAGTAGTTAAATAACCATTAATCGTTCTTGTCAAAACTCATAGTTTTATTGATTGTAAAGTTATTTAATCCATCATATTAAATTTTGAGTGTTTATTTTCATACATAGACCTGTGATCCAGTTAGTATGGGGGCCGAAACAAAGTGGGCCTCGGGCCAAATGATTGTGGGACCTAACAGATGAGCCGAACAGAACTGTGGGCCGAAACATGCCATGTGGGCCAAACTGTTGGGCTAAACCGATTGAAATATTGTTGGGCCATGGTTCTAGTATGGGCTGAATAAATCACAGTGAGCCGAGTGTATAGTCCAAACCATTAGCTTGGGCCGGATGGTTACATGAGTCTTGGGCCGGGAAATTGGTCATGGGCCCAACGAAATGTGGACCAAAGCAATCCCTTGGGCCTGCTCAACCAATCCTGTGCCAACTAAATCACTTGAGCTTTCGACTAAATATGTGGACATGGGCCGAACAACGTCATGACCAACCACATGGCCCGATCGAATGAAGATAGGATCCGGCCGAATGAGGGCTGATGTTTCGGCCGAATGGGATGTCCGAATGGGTGTAGCCTGTGGTCTAAGCCGATTGAAGCTGCATAGGAGAATGAGTGGGGATTCCAGCGAATGAAGATGGGTGGAATGAAGAGTGATTCGACGAATGGATGGGGTTCATTCGACCACATGGCCCTTCGACCGAATGTGCTCCTTCGGCGAGCTGGGTGGGGTCCGACCATGGGTGTTCGAACCAGTGGATATTCAAGCTATTTGGTGATGTTCCACGGTGGTAATATGCAAGAACTAAGTTTCTAGGGTTAAGGGTCGAAGAAGTCGGGTTTTGAACCGGTAGAACTCTTGGACCACACACAAGTGTGAAAACCCTAAAAGCGCTAATTTTCTTCACTGATTACCTCGTTTCAGATGGATTCCAACCCAGATCGGTTGTACTTTTGTGTAGAGGGCCATGAGAGCTTCGATTTGGTCCAAAGATGGAAGGATTTGGTTGAGAAATGAGGAAGTTCTAGTGGTTTGAAGTTTGAATTTTAGAGAGAGAGTGGGAAACCGGATTAGGGTTTTTAGAGAGAGAAAATGGGGTGTTTAATGAGGAAGATGAATCTTTCAATGTATTTATAACCCAAGGGTGTTCGGGTTCGTTTCGGTTGCTCGGTTCGAGTCTTCGTTGCTTTTCCGGAACTTTTCGTGAAATTTACGTCATTTAAATGAAATAGTTTCTTTCATTTACTTTTGATGAGTTTCAAAATTGTTAAAAATTAAAATATTTTATTTTCTTAAATTATTGTCGTTCGTGTCGTTTTCGTTTTCGTTTCGTCAAAAGGCGTCACCATCGCGCGTATTCGTTCGAATCGTCATTCGAACGAACACGACGATGGTTTGGCTTTCTGATTCTTGTTTTCAACTTTCCAGTCATCATTTTAGAACGTTAAAATTTCATATTTATTCGTACAGATCGTCACCTCTACGAATAATTCGTCGGTTTAGCATTCTGCAACAACAACCGTTATAGTTTTGTTTTGTTTAAACCTCGCATGTGTTTACACATAATAGCATATCAATAAGCATTTGTGTCTCAGTTCAGCATTGTCTAATGTGTTTCTGACTGTTAAACTGTTAAGTTTAAATCAGATTACAGAAACAATAGCATAATAGTTTACTGTTAAGCATTAAGTAATTAATAGCATATCAATAGTTTGCGTAGTTTGTACCTGAATTACTGTGCATTTACTGCTCATATTACTATTCCGGTAACGTTTCCGGCACAGATGTTACAGTCTCCCCTTGTTAGAGAAATTTCGTCCTGAAATTTAAGAATCATTATCCGGTACGACTTCCTCTGTAAACAGCTGGGGATACTTGTGCTTCATGTGATCTTCGCGTTCCCATGTAAACTCGGGTCCGCGCTTGGAATTCCAACGAACCTTGACTATTGGAATACGGCTTCGCCTCAATTGTTTAACCTTGCGATCCATAATCTCCAAAGGTTCTTCAATAAAGTGCAAATGTTCATCCAATTGAATTTCTTCAACTGGTATGACGAGCGATTCATCCACTAAGCATTTCTTCAAGTTGGAGACGTGAAACAAATCGTGTACACCACTAAGTTCATCGGGTAATCTTAGTCTGTACGCCACAGGACCAATGCGCTCGATGATCTCGAACGGTCCCACGTACCGTGGTGTTAGTTTGCCTTTCTTTGCAAAACGAACTACCCCTTTCCATGGGGATACCTTTAGCATAACGCGGTCTCCCTCTTGGAATTCCAACGGTTTGCGCCGTTTATCAGCATAGCTCTTTTGTCTGCTTCATGTTACTTGTAGCCTTCGTTGTATCTGAGCAATTTTGTCTGTAGTTTCTTGAATGAGTTCTGGCCTGGTTATACGATTATCTCCCACTTCCGACCAACAGATTGGCGATCGACACTTGCGACCATAGAGAACCTCGAACGGTGCACATCCGATGCTACTATGATAGCTGTTATTATAGGAGAATTCGATCAGTGGCAAATGAGAATCCCAACTACCACCGAAATCTAGAACACAAGTTCTCAACATGTCCTCCAGGGTCTGTATAGTACGTTCACTCTGACCATCCGTTTGTGGATGATAAGCTGTACTCAGGTTTAAGTGCGTCCCAAGAGATTTCTGCAATGATTGCCAGAACCTTGATGTGAATATGCTATCATGATATGAGATGATAGATAATGGCACACCATGGCGTACCACTATCTCGTTGATGTAGAGTTTAGCTAGCTTATCCATCGTGTACGTTTCTCGCATCGGCAAGAAATGAGCAGATTTGGTTAATCGATCAACAATAACCCAGATAGTGTCATGTCCATTGGAAGTGCGGGGTAGCTTAGTAACAAAGTCCATAGCTATCTGTTCCCACTTCCATAGTGGAATTTCATGCTGTTCCAGTAAACCTGACGGTTTCTGATGTTCCGCCTTCACTTTGGCGCACGTAAGGCATCGACCAACATACTCCGCTATGTCTTTCTTCATACCCGGCCACCAATAAAACGTCCGTAAGTCTTGGTACATTTTATCAGCACCGGGATGCACAGAGTACTTGGTCTTGTGTGCTTCATCAAATATAAGCTTCCTCAATTCATCCACTGCAGGAATCCACACGCGATCCTTGTAGTAGACGATTCCATCAGACTTTGTTTCAAATTGTTTTTCTGCTCCACAATCTAGCTCTTTCTTCAAGTTTCCTCGTGCCACAGACTCTTGTTGTACTTGCATAATGTTGTCGTGTAAGCTTGTCTGCACAGTCATTCCCATTGCTCTGATGCGCAAGGGTTTGACCCGTTCCTTCCGACTCAAGGCATCAGCCACAACGTTTGCCTTGCCCGGATGGTACTTGATTACACAGTCGTAATCATTTAGAAGCTCAACCCAACGTCGCTGTTGCATGTTGAGTTCCTTCTGATCGAATATGTGCTGCAGACTCTTGTGATCAGTAAATATGGTACACTTGGTGACATATAAGTAATGTCTCCAAATCTTTAATGCGAATATCACTGCTCCCAGTTCAAGATCATGAGTAGTGTAGTTCTTCTCATGAATCTTCAGTTGTCTCGAAGCATACGCGATAACTTTGTCACGCTGCATCAGCACACAGCCGAGTCCCTGATGGGATGCATCACAATACACTACAAAGTCATCACAACCATCTGGGAGAGATAAGACTGGAGCATCACATAGCTTTTGCTTCAAGGTCTGAAAGGCATCTTCTTGCTTCTGTTCCCAAACAAACGGCTCGCTCTTCTGTGTTAGCTTTGTGAGTGGCAGAGCTATCTTAGAAAAGTTTGAGATAAACCTTCTGTAATAGCCTGCTAAGCCTAGAAAGGAACGTATCTCCGTCGGTGTCTTCGGAGTGTCCTAGTCTTTTATTGCTTCGATCTTGGCAGGATCAACATGTATTCCCTCGCTGTTAACTAGATGACCCAGGAATTGAACTTCTCTTAGCCAAAATTCACACTTAGAGAATTTGGCATAGAGCTTCTCTTCCTTTAACAGCTACAAGATCGTTCTGAGATGTTGCTCGTGCTCTGCTTCGCTTTTGGAGTAGATCAATATGTCATCAATGAAGACAATAACAAATTGATCTAGATACGGCTTGCATACTCGGTTCATGAGATCCATGAAAACCGTGGGTGCATTCGTCAACCCAAAAGGCATCACCATAAATTCGTAATGCCCATATCTGGTACGAAACGCCGTCTTCGGTATGTCTTCGTCTTACACTCTAAGCTGATGGTATCCAGATCGCAAATTAATCTTCCAAAAATACTGAGCTCCTTGCAGTTGATCGAATAAATCATCAATCCTCGGTAACGGATACCGATTCTTGATGGTTAATTTGTTTAGCTCTCTGTAGTCTATGCACATCCGAAAAGATCCATCCTTCTTTTTCACGAACAAAACCGGAGCTCCCCAAGGTGAGTAGCTCGGTCAGATGAAACCTTTATCAAGTAGCTCCTGTAGTTGGTTTGACATTTCCTGCATCTCCGAAGGTGCTAACCTGTATGGAGATTTAGCAACAGGTGTTGCTCCAGGAATCAAATCAATACGAAACTCTACTGGTCTCACTGGTGGCAAACCTGATAGGTCTTCAGGAAACACTTCAGGGTATTCCCTTACTATCGGCACGTCTTGAATTGTCTTCTTGTCTTTCTGTTTCTCCACCACATGAGCCAGGAAAGCTACACACTTCTTCTGTAGACACTTACACGCCTTAATGCATGTTATGATTTTGACACTATGCTTTGCTTGGTCCCCACGAACTTCCAATACACGACCACTCGTCAATGGAATCCGAAGTAGCTTTTCAGAACAGATGACTTCCACTCTATTAAGAGATAGCCAATCCATTCCAACTATGATGTCGAAACTGCCCAGCTCCATCGGTATCAAGTCGATGGTAAATGTATGATCAATAAGTGTAAGTGGGCAGTTCCTAAGTATAGTGCTAGCTGTTATCTGTTTCCCATCCGCTACTTCGATGATATAAGGGGAGTCTAAAGTTTCCTCAGTAAGATTAAGTTGGCGTGCAAAGTCAGATGAAATAAAACTCTGATCTGCACCATTGTCAAATAAAATAGATGCATAAGAGTCATGTATAAGAAATGTACCAGTGACCACGTTAGGGTCTTGGCATGCTGCATTGGCCCCAATCACAAAAGCTCATCCGCGAGGTGCTTGGGCTCCTTGTTGCACTCGCTTTGGGCAATCTCTGGAGAAATGGCCTAATTCTCCACAGTTATAGCATCCCCTGTTATTGTTGTTGTGATTGCCAGGTCTTGGTGGTGAAGGAATTGCTACAGCAGCATTGTTTGCAGCTTGAGTTGTTGGAGCCCGACATTGCTTAGCTTGGTGACCTAATCGGCCACAGTTGTTGCATTTCCTGCATTGCGCCGTAGCAGGATGATGAAATTTGCATTGTGCACACTGAGGATGCATTCCCACATAGTTTTTGGGTGCAACCTGGGCAGGTGTTGCAGTAACTTGTTGGAGAGGAGTGGCCATCACATAGTTCTTGGCAACCTTTTGCTTTTTCTTTTTGTGGTACTCGGGTTTCTTTGTTGTTTCCTTAGCTTTCCCCGCATCATCTTTCAAAACTCCTGACTTTACCATCACATTAGTAAGTTTAGCTGAAAGGGAGATGGCTGACTCCAGAGTAGCAGGATATGCAGCCAGCACAATGCTTTGAATACAAGAGGGTAGTCCTGCAACATATCGATCAATCAGCTTTTCTAATGTTGGCACCATCTCTGGCACCAGGGATACCAGTTCATGATAGCGTGTGGTAAAATTCATATGATCGGCTCCCTTCATCACATGGTTTGAGAGTTCAACTTCCAGCTTTTGTATTTCGTGCTTCGGACAAAATTCGTTCCTCAGAAGAAGTTTGAACTCTGCCCAAGGCATTGCCATTGCTTCATCCCTTCCTCGGGCTCTGATCTGAGCGTTCCACCATGTCAAAGTTCGCTTGCTGAAAGATCCAGCCGCATAGCGAACTTTGTGGTGTTCCGGACAACTGCTTATGTCCAGTGTATTCTCCATCTTTTCCAACCATTGGATCAGTCCAACGACTCCTTCAACACCAGTGAAGCTTGGTGGCTTGCATCCTACAAAGGACTTGTAGGAGCAATCTGAAGTATGGCTAGTGTTTCCACTAGCTTCTCCAGTAGTATGGCCAGAGTTGTTGCCGTGGCCTTGGATCCTGTTTATCATCTATAGGATGACATCTTTAAGTTGGCTCGTCAGTTGACTGCTCAGCAGTGTTTCCAGAGCAATAGTAGCAGGATCAAGAGCTGGACCCGCATTCGGGTTCGGAGGAGGGTTTAGTGGAGGAGAAGGAGGTGGCGGTGGCGGTGGCGAATCTGGTGGTGATGGTGTCGATGAGTGAGGTGCAGAAGTCTGTGTAGTAGGTACTAGAGTCGGTTGTCTTTTGGGCGGCATTCTAATCATAACCAAAAGAATATTGGTTAGTGCGGTGATCGAATGCAGAAGACACAATGCAAACATATAACCTATGTTCTCTACTTAAGGGTCCCTAAGTTATAGTCTAGGCCAAACCATTTAAGTAAATGACCTATTATTCTCTATAACCTTGAGCTCTGATACCAATCTGTCACACCCCGAGCCGGCGGGACGGATCGACTTCCCCGCCGGGCGGAAGGTTCTCGAGGCGCGATATCGTGAGTGATAATCGTAATGATCAGCTTGTTTACATAGCATCAATGTTAAGAATATCTAAAGCACAATCAAACATTAAACTAGGATTATAAAGTTAAATTACAATAGCAATGTTCAATAATTTCACTCGGTAAACCTAACAAAAGAATCAAATGTTTTCTATCTTGTAATCTGTACAAGACATTCAAAAGTGATTCGTGTGATCAACAAAATATGTGCTTTTAAAATCAACTAGGTCCTCTATCTAGGCCACCTAGCATGCAATCCAATAGCCTTAGCTTAAACCTGTCCATCACCTGAGAAAGCATGCAAGAAAATAAAGTCAATACAATGGTTGGTGAGTTCATATAGTTTATAAGTTTAAAATAGCTTTAGCAAACCTCCTTCGGTAAAACCTTAACCTTATTAACATCACATGTAATATCCAAATCGGTATACTTATATATAGGGCATACCCCTGAGTCGAGCCTACAACCCGCCCAGACGCCATCCCACCACATACTAATTCACATATAACACTGTCGTTAATAATAATTAAGCGTTTTACCTAACATCCAATCCCATTCCCATCATAGCTTTAGCATTTTGTTTGTAAGTTTCAACACGCATACAATGGCATTTGCATGTCTAGCTTTGAGAGTTACCTTTATGGACAACTGAACACCCTAAGTAATCCAGAATCATCCTAGTCACATATCACAACAATGAGTGGACAATGAGGAATCAATGTATGGCAAGCACTGAGAGACCAACAGTCTGTTTCTCTAGTCTGACTATGAAGGTCAACCTATGGCAAGCACTGAGAGGCCGATGATCTGTTCCTTCAAGTCCCGACTATGGAGAACACCCTATGGCAAGCACTGAGAGACCAAAACAGTATGTTCTACCATAGCCGATAGCTTTAGCATACAAATTTCTAGCATTCATATAGCATAGCGTTTACGTATCTTGTGCACAAGTACTAGCTTTACAACCGGTAAGGCAAGCACTGAGAGGCCAAACCGTTGTTTTAGTATGGCAAGCATATAAAGCATACAAAGTTTAAAGCATTCTGAGCATTTCAAGCATTTAGTATGTATGTCTATAGCATTAGCATTAGCATAGAATCATTAGCATTTAGCGTTAGCATTGGCATTATCCGGTAGCATTAGCATATCATATCAGCAATTAGCATTAGCATTAACATCTAGCGTAAACCTGTAGCATTAGCATTTAGCATAAATCCGTAGCATTAGCATTTAGCATTAACCCATAGCATTAACATTAGCATAGAATCATTAGCATTTAGCGTTAGCATTAGCATTATCAGAGAATCATTAGCACTTAGCATTAGCATTAGCATTATCCGGTAGCATTAACATATTGTATCAGCAATTAGCATTAGCATTAGCATCTAGCATAAACCTGTAGCATTAGCATTTAGCATAAATCCGTAGCATTAGCATTTAGCATTAGTATTTTGAATAAGTATAAAAGCATAAATGCAACAATTAAACATTTGTTTAAAAGTTTAACATGCTTCTCAGTCCCGGAGTAAAAACTCAAAATAGTTTGAAAAGGGACAATGAACTCACCTTGTAGGAGTTGTAGTTGACAATATGTAGACAAGAAATGCACGCGCTCTTTGTTAGATTTGTAGTAATTTTCACGATCCTGTATTGATTTCACGTTGTTTGCAACTTGTAAGTATGAGTTGTAGAGTTTCATGTGTGTGTATGTGTTAGCCATAAGGTTGGCTGACACTTGCTGGTATTGGTAATCATTCGGCCTCGGCCTGGCTGTTATAGGTCATACTATCACTTAATCAATTTTAGATTGGGCTTAGTGTAACCCGTTATGTGTTTTATGCCTTCTTTTGTTTTGACCTTGTCATGTGGTGAATCTTTAGCCCTGTTATCGTTTTCTAAATATAGTCTTATTTTGTATTTTAAGATCCACCATGTTGTCCATGAAAATCTTAGATTAAATGTTATTTAGTAGTTAAATAACCATTAATCGTTTTTGTCAAAACTCATAGTTTTATTGATTGTAAAGTTATTTAACCCATCATATTAAATTTTGAGTGTTTGTTTTCATACATAGACCTGTGATCCAGTTAGTATAGGGGCCGAAACAAAGTGGGCCTCGAGCCGAATGATTGTTGGACATAACAGATGGGCCAAACAGAACTGTGGGCCGAAACATGCCATGTGGGCCAAACTGTTGGGCTAAACCGATTAAAATATTGTTGGGCCATGGTTCTAGCATTAGCTTGGGCCGGATGGTTACATGAGTCTTGGGCCGGGAAATTGGTCATGGGCCCAACGAAATGTGGACCAAAGCAATCCCTTGGGCCTGCTCAACCAATCCTGTGCCAACTAAATCACTTGAGCTTTCGACTGAATATGTGGACATGGGCCGAACAAGGTCATGACCAACCACATGGCCCGATCGAATGAAGATAGGATCCGGCCGAATGAGGGCTGATGTTTCGGCCGAATGGGATGTCCGAATGGGTGTAGCATGTGGTCTAAGCCGATTGAAGCTACATGGGAGAATGAATGGGGATTCCAGCGAATGAAGATGGGTGGAATGAAGAGTGATTCGGCGAATGGATGGGGTTCATTCGACCGTGGTTCGGCAGTGATTTCCTTCGGCAACCACATGGCCCTTCGGCCGAATGTGCTCCTTCGGCGAGCTGGGTGGGGTCCGACCATGGGTGTTCGAACCAGTGGATATTCAAGCTATTTGGTGATGTTCCACGGTGGTAATATGCAAGAACTAAGTTTCTAGGGTTAAGGGTCGAAGAAGTCGGGTTTTGAACCGGTAGAACTCTTGGACCATACACAAGTATGAAAACCCTTAAAATCGCTTCTTTTCTTCACTGATTACCTCGTTTCAGATGGATTCCAACCCAGATCGGTTGTACTTTTGTGTAGAGGGCAATGAGAGCTTCGATTTGGTCCAAAGATGGAAGGATTTGGTTGAGAAATGAGGAAGTTCTAGTGGTTTGAAGTTTGAATTTTAGAGAGACAGTGGGAAACCGGATTAGGGTTTTTAGAGAGAGAAAATGGGGTGTTTAATGAGGAAGATGAATCTTTCAATGTGTTTATACCCCAAGGGTGTTCGGGTTCGTTTCGGTTGCTCGGTTCGCGTCTTCGTTGCTTTTCCGGAACTTTTCGTGAAACTTACGTCATTTAAATGAAATAGTTTTTTTCATTTACTTTTGATGAGTTTCAAAATTGTAAAACATTAAAATATTTTATTTTCTTAAATTATTGTCGTTCGTGTCGTTTTCATTTTCGTTTCGTCAGAAGGCGTCACCATCGCGCGTATTCGTTCGAATCGCCATTCGAACGAACACGACGATGGTTTGGCTTTCTGATTCTTGTTTTCTACTTTCCCGTCATCATTTTAGAACGTTAAACTTTCAAATTTATTCGTACAGATCGTCACCTCTATGAATGATTCGTCGGTTTAGCATTCTGCAACAACAACCGTTATAGTTTTGTTTTGTTTAAACCTCGCATGCGTTTACACATAATAGCGTATCAGTAAGCATTTGTGTCTCAGTTCAGCGTTGTCTAACGTGTTTCTGACTGTTAAACTATTTAGTTTAAATCAGATTACAGAAACAATAGCATAATAGTTTACTGTTAAGCATTAAGTAATTAATAGCATATCAATAGTTTGCGTAGTTTGTACCTGAATTACTGTGCATTTACTGCTCAGATTACTGTTCCGGTAACGTTTCCGGCACAGATGTTACAATATTGTAATAAGATGGTCAACAATCATGATTCTAGGAATTGCCCTGTTAAAAAGAAAGATATGGAAGAGTTTGCATCCACCAATCATGATACAGATGAAGAAGAATATCAAATTAATGTAGATGGATGTTCTGATGTGGATGATAAACTAGAAGATTCTGAAAACTTTGAAGTTAACGAAGACGATTACACATCTAAATAAAAGAACAGAATAATTATTTTTATGCATGAATTTACCATACATTGGTTTTGTTTTTCAACATGATAATTCAATATTTCAATGCATATTTTTTTCAGTTTTGTTTAAAATAAGAACATGTAGCATCTAAACAATTTTAACCAGTAGATTACATATATGTTATCAAATCATTATAAACAAATAACCAACTGATAACGTATATGTAATCACAATTGACTATCAGTGATGAGACATCCGGTTATAACTTATAACTCATATGTGTCGAAAGTTATACTGCTGTTGTTTGCAATATAGAATTAAAAATACCCAAAAACAAGATAAAAGATATGGGCTTTAAAAGCATAACGTTGGGGTTGTAACAATGAGTCCAGAATTCACTAATTTAGTATATTAAATGAAAATAAGAACATGTAGTATTTAAACAATCATAACAAATTGATTACATATATGTAATCAAATCATTATAAACAAATAACAAACTGATTACGTATATGTAATCAATTGGTTACATATACATAACCGCTTAGATAAATATGTATCCTATAATAATCCAAAACACACAAAACCATCAGTTATTAACCACATGTAAAAAAAAACACTTAAAGTAATGTCTAATTTGTCGTCGCACCATCTAGCTCATCCGCTTCCTTGATAACTCTATCTTTGTAAATGTTGACATCTGATGTTAACATTTTGCATGCATATTTTTTCCTTAACAAACCACACTTCATCTTCTTAGTTCTCTCATCCTTTGGAAACCCACAATCCCATGATATTGCATAATTAGCATTAAACATCTCCATGTGACGCATAACAAATATTCCACAATCAACAAAGTTATTCGTTGTTGCCCAGCTAATCTTTAACTTCTCTACCGGTAAACCTTCAAGTTCCTTCAATTTCGGATGATCAACCTCTTTAGGTGCATCAAAAATATATATTTCTGCAATGAAGAAAACAATAAAACAAAAATGTAATTAGTAGTACAAAACTACATACATATAATAATTAATAAAAACAAAATATAACAAATTACTAACCACTTTGTAACATGTAGATTTCTTCAGATAATCAACATCAGCATGAAATAGAATTAGACATTGCGACGGATGCATATTATCAATCAATCGTATAGATGGATTCTTCATATCAAAGCTCATTAAGTAAAAATGACGCTTCTCAAAAATAGGGAACAAAACAACATCAAATTGCTTCAAATCATATAGTTTTTCATTTCCTTCCAAAACAACATGAAGGTGAGTCTCAAAGAAAGCATATCTTGATTCATCTGTTTCATCCGAGTTATCTAGTACCCATCCATACTGTTTACATACATTTCAAATTAGAACACCAAAAAACTTTAATTATTTTTATTAATTAAACTACTTCAATAACAAATTACTTACAAAGGGTGTTGTCGGACAAAAAAGACGCCTCAAAGAACTTGGACTTCTGTTCTTTTCCTCAAAGTTTAAAACTGCTGCCCAACAGTCTACAACATCATTGAACACTTCCTGTCTTGGCAATAATGAGTTCATATTAAAGTGGGTAGCCGTAGTTCCATTCTCCGTGGCAAATATATCCGTACTGTAATGAAATACACAAATTATACTATGATAATATAAATAATATGTTGACATGTATCTAACTGATTAGACATACTTAACAAGTTGATTACGCATATGTATCTATTTGATTACATACATGTAACATGTTTGTTTACATACACATAACCATCCATTATCATAAAATTAAACATATGTAGCAAGACTATCAAAATAAAATCCACATACCCAAATGTTCTTTCAACTTCATTATTCTCACCATGATCACCTTCCTTAACTTTAGCCGCCTCTTTTCTGTATAAAACATGTATTAAGTTGAGTAATATTATTAATATAATGAGTAAAAAAAATACAATTAAACTATCAAAATAAATACTTAATAATCTTACTCTTTATCAACATAATTTACTAAAGGAAGTTTTCATAGCAATCCTTTCACTTTTTTTCCCTAATAACAATAGTTAACATAATTTAATATTGACATTACATATAGAGGTCACAAAAAAAAAATACTTACTTGTCATCCTTCGTGAATTACTTTAACCCTATTAAAATAGATTAAAAAACAAATACATCAATAATGAGTATAAAATATGATAACATGAAATTTGATGTATATAAATGGGTATACAAACATTATATGATTGTATTAAGTATGAACCATTCCTGATAGGAAACGATTGTGGGAAAATTTTAGAAACTGAAACTAAATTAAACAACGAAACTTGTTAACTTCAACACAGATAATTTTTTGGCCCATATAACACATGATACTGTAAGGAGTTGGCTACTTTTGTATGGGCCAGAGAGATATATGACATAGTGATCCCTGATTTCCTAATCATTAACATCTAAATTTATTTATAGAGTTAAACCAATGAATTCAGAACAGATTCAGAACAAACATCATAATGTTTACTAGTATACATTATTGATATTCAATATTAACAACCTAAGAGCATACAGTTTGCAATAATGTAAATAAACTAGTAGTTAACTACTAAATTTACCACATATGTGAATTAAAATTTAAATGATTAAAACGGTTACATATATGTAATCAGTTGATTACTCATATGTAATCAAAATACCTACCAAATACGTATCAGCCTTAAGTGCAAAAACAAGAAACTTAAATTTAGTATATCAAATACGGTGTTTCGCTAATCTAATTGATTCCAAACTTAGGCCCCAAAATACTATGAGCCACAACTCCTAACTGGTAAACATATTGTAAGATGATAATATTACCTTGAAATGGCACCTGAGTTCGGATCCCCTGGCTTTGCAAGCTGATAATATTCAAATTTAATACAGAAAAAAGTTTAATTAGCATACGTAAAAGCTACATGGCCCTTAAATCACATCAGAATTTATATAATCATATTTTTAACTCAAAACTACTAATTTGTCTCCTAAATTCAAATAATTTTGCTCTCAATCGTTAATGTAGGAATATTTCCAAAATATCTCCCATAATTTGCATTCACTTCTCAAACCCAACACATTTCGAATGAGTTATTGAGCATATAATCATCATGCTTGCTTTTTTTGTTATGAAGAAATCAAAGTTCCTGCAAATGCAAGCAAAGCCGTATAACCTTTGTGAGGCTAAGCATTATATAGGAATATAACCACATAGCAAACATTAAAACGGTTACATTCCTTATACTTTTATTCAGACGATTATATAGGTGTAATCAACAGATTACACATGCGTAATCAACAGATTACACATGCGTAATCAACAGAAAATATAACAATAAATAAATAACAAACATGCAATAAATCAAAATTTAGTACATATGTCATGTAAAAAAAAACCCTTTTGATTCATAATTTAGGGTTCTAAACCCAAATGCAAATAATAATCACACACCACCCAAATTAATCGTCATCACGGTTCAAAATCAACATGCAATGTAATGATCAAACACAAATTCAATAATATATGTTAAAAATAACTCACCACGATCGTAAACTAGTCGGAATTTGGATTTCAACTGTCGAAAACCACTATCCGATTAATAACCGTTGAACACTCCGGGTTTGAGAATCCCCTCCGTCGCCGACCACCGTCGTATCCAAACAGCTTCCAGAAAGAAGGTGATTGAGGAAGAAACACGCTTGAAATCGGGAACTATGAAGAATCAATGAATAAAAAAAGATTTGATTTTTGTTTATGATTGATAATCTTGTTTTAATTCCCCAAATAAACCGGCAGCGTATCCTCAATTTTAAAAATATTTTCCAAATTTAATTTTAGATAATGACTATTATGCCCTTCTTTCCAATATATCGGAATTTTTTTAATGAAAATTACATAAATGCCATTAATCCTTTTCAACCATTGATTAAAAAAATCAAGGGTTAGATTGGAGTTTTTTAAGTTTTTTAGAAATGCATGGTTTTTAATAGAACCTCCCCCTATATATATATATATACTAGATTATTAACCCGTGTATTACACGGATTTAATATAATATTAAGTAGTTAGTGATGAAAATTTAACAATTATAAAACGATATTTTGATATAAAATGATTAATTCACATGTTAATAAATATTTTAAGTAATAAAAAAATAATAAAAAACTCTAATTATTATACGAATTTTATATGAACTTTTAATGTGTAGAAATTAGTATCTTTGAAATAAATAACGTTAAAAACTTTAGTTTGTATTATATTAAAAACTAACTTTTATAAATCAATAATATAAAATATAATTTTTGTAATTATTAAAGTTAAAGGACCCAATTGAAAATAACGTTAAACATAACGGACCAAAAGTGTAACTTTCTATATCATTGTTATTACTTCAGTTTTTAAATAAGTTAAAAACGTCATTTGTTTATAAAAACACATTGTATAAATACTTCTTTTATAGCATATTTTATTTTAAAATTTTTTTTTGTAAGATAACTTGTTTTCTACATAAATTTTGTTACTATAAAAATTTTGATTTTAGAACATTTATATTTTATAAAAATTTTTAAGTGTGTTTTATACTAAAAAGATAAATTATATGTTAGTTATTTATATTATAATTATTTAATTAGAGAAAGAATATGGTCATTTAATATGAGAGAGAATTAAGTGGATTAATAAAAATTTGACAAGTGGCAATAGTGGTGTAAAAATGTGACATGTGGCAATAGTGGTGTAAGAATTTGACATATGGCAAAATTGTTATTCTTTTATTATATAGTATAGATATAGGGCGGTTAACATGCATATTAGTACAAAACGTAAGAAGCTTTCTGGGCCGTTGAATAGTCATTTTTAATGGACCAGATTAACAAGGTGGCATTTTTGTAATTTTTAATGTTAATTAAACTAATTAGATAGTACGCAATTAACAAAACGGGTAGAACCGTAATTTGAGTTTTTTAAACATTAAACCTAATCCTAAAAATAAGGGGATTTTACCCTAATCTTGTTACAATTACGTTCGAGGATTACGTCATCATTGACTGAAAGCACATGTCATAGTGCTTGAAATCCATGTTAATAGAACGATTGTGATTATCACGATTTGATAGTATGCGAGAAATTGTGAACGTGGGTGAAAATCGTGAGAGAAACGGAGTTCCTGATTCTCTGGAATCGTAAAAAGAAGAAAAATTCAAAGATATTTCCTTCCGAAACCCGTTACAGTACGACAAGGATAAATTGAGTCTCCTTGGCGGTACGCGAGGAGTCCAAAATATCTAAGGACTTCGGAATTCTTCGCGGTACGCCAAGCCCCTTTCCACCTTCCTTGGTAGTCGCGACGAGTATGGCGGTTCAGAATCATCTCAATTTCATCAAATTGCATGCATAATGTTTATATTTTTAATTCTCTCGAATCCAACACACACATAGACGTCTAGATAGAATTTTTATCATCAAAATCAACTTTTGAAGCCATCCAAATGTCCGAATTGAGCCAGGGATCGATTCTACAAGTCTTGATCATCATTTTCATTCGAGAAATTCATCCGATCGGGTAACGATTCGTTTTATCCTACTAGCTTGATAATGGTTAGATTAGATCTTGTTTTTGAAGTAATGCAATAGTTAGGATTGTTGATTATTGCCTAGATGATGGCTAGGAATGGTTAGAAACGAAGAACTCAGTACGTTAATGGTAAAATTCTTGTTTTGATCCTTATAATGCCTGGCTATCATGAAACTATATCTTAGATTACGATGGTTTAAACCATTTGATTGTAACAATGCTTGTGATTGTCTTGATCATTCCTCGAAATGCTAGGATAAATCCAAGTGTTTCAAACAAATGACAAACATTAAGATAATTATTGGAATATCGATCTGATTTTATGATAACAGTTAGATTAGTACATTGAACATGATTATTAAACCTATTCTAATGTCACATTCTTATGTTTCATGATACCTGTGTGATCAATAACAAGGATTGACTATTCCTAATCCTGAAATTCATCTAGAAACTGTTTCAGTAATATAATCAACAACAATACCTATTTGGTTAATCTGAAAATATCCTGATTAATCTAATGAGTCATCAACCTTGTATTAGGAACCTGAATCATTATAGGTTCCCACATTATCATATATTGTATTAATTAATTAAAGACTTAATATCAGTTTGATGACTTTCAATGCAATGTCTTTGACATTGAACGTTCAGAAAGATCTAATCAGTAAGTTAAAACATAAATAACTTATTAAACATTAATTAATGCAGAATGAAACTATAACTACCACTTTGCGCGTTATTCTGCTAACTTTGAGATCTCAGGTGAGTTTCGTACAACCCCTTCTCTTTTTAATGATTAACAAACATCAGATGAACTCGTAAGATTTCATGGGATTTTGCCTGTAACTCTCTATCACAGTATCGAAAAAGTCCTCATCTCTTGAACTGTATCTAGTGAACCCATGTGGGCCGAACAGGAAACAATGATAGTACTATTGGCTAACAACCCATTTTCCGAGAGCTTGCAACTCCCCTTGGTGTAAGTGTTTGTTACCTATTTCCATTATCCTCTTAATATTAGTGATAGACATTAAGATAATGAGACACTAAGATATTTACCGACAGGTAGTATCTTCATAGAATAGAACATTTCGTCCGAAAGGAACTAGATATGGGTCCCATGGTTATATTTGGAACCATGTATCAACAACTTGCATATCATATCATGTTGTGTAACTCAATCATTACGAATTCACCAGCTTTGTGCTGACTTTTCAATCTCAAACATTTTTGCAGGTAGACAATGACGATTGGTGAGGTTGCACGTTCAAGAACTTGTAAATAAATAACTCAGTTTGTGTCGTGTGTTTAGGTTGTAAACCATAAATGTTGGCTTGTAATAACGTTACCCTTGTAATCTAATATCTTTAAGTTAATCTGTGTGTTTGTGATACCGGATCAAGTAAGTTGCACCCCATCTCTGAGACATCACCACTATGCTTCCGTAACTTTCTTAGAGTGATCAGTGATATTTTCAACATGTGACAAGAGGTGGGGGTGTGACACTTCTTGCTAATATTTCGTATCAATATACGGTTATTCGGAGTGTCTTTATACTTACGATCAAAGCTAAGAAAATAGCAAAGAAGATGATTCTGACGAAGAACGTTAGCAAGAAACGTAAGTAATATATTATTTCATTACTACATTATGTGACAATTACGTTTAAAAGCCCACGTCATCTTTGTTTGAAATCCACATTAAAAATACGATAGAAATTGCCACGATTAGAAAATACGCGAGAAATCGTAAACGTGGGTGAAAACTGTGTGAAAAACGGAGTTCCCGATTCTCCGGAATCGTAAAAACAAGAAAAATTCGAAGATATTTTACTCTGAAATTCTTCGCGGTACGCCAAGGCTATTTTGAGGTCCCTTGGCGGTACGCGATGAGTCCAAAATATATAAAGTCTTCAGATTTCTTCATGGTATGCCAAGCCCCTTTCATGCCCTCTTGGCGGTACGCGAAGATAGGGCGGTTCGAATAAATCAGCTATAAACATCAAAATGCATGCATAAATCATCCATTTCAATCTCTCTCGAGCTTTCAACTCAAACACATGATCAGATCGATCAAAAACCCATATTTTCATCATTTGAAGCTATAAAATCGTCAGAATCAAGCTAAGGATTGAATCTACAACACTCGATCATCGTTTTGCAATCGAAAATTCATCTGAACGGGCAACGATTCTTTTTCTGCTACTAGTTTGATAATGTATGGACAAGATCTAGTTTTTGAACTTAATGCAATAGTTATTATTGTTGATTATTGCCTAGATGATGGCTAGGAATGGTTAGAAACGAAGAACTCAGTACGTTAATGGTTAAATTCTTGTTTTGATCCTTATAATGCCTGGCTATCATGAAACTATATCTTAGATTACGATGGTTTAAACCATTTGATTGTAACAATGCTTGTGATTGTCTTGATCATTCCTCGAAATGCTAGGATAAATCCAAGTGTTTCAAACAAATGACAAACATTAAGATAATTATTGGAATATCGATCTGATTTTATGATAACAGTTAGATTAGTACATTGAACATGATTATTAAACCTATTCTAATGTCACATTCTTATGTTTCATGATACCTGTGTGATCAATAACAAGGATTGACTATTCCTAATCCTGAAATTCATCTAGAAACTGTTTCAGTAATATAATCAACAACAATACCTATTTGGTTAATCTGAAAATATCCTGATTAATCTAATGAGTCATCAACCTTGTATTAGGAACCTGAATCATTATAGGTTCCCACATTATCATATATTGTATTAATTAATTAAAGACTTAATATCAGTTTGATGACTTTCAATGCAATGTCTTTGACATTGAACGTTCAGAAAGATCTAATCAGTAAGTTAAAACATAAATAACTTATTAAACATTAATTAATGCAGAATGAAACTATAACTACCACTTTGCGCGTTATTCTGCTAACTTTGAGATCTCAGGTGAGTTTCGTACAACCCCTTCTCTTTTTAATGACTAACAAACATCGGATGAACTCGTAAGATTTCATGGGATTTTGCCTGTAACTCTCTATCACAGTATCGAAAAAGTCCTCATCTCTTGAACTGTATCTAGTGAACCCATGTGGGCCGAACAGGAAACAATGATAGTACTATTGGCTAACAACCCATTTTCCGAGAGCTTGCAACTCCCCTTGGTGTAAGTGTTTGTTACCTATTTCCATTATCCTCTTAATATTAGTGATAGACATTAAGATAATGAGACACTAAGATATTTACCGACGGGTAGTATCTTCATAGAATAGAACATTTCGTCCGAAAGGAACTAGATATGGGTCCCATGGTTATATTTGGAACCATGTATCAACAACTTGCATATCATATCATGTTGTGTAACTCAATCATTACGAATTCACCAGCTTTGTGCTGACTTTTCAAACTCAAACATTTTTGCAGGTAGACAATGACGATTGGTGAGGTTGCACGTTCAAGAACTTGTAAATAAATAACTCAGTTTGTGTCGTGTGTTTAGGTTGTAAACGATAAATGTTGGCTTGTAATAACGTTACCCTTGTAATCTAATATCTTTAAGTTAATCTGTGTGTTTGTGATACCGGATCAAGTAAGTTGCACCCCATCTCTGAGACATCACCACTATGCTTCCGTAACTTTCTTAGAGTGATCAGTGATATTTTCAACATGTGACAAGAGGTGGGGGTGTGACACTTCTTGCTAATATTTCGTATCAATATACGGTTATTCGGAGTGTCTTTATACTTACGATCAAAGCTAAGAAAATAGCAAAGAAGATGATTCTGACGAAGAACGTTAGCAAGAAACGTAAGTAATATATTATTTCATTACTACATTATGTGACAATTACGTTTAAAAGCCCACGTCATCTTTGTTTGAAATCCACATTAAAAATACGATAGAAATTGCCACGATTAGAAAATACGCGAGAAATCGTAAACGTGGGTGAAAACTGTGTGAAAAACGGAGTTCCCGATTCTCCGGAATCGTAAAAACAAGAAAAATTCGAAGATATTTTACTCTGAAATTCTTCGCGGTACGCCAAGGCTATTTTGAGGTCCCTTGGCGGTACGCGATGAGTCCAAAATATATAAAGTCTTCAGATTTCTTCATGGTATGCCAAGCCCCTTTCATGCCCTCTTGGCGGTACGCGAAGATAGGGCGGTTCGAATAAATCAGCTATAAACATCAAAATGCATGCATAAATCATCCATTTCAATCTCTCTCGAGCTTTCAACTCAACACATGATCAGATCGATCAAAAACCCATATTTTCATCATTTGAAGCTATAAAATCGTCAGAATCAAGCTAAGGATTGAATCTACAACACTCGATCATCGTTTTGCAATCGAAAATTCATCTGAACGGGCAACGATTCTTTTTCTGCTACTAGTTTGATAATGTATGGACAAGATCTAGTTTTTGAACTTAATGCAATAGTTATTATTGTTGATTATTGCCTAGATGATGGCTAGGAATGGTTAGAAACGAAGAACTCAGTACGTTAATGGTTAAATTCTTGTTTTGATCCTTATAATGCCTGGCTATCATGAAACTATATCTTAGATTACGATGGTTTAAACCATTTGATTGTAACAATGCTTGTGATTGTCTTGATCATTCCTTGAAATGCTAGGATAAATCCAAGTGTTTCAAACAAATGACAAACATTAAGATAATTATTGGAATATCGATCTGATTTTATGATAACAGTTAGATTAGTACATTGAACATGATTATTAAACCTATTCTAATGTCACATTCTTATGTTTCATGATACCTGTGTGATCAATAACAAGGATTGACTATTCCTAATCCTGAAATTCATCTAGAAACTGTTTCAGTAATATAATCAACAACAATACCTATTTGGTTAATCTGAAAATATCCTGATTAATCTAATGAGTCATCAACCTTGTATTAGGAACCTGAATCATTATAGGTTCCCACATTATCATATATTGTATTAATTAATTAAAGACTTAATATCAGTTTGATGACTTTCAATGCAATGTCTTTGACATTGAACGTTCAGAAAGATCTAATCAGTAAGTTAAAACATAAATAACTTATTAAACATTAATTAATGCAGAATGAAACTATAACTACCACTTTGCGCGTTATTCTGCTAACTTTGAGATCTCAGGTGAGTTTCGTACAACCCCTTCTCTTTTTAATGACTAACAAACATCGGATGAACTCGTAAGATTTCATGGGATTTTGCCTGTAACTCTCTATCACAGTATCGAAAAAGTCCTCATCTCTTGAACTGTATCTAGTGAACCCATGTGGGCCGAACAGGAAACAATGATAGTACTATTGGCTAACAACCCATTTTCCGAGAGCTTGCAACTCCCCTTGGTGTAAGTGTTTGTTACCTATTTCCATTATCCTCTTAATATTAGTGATAGACATTAAGATAATGAGACACTAAGATATTTACCGACGGGTAGTATCTTCATAGAATAGAACATTTCGTCCGAAAGGAACTAGATATGGGTCCCATGGTTATATTTGGAACCATGTATCAACAACTTGCATATCATATCATATCATGTTGTGTAACTCAATCATTACGAATTCACCAGCTTTGTGCTGACTTTTCAAACTCAAACATTTTTGCAGGTAGACAATGACGATTGGTGAGGTTGCACGTTCAAGAACTTGTAAATAAATAACTCAGTTTGTGTCGTGTGTTTAGGTTGTAAACGATAAATGTTGGCTTGTAATAACGTTACCCTTGTAATCTAATATCTTTAAGTTAATCTGTGTGTTTGTGATACCGGATCAAGTAAGTTGCACCCCATCTCTGAGACATCACCACTATGCTTCCGTAACTTTCTTAGAGTGATCAGTGATATTTTCAACATGTGACAAGAGGTGGGGGTGTGACACTTCTTGCTAATATTTCGTATCAATATACGGTTATTCGGAGTGTCTTTATACTTACGATCAAAGCTAAGAAAATAGCAAAGAAGATGATTCTGACGAAGAACGTTAGCAAGAAACGTAAGTAATATATTATTTCATTACTACATTATGTGACAATTACGTTTAAAAGCCCACGTCATCTTTGTTTGAAATCCACATTAAAAATACGATAGAAATTGCCACGATTAGAAAATACGCGAGAAATCGTAAACGTGGGTGAAAACTGTGTGAAAAACGGAGTTCCCGATTCTCCGGAATCGTAAAAACAAGAAAAATTCGAAGATATTTTACTCTGAAATTCTTCGCGGTACGCCAAGGCTATTTTGAGGTCCCTTGGCGGTACGCGATGAGTCCAAAATATATAAAGTCTTCAGATTTCTTCATGGTATGCCAAGCCCCTTTCATGCCCTCTTGGCGGTACGCGAAGATAGGGCGGTTCGAATAAATCAGCTATAAACATCAAAATGCATGCATAAATCATCCATTTCAATCTCTCTCGAGCTTTCAACTCAAACACATGATCAGATCGATCAAAAACCCATATTTTCATCATTTGAAGCTATAAAATCGTCAGAATCAAGCTAAGGATTGAATCTACAACACTCGATCATCGTTTTGCAATCGAAAATTCATCTGAACGGGCAACGATTCTTTTTCTGCTACTAGTTTGATAATGTATGGACAAGATCTAGTTTTTGAACTTAATGCAATAGTTATTATTGTTGATTATTGCCTAGATGATGGCTAGGAATGGTTAGAAACGAAGAACTCAGTACGTTAATGGTTAAATTCTTGTTTTGATCCTTATAATGCCTGGCTATCATGAAACTATATCTTAGATTACGATGGTTTAAACCATTTGATTGTAACAATGCTTGTGATTGTCTTGATCATTCCTTGAAATGCTAGGATAAATCCAAGTGTTTCAAACAAATGACAAACATTAAGATAATTATTGGAATATCGATCTGATTTTATGATAACAGTTAGATTAGTACATTGAACATGATTATTAAACCTATTCTAATGTCACATTCTTATGTTTCATGATACCTGTGTGATCAATAACAAGGATTGACTATTCCTAATCCTGAAATTCATCTAGAAACTGTTTCAGTAATATAATCAACAACAATACCTATTTGGTTAATCTGAAAATATCCTGATTAATCTAATGAGTCATCAACCTTGTATTAGGAACCTGAATCATTATAGGTTCCCACATTATCATATATTGTATTAATTAATTAAAGACTTAATATCAGTTTGATGACTTTCAATGCAATGTCTTTGACATTGAACGTTCAGAAAGATCTAATCAGTAAGTTAAAACATAAATAACTTATTAAACATTAATTAATGCAGAATGAAACTATAACTACCACTTTGCGCGTTATTCTGCTAACTTTGAGATCTCAGGTGAGTTTCGTACAACCCCTTCTCTTTTTAATGACTAACAAACATCGGATGAACTCGTAAGATTTCATGGGATTTTGCCTGTAACTCTCTATCACAGTATCGAAAAAGTCCTCATCTCTTGAACTGTATCTAGTGAACCCATGTGGGCCGAACAGGAAACAATGATAGTACTATTGGCTAACAACCCATTTTCCGAGAGCTTGCAACTCCCCTTGGTGTAAGTGTTTGTTACCTATTTCCATTATCCTCTTAATATTAGTGATAGACATTAAGATAATGAGACACTAAGATATTTACCGACGGGTAGTATCTTCATAGAATAGAACATTTCGTCCGAAAGGAACTAGATATGGGTCCCATGGTTATATTTGGAACCATGTATCAACAACTTGCATATCATATCATATCATGTTGTGTAACTCAATCATTACGAATTCACCAGCTTTGTGCTGACTTTTCAAACTCAAACATTTTTGCAGGTAGACAATGACGATTGGTGAGGTTGCACGTTCAAGAACTTGTAAATAAATAACTCAGTTTGTGTCGTGTGTTTAGGTTGTAAACGATAAATGTTGGCTTGTAATAACGTTACCCTTGTAATCTAATATCTTTAAGTTAATCTGTGTGTTTGTGATACCGGATCAAGTAAGTTGCACCCCATCTCTGAGACATCACCACTATGCTTCCGTAACTTTCTTAGAGTGATCAGTGATATTTTCAACATGTGACAAGAGGTGGGGGTGTGACACTTCTTGCTAATATTTCGTATCAATATACGGTTATTCGGAGTGTCTTTATACTTACGATCAAAGCTAAGAAAATAGCAAAGAAGATGATTCTGACGAAGAACGTTAGCAAGAAACGTAAGTAATATATTATTTCATTACTACATTATGTGACAATTACGTTTAAAAGCCCACGTCATCTTTGTTTGAAATCCACATTAAAAATACGATAGAAATTGCCACGATTAGAAAATACGCGAGAAATCGTAAACGTGGGTGAAAACTGTGTGAAAAACGGAGTTCCCGATTCTCCGGAATCGTAAAAACAAGAAAAATTCGAAGATATTTTACTCTGAAATTCTTCGCGGTACGCCAAGGCTATTTTGAGGTCCCTTGGCGGTACGCGATGAGTCCAAAATATATAAAGTCTTCAGATTTCTTCATGGTATGCCAAGCCCCTTTCATGCCCTCTTGGCGGTACGCGAAGATAGGGCGGTTCGAATAAATCAGCTATAAACATCAAAATGCATGCATAAATCATCCATTTCAATCTCTCTCGAGCTTTCAACTCAAACACATGATCAGATCGATCAAAAACCCATATTTTCATCATTTGAAGCTATAAAATCGTCAGAATCAAGCTAAGGATTGAATCTACAACACTCGATCATCGTTTTGCAATCGAAAATTCATCTGAACGGGCAACGATTCTTTTTCTGCTACTAGTTTGATAATGTATGGACAAGATCTAGTTTTTGAACTTAATGCAATAGTTATTATTGTTGATTATTGCCTAGATGATGGCTAGGAATGGTTAGAAACGAAGAACTCAGTACGTTAATGGTTAAATTCTTGTTTTGATCCTTATAATGCCTGGCTATCATGAAACTATATCTTAGATTACGATGGTTTAAACCATTTGATTGTAACAATGCTTGTGATTGTCTTGATCATTCCTTGAAATGCTAGGATAAATCCAAGTGTTTCAAACAAATGACAAACATTAAGATAATTATTGGAATATCGATCTGATTTTATGATAACAGTTAGATTAGTACATTGAACATGATTATTAAACCTATTCTAATGTCACATTCTTATGTTTCATGATACCTGTGTGATCAATAACAAGGATTGACTATTCCTAATCCTGAAATTCATCTAGAAACTGTTTCAGTAATATAATCAACAACAATACCTATTTGGTTAATCTGAAAATATCCTGATTAATCTAATGAGTCATCAACCTTGTATTAGGAACCTGAATCATTATAGGTTCCCACATTATCATATATTGTATTAATTAATTAAAGACTTAATATCAGTTTGATGACTTTCAATGCAATGTCTTTGACATTGAACGTTCAGAAAGATCTAATCAGTAAGTTAAAACATAAATAACTTATTAAACATTAATTAATGCAGAATGAAACTATAACTACCACTTTGCGCGTTATTCTGCTAACTTTGAGATCTCAGGTGAGTTTCGTACAACCCCTTCTCTTTTTAATGATTAACAAACATCGGATGAACTCGTAAGATTTCATGGGATTTTGCCTGTAACTCTCTATCACAGTATCGAAAAAGTCCTCATCTCTTGAACTGTATCTAGTGAACCCATGTGGGCCGAACAGGAAACAATGATAGTACTATTGGCTAACAACCCATTTTCCGAGAGCTTGCAACTCCCCTTGGTGTAAGTGTTTGTTACCTATTTCCATTATCCTCTTAATATTAGTGATAGACATTAAGATAATGAGACACTAAGATATTTACCGACGGGTAGTATCTTCATAGAATAGAACATTTCGTCCGAAAGGAACTAGATATGGGTCCCATGGTTATATTTGGAACCATGTATCAACAACTTGCATATCATATCATATCATGTTGTGTAACTCAATCATTACGAATTCACCAGCTTTGTGCTGACTTTTCAAACTCAAACATTTTTGCAGGTAGACAATGACGATTGGTGAGGTTGCACGTTCAAGAACTTGTAAATAAATAACTCAGTTTGTGTCGTGTGTTTAGGTTGTAAACGATAAATGTTGGCTTGTAATAACGTTACCCTTGTAATCTAATATCTTTAAGTTAATCTGTGTGTTTGTGATACCGGATCAAGTAAGTTGCACCCCATCTCTGAGACATCACCACTATGCTTCCGTAACTTTCTTAGAGTGATCAGTGATATTTTCAACATGTGACAAGAGGTGGGGGTGTGACACTTCTTGCTAATATTTCGTATCAATATACGGTTATTCGGAGTGTCTTTATACTTACGATCAAAGCTAAGAAAATAGCAAAGAAGATGATTCTGACGAAGAACGTTAGCAAGAAACGTAAGTAATATATTATTTCATTACTACATTATGTGACAATTACGTTTAAAAGCCCACGTCATCTTTGTTTGAAATCCACATTAAAAATACGATAGAAATTGCCACGATTAGAAAATACGCGAGAAATCGTAAACGTGGGTGAAAACTGTGTGAAAAACGGAGTTCCCGATTCTCCGGAATCGTAAAAACAAGAAAAATTCGAAGATATTTTACTCTGAAATTCTTCGCGGTACGCCAAGGCTATTTTGAGGTCCCTTGGCGGTACGCGATGAGTCCAAAATATATAAAGTCTTCAGATTTCTTCATGGTATGCCAAGCCCCTTTCATGCCCTCTTGGCGGTACGCGAAGATAGGGCGGTTCGAATAAATCAGCTATAAACATCAAAATGCATGCATAAATCATCCATTTCAATCTCTCTCGAGCTTTCAACTCAAACACATGATCAGATCGATCAAAAACCCATATTTTCATCATTTGAAGCTATAAAATCGTCAGAATCAAGCTAAGGATTGAATCTACAACACTCGATCATCGTTTTGCAATCGAAAATTCATCTGAACGGGCAACGATTCTTTTTCTGCTACTAGTTTGATAATGTATGGACAAGATCTAGTTTTTGAACTTAATGCAATAGTTATTATTGTTGATTATTGCCTAGATGATGGCTAGGAATGGTTAGAAACGAAGAACTCAGTACGTTAATGGTTAAATTCTTGTTTTGATCCTTATAATGCCTGGCTATCATGAAACTATATCTTAGATTACGATGGTTTAAACCATTTGATTGTAACAATGCTTGTGATTGTCTTGATCATTCCTTGAAATGCTAGGATAAATCCAAGTGTTTCAAACAAATGACAAACATTAAGATAATTATTGGAATATCGATCTGATTTTATGATAACAGTTAGATTAGTACATTGAACATGATTATTAAACCTATTCTAATGTCACATTCTTATGTTTCATGATACCTGTGTGATCAATAACAAGGATTGACTATTCCTAATCCTGAAATTCATCTAGAAACTGTTTCAGTAATATAATCAACAACAATACCTATTTGGTTAATCTGAAAATATCCTGATTAATCTAATGAGTCATCAACCTTGTATTAGGAACCTGAATCATTATAGGTTCCCACATTATCATATATTGTATTAATTAATTAAAGACTTAATATCAGTTTGATGACTTTCAATGCAATGTCTTTGACATTGAACGTTCAGAAAGATCTAATCAGTAAGTTAAAACATAAATAACTTATTAAACATTAATTAATGCAGAATGAAACTATAACTACCACTTTGCGCGTTATTCTGCTAACTTTGAGATCTCAGGTGAGTTTCGTACAACCCCTTCTCTTTTTAATGATTAACAAACATCGGATGAACTCGTAAGATTTCATGGGATTTTGCCTGTAACTCTCTATCACAGTATCGAAAAAGTCCTCATCTCTTGAACTGTATCTAGTGAACCCATGTGGGCCGAACAGGAAACAATGATAGTACTATTGGCTAACAACCCATTTTCCGAGAGCTTGCAACTCCCCTTGGTGTAAGTGTTTGTTACCTATTTCCATTATCCTCTTAATATTAGTGATAGACATTAAGATAATGAGACACTAAGATATTTACCGACGGGTAGTATCTTCATAGAATAGAACATTTCGTCCGAAAGGAACTAGATATGGGTCCCATGGTTATATTTGGAACCATGTATCAACAACTTGCATATCATATCATATCATGTTGTGTAACTCAATCATTACGAATTCACCAGCTTTGTGCTGACTTTTCAAACTCAAACATTTTTGCAGGTAGACAATGACGATTGGTGAGGTTGCACGTTCAAGAACTTGTAAATAAATAACTCAGTTTGTGTCGTGTGTTTAGGTTGTAAACGATAAATGTTGGCTTGTAATAACGTTACCCTTGTAATCTAATATCTTTAAGTTAATCTGTGTGTTTGTGATACCGGATCAAGTAAGTTGCACCCCATCTCTGAGACATCACCACTATGCTTCCGTAACTTTCTTAGAGTGATCAGTGATATTTTCAACATGTGACAAGAGGTGGGGGTGTGACACTTCTTGCTAATATTTCGTATCAATATACGGTTATTCGGAGTGTCTTTATACTTACGATCAAAGCTAAGAAAATAGCAAAGAAGATGATTCTGACGAAGAACGTTAGCAAGAAACGTAAGTAATATATTATTTCATTACTACATTATGTGACAATTACGTTTAAAAGCCCACGTCATCTTTGTTTGAAATCCACATTAAAAATACGATAGAAATTGCCACGATTAGAAAATACGCGAGAAATCGTAAACGTGGGTGAAAACTGTGTGAAAAACGGAGTTCCCGATTCTCCGGAATCGTAAAAACAAGAAAAATTCGAAGATATTTTACTCTGAAATTCTTCGCGGTACGCCAAGGCTATTTTGAGGTCCCTTGGCGGTACGCGATGAGTCCAAAATATATAAAGTCTTCAGATTTCTTCATGGTATGCCAAGCCCCTTTCATGCCCTCTTGGCGGTACGCGAAGATAGGGCGGTTCGAATAAATCAGCTATAAACATCAAAATGCATGCATAAATCATCCATTTCAATCTCTCTCGAGCTTTCAACTCAAACACATGATCAGATCGATCAAAAACCCATATTTTCATCATTTGAAGCTATAAAATCGTCAGAATCAAGCTAAGGATTGAATCTACAACACTCGATCATCGTTTTGCAATCGAAAATTCATCTGAACGGGCAACGATTCTTTTTCTGCTACTAGTTTGATAATGTATGGACAAGATCTAGTTTTTGAACTTAATGCAATAGTTATTATTGTTGATTATTGCCTAGATGATGGCTAGGAATGGTTAGAAACGAAGAACTCAGTACGTTAATGGTTAAATTCTTGTTTTGATCCTTATAATGCCTGGCTATCATGAAACTATATCTTAGATTACGATGGTTTAAACCATTTGATTGTAACAATGCTTGTGATTGTCTTGATCATTCCTTGAAATGCTAGGATAAATCCAAGTGTTTCAAACAAATGACAAACATTAAGATAATTATTGGAATATCGATCTGATTTTATGATAACAGTTAGATTAGTACATTGAACATGATTATTAAACCTATTCTAATGTCACATTCTTATGTTTCATGATACCTGTGTGATCAATAACAAGGATTGACTATTCCTAATCCTGAAATTCATCTAGAAACTGTTTCAGTAATATAATCAACAACAATACCTATTTGGTTAATCTGAAAATATCCTGATTAATCTAATGAGTCATCAACCTTGTATTAGGAACCTGAATCATTATAGGTTCCCACATTATCATATATTGTATTAATTAATTAAAGACTTAATATCAGTTTGATGACTTTCAATGCAATGTCTTTGACATTGAACGTTCAGAAAGATCTAATCAGTAAGTTAAAACATAAATAACTTATTAAACATTAATTAATGCAGAATGAAACTATAACTACCACTTTGCGCGTTATTCTGCTAACTTTGAGATCTCAGGTGAGTTTCGTACAACCCCTTCTCTTTTTAATGATTAACAAACATCGGATGAACTCGTAAGATTTCATGGGATTTTGCCTGTAACTCTCTATCACAGTATCGAAAAAGTCCTCATCTCTTGAACTGTATCTAGTGAACCCATGTGGGCCGAACAGGAAACAATGATAGTACTATTGGCTAACAACCCATTTTCCGAGAGCTTGCAACTCCCCTTGGTGTAAGTGTTTGTTACCTATTTCCATTATCCTCTTAATATTAGTGATAGACATTAAGATAATGAGACACTAAGATATTTACCGACGGGTAGTATCTTCATAGAATAGAACATTTCGTCCGAAAGGAACTAGATATGGGTCCCATGGTTATATTTGGAACCATGTATCAACAACTTGCATATCATATCATATCATGTTGTGTAACTCAATCATTACGAATTCACCAGCTTTGTGCTGACTTTTCAAACTCAAACATTTTTGCAGGTAGACAATGACGATTGGTGAGGTTGCACGTTCAAGAACTTGTAAATAAATAACTCAGTTTGTGTCGTGTGTTTAGGTTGTAAACGATAAATGTTGGCTTGTAATAACGTTACCCTTGTAATCTAATATCTTTAAGTTAATCTGTGTGTTTGTGATACCGGATCAAGTAAGTTGCACCCCATCTCTGAGACATCACCACTATGCTTCCGTAACTTTCTTAGAGTGATCAGTGATATTTTCAACATGTGACAAGAGGTGGGGGTGTGACACTTCTTGCTAATATTTCGTATCAATATACGGTTATTCGGAGTGTCTTTATACTTACGATCAAAGCTAAGAAAATAGCAAAGAAGATGATTCTGACGAAGAACGTTAGCAAGAAACGTAAGTAATATATTATTTCATTACTACATTATGTGACAATTACGTTTAAAAGCCCACGTCATCTTTGTTTGAAATCCACATTAAAAATACGATAGAAATTGCCACGATTAGAAAATACGCGAGAAATCGTAAACGTGGGTGAAAACTGTGTGAAAAACGGAGTTCCCGATTCTCCGGAATCGTAAAAACAAGAAAAATTCGAAGATATTTTACTCTGAAATTCTTCGCGGTACGCCAAGGCTATTTTGAGGTCCCTTGGCGGTACGCGATGAGTCCAAAATATATAAAGTCTTCAGATTTCTTCATGGTATGCCAAGCCCCTTTCATGCCCTCTTGGCGGTACGCGAAGATAGGGCGGTTCGAATAAATCAGCTATAAACATCAAAATGCATGCATAAATCATCCATTTCAATCTCTCTCGAGCTTTCAACTCAAACACATGATCAGATCGATCAAAAACCCATATTTTCATCATTTGAAGCTATAAAATCGTCAGAATCAAGCTAAGGATTGAATCTACAACACTCGATCATCGTTTTGCAATCGAAAATTCATCTGAACGGGCAACGATTCTTTTTCTGCTACTAGTTTGATAATGTATGGACAAGATCTAGTTTTTGAACTTAATGCAATAGTTATTATTGTTGATTATTGCCTAGATGATGGCTAGGAATGGTTAGAAACGAAGAACTCAGTACGTTAATGGTTAAATTCTTGTTTTGATCCTTATAATGCCTGGCTATCATGAAACTATATCTTAGATTACGATGGTTTAAACCATTTGATTGTAACAATGCTTGTGATTGTCTTGATCATTCCTTGAAATGCTAGGATAAATCCAAGTGTTTCAAACAAATGACAAACATTAAGATAATTATTGGAATATCGATCTGATTTTATGATAACAGTTAGATTAGTACATTGAACATGATTATTAAACCTATTCTAATGTCACATTCTTATGTTTCATGATACCTGTGTGATCAATAACAAGGATTGACTATTCCTAATCCTGAAATTCATCTAGAAACTGTTTCAGTAATATAATCAACAACAATACCTATTTGGTTAATCTGAAAATATCCTGATTAATCTAATGAGTCATCAACCTTGTATTAGGAACCTGAATCATTATAGGTTCCCACATTATCATATATTGTATTAATTAATTAAAGACTTAATATCAGTTTGATGACTTTCAATGCAATGTCTTTGACATTGAACGTTCAGAAAGATCTAATCAGTAAGTTAAAACATAAATAACTTATTAAACATTAATTAATGCAGAATGAAACTATAACTACCACTTTGCGCGTTATTCTGCTAACTTTGAGATCTCAGGTGAGTTTCGTACAACCCCTTCTCTTTTTAATGATTAACAAACATCGGATGAACTCGTAAGATTTCATGGGATTTTGCCTGTAACTCTCTATCACAGTATCGAAAAAGTCCTCATCTCTTGAACTGTATCTAGTGAACCCATGTGGGCCGAACAGGAAACAATGATAGTACTATTGGCTAACAACCCATTTTCCGAGAGCTTGCAACTCCCCTTGGTGTAAGTGTTTGTTACCTATTTCCATTATCCTCTTAATATTAGTGATAGACATTAAGATAATGAGACACTAAGATATTTACCGACGGGTAGTATCTTCATAGAATAGAACATTTCGTCCGAAAGGAACTAGATATGGGTCCCATGGTTATATTTGGAACCATGTATCAACAACTTGCATATCATATCATATCATGTTGTGTAACTCAATCATTACGAATTCACCAGCTTTGTGCTGACTTTTCAAACTCAAACATTTTTGCAGGTAGACAATGACGATTGGTGAGGTTGCACGTTCAAGAACTTGTAAATAAATAACTCAGTTTGTGTCGTGTGTTTAGGTTGTAAACGATAAATGTTGGCTTGTAATAACGTTACCCTTGTAATCTAATATCTTTAAGTTAATCTGTGTGTTTGTGATACCGGATCAAGTAAGTTGCACCCCATCTCTGAGACATCACCACTATGCTTCCGTAACTTTCTTAGAGTGATCAGTGATATTTTCAACATGTGACAAGAGGTGGGGGTGTGACACTTCTTGCTAATATTTCGTATCAATATACGGTTATTCGGAGTGTCTTTATACTTACGATCAAAGCTAAGAAAATAGCAAAGAAGATGATTCTGACGAAGAACGTTAGCAAGAAACGTAAGTAATATATTATTTCATTACTACATTATGTGACAATTACGTTTAAAAGCCCACGTCATCTTTGTTTGAAATCCACATTAAAAATACGATAGAAATTGCCACGATTAGAAAATACGCGAGAAATCGTAAACGTGGGTGAAAACTGTGTGAAAAACGGAGTTCCCGATTCTCCGGAATCGTAAAAACAAGAAAAATTCGAAGATATTTTACTCTGAAATTCTTCGCGGTACGCCAAGGCTATTTTGAGGTCCCTTGGCGGTACGCGATGAGTCCAAAATATATAAAGTCTTCAGATTTCTTCATGGTATGCCAAGCCCCTTTCATGCCCTCTTGGCGGTACGCGAAGATAGGGCGGTTCGAATAAATCAGCTATAAACATCAAAATGCATGCATAAATCATCCATTTCAATCTCTCTCGAGCTTTCAACTCAAACACATGATCAGATCGATCAAAAACCCATATTTTCATCATTTGAAGCTATAAAATCGTCAGAATCAAGCTAAGGATTGAATCTACAACACTCGATCATCGTTTTGCAATCGAAAATTCATCTGAACGGGCAACGATTCTTTTTCTGCTACTAGTTTGATAATGTATGGACAAGATCTAGTTTTTGAACTTAATGCAATAGTTATTATTGTTGATTATTGCCTAGATGATGGCTAGGAATGGTTAGAAACGAAGAACTCAGTACGTTAATGGTTAAATTCTTGTTTTGATCCTTATAATGCCTGGCTATCATGAAACTATATCTTAGATTACGATGGTTTAAACCATTTGATTGTAACAATGCTTGTGATTGTCTTGATCATTCCTTGAAATGCTAGGATAAATCCAAGTGTTTCAAACAAATGACAAACATTAAGATAATTATTGGAATATCGATCTGATTTTATGATAACAGTTAGATTAGTACATTGAACATGATTATTAAACCTATTCTAATGTCACATTCTTATGTTTCATGATACCTGTGTGATCAATAACAAGGATTGACTATTCCTAATCCTGAAATTCATCTAGAAACTGTTTCAGTAATATAATCAACAACAATACCTATTTGGTTAATCTGAAAATATCCTGATTAATCTAATGAGTCATCAACCTTGTATTAGGAACCTGAATCATTATAGGTTCCCACATTATCATATATTGTATTAATTAATTAAAGACTTAATATCAGTTTGATGACTTTCAATGCAATGTCTTTGACATTGAACGTTCAGAAAGATCTAATCAGTAAGTTAAAACATAAATAACTTATTAAACATTAATTAATGCAGAATGAAACTATAACTACCACTTTGCGCGTTATTCTGCTAACTTTGAGATCTCAGGTGAGTTTCGTACAACCCCTTCTCTTTTTAATGATTAACAAACATCGGATGAACTCGTAAGATTTCATGGGATTTTGCCTGTAACTCTCTATCACAGTATCGAAAAAGTCCTCATCTCTTGAACTGTATCTAGTGAACCCATGTGGGCCGAACAGGAAACAATGATAGTACTATTGGCTAACAACCCATTTTCCGAGAGCTTGCAACTCCCCTTGGTGTAAGTGTTTGTTACCTATTTCCATTATCCTCTTAATATTGTGATAGACATTAAGATAATGAGACACTAAGATATTTACCGACGGGTAGTATCTTCATAGAATAGAACATTTCGTCCGAAAGGAACTAGATATGGGTCCCATGGTTATATTTGGAACCATGTATCAACAACTTGCATATCATATCATATCATGTTGTGTAACTCAATCATTACGAATTCACCAGCTTTGTGCTGACTTTTCAAACTCAAACATTTTTGCAGGTAGACAATGACGATTGGTGAGGTTGCACGTTCAAGAACTTGTAAATAAATAACTCAGTTTGTGTCGTGTGTTTAGGTTGTAAACGATAAATGTTGGCTTGTAATAACGTTACCCTTGTAATCTAATATCTTTAAGTTAATCTGTGTGTTTGTGATACCGGATCAAGTAAGTTGCACCCCATCTCTGAGACATCACCACTATGCTTCCGTAACTTTCTTAGAGTGATCAGTGATATTTTCAACATGTGACAAGAGGTGGGGGTGTGACACTTCTTGCTAATATTTCGTATCAATATACGGTTATTCGGAGTGTCTTTATACTTACGATCAAAGCTAAGAAAATAGCAAAGAAGATGATTCTGACGAAGAACGTTAGCAAGAAACGTAAGTAATATATTATTTCATTACTACATTATGTGACAATTACGTTTAAAAGCCCACGTCATCTTTGTTTGAAATCCACATTAAAAATACGATAGAAATTGCCACGATTAGAAAATACGCGAGAAATCGTAAACGTGGGTGAAAACTGTGTGAAAAACGGAGTTCCCGATTCTCCGGAATCGTAAAAACAAGAAAAATTCGAAGATATTTTACTCTGAAATTCTTCGCGGTACGCCAAGGCTATTTTGAGGTCCCTTGGCGGTACGCGATGAGTCCAAAATATATAAAGTCTTCAGATTTCTTCATGGTATGCCAAGCCCCTTTCATGCCCTCTTGGCGGTACGCGAAGATAGGGCGGTTCGAATAAATCAGCTATAAACATCAAAATGCATGCATAAATCATCCATTTCAATCTCTCTCGAGCTTTCAACTCAAACACATGATCAGATCGATCAAAAACCCATATTTTCATCATTTGAAGCTATAAAATCGTCAGAATCAAGCTAAGGATTGAATCTACAACACTCGATCATCGTTTTGCAATCGAAAATTCATCTGAACGGGCAACGATTCTTTTTCTGCTACTAGTTTGATAATGTATGGACAAGATCTAGTTTTTGAACTTAATGCAATAGTTATTATTGTTGATTATTGCCTAGATGATGGCTAGGAATGGTTAGAAACGAAGAACTCAGTACGTTAATGGTTAAATTCTTGTTTTGATCCTTATAATGCCTGGCTATCATGAAACTATATCTTAGATTACGATGGTTTAAACCATTTGATTGTAACAATGCTTGTGATTGTCTTGATCATTCCTTGAAATGCTAGGATAAATCCAAGTGTTTCAAACAAATGACAAACATTAAGATAATTATTGGAATATCGATCTGATTTTATGATAACAGTTAGATTAGTACATTGAACATGATTATTAAACCTATTCTAATGTCACATTCTTATGTTTCATGATACCTGTGTGATCAATAACAAGGATTGACTATTCCTAATCCTGAAATTCATCTAGAAACTGTTTCAGTAATATAATCAACAACAATACCTATTTGGTTAATCTGAAAATATCCTGATTAATCTAATGAGTCATCAACCTTGTATTAGGAACCTGAATCATTATAGGTTCCCACATTATCATATATTGTATTAATTAATTAAAGACTTAATATCAGTTTGATGACTTTCAATGCAATGTCTTTGACATTGAACGTTCAGAAAGATCTAATCAGTAAGTTAAAACATAAATAACTTATTAAACATTAATTAATGCAGAATGAAACTATAACTACCACTTTGCGCGTTATTCTGCTAACTTTGAGATCTCAGGTGAGTTTCGTACAACCCCTTCTCTTTTTAATGATTAACAAACATCGGATGAACTCGTAAGATTTCATGGGATTTTGCCTGTAACTCTCTATCACAGTATCGAAAAAGTCCTCATCTCTTGAACTGTATCTAGTGAACCCATGTGGGCCGAACAGGAAACAATGATAGTACTATTGGCTAACAACCCATTTTCCGAGAGCTTGCAACTCCCCTTGGTGTAAGTGTTTGTTACCTATTTCCATTATACTCTTAATATTAGTGATAGACATTAAGATAATGAGACACTAAGATATTTACCGACGGGTAGTATCTTCATAGAATAGAACATTTCGTCCGAAAGGAACTAGATATGGGTCCCATGGTTATATTTGGAACCATGTATCAACAACTTGCATATCATATCATCTTGTGTAACTCAATCATTACGAATTCACCAGCTTTGTGCTGACTTTTCAAACTCAAACATTTTTGCAGGTAGACAATGACGATTGGTGAGATTGCACGTTCAAGAACTTGTAAATAAATAACTCAGTTTGTGTCGTGTGTTTAGGTTGTAAACGATAAATGTTGGCTTGTAATAACGTTACCCTTGTAATCTAATATCTTTAAGTTAATCTGTGTGTTTGTGATACCGGATCAAGTAAGTTGTACCCCATCTCTGAGACATCACCACTATGCTTCCGTAACTTTTCTTAGAGTGATTAGTGATATTTTCAACATGTGACAAGAGGTGGGGGGTGACACTTCTTGCTAATATTTCGTATCAATATACGGTTATTCGGAGTGTCTTTATACTTACGATCAAAGCTAAGAAAATAGAAAAGAAGATGATTCTGACGAAGAACCTTAGCAAGAAACGTAAGTAATATATTATTTCATTCTACATTATGTGACAGTTACGTTTAAAAGCCCACGTCATCTTTGTTTGAAATCCACATTAAAAATACGATAGAAATTGCCACTATTAGAAAATACGCGAGAAATCGTAAACGTGGGTGAAAACTGTGTGAAAAACGGAGTTCCCGATTCTCCGGAATCGTAAAAACAAGAAAAATTCGAAGATATTTTACTCTGAAATTCTTCGCGGTACGCCAAGGCTATTTTGAGGTCCCTTGGCGGTACCCGATGAGTCCAAAATATATAAAGTCTGCAGATTTCTTCATGGTATGCCAAGCCCCTTTCGTGCCCTCTTGGCGGTACGCGAAGATAGGGCGGTTCGAATAAATCAGCTATAAACATCAAAATGCATGCATAAATCATCCATTTCAATCTCTCTCGAGCTTTCAACTCAAACACATGATCAGATCGATCAAAAACCCATATTTTCATCATTTGAAGCTATAAAATCGTCAGAATCAAGCTAAGGATTGAATCTACAACACTCGATCATCGTTTTGCAATCGAAAATTCATCTGAACGGGCAACGATTCTTTTTCTGCTACTAGTTTGATAATGTATGGACAAGATCTAGTTTTTGAACTTAATGCAATAGTTATTATTGTTGATTATTGCCTAGATGATGGCTAGGAATGGTTAGAAACGAAGAACTCAGTACGTTAATGGTTAAATTCTTGTTTTGATCCTTATAATGCCTGGCTATCATGAAACTATATCTTAGATTACGATGGTTTAAACCATTTGATTGTAACAATGCTTGTGATTGTCTTGATCATTCCTTGAAATGCTAGGATAAATCCAAGTGTTTCAAACAAATGACAAACATTAAGATAATTATTGGAATATCGATGTGATTTTATGATAACAGTTAGATTAGTACATTGAACATGATTATTAAACCTATTCTAATGTCACATTCTTATGTTTCATGATACCTGTGTGATCAATAACAAGGATTGACTATTCCTAATCCTGAAATTCATCTAGAAACTGTTTCAGTAATATAATCAACAACAATACCTATTTGGTTAATCTGAAAATATCCTGATTATTCTAATGAGTCATCAACCTTGTATTAGGAACCTGAATCATTATAGGTTCCCACATTATCATATATTGTATTAATTAATTAAAGACTTAATATCAGTTTGATGACTTTCAATGCAATGTCTTTGACATTGAACGTTCAGAAAGATCTAATCAGTAAGTTAAAACATAAATAACTTATTAAACATTAATTAATGCAGAATGAAACTATAACTACCACTTTGCGCGTTATTCTGCTAACTTTGAGATCTCAGGTGAGTTTCGTACAACCCCTTCTCTTTTTAATGATTAACAAACATCGGATGAACTCGTAAGATTTCATGGGATTTTGCCTGTAACTCTCTATCACAGTATCGAAAAAGTCCTCATCTCTTGAACTGTATCTAGTGAACCCATGTGGGCCGAACAGGAAACAATGATAGTACTATTGGCTAACAACCCATTTTCCGAGAGCTTGCAACTCCCCTTGGTGTAAGTGTTTGTTACCTATTTCCATTATCCTCTTAATATTAGTGATAGACATTAAGATAATGAGACACTAAGATATTTACCGACGGGTAGTATCTTCATAGAATAGAACATTTCGTCCGAAAGGAACTAGATATGGGTCCCATGGTTATATTTGGAACCATGTATCAACAACTTGCATATCATATCATGTTGTGTAACTCAATCATTACGAATTCACCAGCTTTGTGCTGACTTTTCAAACTCAAACATTTTTGCAGGTAGACAATGACGATTGGTGAGATTGCACGTTCAAGAACTTGTAAATAAATAACTCAGTTTGTGTCGTGTGTTTAGGTTGTAAACGATAAATGTTGGCTTGTAATAACATTACCCTTGTAATCTAATATCTTTAAGTTAATCTGTGTGTTTGTGATACCGGATCAAGTAAGTTGCACCCCATCTCTGAGACATCACCACTATGCTTCCGTAACTTTCTTAGAGTGATCAGTGATATTTTCAACATGTGACAAAAGGTGGGGGTGTGACACTTCTTGCTAATATTTCGTATCAATATACGGTTATTCGGAGTGTCTTTATACTTACGATCAAAGCTAAGAAAATAGCAAAGAAGATGATTCTGACGAAGAACGTTAGCAAGAAACGTAAGTAATATATTATTTCATTACTACATTATGTGACAATTACGTTTAAAAGCCCACGTCATCTTTGTTTGAAATCCACATTAAAAATACAATAGAAATTGCCACGATTAGAAAATAAGCGAGAAATCGTAAACGTGGGTGAAAACTGTGTGAAAAACGGAGTTTTCGATTCTCCGGAATCGTAAAAACAAGAAAAATTCGAAGATATTTTACTCTGAAATTCTTCGCGGTACGCCAAGGCTATTTTGAGGTCCCTTGGCGGTACGCGATGAGTCCAAAATATATAAAGTCTTCAGATTTCTTCATGGTATGCCAAGCCCCTTTCATGCCCTCTTGGCGGTACGCGAAGATGGGGCGGTTCGAATAAATCAACTATAAACATCAAAATGCATGCATAAATCATCCATTTCAATCTCTCTCGAGCTTTCAACTCAAACACATGATCAGATCGATCAAAAACCCATATTTTCATCATTTGAAGCTATAAAATCGTCAAAATCAAGCTAAGGATTGAATCTACAACACTCGATCATCGTTTTGCAATCGAAAATTCATCTGAACGGGCAACGATTCTTTTTCTGCTACTAGTTTGATAATGTATGGACAAGATCTAGTTTTTGAACTTAATGCAATAGTTATTATTGTTGATTATTGCCTAGATGATGGCTAGGAATGGTTAGAAACGAAGAACTCAGTACGTTAATGGTTAAATTCTTGTTTTGATCCTTATAATGCCTGGCTATCATGAAACTATATCTTAGATTACGATGGTTTAAACCATTTGATTGTAACAATGCTTGTGATTGTCTTGATCATTCCTTGAAATGCTAGGATAAATCCAAGTGTTTCAAACAAATGACAAACATTAAGATAATTATTGGAATATCGATCTGATTTTATGATAACAGTTAGATTAGTACATTGAACATGATTATTAAACCTATTCTAATGTCACATTCTTATGTTAACAGTCAGATTAGTATATTGAATATGGTTATTAAACCTATTCCGATATCATATTCTTATGTTTCATGATACATAAATGATCAATAACAAGGATTGACTATTCCTAAACCAGAAATTCATCTGGAAACTGTTTTAGTGATATAGTCAACAACAATACCTATTTGGTCAATCTGAGAACATCCTGATTTATTCAATGAGCTATCAACCATGTAAGAGGAACCTAAATCATTATAGGTTCCCATATTATCATACATTGTATGATATTCAATTAAAACAACTGATTAAGAATTTAGTATCAGTTTAATGACTTGAATTGTAATGTCCTTGACATTGAACGTTAAAGAAGATCTAATAAGCAAATTAAAACACAAATAACTTATAAAATCATAATAAATGCAGAACTGAACTTCAAACCCAAGTCTGCGTACTAACAGTCGACTCCAAAACTTCAGGTGAGCTTCGTACAACACCTTTTCTTTTAATGTTTTACAAACATCGGGGAATTACTGTGAAACTTTTCTTAAACATACGATATACTTCACTGTTATTGGTGTGATTTCATGTGATTTCTTGTGATTTCATGGGATTTTGCACGTATCATTTTATCACAATATCAAAAAGTCCTCATCCTTTGAACCGTATCTAGTTAACCCATGTGAGGCCGAACAGGAAACAATGATAGTACTATTGGCTGACAACTCATTTGCCGGGAGCTTGCAACTCCCCATGGTGTAAATGTTTGTTAGCTGTTTCATACATCAACTTAATGTATGCAATAGACATTAAGAATGAGACACTTAGATATTTACCGACGGGTAGTATCTTAACAGAACAGAATATTTCGTCTGAAAGGAACTAGATATGGGTCCCATGGTTATCTTTCGCACTGTGTATCAATAAATTTCATATCATATTATATTGTGTTGGATCATTCATTACGAACTCACCAGCTTTGTGATAACTTTTCAAAGTTACAAAATTTTCCAGGTAGACAGTGACGACAGGTAAGAATTGCACAATCAGGCACTTGTACTTAAGTAAATAAATTTGCTTGTGGTTTCCGTTGAGAACAGTAACTTGTGGCTTGTAATGACGTTGTCATCCTTGTAATGTATTGTCTTTATGTTAATCTTGTGTGTTGTGATACCGAATCAAGTAAGTTACACCCCATCTCTAAGACGTCACCAATATGCTTCCGCAACCATCTCAGAGTGATCAGTGACGTCATCATCAGGTGACGAGAGGTGGGGGTGTGACAGGGTGGTATCAGAGCCACATGTTATAGAAATTTAGGTTGACTTAATGGGCTAGACTACAACCATAGGCTCGTGTAGTGACATTGAGTGCACCGAACATAACTAGGGAACAAAACTTGTTTTGATTTGAGCCAGAATAATCAGGTGGTACAAATTACAGTTACGAGTGGCCAACATAATGGAATTTGAAACATGTGTGCGTTCTATAAAATTTCAAGACAAGTATAACAATAACAATATCAATTTTGAATAGTTGCTTTAGGATAGGAATATATATCATTGTTACGCTGAATATTATTATTGAATATTCATTTCATGATACTGATATGGAAATTGTGTTTATACAGCAATGGCAAATCCAGGAGAACTATACATCTACCAGAGGATCCCATATGTGATACTAGATGACACGCCCAACTCTAGTGAGGACTCAGATATAGAGTCATCTTCGGCAACATCTAGAGTGGCACCTCAGGTTTCTCACACGCTACTATTAGTACCACAGACACCACCACTTGTACCACACACACAACCACGATATCCTCAGGCATCTGATGAGGATACCTAGGCTATCAGATGGGCTAGGAGACCAACACCATAGAGAATCCTGGTCTTTACAGGGATCAGACGGATGCGGGGACAAGCCAGCAAGACCACCAGACTACCACCCAGACATCAGCACGCTCCCAGAGATTTTCTAGGATCTACCCACAAGGTGGGTGAATCCTCTAGAAAGGCTGAGCTTCGAGCCCAGCTTTAGCATGTCACTTTGGACCTGCAAGGCACTCAATTAGAGCTGATACAGTCACGCGGATCTCTTCGTGAGACCCATGATACATTGACTGAGACTCATGCTGCTCACTATATTTTAGTAGAGTTGGTAGTTGCTTTGAAGGCAGGGATGAGAGCTTGGAGGATGGTGATTGAGGAGAGACTGATATGGACGGTGATGCGGACGGTGATTGTCTTATTCTGGAAGTATGTAGAGAGGGGAGAGTGTAGGTAGAGAGATTTAGGAGTTTAGGAGTTAAGGTGAGGTTGATGGTGATGGATATAGTGATGGCTGCTATAGCGATATTTATAGCTTGCTTACCGTACTTTTTACGGTAAATATGATCAGATGTTGACATTTTGGGACGTTTCATTGTAGATATCACTGAATGGAGGTGAATAGGTTGGGTTTGCGATGTTATGGAATAGTTTTGACTTGTGAAATATATCCCATACGGTTAGGTTGTGTACTGGTATGGTTAGTATCATGACATTCTCTTGTATCTAACTTTACTGACGTATACAAACAATATCGTAGTAATAAAATAGTTTTATTTCATTATGTGTGATGTGTGAACATGTGTGTTTATATCAAAAATTTCTATTTCATAAACAATATTTGGGTATCATAACATATTAAAATTATGTGTGGTAACGTACCAAAATCCTGTGTGGTATCATATCAAATGCCTATGTGGCAACATATCAAAGTCCTGTGTGGTAACATATCAAAAACATGTGTGATAACATATCCAAAGCCTGTGTGGTAACATATCAAAATCATGTGTGGTAACGTATTAAAATCCTGAGTGGTATCATATCAAATGCCAGTATGGCAACGTATCAAAGTCGTGTGTGACAGCATATCAAAAGCCTATGTGGTAACATTTCAAAATCCTGTGTGGTAACATATCAAAATCCTATGTGGTAACGTATCAAAATGCTGTGTGGTATCATATCGAGTGCCTGTGTGGCAACGTATCAAAGTCTTGTGTGGCAACGTATCAAAAACATGTGTGATAACATATCCAAAGCCTGTGTAGTAACATATCAAAATCCTGTGTGGTAACGTATCAAAATCCTGTGTGGTATCATATCAAATGCCTATGTGGCAACGTATCAAAGTCCTATGTGGCAATATATCAAAAGTCTGTGTGGTAACATTTCAAAATCATGTGTGGCAACATATCAAAAACATGTTTGATAACATATCAAAACATGGGTGATAATGTATATAACTTGAACAATAATATATCTGTTTCGGTGTCATAATGTCGTGTGCTATGTGATACTATAACACATGTTTTGAGACAACAGGACTGAGTATAACTACAAATATCATTGTGATTACCTTGTGTTACGAACATATCTAGATAATATCAATGTAGTTTTACAACATTCTTATAATCACATATCGACATAATTTTTCAGTATGACTGAATACAGTTGAATTTATGTGACTGAACGGTTATATTTGAATGCTCTTAAACTGACTTGAGTTTGTCTGCATGTGAGCAGGAAAATGGCTCCAAAACGAGGTTGACTTGCTAAGAACATTGCTAGCCCTAAAACAAATCAAGTTCCACTTGTTAATCCGGGAGCGAACATGGTTCCACCTGTTAATCTGGAAACGAATATGGTTCCACCTGTTAACCCAGAAGTGAACACAGTTCCACCTACGGCTGCAAGTAGATCGAAACTGAACGAAGCAAGAGTAGTACGAATAGTGAAAGAACAACTATCTGCAGTAGTACCTGGTATCTTAACAAAGCATCAACAAAACATCACTTCTAGTTCTGGTGGGGACAATGTTGAACACAATGCTACTGGTGGATGCGTAGAAACACATCATACCACTGGTACAACAACAATTGTTCCTGATCCGCCACAGCTGAGATGTACTTATAAGTGTTTTGCTTCCTGTAACCCTCCTACTTTTACCTGTAAGGAAGGACCGGTGAGACTTTTAAAGTGGATCGAGTAAATGGAAACAAAACTCAAAATCAGCCAATGTTTGGCAAAGCATAAGGTATCTTATGTTACTTGTTCTTTGAAGGACAGAACTTTAACATGGTGGAATACCCAGGCGAAAATGTTGGGTTCAGTCACAGTTGATACTATTGGTTGGAACGATTTTAAAACTATGATTATTTCAAAGTAGTGCTCAATCACTGAAATCCAGAAATTACAAGAAGAATTCTGGAATCATTCGATAATCGATCTTGCTTTCCAACATGTTTCCTACAGAAGTAGCATTAATTGAGAAATACATTAAGGGTCGGGTTCCCCATATTCGGGGAATGGTGACTGCTGCAGAACCCACTACACTCAAACGTACCATTTTGTTGACCACCAAGCTTACTCATGAGACAGTAAGAAGTGGTTCATTGTCAACAAAAACTCAAGTGGCTGTGAGCCGTAGTGATATCAATGCCCCTAGTAACACGAGGGGTACCAAAAGAAAATGGTCTGGGAAAAACAAAACTAAAGCTCCGGCTCAGACTAGCGAGAGTAAACCAACAGTGAGGAACTATGGTGCAACTATTCCTGAGAGGAAAGCTTATATCGGTCAGGCACCCCAATGCAACAAGTGTCCTTTTCATCACACCAGACCATGTCCTGTTTGTGCAAATTGTAATCGAGTCGGACATTACACAAAATACTGTAACTTTCCTGCTCGTCAACCAAATCAAGAACCACAACAACTCACACACCCAAACAGGCCATGCTTCAAGTGTGGAGCCCCTGACCATTTCATGAGAAACTGTCCCAACAACAACAACACCATCAATCCAGGGAACGAAGCTAGGGGAGAGCTTTCCAGATTGGTGCAACAGAAGCTAGGCACGATGCAAATATCTTCACTGGTACGATTCTTCTCAATAATCTACAAGCATCAATTTTTTTTGATACCAGGGTATATAAGAGTTTTATGTCTCCTGAATTTGCATCATTACTTTCGTTGTCTAATGTAAATCTAGAACATCCCTATGTCATTGGACTTGCTAATGGCAAGTTGATCAAAACTAACAATGTTATTCAAGGATGTTCCTTGAATCCGAATGATCACCTTTTCAGTATCAATCTACTTCCTATTGACTTGGAAGCTTTGATGTCATTGTTGGCATGGATTGGCTTTCAGATAACCAATAGGAAGTTGTGTGTCAAAACAAGGTGATTCGTATTCCATTACGTGACGGCAATACACTTATAGTTCAAGAAGAACAAGCTGGTAGGAAACTTGGTATCATATCATGTATGCAACTCAGAAATACTTAGGGAAAGTCTGTCAGGCTTTCCTAAGACATGTGACTGAAAACATTTCTCCGCAAAAACGTATCGAAGATATTCCTGTAGACAAGGATTTTTTAAAGTTTTCCCTAATGATATATCGGGATTACCCCCAGTGAGACAGGTTGAATTTCGTATTGACTTTATTTCAGGTGCAGCGCCTGTTGGTAAAGCTCCATATTGTTTAGCATCATCAGAAATGCAAGAGCTATCGGGATTACCCCCAGTGAGACCTAGTTTCTCACCTTGGGGAGCACCAATTCTTTTTGTAAAAAAGAAAGATGGTTCACTCAGGATGTATATCGACTACAGGGAACTCAATAAATTAACAATCAAGAATCGTTATCCACTATCTAGTATCGATGATCTATTCAATCAATTGCAAGGTGCTATCTATTTCTCAAATATCGATTTAAGGTATGGATATCATCAATTACGAATTCATGATGACGATGACGTTCGTAAAATAGGTTTCAGAACCCATTACAGACATTACGAGTTTTTAGTAATGCCATTTGGGTTAATAAATGCACCTGCAGTTTTCATGGATTTGATGAATCTAGTGTGTAGACCTTATCTAGATAAGTTTGTGATTGTATTTATTAATGAAATTCTCATTTACTCCCAAAACCAACAGGAACATGCTCAACACTTGAAACTAATTTTGGAACTGTCAGCACGCGAAAAGCTATATGCCAAATTTTCCAAGTGTGAATTTTGGTTACTAGAAGTTCAATTTCTTGGACATATAGTTAATGAATATGGTATACAAGTGGATCCTAGTAAGATTAGAGCAGTGAAACAATGGGAGACACCATGAACCCCAACTAAAATTCGTCAATTCTTAGGACTGGCATATTATTACCGGCGATTCAATAAGAATATTTCAAAAATAGCCTTGTCACTAACAAATTTGACTCAGAAAAATCAACAGTTTAAATGGGGTTCCCAACAGGAGGAGGCATTCCAACTATTGAAACACAAACTTTGCAACGTGCCTCAACTTGCATTACCGGAAGGTACTGATAACTTCACGGTATACTTTGATGCTTCTCGTCAGGGTCTCGGATGTGTATTAATGCAAAAAGATAAGGTAATTGCTAATGTTTCTCGACAATTAAAAACACATGAGAAGAATTATACCACTAATGATCTAGAATTTGATGCAGTGATGTTTGCACTTAAGATTTGGAGACACTATCTATATGGAACTAAGTGTATTGCATACACTGATCACAAGAGTCTTCAACATATTCTAGATTAAAAGATGTTGAACACGCGACAAAGGAGATGGGTAGAACTTCTAAATGACTATGATTTTAAAATTTGTTATCACCCAGGTAAAGCAAATGTTGTAGCCGATGCCTTGAGTCGCAAGGAACGAGTCAATCCTTTACATGTGAGAGCGTTAGGAATGACTATTTAAACAAGTCTAATTCCTCAAATTAGAAAGGCTCAGCAACAAGCTTTACAAGCAACAAACTACCCAGTTAAGGAACTAAAAGTATTAGACAGATAATTAGAAACCAAAACTGATGGAGTGTTGTATTTCAAAAGCCAAATATGGGTTCCTCTATTCGGTAACATTAGCTCAATTATCTTGGATGAAGCGTGCAAATCCAAGTATTTTATTCATCCAGGTGCCGATAAAATGTATAAGGACCTTGGGGACCTTTATTGGTGGCCTGGGATGAAGAAACATATAGCAGTATACGTGGATATATGTTTAAATTGCCTTAAAGTTAAGGCAGAACATCAACAACCTTCTGGGTTATTACAACAACTAGAGATTCCCATGTGGAAATGGGATCATATCTCTATGTATTTTGTTACTAAATTACCCAGAACGTCACACAATCATGACTCTATATTGGTTATAGTTGATCGCATTACGAAATCTGCGCATTTCTTACCAATCCGGGAAGAATATTCTATGTATCGACTAGCTAAACTCTATGTCAATGAGATTGTATCCCAACATGGAGTACCAATCTCTATCATTTCTGACAGAGATAGTCGATTTATGTCATGATTTTGGCAAACTCTTCAAAATGCTCTGGGTACGCAAATCAATATGATCATAACTTATCATCTACAAACGGATGGACAAACAGAGCGTACAAATCAAACCCTTGAAGATATGTTTAGAAGCTGTGCGATTGATTTCGGAGGTAGCTCGGATATTCATCTCCCACTTGTTGAATTCTCATACAATAACAGCTACCATACTAATATTCAAAGCGCCCCATTTGAAGAACTTTATAGGTGCAAATGTTGATCTCTTATCTGTTGGTTGGAGGTAGGTGAATGTCAAATCATTGGCCCAAAATTTATACAAGAAACTACTGACAAGATCACATTAATTCAAGAAATAATCAAAGTTGCACGTGATCGTCAAAAGAGTTATGCTGATAATCGTCGGAGACCCTTAGAATTTCAAATAGGTGATCGAGTCATTCTAAAAGTCTCACCATTGAAAGGTACTTTCAGATTTGGAAAGGGAAGTAAGCTCTCACCAAACTTTCTAGGACTGTTCAAAATTCTAGAACGAATTGGAACGGTAGCCTGTAAACTTGAATTACCTCCTGAAATTAGTAACATTCATGATGTCGTCCACATATTAAATATGAAAAAGTGCCTAACGGATGAATCATTGATCGTACCTATTGAAGAGATTCAGATTGATGACAAACTCCAGTTCACTGAAAAACGAGTAGAGGTAATGGACCGAGAAGTCAAAGTGCTGAAACAAAGCCGCATTCCTATCGTTAAAGTTAGATGAAACTCTCAACGTGGACCTGAATACACATGGGAACGTGAGGACCGTATGAAGGAAAAATATCCTCATTTGTTTTCATCAACGATTTTCAACAGATAAGTCTTTACCAAATTTCGGGACAAATTTCTTTAACAGGAGTAGACTGTGACAATTACGTTTATAAGCCCACGTCAAATCCACATTAAAAATACTATCTAAATTGCCACGATTTGAAAATACGCGAGAAATCGAAAACGTGGGTGAAAACCGTGTGAAAACGGAGTTCCTGATTCTCCGGAATCGTAAAAACAAGAAAAATTCGAAGATATTTTACTTCGGAATTTTTCGTGGTTTGCCAAGGCTATTTTGAGGTCCCTTAGCGGTACGTGATGAGTCCAAAATATCTAAAAGTCTCCGGATTTCTTCGTGGTATGCCAAGCCCCTTTCATGCCCTCTTATCAGTACTCGAAGATAGGGCGGTTCAAGTAAATCAGCTTGAAACATCATAATGCATGCATAAATCATCCATTTTTATCTCACTCGAACTTTCAACTCAAACAAACGATCAGATCAATCAAAAACCCATATTTTCATCATTGGAAGCTATAAAATCGTTATGATCAAGCTAGTGATTGATTCTACAAGACCTGATCGTCGTTCTACAATCGAAAATCTGTCCGAATGGGTAACGATTTGTTTTCTCCTACTAGTTTGATAATGTATGGATTAGATCTAGTTTTTGAACGTAACTCAATAATTATTGTTGTTGATTATTGCCTAAATGATGGCTAGGAATACTTAGAAACGAAGAACTCGATATGTTAAGGGTTAAAATCCTTGTTTTAATCCGCTATACTGCACGTTTATCATGAAACCATATTATAGATTACAATGGTTTTAAACATTTGATTGTAATAATGGTTGTGATTGTCTTGATCATCTCTTGAAATAATAGGTTAAATCCAAGTGTTTTAAGCTAATGACAAGCATTAAGATAATCATTGGAATAACGATCAATTGTTTATGTTAACAATCATATTAGTATATTGAATATGGTTATTAACCTATTCTGACGTCACATTCTTATGTTTCATGATAACTAAGTGATCAACAAAAATGATTGATTATTCCTAAACCAAAAATCTATCTAGAAACTGTTTCAGTGATATAATTAACAACAATACCTATTTGATTAATCTGAGAACATCCTGATTTATTCAATGAGTCATCAAACTTGAATGAGAAACCTAAATAATTATAGGTTCCCATATTATCATACGTTGTAAGATATTCAATTAAAACAACCGATTAAGAATTTAATATCAGTTTGATGACTTGAATTGCAATTTCCTTGACAGTGAACATTAAAGAAGATCTAATGTCACACCCTGCCAAGGCGGTACATGCGAGGTGCGACCGTCATGGATTCACAGTCATTGTTTCCATTGAACGACTTGCACATGCATTAATAATAAGTTTTTACATCACCTCTTAAATTAGAATCATCCAATTTATAACAAACATATGTTCTAAATTTCAAAATATGATAGGTAAGACTTCACGAACATGTCCTAAGTAAATAGGCTATATTAGGAAAATCCCAAAAATATGTATGTTAACGGTGATGAGACTTCATGCAAATCATTCCCAAAATATGTCCCATGCTTGCTTCAATTATCTGAGAAATACATGCTAAAAACAGTCAGCATAAAGCTGGTGAGTTCACAGGTTTAGACACGTAAAAATTGAGTTGTTTCATTCGACCACAAGGTTTCAAAATGTTACTATTGTTCTCAAAAAAAATATCATGAGTTGTGTGTATTTATCATTACCATGAGCTCCCATAACCGAACTCAACATGATTGAATTGCCCCATCCCAATGCTCTATCGCAAAACATTGTATTGAGATGAATAATGTGCACCCGATCTGACCTACAATCAAAGTTAGAGCTACTAACCACGGGTGGGGTTTGTAACTCCCGAATAGTAGTATTCCCAATAACTCATGTTTACTCACAATTAACGGTTATAGAATCGGGGACTTAAAAGCGATAAATGTGACTCATGTAATAATGTGTTGAACCAAAACCACTTGTGTTAATGAAACTAGTATAAGCATGATTTCTCCCCCTATGAGTTAGTAAAAAATTGTAAAAATAGGGGCCGTGAAACTCACTGTAAAGGTGGATCCCTGATCCTGAGAATGTGAACATTCCGGATTCATGTTGAGTATGTGAACTAATGAGGTTTAGTGTTATTTTGTGTTCTGGTTATATATTCTTTTTAGTTTTATGTTGTCGTATTTGTCATAATAAATTCATGCCTTAAACTTGCAAAACTTGTTATAATACCTTAGAAATAATTATTTGTTGTTTTCGAAAATTTCGACATGATAACGGAGCATTTTTGAAGAATATCCAATTTTGTTTATCAATATCTAAAGCTTTGAAATATTATATTTCAATAATAATCAATTAAAATCACTATATATATATATATATATATGTATGTACACAAATGAGTGTTTCATTTTCATGACAAATATATATATATATATATATATATATATATATTTAGGACATGTAAGTATGCATTTTTATAAATTTTCGGTTTTGACAGATTATGTTTAACATTTTCGAGTGAACTTTTCAAATAGAAAACGTTTTTCAAAAATTATGAGACTTTACAGTCACTCATTTTATTGTGTTCCGAACAACTTTTGTTCAGAAAAGTTTTTGTGATTTGCCTTAGAAATTGGCCGAAACAGCCATCCAAGTCAGAAGGCCCGAATCTGCGCACCGATTTTGTAGAGGTTGTTTTGGGTATCATTGTATTGAATTATGAAACGTATAAGTAGTCCATGGAAAGTTAATTCAACGAACTTAATCATGGAATTTGAGTTTGCTCAGTTTCATGTTTTTAACACAAAGTTATAAATTTTTAAAATTGGGACAGATTATGTCATAAAATCCGAAATGTGTATATATAATTTTAAATTAAACGTTCGAAAGCGAGTTTCACCTTAGCAAGAAGGGAGAAGGTAGAGTTAGAAAGAGCTCGGTCTCTAAGATTAATGAATATGATTATATTCTTATGCGGTTCGACTATTGGGAACCCGAGAGAGAGGTTGATCCCTTCGTTCTTGACAGCTTTAAATGATCGTGTGAAGGGCACATTTTAACTCGAGAGTTGATGCATTTTCTTTTTTTCCTTCCCTTTTTGTTGAATAAAAGAAAGGTTGGTGTTGTATGTTTTGGCTTAATTGGTTGCAGCCGAAGGAGAAAAATACAAATGGGAAATTTCTGGATAATTGCCAAATGAATAAAAAGAAAGATTGAAGATTGTGAGGTTTTGGAAGTGAATTTTCTCTGCATTTGGGTTCTTTAAATAATTTTAAGGGTGGTATGGGTTATTTACTTAAAAATAAAAGGTATGGGAATGAAGGATTTCTTCAAGATCTTCTGTATGTTTGTTGGTGAGGTGAAGTGAAGTGTAGAAAGAGTGAAAGTGATGATGTTGGCCCACGTTTACTGTCAAAATGGAAGGGACAAAAAGAAGATCTATTTTTTATTTATTCTTATTTTTTTTGCCTTACGTCCCACAAATAATATACTTATATATATATGTTACTAGTCATATGCCCGCGCGATGCGGCAGGAAACATAACACTTAAGTTGGTGATTTTAAATGTTTGCATGGTTTGTTTTTGAATCATTACCACTATAAAAGCAATTTTTTTTAACTTAATTAAAAATGACTTTAACTTTTAACATAAAAGGCCAAATGTGCAAAAAATGTCAAGATGTGATTAATGTGTTTTGAGGGGTTTTCTTTTATAATCACTCTATCTCACATAAATTATTATAAGCTACCAATGTGGGACAAAGTGAAAGTAGAAAACAATTTTTATATTAGATTTAAAAAGTTGTACCATATGCTATAAGAGTTGTAAAACTCTTAATTTTAAGAGATTTAAGTAAATTACTATTTTGTCCTTCCTATATGTATTATATAGTAGTATAGATACGCTTATATAAATGTTTGTTTTGATTTTTGGATGATAATGCAGGAGAGTGAGTTCAAAGAAAATAATAAAATTGTGTATATATTATCATCCAAAATATATACGTTCAAAATCCCACTCTCCTGCATTATCATCCAAAATAATAAAATCCCACTCTCCTGCATTATCATCCAAAATAATAAAATGTTTGTTTTGATTTTTGGATGATAATTGGATGATAATCAGGTTCCTAAAATATATACACATATTCATTTGATTATGTTTTTAAGACTCAATGTTCGTTTTATTAAACAAGTTTTGATTGTATCCCACAAAATTTGAAATTCAAAGATTTGTTTGTAAACCATTTAATTTAAACTAAAATATATACTTATGTGTTCTTTATTTAACTTGTTGAATTTGGCCCGGTTTTTAAATAAGTCTAATATAGCTTCATAAAATTTGAAGTTTGGTCAAGATTAAAACCTGAAAAATTGGTGGATGTCACATCTAATAAGCGAATTAAAACACAAATAACTTATAAAACCTTAATAGATGCATAAATGAACTACAAGCCCAAGTTTGCTTACTAACAGTCGATTCCAAAACTTCAGGTGAGTTTCATACAAACCCTTTTCTTTTAATGTTTTACAAACATCAGGGAATTACTATGAAACTTTTCTTAAAAGTATGATATGCTTCACTGTTATCTGCGTGATTTCATGTGATTTCATGGGATTTTGAACGTATCATTCTATCACAATATCAAAAAGTCCTCATCCTTTGAACCGTATCTAGTGAACCCATGTGGGGCCGAACAGGAAACATTGATAGTACTATCGGCTGACAACCCATTTGCCTGGAGCTTGCAACTCCCCTTAGTGTAATATGTGTTACCTATTTCTAATATCATCTTAATGTATGTGATAGACATTAAGAATGAGACACTAAGATATTTACCGACGGGTAGTATCTTCACCGAACAAAACATTCCGTCCACAAGGAACTAGATATGGGTCTCATGGTTATCTTTGGCACTGTGTATCAATAAGTTTCATATCATATCATTTCATATTGTGTTGAATCATTTATTACGAACTCAACAGCTGTGCGCTGACTTTTCAAACTTACAAACTTTTGTAGGTAGACAGTGACGACGGGTGAGAATTGCACAATCAGGCACTTGTACTTAAGTAAATAGATTTGTTTAGGGCATCTGTTGAGAACAGTAACTTGTGGCTTGTAATGACGTTGTCATCCTTGTAAAGTGTTATCTTTAAGTTAATCTTGTACGTGAATCTATAATGTACCAATTATGTTATACGATAATGGTACGTAAATTTACAACACATCGATTGTGCTTATTTTGGTAACTTTATTTAAAATATGTTGGTAAAAAAATGAATCGATGTTTTGTTGATGATGATTTTGTGGATCCACCAGCACGTCAAAATCAAAAGAAAATAACACAAACAATAAAAGAGCAGAAGGACCACCTCATAAAATAATTTGTTCCATATACTGACAAAAAATTGAAGGCAAGAGTAGATGTGATTAATTTAAAAAACAGTGTGAATGGTCTTTCTAAACAGCAAAGGAATGCTGCCAAGTCCATGGGCTTCAAACCGTTTTTATCATTGGATATCGAGACAATTCCAAGAAGGTTTGCACAATGGTTGGTGTCAAACTATGACAGTGACATGAATGAGTTAAATGCAGGAAACCAGTTCATACATATCAGATCACAGACAGTTAAAGATGTTTTAGGTATACCATTTGGAAGTTTAACTGTCAATGAGAAAAATAAACCTAGAATGGGATCATCAGATACCTTAAGGATATGGAAGTGTCGATATCCAAGAAAAACAAGAATAACTGTTAAAGATGTTATTGATGAAATGAAGAAATCGGAGAATGGTGACTGCTGTTTAAACTACATTGGCTAGTTATATACAATACTATGCTGGGATGGACAACAAAAAGCATAACCATCAACCAAAGGTTTTTAAATCAAGTGAAAAAAGATTTTGACATATCAAACATGAATTGGTGTGAGTACCGATTACATGTCTTAAAAGGACAAAGAAAGAATGGACATCTACAGATCCTTTCAATGGCCCTTTGTTGTTTCTTGCGGTATATTACATTATTATTCGTTTTTTAATTCATAATTATAATTTTTTCTTCTTATTTATTTTTGTAATTAATTTTCAATTGCTATACGTTCATGAAAAAGGAAAAAGAAATGAGTCCACACCACCACATGTACCAACTATTCTAAACATCAAAACAGTTACCTCATAGAACTTGATACACACATCGATGAGAACAGTCCATTGACAGATTATGAGAATGATGAAGGTGATGCAGATGAAAATGCTGAATAATGAGCTAATGAAGAAAGTGGGGAAGGTGATGATGTAGATGATGATGATGACAATGAAGAAGGTGATCTTGTAAGTTTATGATGAAGAATGTAGTGTTAGTGATAATGTTGTAGCATTTGATGAACATGATATTGAATCTTTAGCAGGTGGTGAAGCTGATAACAATAAAAATGAACATATTGGTAAATTTGTTGAAGGTGATAAGAGGCATGAAGAATATTCTGCTAAAGGCGTTGATAGAGATCAAAACAGTGACTCTTTGGCTGATTTTGATAGATCACTGTCACACCCCGAGTCAGCGGGCCGGATCGTGTGTCCCGTCAGGCGGAAAGGCCTCGGGGCGTGATATCGGGAATGATAATCGTGATGATCAGATTGTTTACATTGCACATGATATAAAATGAGAAAATGCTAAATAAAATAGAATTACAAAGTTAAATTACAACAGTTTTGTTCATAATTTAACAATGTAAATCTACTATCAACATCATAATTCTTCTATCTTGTATCTACACAAGATATACAAAATAATCTGTATAATGATGTTCAAAAGTATGCAAGTCCAAAATACTAGGTCCTCAATCTGGCATCCTAGCCAAAAGCAATAACTTCTAAATCAGAATTGTTCGTCACCTGAGAAGTCATGCAAAAAGATCAAGTCAACACATGGTTGGTGAGTTCAAATAGTTTATTTAAAAATGGATTTGTACAAAATCTATCCGAATGACAACCTTAACCTCATAAACAACCACCTATACTATCCAGCCAAGTATGCTTATATATAGGGCATACGTAGGGGAACAAGCCCCAGCCGACATCCCACCACATACTGAACCACATAATATATTGTTGTTAATGATAATTAAGTGTTTCATACCATACCATTGATTCCCAACGTTTGAATAACCTGAAAATTTGTTAACATTGATCACCCGAAATGGCAACCTTAACCTCATTAACAACCACCTATACTATCCGATCAAATATGTTTATATATAGGGCATACGTAAGGGAACAAGCCCCAGCCGACATCCCACCACATACCGAACCACATAGTATATTGTTGTTATTGATAATCAAGCGTTCCATTCCATACACTGAATCACGTACTTGAATTGACTAGAAATGATTACCTTTGAACACTCAAAATGACAACCTTAACCTCTCTAACAACCATCTATACTATCCGGTCAAATATGCTTATATATAGGGCATACGTAGGGGAACAAGCCCCAGCCGACATCCCACCACATATCGAACCACATAGTACATTGTTGTTAATGATAATTAAGCGTATCATTCCACACCATCGACACAATAGTTCTTTAGTTCTTGTAGTTCCACAAAATAGAAATTCTATTGATTCCTTAAGTTCATCACACAATCATGATCAACCATAGTATTTGTAGAAACATTACATTAAATGCTTAAATAAATAAATAATTAAACATTTAATAAAATCTAAGACCTAACGATTGGGCCTTGGTCAACTCGAGTAGACTAGTCTAGCAATCATGGTTCTTAGTAGTAAAGGAGATCTGTAAACCTCATAAAACATGCGACCTATAATCAATCAGTCTAGCTAGGACATCTTTTGATATATAGGGTTTTATAGTTCTTTAGATCGCCCGTGGCTCGTATAGTTCTTTAGATCTTTGGCACATATTATCTTTGAGTATTTCCCAGATGTTCCTGAAAAATGGTTAGGGAATACTGTAAATATCATCAAAGATGCGTCTCATATTCGATCAGTCTAGCTAGGACATCTTTCAAACATGAGATTGGCACATACTATCTTTGATATTTCCCAGGCAGACCCTTGAAAATAGTTCTTTGTACATAGTTAGTTGTATTAGATCGTTAGTTCTTTGACAACACACCACCGAAAATAGTTCTTTGATTAGACCGTTAGTTCTTTGAAATAGATCGTTGAAAATAGTTCTTTGTTTTAGATCTTTAGTTCTTTGAAAATAGTTCTTTGAAAATAGTCCTTTGGTTTAGATTAATAATTATTCATAATGAATAGATACTCATTTTAAAACCCTGTAAATGGTTTAACTAGACAAAAGCTAGGATAAAACTATACTAGTATAACATATATAAAATAAAAGCATTTAGGTAAATATATTCCAAGGAAAATAATTTACGCATGCTTCTCAGCCCCGCGTTTATAAAACAAAATGTTTAGAAAAGGGGCAATGAACTCACCTGTGTTGCTACGTAATGATTCACAACAAAATGCGCGCTCGTTACTTGTAGCTTAAGTATCTTTAGTACCTTAGTTGTTTTAAGGAGATTCGAATACTATAAGTATTTAAAATAGACGTATATAGGGTTTTGAACTCGATGTGCAACTATGTGTCCTAGATATTACTAATGTGTTGCCATGATTTTCTCTAACTATTCTAAATGCATTACCCGTTCATAACCCGTATCCCATAGATAATGACTGTTAAACCTTAGTTATATAAGGTTTATGTTAATTACATTCAAAGTCTTTAAGTAAAACATCTTAAATAAATTCATTTTAAGTTAAATCCTTAAGTTAGAAATCCTTTCATTTATTTCGAAAACATTTTAAATAAAAATCTTATAAATCATTTCCTTTTATTAAGACACAAATTATTTTAAGAAAATATAAGTTAACATGATTAGACCTAGGTAATCCCATTCGATTAACTCTAAGTCCGTTGCTAGATCTTTGTTTCCCATGGTTCTTTGATCGCTCTTGTGTATAACCCATCCTAGAATGTTCAAGTGAACAATCTAATGTAGTTATATGTTTGCATGAAATTTCTAAGTGTTAGGTATTAATAGTGAAATCAACACCTATATACTTAGACTATTGTCTTGATCCTTAATGAATTCTCACCATATTATTCACGCTTTAGTTTAGTGAATTCCCGAATGTGTTAGACTCCAATGATGTCCAAAATCCATGTTTATATGTCAAAATGATTTAAGAAAAACCTTGGTCTTTAAAACCCTACTCATGATTTCATTAAATGAACCCGTGTGTTTTCAAATCCATCTTATATTCACAAACCCATGTTTACACATCTTTGAAATTTAGGAACTTTAGTGGTAAAACTTTGCATGTATAGTTTACAAAACCATTTAACACTCTCGTGAAACCCTATTAGTCTCCTCTCATCTTGTAACTCACGTACTCAACCCATGCATTCAATCACGTAGCCCAAACCCAGGCATGAGATCACGTAGTCCCAAAACCTTGCATTCAGCCGAGTAGGATCAACCATGCGAATGGTATAGTGGCTGACCATGCGACCGAATCATGTGGGCCGACTAGGATGGCCATGCAAAAAGAAAAAGGCCCGGCCGAATGTGGTTTATGCTAATGACAAGCCCGACCGAATTAAGTTTTGCACGAGTGAATCTCATGCGAATGTGGCCCCAACCGAATGAGAGAGCATGCGAATTGATGGTGGTCGTGCGAAGGAAGGGGCTTGGCCGAATAGAGGTAGGGAGAATGATTCCTTCGGCCACATGTAGCTCAATCGGTGGGGTTTCCTTCGGCCCATGGCCCTTCTGCCGTGGCCATTCGGTCGGCCTGTGGTTAGCTTTATTCGGTCATTCGAACCAGCCATGGTGCAGACTACCATAGTCTAGTTTAAACCATCCCATGAGATGATACAATTTTCTACCTCATTCCTAAGTGTTTTAATGTTGTTTCCCTAAGGTTTAGGTGGGTTAAAGCCGGTTTTTGATGGGGTTCGAACAAGAGGTTTAGAAAACCCTAAAACCGAGATTTTAAACTCATTTTTACCCCGATTTAGATGGTTCTTCGCTCAGATCCTTTGTACTTTCAAGATCTACGTGTTGTTGTGGTCATTTTGACACCAAAATGACTCGATTTGGTTGAGTATAGAGAGATCTAGGGTTTGTGGTTCTTAGAGAGAGAAAGTAGAGAGAGAATGACGAATTTGGTGATGGTCGAGCTGGTAGGTGGGGGAAGATATGGCATTTAATGCCATATTAAAGTCTTTCAAATACCCGGGTGTGTTCAGGCTCGTTCGGTTTCTCTCGGTTTCGCGTAGAGGCGTCGGTTTCCTTTCGTTTTCGTAACGATTCGTTACGATTTTAAAAAATAGAATTCATTAAATTAAATTAGGTAGTAATTCCTAGTAAATTAACTAAATATCTTCCGTTTATTTTAAATTTCTGAAAATATTAAATTTAACTGTTTAAATTGAATCGTAGAGTCGTCGCGCGTATTCGTTCGAATCGTCACCCGTACGAACACGACGATAACTACACTTTTCGATATGATTTTCTAATTATTAGACATCATTTAGAACGTTAAACTTTCAGACATATTCGTACAGATCGTCACCTCTACGTATAATCCGTCGATTTATCATTCGCATAACGACATCCGTTGTGGTTTTGTTTTGTTTTGTTCTTCCTCACATACGTTTATACATAATAGAATCCTAACAAGCATTAATGTGATAGTTTTGTGTTGTTAGATATGTTTATGACTGTTAAACCATGGATTTGGATCATGTTTTCTGAAATGACTGTGTAATAGTTCCGTATTGACATCAAATGATAATAGTATACAAGTAATACACATAGATCGTACCTGAATTACTGTTCATGTCGATGTTCCGGTTACGTTTCCGGCACTGATGTTACAATCACACCCATGTGACTTAATGTATCCAATTGGCTGTTACACTTAAAGAGTTATAAATGGCAATTATACACCTCTAGCACTGACTGGAGTATCTGCTTATACTCAAGCAAAGCCTACTACAGAGTTTGTAAGTTTCATTCTTTTAATATTGATGTACCATATAAATTATTAGTTACTGTAATCACGTACCATTTCTCATGTTCTGGAATTGTTAATACATATCGAAGAAAAGATGGAAGATTTTGATAGGTTAAAAAAAGAGATAAATGACATTCTAACCTCAACAATAAATGACTACCCAAGAAGTGAGTAGTTGATAAAAAAGAAAAAAAATGGGAACAAATGCTTGGGGTGTCACACCCTCATCTCTCGTCACCTGATGATGTCACTAATAACTCTTTGGAGGTTGCGAAAGCATAGTGGTGATGTCTTAGAGAGGGGGTGCAATTTTACTTGTTACGGTAGCACAACACACATTGTTAATTAAAAAAATATATTACAAGGATAATATTACTATTACAAGCCACCAATCATTTTTCACAGCTTAAACACTCTAAACATCATAAGTTGCTTATTGTTCCTGAACGTGCAAATCTCACACATTCGTCACTGTCTACCTGTAAAAAATTAAAGTTTGAAAGGTCAATATAAAACTGGTGAGTTCATACACAAGACTCGATACAATATGATATGTAAAGCATAGTCAATGGTACACATTGACACAACTGGAATAATCATGTGACCCATATCTAGTTCCTTTTCGACTAATATTGATATTACCCGAAGGTAAACAAAGATGTCTTACCTTAACGTATTACTACGTTAAATTTGATATTAGAAACGGTAACAAACATTCACACCAGGGGAGATGCAAGCCTCCTAAATTGGGGTTGTCAGCATGATAGTACCACCATTGTTTACTCGTTCGGCCCCACATGGGTTCACTAGATATAGTTCGATGGTTGAGAACTTTTTGATAAATCACTTCGATACCTACGGTTATCCCATGATATCCAGGCCGACACATAGTTATATAAGTATATCATACATTTAAGAAAGATTTCAGGATGATACCCCGACGTTTGGAAAACATTAAAAAGAAAAGGGGTTGTACGAAACTCACCTGAAGTGTTGAAATCAATAATTAGTTCGCAGACTTGTGTTATGGTTCTTGTACTTTAGTTATGCATTAAGTTAAAGTTTTATAAGTTATTTGTATTTAATTTGCTTCTCGGAACTTCCTTAATATTCAATGTCAAGGACATTGCAACTCGAGTCATCAAACTGATCTTAAATCCTTAATCAACCTCCTTAACTTAAAATCACACAAAGTGCGATAAACTAGGAACTTATAATGTTTTAGGTTTTATGACTCGTTGGATTAATCACAAAATTTCTGGATTAACCAAATAGGTATTGTTGTTGATTATATCACCGGAATAGTATCCCGACTGATTTCTGGTCTAGGAATAGTCAATCCTTGTTATGGATCACTTAGGTATCATGAAATATAGGAATATTATATTGAAATGGGTTTGATATCCATATTCAATATACTAATCTAACTGTTAACATGAACATCATATTTTTATTCCAATGATTAACCTAACTCTTGATTATTATTTGATCTAGCATTCCAAGGAATGATCAAGTCATTCATAACTATTGTCAAGATCTGTAACATCCCAAATTTTCTAAATTACAAGTTATATGAACTCGCGAATGCGTAACAGGTGATAAACTTGTAGGAAAATAGATAAATAATAACCAAGTGAAGGCCCTGAAAACGTGTACTCGAAATCCAATTTCGAGTACACTAATTCTCTAGGATATAGTACTCGAAATCACCCAATTTTGAGTACACCCAATTTCGAGTACACAACACTGCCTATAAATAGGAGTGCCTTGGGAAATGTGACAACTTTTGGCTGGAAGCACAGTTTCTCTCAAGTACTCGAAGTAGAAGTTCAAGAACATCAAGAATCGAGCTTTGATCGACCTAACAAAGGAGGAAACACACGGAAATCTACAGGAGTGATCCTTTATCATCAAGTAAGTGATCTAAACTAAAAAGTTAGGATTTTTAGACAAAAGTGAACTTATGCATAAAGCTCACACCTTTATGCATAAAGTTTGGAACTTTGAGGTTCCAGTGTGTTGGTAATAACTTAGGGAACCTGTAACTAGCTCCCCATGGTCTTAGATGAATTTCTGAGAGGTTTAATGACGTAATGATGAGTACACGAAATCATGTACAGAGGGTACTCGAAATCATACATGTTATTTCGAGTACATTGTTATTTCGAGTACATGGCCATTTCGAGTACAAGTTGATGGTTCGAATACACAGGCTATTTCGAATACAGATGATGGTTTCGAGTACCAGCCATTTCGTGAACTCCAGGAATTTCGTGTACATGGGTTTCGAGTATGGGGTGCTTGATGAACCTCAAGTGTTTCGAATACTTAGCTAAGGTTAGGGAACGTGAGCTTATAATGGGGACTTGTTGGTTATGAGGACTTGGAATATATTCTAAGTCTAAGAATGTAACGTAATGAGACATTGTAACTGTAACATCAGTGCCGGACGCGTGCCGGAACAGTGATCGTAACAGTAAACATGTACAGTGATTCAGGTACACATTTCGTTAAACTATGTTTAAACTATTGATGCATTTGATTAGCATGAAACTATTAAACGATTGTCTGAAAATGACTTAAACCTTAGGGTTTAACAGTCAGAAAACATGTCAGACAACACAGTGTTGAAACATAAATACTTGATGTGATACTATTTGGTGTATACGTATGTGAGGTTAAATTAAACAAAACCTTAACAGTTGTCGTTTCAGAATGCTAAACCGACGTGTTATTCGTATAGGTGACGATCTGTACGAATAATTCTGACAGTTTAACGTTCTGAAATAATGACTTAACAGTAGAAAACAAGAATCAGAAAGTCAAACCATCGACGTGTTCGTTCGAATGACGATTCGAACGAATATGCGCGATGGTGACGCGATCTGATGAAACGATAACGAAAACGAATAACGATACGAACGATCATAAATTTAAAGAAATATTATATTTCTTATTTTACAATTTTGAAACTCATCATAAAATGATTTTAACTAAACTATTTTCTTAAATCGCGAATAAATTAATAAAACACGTAAAATATTATAATTCGATATTTAATTTTACGCAACGATATTTATTATAATTTCTAATAATATTTCTAATTTAGTCATTCTAGAATAATTATTTTTAGTTAAATTAGAATTTACGCGCGTAACGTGCCGGATACGCGACGAGATTACGAACCGAGCAACCGAAACGAACCCGAATACCCACGGGGTATTTAAGCACCAAATGAGGTGTTTTCTTTCATTTTTTCAACCAACCACTCTCTCTCTCTAACCCTAAACCGTCACTTTCTCTCACAAGAAAACCATCACCATTGTTGAACTTTCAAGCTCCATATCTTCTTCATCTCTTAACGAAATTCAATGATTCTTGAACCCACGTGAAGCCTTTGACGAGCTCTACAAGGAAGTACAAAGGATCTACAAAAATATCCAGCCATTCTCGAGGTATTTGACCTTAAAGTCGCGAAAAATAGGGTTTTGTTGGTTAAAATTCGACCACACACACACCACCGGCGGAACCCTAAGCCATACGCTAGAAACACATGTTCCTGGTTGAGATCAACCGTTCGACATCATAGCCATACCCAGATCGTGAAACTAGGATGAATGATGATCATGACGAGCTGAGGATGAAGACTGTGGACCGGCCGAACCTTACATGGTGGCCGAACCTACAGTCTAAAGAGACGAACCCTATTGGTTTCAACCACCACCAAACCTTGGTCAGGTGTCACGAACCCATAGCAGCGGTCACCCTAAGCAACGAACCATGCCTCGGCCGAACCCTCTGCATGGAGCCGAACCCTTTATCAGCAACCATCGAACCTTCCGTGTCCTAGCCGAATCTTATTTCCCTAACGAACCTTTGGTTCGTCTACCGCACTTAGCCGAACTATTCTGAAAGAGACGAACCCTGTTAGAGCCAACCCCACCGAACCTTCAACATGCAGTGAGATTGAACGAACCTTATGGGACCAGCGAACCCTACACTCAACAAATCTCAGCCGAACCATGAATGAGCTGCAAACCTTCTGACCATCGCCGAACCCATGCAGCATGCCGTACCATAATCACGAACCCTCTAGCTCTCAAGACTCACGAACCCTAGCTGAATGAAGCTATAGGTTCGCTGATGAAGGGTTAGAACCATGGGGTCGGCTTAGGTTTAGTCCAAATCCGATTGTTTAGCCTCAAATATTACTAGTAGGCCCACCTTCGTATATTTGTTCGGCCCAAGGAAACTCAACAGGCCCAATAACGATAGAAACAAGCCCACACAGCCCACCCCTAGTCCAATTGACCATTCGGCCCAAGGCCCAACAGCAGCCCAAACACAGCATTCGGTCCAATAGCAATTGCTAGGTCCAAGACCATCCTAGACCCAACACATTAAATTGACAGTTTAATTGAATCGGTCCAATCTGTTGTTAATCGGCCCAAGCATAATAATCGGCCCAACATTTTATTCAACCCATTTCATTCTAAACGGCTAAATCATTTGACCCAATTGGAGTATTTCGGCCCAATACATATAACCGGTCCACCCACACGTTAATGATAGGCCAGTTTCACATTTATTAGTTCAATGGGTTATCCGGCTCAATGGATTGAAATACACATTAAACGTTTGAATAATTATTGGAAACAATAACAATGAAGGATAAAGACTTTTATGGAAAGTAAATTGTTTATTAAGGAGATGACAAGTTTAAAATAAATTACACAAGGGTGTTAAAAGCCTTATACAAAATTAAAGAATTTAGGCCGGATAACAAACAAGAATCTCAAGTGTTAGTCAACTTTAGGACTAACACTTACACGCACATCAAATTCTTATGAACTTACACCTATAAGTTACAAACATCATGAAATCAATACAGGAGCTTGAACATCATAACGAAAGCAAACAGAGAGCGCGTGTATTCTTATCCTACTTAGTCAAGCGCTTCGGACCTAAGGTGAGTTCATTTGTCCCCTTTCAAACTTATTTGTTTTAAATTCGGGACTGAGAAGCATGTTAAACATTTTTATTAAAATGTTATTTAATGCTTTAAACATAAACATGACGGCTTATGATGGAAACCTTTACTTTAAGCTTGATGCTTAAAATCAATTGTTGATCACTCGATACGATTACATGATTCTTGATACAATTACATGAGACTTGATTCAATTACATGAGATGTTATACAATTACATGAGACATGATACAATTACATGAAACTTGATTCTATTACATGAGATGTTACACAATTACATGAGACATGATACAAATACATGATACTTGATTCAAATACATGAGACTTGATATTAATACATGAGTTATGATTGTTTGGAAACTATTACATGCTACTAGGCCATCATACATGTATCTAACCATAGTCTACGTAATTGCTGAACGTCTGGTATTCCAGAGCTTGTACCTATGGGGTGAGATACATGTAATAACATAAACATAATGATACTCAGCTATTACCTGGTTATAAGTGACATGTAATTGCTGAACGTCTGGTATTCCAGAGCTTTTGTCAGCTTATATGAGGTATGTAAAGGCTAAACATAAAAGAATCGATTCTAAGCTATTACCTGGTTATAAGAGACACGTAATTGCTGAACGTCTGGTATTCCAGAGCTTGTGTCGGCTTATATGAGGTATGTAAAGGCTAAACATAAACGTAACGTTACGGAGCTATTACCTGGTTATAAGGGACATGTAATTGCTGAACGTCTGGTATTCCAGAGCTTTTGTCCGCTTATAAGAGGTAAGTAAAGGCTAAACATGAACTTGTTGAATGCTAAGCTGTTATCTATATAAGAGACATGTAATTGCTAAACTACTGGTATTCCAGAGCTTTTGTCTGCTTATAGGAGATATGTAATTGCTAAACTATGTGTGTGTGAATCTATGATGCTTGATAAACATGATGAGAAACTAACACTTACGAATACATTAGACATGAAAACATTGAAACAGATAACAAAGGCTTTGATGAGGATTGAATTGATTGGTAGGTAAAATGCTTAATTATTATTAACAACAATGTCATATCCGGGTTAGTATGTGGTGGGATGTTGGCTAGGGCTTGTTCCCTTACATATGCCCTATATATAAGCATACCGACTTGGATATTACAGGTGAAGTTAATGAGGTTAAGGTTTTACCGAAGGAGGTTTGTGAAACAATTTTCTTTAAACTTATAAACTTTATGAACTCACCAACCGTTGTGTTGACTTGATCTTTTTACATGCTTTCTCAGGTGAAGAACAGGTTTAAGCTTAATCTTTTGGATATGCATACTAGGCTGCCCGGATAGAGGACCTAGTAAATTTTTGGGGAAGCACATCTTTTATTGATGAATTACTATACTTTTGATATCTTGTATAGTTACAAGATATAAACAATTATTCTTTTGATAGGTTTACTTGGTTAAATTGCAGAACATTGCTATTGTAATTTAACTTTGTAATCCTATGTATCATTTGATTGTGCTTTAGATATTCTTAAACGTTGATGCTATGTAAACAATCTGATCATCATGATTATCACCCACGATATCACGCCCCGGGAACCTTCCGCCCGACGGGGACTCCGATCCAACCCCGCCGGCTCGGGGTGTGACAGTAACTAATGTAGGTCCCTAAGGCCCTAGCTAAGGAGTTCGGCTAAGGATAACAGGAATCTACTATCAGGTGAGTTCTAGACGCCCTATTTACATTTAGCGTTTTGGGCTGGCATGCATGCTTATTGTTATGTTATGTGATTATTTTATGATGATTTATGAATGATGTTATGCCATGATGATGTATGTATGAATATGTATTACTCATGATGAAATGTGTCTGGGAATATGCTAAGGTGTGATACGTGTATGGTAAATGAGTTATGATGACATAACATGTCAATGAGAGCATGCATTATAATGTTAACTAAGGCAATAGTTAATAGATGCTATGACGAGGTCCTAGAATACTAGGATGCATGAATGTTGAATGATGATTATATGCTAGCATGATACGAAAATATGATGCCATGATGTATGAATGAGGAAATGATGCTAGCATTACATGATGTATGATAATATGTTATGATGCTTGCATGCTATGTATGTGATGATAGAATGTTATGATGAATTCCTATACATGTTATAGGATATGTATGCATGATGTACTAGTACCAGTACTAGTAAGTATGGACGATGACCAGAACATATCAGGATATGAACAGCCGATCGGGCTATAAACACAGAGTCGACCGGACTATAAACATGAGAGTCGATCGGACTATAAACATGGTAAGAGCCGATCGGGCTATAAACACAGAGTCGACAGGACTATAAACATGAGAGGCGATCGGACTATAAACATGGTAAGAGCCGATCGGGCTATAAACACGGAGCCGATCGGGCTATAAACATGGTAAGAGCCGATCGGGCTATAAACATGGTAAGAGCCGATCGGGCTATAAACATGGTAAGAGTCGATCGGACTATAAACATGTAGCCTTGTGCCGGCATAAGCCCACTGCTCATGTTGATGACAGTGGTTTTGATGATGACGATGGTTATATGGCTACGATGATGACATGGTTATGTGTTATGGTTTATGTGTATGATATGACGCTTTCATGTTAAAATGTTTAACTCACTAAACGATTATGATGTTTTATGAAAACTAGAACTCACCAGCATAAGCTGACTTGATTTAGCATGTATGTCAGGTTAAAGCTATGATAAGAGAAATCATGGAGCTCGGGCATCAATCCAGACGATCCGTTGGTTTTGGCAATTCGATATGTTTTGATACAGACATTTATTTGTATTCTGTGTATCAAACTATGTTTACATTTCCGCTGCATGATTATGAAAGTTTTTAGTTTAAGAGCTATGTGTTATGATGAAAACCACCTCTGTGGGGTCGCCTGGGATTGGGGCCTCACAAGTTGGTATCAGAGCCATAGTTTGAGAGATCTTAGCATCTCAAATGCTAAGACTTAAACTGAGAATGGGATTAAATGATGCGGAATTCCAACCACGGATGAACGGATGCCACGAGCTGAATGTTAAGTATGAGTTAAGATGTAGATCTAAGGTTGGAAAGGTAGTTAGTGACATGCACATTGAGGAGATGGGATGGGAAACGTTTAGAGCCTATGAGTGGGTAAATGGTTAATAACACCTGATCAACGTCATTAACGATTTACAAAGCTTATTCCGTGCTAAACTGATCCTGAACTGACTCATCAATTGTTGCATTATGTAGAAATTTTAGATGGCTGGACAAAAGGGTAGACCACGTAAGCAACCACAGAAACCTGAAGAACCACGTGTCGAGGATGAAGAACCCGTCAATGGGGACGACCACGAGCACAACGAGCAACCAGAGAATGAAGAAGAGTTCACTCTTGAACCTATTGTAGTGAAGGCTATTTCTGATGAGGTCTGCAAGGTCATGGATGAGAAGCTACCAGCCTTGATTGCTAAAGCACTGAAGGATACTCTGAAGGACAAGTCCGAGGGGACTAAGGAAAGCTCTAAAGAAGATGAGGATGTTGTGATCGTCAAGACAAAGAGCAGTGATTCTATGTCTGGGAAACTGAAGGGTTGTGATTACAAATCCTTCAAGGGATGTAACCCACCGACCTTCGATGGGAAGAAGGATGCTGTGGCCACCTGCCACTGGATTTCTGCGATGGAGGCTGTTATCTCCATCAGTGAGTGCCGAATCGATCAAGCTGTCAAGTTTGCAGCTCACTCCTTTGTCGAGGAGGCACTTCACTGGTGGAACACCATTAAGCAGACCAAGGCTGCAGCTGATGTGGAGAAGATGACTTGGGACGATCTCAAGGAACTGGTCACTAAACAGTTCTGTCCCAAGAATGAGCTGGATAAGGTTGAAAGGGAATTTCTGGTTCTGAAAGCTGGAAGTCTGAACCATCGTCAGTACACGTCGAGGTTTAATGAGATGGCCAGACTCGTTCCTCATCTGGTCTCCACTAAGGAACGTAGGGTGAAATTGTACATGGAGGGCTTGCCTCCAAAGGTCAGGATTCATGTTAAAGCAAACGCCCCAAAGACTTTTGATTCTACTGTCGAACTCAGTGGTATCGTATGGGATGATGTGATGGTTGATGAGCCAGTAAAAGAGGAAGTCAAGGTGAAGGAGTCCTCCGGGACAAAAAGGGGTCGAACAGACCAACAAAAGTTCTCAGGAAAGAAGGTGAAACGGGAAGATACTGGGCTATGCAGCAAGTGTGGCAAGAGCCATTCTGGGCCGTGCCGTGTGGGCACAAACTTATGTTTCAGATGTGGAAAGGTGGGGCACTTTTCAGCCAACTGTCCCGGTACGATTCGATGCTATAACTGTAATGGGGTTGGACATCTGTCCAAGGATTGCAGGCAACCACGGGCCGATGCTTCGGGTTCGGGTAAGAAAGAAGAAAAAGGAAAGGAGAAGCAGAAGCAGAAGGCTAAAGCACGAGCTTTCACGATGACAAAGGATGACGCTATTGAGGACCCAGATGTGGTCACAGGTACCTTTTCTATCAACAATATTCCTGCTTCTGTATTGTTTGATTCTGGTGCCAGTATGAGTTTTGTGTCTTCTACTTTTTGTGATGGTTTATCTAGGAAGGTTAAGAAGATAGATCGGGTATTTGATGTAGAGACGGCTATTGGTAAGATGACCAGGGTGACTGAGGTTATTGATGATTATTTTGTTGAGATGGAAGGTCATAGCTTCCCTGTCCGATTGTTTCTGATAACCTTAGGAGGCTTCGATGTAGTTTTGGGTACGGACTGGTTAGCAAAATATGAGGCTAACATTGTATGTCGACTAAAGATGATATGTTTACGTGCGATGGATGGGAGTTCCGTAACGGTTTATGGTGATAGAACGATGTATGCGCCGAAAATCATTTCGATGATCAAGGCTGATGATATGATGAGGCGGGGGTGCGGTGCCTACTTGGCCTACGTGATTGAGGAACGTAATGATACGAGGACGATTGATGATGTTCCTGTGGTGCGTAACTTCCCCGATGTATTCCCTGAGGAATTTCCTGGATTGCCACCTGAGCGGGAAATTGAGTTCCAGATCGACTTAGTGGCAGGGGCACAACTCGTTGCCAAAACACCTTACCGTCTAGCTCCAACTGAGATGAAGGAAATGATGACCCAGCTACAAGAACTCCTTGATAAAGGTTTTATGCCACCGAGTGTCTCTCCATGGGGAGCACCGTGCATTTTGTTAAGAAGAAAGATGGAAGTATGCGTATGTGTATCGATTACAGGGAACTGAATAAGTTGACCGTAAAGAACAGGTATCCTCTACCTAGAATTGATGACTTGTTCGATCAATTGCAAGGTGCAAGCTGGTTCTCAAAGATAGATCTCCGATCCGGTTACCATCAGTTAAAAGTTCGAGAGCAGGATATTCCAAAGACTGCTTTCCGTACGCGTTATGGACATTACGAGTTTCTCGTTATGTCGTTTGGATTGACGAATGCTCCCGCAACATTTATGGATTTGATGAACATAGTATGTCGACCGATGCTGGACCGATCGGTGATAGTGTTTATTGATGATATTTTGATTTATTCAAAGAACGAGGGAGACCATGCTTGCCACATACGTGAGGTATTGGAGATCCTGAGGAAAGAGAAACTTTATGCTAAATTCTCCAAATGCGCTTTCTGGTTACGAGAGGTACAGTTTCTGGGTCACGTGGTGAACCCAGAAGGCATTATGGTAAATCCAGCTAAAGTTGAAACGATTATGAAATGGAGCCCTCCGAAGTCACCTACGGAAGTACGCAGTTTTCTTGGTTTGGCCGGTTACTATCGGAGATTTATTTATATGATATTCAGATATCTGAATTTTCAGATTCATGAACTCCTAACTCAGAAAAATTTGGGAAATTATAAAAAATATTCCGAGTGTCAAAATATTCGAAATATCCAAAAAATTATTCGAATAACCGAAAAATTATGAAAAATATTCGAAAAAAAACTATCTCAGATAGTTCAGATATATGAACCTTCCGAAAAATTTTACAGCTATAAGAATTTTTCAAAGTTGGTACCCAAATCCAAACTTCCATATATCCCTATTTTTGGTTATTTCATGTTCGAATATTTGGTGACGGATATAGATTTCTTTTAACACCCCTAGCCGCTGAAGTCGGTTCAGTTAGATGTCTCAAAGCTGCTCTCATTTATGTATCTTGGTTACCAGTTAGACCGGTTGACTCGACGAACCAGGATGACAGTTAGATAGGAAATTTTAAAATCTAAAGGATAGAACATTAAAATCAAACTCTAACATTTTTAAGCATTATTATATTTTTGAATATTGATTATGTTTGTTTAAATGTGTTTATATCTTAATATTTTTTTGATTTATTGGTATTTTTTAATTATTATTTATGTTATCTAATTATTGAATCGGGTCTAATTGATCCAACCAATAAACTCATAAGACATCCCATTCAGCTTCCAGTCTAGTTTTGAAAACATTTTTAACCCAAATCTAACAAAAAGCGATCCATGCACACTTGTATATAAAAGTAGAGGACGGTTAACATACAAATGAAATTAACGTACTAAACGTAGGAAGCCACATGAACACGTCATGTGTCATCTTCGTAAGGGACATTATTGTCCGTATAAAATTACAGACCGTGCTTCATGAAATTACAGACTGACATTTAACACTCATAATCCATAGACCATGAGTATAATCACAGACCAATAATTACAGACCGCATTATAAGAATCATAAACCATATTTTAACACACATATAATCAAGAACAAAATGTATAATCACGTACCAATAATCACGGAACACGTTGTATGAAAATTACATACAGTCATTTAAAATGCATGATCAAAGGACCAACTGCATAATCACGTACCAAACATTAAAATCACGGACCACATAATTTTTTTTTAAAAAAAGTCTGACAATATTATACTCAAATTAAAGATAATAAAATTTCCAATTTTATGGTGTAATTTTTTTTTCAAATAATTAAAAGGTTAAAAGTTATTCAATTTTCGAAAAGATTACAAAAAAAGTCAAAAAATGTAGGCAATTCATTTTTTTGTCATTTTTAATATAATTTACGCAAGTTTAATCAAAAAGTGGGGACCACTAGATCTAAACCATTTATTTATTTGATCAAGTGACCAAAATCTTTTTATCATTTTCACGTTAAACTTCATATGCATTGGATCCGTCTAAAGTATGTTAGATATATATTTTTTAATAAGTTAGTTTAATTATATGATATATAATGGTCCGTATCGTTTCGGTCAATAACTTAGTATTTGCCAATTTGTATTTTATCCAACAGACACCTTACACATATTTCATAACTAGGATAAAACCTGTGTATTACACAGGTAAAATAAATAAATTTTAAAATTATTTATTTTAACCTACATAATATATAGTTTTCAGATATGTTTTTAAATAAATAAAGAATTCATTTATGGTGTAATCATATTATCTAAAGTTTTAAAATCATTAATATCTAATAGGAGAGATAGTGTATGAAAAAAAATAAAATTTGACAAAAGATAACATATAAATATTAAATAGGAGAGAGATGCGGGAAAAACAATTTTTATGCAGTCTAAAAACTTGAAATGTGTCCTTTTAAAACATTTATTTATTATATAGTATAGATATAGATTTAGATTAATAAATATAAGTTTTAGTAAAATATGCTAACTTTGTAAACTCTCTCTCTCTCACTTATTTATTTATTTATTTATTTATATATAGTTATCTTTTATCTAATTTTGATTTATTTTTCTTCTTTCATTATCAAATACTAATAATTTTATTATATTTAATTTAGTAACTATAAGATTACGATATAAATTTAAAATTTATTTTTTTTAAGAAAAGTATTTGAGAAATACATGATAAGTTATTTTAAATAAATAATTTTAAAATTTATTTATTTGACATATATAATACATATATATTTTAATCTAGCTAGCATTATATATAGTGACATGTATGAACAATATATTTTATTCTTTTTAGACTCTTAGAGGACATATGATGCTTTTTGGGGAATCCTTAATAGCGTATGTAGAATTTGAAAAAGCATTGTATATCGGGTTTGGCTCACCAATAATTTCATAGATTATTTTTTCTTTGTTTATTTTTTATTTTTTATTGTTCAAACTATTAACCATATATGGGGAAACAATATACGACTAGGGTTGATGCGTTGGTTGTTAGTCCCTTAGTCTAGCTTTGTATTATTTTATTTCGGCTTTATTTTTTTTTCTAGTGATAAATAATGCTTAGTTTGTCATAAGTGGTCTACAGACTACATTTGATGTCAAAAATATATTTTGTACGCAAACTTTCTAATGATCCCGAGCTATAAACAAACTTTCATATTTGACTAACTAAATTTGGGATTTTTGCTGCTTTTATTAGTGAACAAATCAGAAGTGTAATACTTTTTATTTCTTTTACCAATTCATGTAAATAGTGATAATAAAATTAAATAAAAATTATTAAATAGTGAGTAATCAAATGTAATATTTACAAGGGGCTTTTCTATGATTAAAAATGATTTCAATCACGTGTAAATAAGTATTTTAAGTACTCAAACAATAATATTGTTTTGTTAACTTTTGAGTTTTTAAAAATTTTTTTTACATTTTTCAAAAAAAAAAAACATTTAGAAAAAAGCCAATTCTTATGTAAAAGTCGTGTTGTTAAAAACTTTTGTTTGTTTTTGTTTTTTAAGATTTATTTTTTATAAAAATTTTATCTTTAGAGTGTGTTTTAAATATAAAAAATACATAATTACAAATTAGAATTTAGTACATGTATTTAATAAGAAAGATAATATACAAATATTTGATAAGAAAGAAAATTAAATATAAGAAAATAACACCAGAGCTTATACATAATTACAAATTAGAATTTAGTACATTATTTAATAAGAAAGATAATATACAAATATTTGATAAGAAAGAAAATTAAATATAAGAAAATAACACCAGAGCTGATACATAATTACAAATTAGAATTTAGTACATTATTTAATAAGAAAGATAATATACAAATATTTGATAAGAAAGAAAATTAAATATAAGAAAATAACACCAGAGATGACACAAGTAGCTTAAAATTTTAACAAATGACAAATTTTATTTCTTTAAGAGTAAATTACATAAATCGTCCTTTACATTGACTGATTTTATGGATAACATCCTTTATTAGAAATAGTTACAAAAAAACAACCTTAAAATGAAAATTTATAATGGATTTCATCTTTAAAATTTCATAAATCATCATTGTTTCGGGTAAAAATTAACGAGCTTAACTTTTAGCAAAACCGAATTAAAAAAGTGGGGTATTGTGTTTAACAAACAAATATACTGAATATACCAAATATATGTTCAGGATATCCCCAAATATCCCTGGGGATATTTGAATATATCAAACAGAAAAATAACAAACACACGAGTTTTATACGAGGAAAAGCCCTTAATCCTTTAGGATTGCCGGCATAAAAACCTCGGGAGGTGACAATCGTCACTTTGCCTAATTTTATTAATAATCAAAGTGAATGAATACAAACAAAGAGCGCAATATGATCGATTCTATGATGCTAAACTAGCTTCAGTGAGTGTTGTGTCGATTTCTTGAATCACCAGTGTCCTATATCGATCAATTACCTCAGTATTTATACTAAGAATCTAAAAAAGAGACGTTTGACAACGTTCATAAGGTAGTTCCGAATATTCCAGCACTTTCCGATCGTGGACGACTCTTTCAAATCACCCGCATAGATTTCTCTTGGATTACTCGTTTAAGTTGAAGTAGTTGTTGCATGTTTCTTTGATATCAGGACCAGCTACATGACAACCTGTCAATCCCTGAAATCTCGCAATAAACGTTAAGTAACAGAGATAATTGTTAGTAATATTCATATCCTTAAAATATCCCTGATCCCGAAATATCCCGGATCCTGAAATATCCCGAGTGGAAATATTTTGCGCCTAACAATTGCCCCCAATTTTACAGTGTGTGTTTTACAGCTGTAAAATTTTAAAGAAAAATTTCGAATTTTGAAATTTGAATTGACGGTTTCGTGATTAAATGGACGGTTAGATGGGATAACGGTTACTGTTCGGTTGTCAGAATGCTGCACTTATAATGATCACGATATCCTCCTTTCAAATCACTTGTTCTCTTTGATCATCTTCTCCGGTAAGTTTTTATTCCAATCCTCTGTTTTTCTTGATTTTTAATTAAGTAAAATGTTGCGTTCTACTTCTTCATCCGAGGCTAGCGATTTCTTTGATCAGAATATCTTACCATACACTGGTCAGAATGCGTGTATTTTCGATGATGATCATATCGAAGTCATGCAACTTTCCCGAGCATTTCCTGACGAAGCCGTTTTTAGTCGGTATGATTTTGCCCTGAAAGCCGATCACAGTTCTACCAAATGAGTTTGTTTTCCTAAATACCCATTTTCATTAGGTTTGTCTTATCCTTTCCCCACTCTGATTTCTGAGTTTTTTCGAATCACCCGTCTCTGTTATCCTCAACTGATGCCAATGTGTTGGCGGCTGCTTGTTACTCTTCATAAGTTGAACCATAGATATGGTCTTAGGATTGGTATCCCTGAAATTTCTTCTGTTTATCAACTTCGCACCCACGGGTACTCCCTTTTTTGCTTCAAAGGAGAACTGGTGCCCCTGTTTTGGTTCATGGGGTTATTATGAATGAGGATGAGTGGAGAGACAAATTCTTCTTTGTGAAGAGGAGTTCTATCCCTGGGGGAATTTCTCTTCCAGTTAGTTGGTTGTTTTCGGGTTGGATATCTTATTTTTTATTATTGTTATTTGAGTATTTATTAATCAATTTTTGTTTTATTGTTCTGTTTCAGCACCGAAGTTCGAGTCGCTCATTGCTGAAAATCAGGATACTCAACAAAGGATTCAATCTCTTTTGGTGATTGGGGAAAGAGAGCGGAAATTCGTAGCATCCTCTAAAGAAGATATTCCTGTTTCATCTCCATCTCACAGTGCTTCTTCTCAGCAATCGCAAGCCCAAATGACATCAGGTATCCCGAAGTCGGTTTCTAGGTTTTGATTAGTCTTCAATGTTTTATATTTTTGTTTATTTATTTAGAATCAGCTTTTGATCTTTAGGACCTCACTGACTTCTTGACAATCAAAAAAGAAAAAACTAGCCCTGTTGGCCCCAAGGCAAGGGTCATGCATACTCGTTCAACCAAGGCTTCAAAAAAGCACAAGGGTGCTGGTGTCGTCAATGTGGATGATATCCCTGATTTTCCTGCTGTCGATCTTCTCCAAAAGGTAGACCTTTACAATATAATAATTTTTTAGCAATTATATCCTCATATCATTCTTATTGCATAGGTCATCTTGAAGATATCCAGTGAAAAACAAGCTTATGAAAAGCAAATCGAGGATCTTGATGATCAAAGGAGGATTGCTGTCACCAAGGCTGGGCATTACGAGAAGGAGGCCTCGAAGTTCAAGAAACAGGTCAAGGATAATGATGCCGCCCATAAGCTGAAGGTGAAGGAAATCATTGAGGGAACTAAGAAGTCTGCTGCTGCTGCTATCCTCAAGGCAAAGATCCAAATGGCAGAAAGATCAAAACAAGAAGGCTCGGACTTGTGGGACAAGGACCTTGCCGACTGGGTTAAGGTTCTGGCCAAGCTGACTGGGGATATGGCGGAGACTTCTGATGCAGTGGCGAAGACGACGAGCGTGGTGGAGACCAGTAAGGTAGCAGGTGGTGAGGATATTGGAGCTGGTGGAGGCAAAGAGGGTGTGGTGATGGGCGATGAAGATAGAGTTGATAAGGTCTGAGCCCATTATTTTTGTGGTTCTTGGTAGTTTTCTAAACAATATCCTGATGTTAAGTTCCTAGATGGGCAGACAATTTATGAGGTTTTAGGTGGAGAGACCATGTGTTTACATGGCGAAGCCTAAAATTTCTTAGTTTTCTTTTAGTTTGACATTTTTAGTATATTGGGTGGAGAGACCATGTGTTTTCATGGCGAAGCCTAATATACTGATTTGACTTTGTTAACCTTTTGACTTAGTAATATCAATGAATGCTTTAAGATATTTTGTTCAATTATGTTTTGTCAGTTATATCATTAAATTTTGTTTAATCAAATTATTCCCATTATAGTTTATTTATGTTCAGCATATTTGATTGGGATGCAAATTGTAAAGATATTGGGGATATTATTGTAGTTTATATATAGTCGAATTCAAATTTTAAAAACATTTATTCAAGACTTTACTTCAGGATCATATATTTGCAAAAGGTAATAGTATGATTAAAAATAAAGATATTTAACAAGTCAAGAAATAAATACCAACTCCTTGAATGAGTAGATTTATTCTCGAAGTTCTTTTTATCCCTGTCAGGATAATGTAGGAATTACGTACCTTAATATCCTTGGACATTTTATGACTATACTTGTGTAATATCTTGAAATAATCTTGAGACTTGAGTCCATTTCTTCAATATCCTTAAGCGTGTTCCACATAGAAGTTATATCCCAAAGTATCCTTGAGATTTTGTTCCTGCACATGCTCAAAAACAAAAAAGATTGGGATAATCCCAATATACTGGCGACTAAGGCCGGTTAGACTGGCGACAAGGCCGATTATACTGGCGACAAGGCCAAAAATACTGGCGACTATGGCCGGAATACTGGCGACAAGGCCGATTATACTGGCGACTAAGGCCGAATTTACTGGCGACAAGGCCGAAAGATACTGGCGACTAAGACCGGAATGCTGGCGACTAAGGCCGGGATACTGGCGACTAGGCCGGAATTCGGTGGATCCCTGGTTATAGTCTTTGAAAATGAAATTATCAGCCACTCATGCGTGTACTGGTCCCAAAATCTCCAACTATACCGGGATATTACGGAGGATCCATAGTTATAACCCTCGATAATGAAATTGTCAGCCACTCGTGCATGTACTGGTCCCATTATCTTGGATTATAACAGGATATACGTGCGCTAGTAGCGAGGGTATGAACCCTAAGTCTTCATGAGTGACGAAGGTCTCTTGAGTTTTGATTTCAAGTCAAAACTTTGCAGATAGACATAAAGTCAGTACGGGGTCTTCATCAAGTTTTGATTTTAGGTCAAAACTTGAGCTGAGACATTTAGCCTCATATCTTCTCCAGTTATTCCTGCAAAAACATAAATATTTTTGCAAAGGCAGGCATTAGGGATCCCTAAGCCTCTCCAATTCTTAAGTTAGTGTCGAGATATATTAAGAATATATATATATATATCAGGATATGACAGTAAGGATATACAGGAATATTGAAAGATAATTATGTAAATTTAGAGTAAAGATTTCAGTGAAAGTCATATAAAGTATGTTTTTAAATGAATAGCATTCCATGCCCTCGGAATAGTTTCACCATCCATAGTAATTAATCTATATGCCCCTTTTCCAGCTTTGGAATCAATTTTATAAGGTCCTTCCCATTTTGGGGCAAGTTTCCTGTCCGTTGGATTTGTGATATTCTGGAATGCTTTTCTTAAAACCAAGTCACCTACTTGGAATCTTCTGATCCTTATATTCTTGTTGTAGGATTTAGCTATCTTTTGCTGATAAGCAGCCATTCTAATTTTTGCAATATCCCTAGATTCATCGATGGTGTCTATATCCTGAGATAATATTTCGTTATTAGCTTCTATAGTCTGTAAACTTGTTCTTGCACTAGGGATAATCATCTCAGTTGGGAGTACAGCTTCTGAACCAAATACTAATGAGAATGGGGTTTGACCAGTCGCATTTTTTGTAGTAGTTCTATCTGCCCATAGGACAAATGGAAGTTCTTCGGCCCATTTTCCTTTCTTAGATCCCAACTTCTTTTTGAGATTGTTTATGATTATCTTATTGCTCGATTCTTCTTGGCCGTTAGCTTGAGGGTGTACTGGTGTGGAAGTAATCATTTTTATCCCCCATGCTTCACAAAAGTTGGTAGTTCTTTTGCCAATGAATTGAGATCCATTATCGCAGGTAATCTCAGCAGGTATCCCAAATCTGGTCAGGATATTCCTTTTTATGAAGGATATTACTTCCTTCTCTCTAACCTGTACAAAGGCTTCAGCTTCAATCCATTTTGAAAAGTAATCGGTCATGGCAAGCATGAATACTTTTCCTCCTGGTGCCTTTGGTAGTTTTCCTACTATATCCATTCCCCATTTCATGAATGGCCATGATGAGACTATTGGGTATAAAGGTTTAGCCGGCTGATGAAGGATATTGCTGTGTCTTTGACAAGCATCACATCTCTGGGAATAGGACATTGCATCTTTCCTCATAGTCGGCCAAAAATATCCTGTTCTAAGGATTTTTGAAAGCAATGCTCTGCCCCCAGTGCGATTTCCACAATCTCCTTCGTGGATATCCTTCATTACTTCTAAGGTTTCTGGTTTTTCTAAACATTTTAAGTATGGACCAGCTACTGACTTTCTATACAGTGTATCCCGAATAATTATGTATCTAGATATCCTGGTTTTAAAGGCTCTATGGTTTGTTTCACCGTCGGGTATTTTTCCTGTTTGGATATATTCTTTAATAGGTGTGGTCCAGGATATCTCATGTGTATCAACATTTATCGGTTTAAGGATATGATTCGAATTTTCTATATCTATAGCTGGATTCAGGATATGTAAGATAGGGATATTGACATCATCACAAATTTTCAGAGATGATGCTAGGTTTGCTAACGCATCTGCTTCATCATTTTCTTCTCTGGGAACTTGTGTGATATCAAAAGTATAGAAGTATCCCACTATATCCTTAACTACCTCTAAGTATTTTGCCAATTTATCTCCTTTAACCATATAGGAACCATTAAATTGGTTAGCTATCAGTAAGGAATCAACAAATACGTGGAGGTGTCTTATGTTCATATCCCTAGCTAATTGGAGTCCTGCTATCAAAGCTTCATATTCAGCTTCATTATTAGTTGCTTGGAACTCACAACTGATTGATTGGGGTTTTATGTCCCCCTGTGGCGATTTTAGTATTATCCCTAAACCTGTTCCTCTTACGTTCGAGGCTCCGTCAGTGTGTAGAGTCCATTCACCAGTATCCTCATCCAGAAGTTTAACTTCCGAATCTACTTCTGGCTGAATATCACTACTAAAATCAGCCACAAAGTCTGCTAGTGCCTGAGACTTTATTGCTGTTCTTGGTTCATAGACTAGATCATAAGTGCTAAGTTTTACTGACCATTTGGCCATCTTTCCTGATAATTCGGGTTTTCTTAACACCGATTTAATTGGGTAACTTGTTTTAATGTGTATTCTATGTGTCTCAAAATAGTGCCTAAGTTTTGTTGATGCCATAATCAAAGCTAAAATTAGCTTTTCTAGGTGGGAATACCTAGTTTCTGCATCTAACAAGCTCTTACTGACATAGTATACTGGATGTTGTGATCCTTGATAGTCTTTGACTAGCACTGCACTTACAGTAGTTCAGGATACTGCTAAGTATAGTGATAGTGGTTCACCATCTTCTGGTTTCATAAGTAATGGTGCTGAGGATAAGTATTCTTTCAAATCCTGTAATGCCTTCTCATGCTCTTCATCCTATTGAAACTTCTTATTCTTTTTAAGGATATCGTAGAATCCTTTGAATTTTTCAGAAGATCTCGAGATGAATCTATTAAGTGCGGCTATTCTTCCTGTTAACCTTTGTACTTCTTTCACATTTGTTGGAGATTTAAGGTTCAGGATAGCTTGAATTTGTTCTGGGCTAGCTTCTATTCCTCTTTTTGTGACCATATATCCCAAGAACTTTCCTGATCTTACTCCAAAATGACACTTAGAAGGGTTAAGTTTCATATTGTATCGATCTAGGATATCGAATGATTCTTTAAGATCCCGAAGATGATCTTTGGTAATCTTAGATTTGACTACCATATCATCAATGTATACTTCCATATAGTCCCCCAGCTTATCTTTGAACATCATATTGACAAGCCTTTGATAAGTAGCTCCTGCGTTTTTCAAGCCAAATGGCATTGTTGTATAGCAATATATCCCTGTAGGCGTCATAAAAGCAGTATCTTCTTGGTCCGAAGGCTCCATTTGGATTTGTTGGAATCCTGCCGATGCATCCATGAAGGTTAGCATTTCATGGCCTGCTGTAGCATCCACCATTGAGTCTATGTGTGGTAATGGAAAGGGGTCTTTTGGACAAGCTTTGTTTAGATCTGTGTAATGTACACAAACTGCCCACTTTCCATTCTTCTTTTGAACCACGACTACATTGGCCAGTCATCTCGGGAATTTTACTTCTCTAATCATCCTTGCTTTGAGAAGCTTCTCCACCTCTTCTTGGATGATTGCATTCCTCTCAGGAGCGAATTTTCTTCTTTTTTGGTGGATAGGTTTGAAGCTTCTATCTATCCCTAACTTATGTGTGATTACGTCTGAGGATATCCCTGTCATATCCTCGTGTGTCCAAGCAAAGGTAGAGATTCTTGATTTCAGGAAAGAAATCAGTTTCTCCTCAATATCCTTGGGGATATCAGTTCCTATGAGAACTTTGGTCTCGGGATCCTCGGGATTAAGTAATATTTCTTTTACTTCTTTTTCCCGGGATTCCTGATTATCCCCAAGGTTGCTCTTTGATTGCTACATTGATGTTGATTTCGTCGTCGCCTTCATCGATGATGAGTAGCACTCCTTAGCTTCTTGCTGGTCACTATTGATCTTCACGACTCCCCATGGTGTAGGTAGTTTGACGCACTGATGATACGTTGAAGGGACTGCCTTCATGTCGTGTATCCAAGGTCTACCTAATATGATATTGTAACAAGATAGAGAGTCTATAATACAAAAGCGTTGCATAGAATTTACCCCTTCGATGTATACTGGTAATTTAATTTCACCGATGGTAGCTTTAGCTTCTCCGCTGAATCCAACTAGTACCAAAGACTTGGTGGTTATTTCAGATTCAGGGATATTCATCCTCTTGAGTGTCTCTAATTGGATGATGTTTACTGAACTGCCTCCATCAATGAGTATCCTGCGCACATAATGATTAGCAACATATAGAGTGATTACTAACCCATCATGGTGAGGATCCATGATGTTTTCTCGATCTTGTTCTTCGAAGGATATCACAGTATCCTTAGTTATTGTTGAAGTCTTTGTGGGTCTTTCTCCATTCTCCATTTTAGCTTCCTTAGCATGTCTTCTGTCTGCAGAATAAGAAGTACCACATATGTCAGATCCACCAGAGATAAAGTTTGTTACCTTAGCATCCTTAGGTGGGGATGCAGCTCTCTTTGGGAATCCATCAGGATCCTACCTCCTTTCCTTCTTTTTACCAAGAAGTTCCTTGAGATGTCCTTTGCTAAGTAAGTAGCTTATTTCTTTTCTCAAGGCGATGCAATCTTCAGTTATATGTCCAAAATCTTCATGGAATGCACACCATTTGGATTTATCTTTTGTAGCATACTTCTTATCCTTAGGAGGCCATCTAGCCTTTTCACTAAATCCTGCATAGCACACATTAGTTCAGGAATATCTATGGAAAAACAGTATTCAGATATCCTGGGATAATCTTCATCATCCTCGTCATCGTCTATAGAGTTGACTTTGTGGTTGTCAGACTTGTAGTATGGCTTGGATTTGAATGACTTGTTGGTGGGTGAATCGAACTTTCTTTTGCCTTGATCACTGGGAGGAGTTGTGGTAATCCTCTTCTGGATCTCTTTATCATCTTCCAACCTTATGAATCTCAATGCTCGATTCCGTACCTCATCCATATTCCTGCAAGGATTCATAACTAAGTCATCATAAAAAGGTGAGTTTTTCTGTAATCTCATCTTGAAGGCTTGGACTGCAGTGGTGATATCGAGATTAGGGATATCTAAGGATTCTCTGCCAAATTTGTTGACATAGCTCCTTAGAGTTTCGTCTGACCTTTGTGTTATCCTGTAAAGATCACTAGTCAGTCTTTCAAATGTCCTGCTACAAGAAAATTGATTATTAAATAAGTTAATCAAATGAGCAAAAGAAGTAATCGAGTAAGGAGGAACGTTGAGTAGCCATTTTAAGGCTGCTCCAGTCGATGTTGAGCCGAATCCTTTGCATAAGCAAGCTTCTTTCAGGTGTGGGGGAATAGGATTTGTTTCCATCATTTCCCTATACTGGGCTACATGCTCTTCGGGATCCGTGGTCCCATCATACAATTTCATGGTGGGAGTTTGGAATCTTTTTGGGATTTCGGCATCACATATTGGTGGAGCAAATCTGGATATCTTGTGGGTGATTGCAGGTACTTTTGGGATGGGCTTGACTATCCCTGGTACACTTGAGATCATATCCCGAAGTTTCTGGATTTCCTTGGCCACTTGAGGAGATATTCCTGTTTCCTGCGATGAACCATGGTTAGTAGTGTCTAATGGAGAATAATTATAAGTGTTACCGGTATATGGCGTAGGAAGTGATGTTCTAGGGATAAGGATATTATCCCGAGATATCCCCAGATCTTGGGATCCTGAAGAAGTTCCGATACTGGTCTGCATAGGGATAAAGTCTCCAGAGTGGTTTCCGGTCATCCCCGATGTTGCAAAATCAAGGATCCTTGGGACTATTGGAGTGGTGGCTTCCGGTTGTTTGTTCTTTTCAGCCTTCAAGTTCTCCATTTCCCTGAGAAGTCGTTGATTCATTCGCTGTTGATTCATCATTTGCTGCTGTACCTGTTGAAACATTTTCAGAATATCATTGTTAGAGATAAGTACAGGAGCAGAAGTGGTAGTCTTTGTAGATGTAACAGTATCAGCAACAAAAGTGGTCTTCTTTCCAACATTGTCGTTCTTCTTGGTGAAAACAGGAATCTGCGAGGATACATTAGTAGTAGTAGCAGAAATAGTAGGCAATGAAGAAGTTGATCTCGGTTGTGAAGCCATTTTTCGATATATTCTTCTTGAAAACGCCTTTAAACAAGATTTTAATTATAAAAAACACAAGTTTGCTCCACGGTGGGCGCCAAATTGTTTCGGGTAAAAATTAACGAGCTTAACTTTTAGCAAAACCGAATTAGAAAAGTGTGGTATTGTGTTTAACAAACAAATATACTGAATATACCAAATATATGTTCAGGATATCCCCAAATATCCCTGGGGATATTTGAATATATCAAATAGAAAAATAACAAACACACGAGTTTTATACGAGGAAATGCCCTTAATCCTTTAGGATTGCCGGCATAAAAACCTCGGGAGGTGACAATCGTCACTCTGCCTAATTTTATTAATAATCAAAGTGAATGAATACAAACAAAGAGCGCAATATGATCGATTCTATGATGCTAAACTAGCTTCAGTGAGTGTTGTGTGTATTTCTTGAATCACCAGTGTCCTATATCGATCAATTACCTCAGTATTTATACTAAGAATCTAAAAAAGGGACGTTTGACAACGTTCATAAGGTAGTTCCGAATATTCCGGCACTTTCCAATCGTGGACGACTCTTTCAAATCACCCGCATAGATTTCTCTTGGATTCCTCGTTTAAGTTGAAGTAGTTGTTGCATGTTTCCTTGATATCAGGACCAGCTATATGACAACCTGTCAATCGCTGAAATCTCGCAATAAACGTTAAGTAACAGAGATAATTGTTAGCAATATTCATATCCTTAAAATATCCCTGATCCCGAAATATCCCGAATCCTGAAATATCCCTAGTGGAAATATTTTGCGCCTAACAATCATTTAATTATATTACATAAATCGTCCTTTATATTAACAAAAAGGATGAAATCTATTATAAATTGTCATTTTTAAGGTTAATTTTGTAACTATTTCTAATAAACGATGTTATCCATAAAATTAGTGAATATAATGGACGATTTATGTAATTTACTCTTTCTTTATTGAGAAAGAAAGATATCGAAAAGTTGAGATGTTATTCGTGATTGTTTTTATTCGATTTTTAGCCCGAAATATTAATCAATCAATATTTAAGGAGATTAAAAATTTTTAAAAATTAAAAAAAGATGTGTTTGACTGAACAATTTAAACTTCACAGCAATCTAGATTCCACACTTTACAATGTTTTTTAATATTTTTCTTTTAGAAGTTTCCTTTTATTCTTTGTTTTGTGTTCATTATTCTTAGTCCTCCTTTTCGTCTTCTTTGAATTAAAGATAAGACTTGTTAGATTAACTTGCAACTGGAAAGATAAGTTGAACATAAAGTAATAAATGTTTATTTAGAAAAAGAGTTACATGTTAAATAATTCTTATGGTTTGATTAAATTACAGGTTTGGTCACTAAAGTAAAAGATTAAAAATTTAGTCTTTTATGATTTATTCTGCATGTTTGGTTTCTAGCATTAAAAAACCTACAAAATATGTGCAAACATTTGTTAAAAGATAAATGGTCCCTACACTTTGATTAATTACGGAGTTAGTCCATGTAACAAATTATAGTTATATTTTAATTGTTCAAACCTAATTATTAAAGATAGATTAATCATAGTAATCCATGAATTCAAAATAATATCAAAACAATAGTTGAAACCATATAAATAATAATAATAATTTGAATTCAAACTAATTAAACATGTATCAAATATTGTTTCTTTATTATTTATTTTTTTATATGGATTCAGCTCTAATGCTTTAATAGTAATTTGGATTTATGGATTATTTAGCTAATTAGTCTAAAATAATCTGGTTGTAACATTTAAAATATATTGGTAATTTGATATGAGGACTAAATCTACAATTGAACAAACTATAGGGATAATTATTGTGATCCTCTTACAAATGTTTGGATTAAAGTTGCATTTTTTTTAATGTTGGGAACCAAACATATAATTGAACAAACTATAGGGATCATTGTTGTGATCCTCTTACAAATGATTGGATTAAGATTACAATTTATCAAACAATAATTTTATATGTTGGGAAACAAACATATAATTTTATCAAACAATAAGAACCATACATGTAACATTTTCACAAATGTTTGGATTATATTTGCAATTTTTCAACCACAAGGATCAAACCTTCAATTTGACTGAAGCACAATGATTATTTATGCAATTAACTTTTTAATAATGCTAATTTGATCCAGAGACTAAATCTGCAATTGATATAACCACATATACCATTTATGCAATTCTTTTACAAATGTTTGAACTAAGTTTGTAACTTTTCAATTTTGAGGACCAAAACATGTAATCTGATTAAAACATAGAGATCATGCATGTAAGCTTCTCACAAATGTCGGGACTAAATTTGCAATTTTTCAACTGTGGGGATCAAACCTGCAATTTTTTCAAACCACGAGTACCGTTTTTGCAATTCTTATAAAAACCAATATCATAGCATCTCTAGTTTCATTATCGTAAATATATACCTTTTAATCAATATAAATTAAAAAAAAATTATGAAAATCTTGTAACTCATGCGTCTTGTTAGTTAGATATGTTATAAAATAAGTTATCTGGTTCTGGATTGGCTTTGGTCCTAAATCTGATGACACTCATATAACTGACAAACCCGAACAAAATCAACACCCGCAAGTAACATGAGTTGATCAAAAGGTGCTCTTGAACGCGAGTAACATAAACTCGGCTACAACAAAAATCATCAATGTGATTAGTTTATCTACAAATGTAATCTTTGAATATGGTTTCTACAATTGTAATATTGACGGATTCTTGATTTATATAAATAAAATATGTAGATGATGTAATTTTTGACTTGGAGTGTGTTAAAGGATTACCATTGTCAAATGTATGAGCTTCAAGTAGCAATTCAGGAACACGTGTAGAAAATAAGCTCTGGATTTATGATGATTAATACTTGCTAAGTTAAAACCCAGGAAACATAAGTTTCACTCATAATGTGAGAAATATGATTAATTTGCAGTTCAAAAGATGTATATTAGGTTTTTTGGAAAAAAAAAGTATTTTCTAATTACTTGTCTTCTCGCAATACATATAATACGAGTCATATTGACCCGTATGTAATAAAGTCTAATAATATCATACGACCAGTGGCACAATTAGAAAATTTTTTCAGTAGGTTACTATTTCCAAAAGATTCAATAAGATAAAACCAAATATAAAAATTTATGAGTCGATTTGAAAGTTCTGGTCTTCTAAGGTCCATCATGTAATTACAGTGCAATATCTTAATAAATAACTAAAAAAACATTGTAATTAAAAAGTTTGGAGGTGTAAAGTATTAAGATTTCTGAGGAGAAAATTAAATATTACACAAGAGCTAGTCCGTATTCGTTAGGTTAGTTTAAACCCTTAAACAAGCCAATTAAAGTTGATACCGTTATGTCAACAGAAGAATCATAACTTTTCTCGTCATTTGACGAAAGTGCCACCTTTTTAAAGCCAAGGGCAGTAATGGAGGGAGAAAAAGCAGTACACCTATGCCAAAACACTTTAAACATTCCTACCACCACCTGCCCATTTCAACATCTCTTCCGATCACAAACAAAGAATCTCCTCTCTCTCTCTCTCTCGATTTCATCAACAATGGTGATGAACAGGAACACGATCAAAATCAACATCAAATCTCTAATTACAGGTGCTTCATTTTCTCAGAGCCGCTTCCTTCCTAAATTTTTTTCATTTCAATCGTTAATTAATGCCTAATTAGGGTTTCGATTTCAGAGTTTTGAAGTTGCTTGCTGGTTTGAATTATATGCTTGATTCCTGATGTGTGTATGCTGATGTATTTAGACAAGACGAAGGTCTGGAATTTTACCTGATTTGACATCTTTTAGTTTCGAGGTTAGGTTTGATAACTTCATACCTACCGTCATATTGAGCTTTTTATGATGTATGGAAGTAGTTATAGATGGGGTTTCCTCCTGGGGTGGTTGTGGTGGCTCATGGGAGGTCTAGGTAACTAGACCTTGGTGACATGGCCTGGAAACAGTGGGTTCCCACGATTGAGACCTTCGTCGTTCAAAAAAAAAAAAAGATGATATTCAGGGCCAGGCTACCCAATTGATGATTAATACATTTATTTCCCCTAAAATTTTCGTTTTTCTATCTCCAACGATGATTAACTGGGAATTACGTGTGATTGATTGTCATGTATCGGAATTAAAAATTGTTTTCTCTTGTCATGTTTGTTTCGCATTGAAGGAAGTCAATCTTGATGGTTGTAGGGATGTTCACTCTAGTCTCTACAGTTCATCCGGTTCTTACCAAAAGAGTTGTTTGGTCCGCCAGACCAGCTCAATTTCACTGTCTGATTCGACAGTTTGACGGGTTTGAGCTAAGGGAGAATTACATATCTTTCTTTCCTAACTTGCAAAATTACATATCTTAAATTAAAAGAAAGTCATTTCCTTCTAAAATTGAAGTTTGTATTAATTTCTAAATAAAGGATGGTTCATGAATATAATTTAGAGAGAGTTTAAAAATACAAAGGATTTTTTGCGCGCGAAGCGTGTGAAACCTGCGTGAAATTATCACGAGAGAAGAATTCTGTATGACAATTATCACATAGATGAATTATGAGTGATGATTATATCATCGGCTCTTTGCATGATAATTATCACGCAAGTGTTGTTAATCATTCTTGTGTGATAAGTGATCGTTCATTTCGCATGTAGTTTTCCCTTTTACAATAACTGGCCCCTTTATGCTTCTAAAATGAAAAATATATATATAGATAGTAAATGTTATTCAGCTTGTTTGGTTTACATGGCTGGTTCCAAGTTACAAACCATGAACCTTCAGACCTTCATAGCCAAACGGTATATATTTTAAGATGGTCAACTGGCTGACTCACTTTGATTTGGGCAGTTCGATCGGTTTCAACGGTTATATGTCAGATGTTATTACTTCATATCTTTTTGAACAGTAAAATCCTTGACTTTTCTGATCAAACTATGAATTTTCAACTGCAGAATTCTTATTATGTTTATTTAACAGAACTGCTCTAAGTCATGTTCAAGTCCTTGCATTTAAAGGAACTTAAGGATTAACAGCAAAGAATTCATGCAACATAATGTTGTCCCCTCAAAGTGATGAAATTGAAGACCAAGAATCTAAGGAATGTAAAGTCAAACCTCGTATTCCTCTAGATATCAATACATCTAACAGTGAAGATCGTCAAGTCCATGACAGCCATATTTCCCCAGACAAGAAAACATCAAAATTTGTTCAATTGCGTAGGAAACTTGATTGGGAATCTTTGAAGAAAACGGGTAATGAATGGATTAAAAACCCAATGAACATGGTTCTATTGATCTGGATCCTGTGTGTCACAATCTCAGGTGCAATTCTCTTCCTAGTCATGACCGGTATGCTAAATAACGTGCTACCAAAAAAATACCAACGGGAAGCATGGTTTGAAGTGAACAATCAAATTCTCAATGCTTTATTTACACTCATTTGTTTATATCATCACCCTCGTAGGATTTACCATCTCGTGCTCCTTTTAAGATGGAGACCGGAAGATATTCACAAGTTAAGAGAAGCATATTGCAAAAATGGAACTTACAAACCCAACGAGTGGACACATATGCTTATCGTTGTCTTGTTACTTAACCTTAATTGTTTTGCACAATACGCTTTGTGTGGGTTAAATGTCGGTTACACTAGACCAAAACGACCTGCAATTGGGGTGGCGATTACCATCTCTGTAGCAATTGCCGCCCCAGCAATTGCTGGCTTGTACACCATTGTTAGCCCGTTAGGGAAAGATTATGACATGGTTATGGATGAAGAATCCCAAATTTACAATCATGACGTTAAAAGAGTGAAATCATTGGAAAAAAGATTGTCTTTTTCACTTTCATCTACTGAAACCAGTCCAAATTGGAGTGGAGGTATACTTGATTTCTGGGATGATATTTCCATTGCATACCTCTCATTGTTCTGTAGCTTTTGTGTATTCGGTTGGAATATGGAACGACTCGGATTCGGGAACATGTATGTCCACACAGCTACGTTTATTTTGTTATGTTTGGCCCCGTTTTGGATCTTCACGATGGCGGCTATCAACATTAGTAATGAAACTATAAGAGAAGCTTTAGGGATTACTGGACTCTTTCTATGTGTTTTTGGTTTACTTTATGGTGGTTTTTGGAGGATTCAAATGAGAAAAAGATATAATCTACCACCATCTAATTCGGGTTGTGGTAAACCCGCGGTTACTGATTGTGCATTATGGCTTTTCTGCTGTTGGTGTTCTCTAGCTCAAGAAGTCCGAACGGGTAACTTCTATGATATCTTGGAAGATAAGTTTTACAAAAAGTCCGGGAAGGAAACCGATCTTGGACCGGGCCTAGATTCTTCGGGTCAGGATAGCTTCTCCTTGACCCCAGGTGATAATGGGCTTTCGGTGGATAATCGAAGCTCGACCGGGCAGTTATCAATGGTGGAAGAAGATTCATCTTCAAGAGGTGAAGATGTAACTTTAAAACCACCTTTTCAATATTTGATAAATAGAGAAGGTAATTAAAGAATAGTTTTCTAAATTTTAAATTGTATTGGTATTCTATGTGCTTTGTGTGTGGGTTTTCAGATAATATATATATATATATATATATATATTGGAGTTGCTGCTAAATACAAGTTTCTAATAAAAAAACTTTAAGAAATATATATTTTTGATAAAATTACCAAAATAATCGACTTTGACCCCCTTTTTACCAAAATAACTATTGATATTTAGCCACATGTTTCAGTTTTAGACTTCGCTTTACAACTTGCTTTAGACACCACTTTTATGCACTTGGAAGAAACATACGGGCTCACATGTTGGCAACTTTATCGGAATCTAAATGGGTGTCTTAAAACCCCTTTTCTACCAGCGTCTTAAGATGCCCTTTAAACGCCTAATTTAGATGCCCAATCTGATGTCTTTTTGGTGTCAGATGCCCATTCTGATGTCTTTAAGCCATTAAATCAGTTAAGGTCACATCTATCAAGAACTGGAGTCTAAATACGTCTTAGACTCCAAAAAGACGTCAGAATGGGCGTCTAAATTGGGCGTCTAGAGTCGTCTTAAGAAGCCGGTAGAAAATGGGTCTTAAGACACCCTCTTAGACCATGTTAATACCGCTAAAATATGGGCCCATATGTTTTTTCCTGGGACACAAAAGTACATAAAACAGACGTATAAAACGAGGTCTAAAGCGAAGTTTAAAACTAAAACTAGGGGCTAAATTTCAGTGATAATTTTGGTAAAAATGAGTCAAAGTTGATTATTTTAGTAATTTTTCCTATATTTTTAATACTTTATTTGTATGTACTTTATTTAATACTCTACAAAAAAAACAATAGTAAAAAAAACAAATTCAGTAAAAAAATAAATGTTTTTTACTTTTATATAAAAATTTGTTTTAATATGATCCTATCTCTGTATACATATTTAATATATTTCATGTATACTTATAAGTGCATTTTTTTCTTCAAATATTGCATTATTGTTATGTTATCTTTTCTAATTACATTACTTGATAGAGTTCGTCAAGTGAAGTTTAAAAGGAAATGACATCAAATTTATCAATTTTCTATTATTTGGTTGTCTTCAAATTCTTAACTTCTTTCACATCTTAAATTTCCTGCGACTGTTTAAAGAAAAGATAAAGGGGTCTGTTAGGGAGACGCCAGGATGGATCAACATACACCATCCATACGACCCGTATGAGCCAATACGGGTCGTACGGATATTTTATTTCCGACAATAACTGGCACATCAAATCATGTTTCTGACACGTAGTCATACACCATCCATACGATCCGTATGGGCCAATACGGGTCGGATGTTATTTTAAAAAATAATATCTTCTTCAAATATTGTCTGACAGACTGACACCCTAAATCTTATGTAGAAGATTACATTATAGGTGTGTTTAGAGTGTATGTACTTCTTTGCTTCCACTTGTCAGACCCACGTGCAATGCTCAGAATTAGCTGTGGACCTGCCTATGTGATGAATTTTATTTTTATGGTTTGTTTTTTCAAAATATATTTAAAAAACAAATAAATAAAAAAATAAATAAAACAAAAAGAAGTATGTGTAAGATTTGAATAGACAATACAAGTGACGTACATATGGGCCAATACGGGTCGGATGTTATTTTAAAAAATAATATCTTCTTCAAATATTGTCTGACAGACTGACACCCTAAATCTTATGTAGAAGATTACATTATAGGTGTGTTTAGAGTGTATGTACTTCTTTCCTTCCACTTGTCAGACCCACGTGCAATGCTCAGAATTAGCTGTGGACCTGCCTATGTGATGAATTTTATTTTTATGGTTTGTTTTTTCAAAATATATTTAAAAAACAAATAAATAAAAAAATAAATAAAACAAAACGAAGTATGTGTAAGATTTGAATAGACAATACAAGTGACGTACATATGCAAGGCAATAATACATATGTCCTCACTGATCCAACCCCCCTATTAATGCTTCCCCCTTTGCAGTGTATTACACATCAAATCACCTCTTTCTCAAGAGTTGAACAAATCTCAAGGTTTCAGCTACAAATTTGTTTTTTTATTTTGGACCTATACGACCCGTATAGGGCCATACGGCCCGTATATACTTTTAACCGTCAGACATTTACCTGACAACGTCTGACAAAATCTGACACCCATACGACCCGTATAGGGTAATACGACACGTATGAGCCTAGGTGGTGTCAACTGATCCATAAGGGGTGTCCAAATAACCTGATCCAAAGATAAACCAATGATAGGAGGCATGGAAGCCTATCGGTCTATGAGTAGAGTAACGTGTGTAAGTGTGGTAGTTTACAGGACTGATAATTTTAGTCGTGTCTAAAACATGTCGATATGTTAAGATTTATTTATTTTTGTGTCTGAACAGGTCAAATGTGTAAACCTGCTAAGACATGATTATAATTTAAAATTTAAAATAAATAATATAATAAAATATGTTGATAGCCTACCTTTTAAAATTTCTAATCTCTAACTATATTTCCTTAATAATGGCCTAATGGGCTATTTTAGTGTTAACTGTTAAAATATTCATTAACGAATTATTTCGTATTGACATGTTTTAAACAAGTCGTGTTCATTTTTGGAAAAATTGACATGAAAAGATTTTCATGACGTGTTTGTGTCTGTCTATTTTGTGTTTCGTGTCTTAACGCGTTATGTTTGACCGTGTTATCTGTTATGCCAACCCTATAAATTTCACCCTCAATTAGGTGGGAGAAATTGATACACACACTTGAACATTACAATATTACAAGAATAATAAATGATATATCAATACTTAGGTAGCCTAGCAACCCTCAAACGAAACGATGGTAGTTGAAGACGGAACAAAGCATAAAAGTATTTTAACCATGCTCTATGAAGACTCTTGTTGAAAACATTTGTCACTTGAAGCTTTAATCAGAACAAACTTAGTGTGTAGCTTTCGAAATATATAGTGATCAAGTACGTGTTTTGCATGTTTTTGAGAAACTGGGTTTTTAGTCAAGAAGAGAGCACTATTATTATTATTATTACATTTACAGATTGGGCCCTGATTAAGGGTAAGGTTTGCGGTTCTTGTTATTTGAGTCTTATTAAGAATTGTCACTTACTTGTGTATATCCTTAAACATTATATATCCACATGACATTATTTGTCTTAAAGCATGTATGTTTCACTTCTGCTCAAAGGTGATGTGTTACATCTATGTTTGCAAACTTAAAATGTGCATAATGCTTATAATGTCTCACTTCTTCCCAAAGATGATGTGTTACATTCCTAATGCACATTTCATTTTCTAATTAAATTGTTCCTAATGCTTAAATGAATGATTATTAATCAAAGTGAAACACATTTGTTTAAGTAGAACCTAATCTAGTATATTAATTTGATGTTATAGTAGACTTTATCACAATTTCATTACTATAATGATCCTTATATCTGCTTGGCTTAGATCTAAGTTACCCCATAAATCATTCTAAGTTCTTCTATAGCCTTAATATATTACTCTTTCTCATATAATTTAATTCACAGCTCCCAATATAGGAATTGAAACCCTTACTGGTGTGAACTACTCTTCTTGGAAAGATTCGCTGATGCTGAATCTTGGGATTACGGAGTTTGACTATGCATTGAGAGAGCCTACACCTCCTGCCCTCACTAAAAAAGCCCCGCTGAGGCTAAACTGCTTTATGAGAAATGGGATAAGGCCAACCAGATGGCTCTTATGTTTATCAAGAATTCCATTAGCCCAATCATCAGAGGAGCCATTCCTGACTTGGCTATTGCGAAAGCTACCTTAATTTTGTGGAGGAGCAATTCAAAGGAAACTCTAAGGCGCATGCTAGCATCCTAATCATGAAACTGGTATCTACGAAGTATGATGGGATCAGTGGCATTCGTGACCACATCATGATAATGAACGATATGGCTCATAAAATTAAGGGATTAGACATGGAGATCAGCGATGGTTTCCTAGTTCACTTCAGTATGACTTCTCAACCTGCATCTTATAAGGCTTTAAAGAACAACTACAACACTCAGAAAGAGAAGTTGATAGCCATGTGCTTATAAGATGAAGAGCATCAAAAGCTCGAGAAACCTTATGTTGCTTACCTGATGGCTGTTGGCTTAAAGAAAAGGAAGAATAATTTTCACAAGGATGCTTCTAAGGTCCCTAAGTTCAATGCAGGTGCTTCTTCAAGCTCTAACAATTCCAATGGCAAGCCCTATTGCAAGTTCTTCCGAAAGGTAGGACATAAGCAGAAAGATTGCCCTGTTTCAAAGAATGGCTGGCTAAGAGAGGTAATCATCTTGATATGATAATTGAGTCCTTTAATTTAAATTTTCAAAATAACACATGGTGGTTTGACTCTTGTTCTATGGTTCATGTGACCAACTCTACTTAGGGATTCCTTACAATCCCAAGGCTGGAATGAAATTGTTACACCCCCACCTCTCCTCTCCTGAAGATGATGTCATTGATTACTCTGAGAAGATGTGGAAGCATAGTGGTAATGTCTCAGAGATGGGGTTTAACTTACTTGATCCAGTATCACAACACACAAGATTAACTTAAAGATAATACAATACAAAGATAATAGCGTCGTTACAAGCCACAAGTTACTATTTACAACTTAAACACATTAACAAATTGAGTTACTTAATTCACAAGTGCCTGATAGTGCAGACTCACATGTCATCACTGTCTACCTGCAAAAGTTTGTAAGTTTGAAAAGTCAGCACAAAGCTGGTGAGTTCGTAATAAATGTTCTGATACAATATGATATTGATAAACAGTGCCATAATAACCATAGGATCCATATTTAGTTCCTTTCGGACTGAATGTTCAGTGATGATACTACCCGTCGGTAAATATCTTTGTGCCTCATTCTTAATGTCTATCACATACATTAAGATGATATTGGAAACATGTAACAAACATTTACACCAAGGGGAGTTGCAAGCTCCTGGCAAATGGGTTGTCAGCCAATAGTGCTATCATTGTTTCCTGTTCAGCCCCGCATGGGTTCACTAGATACATTTCGAAAGATGAGGACTTTTTGATATTGTGATAGAAAGATACATGCAAAATCCCATGAAATCCCACAATATCACATGAAATCACACAGATAACAGTGAAGCATATCATATGTTTAAGAAAAATTTCACAATAATACCCCGATGTCTGTAAAACATTAAAAAGAAAAGGGGTTATACGAAACTTACCTGAAGTGTCGAACTCAAAAGTTAATACGCAGACTTGTGTTTGTAGTTTAGTTCTGCATTAGTTAAGGTTTTATAAGTTATTTGTGTTTTAATTTACTTATTAGATCTTTCTTAACGTTCAATGTCAAAGACATTGCATTTAAAGTCATCAAACTGATATTAAATCATTAATTAGTTGTTTTTAATTGAATATCATACAATGTATGATAATATTGGAACCTATAATGATTTAGCTTCCAATTTGGATGTTGATGAATCATTGGATTAATAAGAATGTTCTCAGATTAACCAAATACGTATTGTTGTTGATTATATTACTGAAACAGTTTCCAGATGGGTGTTCAAAACGATGTTTGGGATTTGGTAGAATTACCCAACGAAGTAAACCTGTAGGATATAAATCGGTGTTCAAAACAAAACTGGATCCGAATGAGAACATTGAACACTTCAAAGCAAGATTGGTTGCAAAAGGTTTCATTCAGAAAGAGGGAATTGACTATCAAGAGATCTTCTCTCATGTCTCTTAAAAGGATTCCTTAAGGATTGTGATGACCCTTGTAGCTCATTTTGATTCAGAGCTGCATCAGATGGACGTCAAAACTGGTTTCCTACATGGCGACTTGTATGAAGATGTGTTCATGAAACAGCATGAAGGCTTCATGCCTAAAGGTCAAGAGCATTTAGTCTGCAAGCTAAAGAAATCCATATACGGGTTGAAGCAAGCCTCACGTCAATGGTATCTAAAGTTTGATGAAGTGATGAAGAAGCAAAATTTCCTAAAGAATGAAATGGATCAATGCACCTACCTCAAGATGAGTGGGAGAAACTTTACTATACTTGTCCTTTATGTAGATGACATTCTTTTGGAAAGTTATAGCTTATATATGTTGCATGAGTCGAAGGGCTTACTTTTGCATAATTTCGATAAGAAGGATGTCGGAGAGGCCTTTTACGTTATTGGCATCGATATACACCGATATAGGGTCAATGGACTTTTGGGTTTATCTCAGAAGGCTTACATTGAACGGGTCTTATCACGCTACAACATGCACAACTGCTCTCCAATAGTTAAAGGAGATGTTTTCAGTTCCTTCCAGTGTCCGAAAACTTAGGCTGAAAAGGCGCAAATAAGAATGATACCTCATCCATTAGTAGTCGGGAGCCTTATGTATGCTCAAGTATGTACTCATCCTGATATCTCTTACATTATTGCAATGCTTGGCCGTTATCAAATTAATCTTGGCCTTAATCATTGGAAAGCGGCTAAGAAAGGACTCAAATATCTTCAAGGGACAAAATACTTCAAGGGACAATTCGACCAGTGCTGGTTTATATCTTGATACAAAGTACTTGTTCGTTCACGAGCGAGTTGAGGAAAATAACCTTTGTATTGAGTATATAAGTACCAAAATTATGCTTACGGATCCAATGACTAGAGGTCTCCCTCATAAGATATTCGAAGAACATGTTTTGAAGATGAGCTTATGTAAAGACCTAATTGCATAATGTACTTGCTTATGATTAGTAAAATTTCCTCACTTATTTCATTTGTTTGTGTCTAAGTATATGTTTAGGCATGTCTAATGACATATAGACACTAATAACACAAATCATTCGTTAAAGGGGTTACTTGTTAATTGATCCTAACTTATGTTTTGAATTTGTACTGTAGTATGATTAATGGGGGTCTTGAATTGAATACTGATTGAAGGAATGTATTTCTTTGCTTTGATTGTAATTTAAAACTAAAATGAGTATTATCAATCTGCAGACTTATTTAATGCTAATAATAAATAATCATTTGGCCAAGTGGGAGAATGTTAGATATAAATAATTAAATAAATAATATATGACCCTCATGATTATTTAATTAATAGATCAATTAACTAAATATCCCTAGCAGATAGATAATTGTTAGATGGACATAACCATCCTTATTCATCATAATTAGGGTTTCCTCTTGGGTGTATATATAAAGGAGTTTAGGGCTCATAATCTCGGTTACTAACATCATAATCATGAATTCCTCAACTCTTGAATTCGTAAACCTCTCCACAACTATCCTCACTATACACCCTAAACGAGAACCGATCGGATCGTCATCTAACAAGAATCATGTCAAAAATCAACAATGCTTTCACTAAATTCACTGGTTTCGTCTAATCTACATTCCTATTACTGATTTTCGTATATATTCATGTTTATAATCAAAGGAATCGATCAGCAGTACCCATAAATAGAGGTGCGCAAATTGGGTTTTTGGAATCGGCTCCGGTTCCGGTCAACAAAGTCAAGACCTGGTTTTGGTTCCGGTTTCGGGCTACAACCGGTTCCGGCTCGGGTTTTAGCATGTTCTGGCTCGGGTTTTGGCCGGGTATAGGTGAAATCAGTTTTGGTTTTCCGATTTCGGTTTCGGTTCTAATTTGTATGAAAAACTGGACCCGTTTGTACCCATCGATTTAGGTATGACCGATTCCGGTTCCAATTCGGGTTGTCGGTTCCGGTTCAGGTTTTTTTGCCCAGCTCTATCCATAAATGGGTAGTCTCTTTAAACGTATAATAAAAATAGTAGTTGGCTTTTGAAGGAGGACCAAATGTTAGGGTAGTTTTCACATAATACGGTATGCTCTTAACACGTTGATAATGTGTGTGCAAGAGTATAAAGAATCTAACTAACTTGATTCACAACATAGGAGAGATCCAACCGAGTAATTGTACGATTCTAAATAAAGAGCTTCTAGCCTAGTGGTAGCATATTGACTTCTCTTATGAGAAGTCTTAGGCTATAGTGTTACCTAGAGCAAATATTGCTCTGTATTAAGGAAAAGGTGTTTTCCTTGTTGTAGGTTTTCTTCTGGACGGATGGGTTAGGTCATCACGCTCTATTATTCAAAAGGAATGGTGATTTATGTGCCAGGTTGATCTCAGGTGATCAGGTGTTTGATGTTAAAAAAAATTGTAAGATACTAAAAAAGACCAACGAGTGACCGGTATAAAGCAAGGCCATGAAACGAAATACTATTATAGCGTATGAGTTATTAACAATTACATATTTAACATAACTGCTTATTTTACTCTAACAACTTGACACATGCCTTAGGCCTTTAAAATAAAGACTAGTTATTCAGACATTCAACTTTTTTATTTTAACACTTTAAATGACCCTGTACTATATGTGGCATATAGCCCCATGTATAGGTCTATATGTTCAATTATTGGCACCGAAGATTGACACAATATGATTTTATATATGAAGCAAAAGGCACGGAACACAGAGCAACAGTAGGCGGCAATATAAACAGTTTTATATCCACTCGGTGTTCGGGCATTTTAAATGTATTTTTATATATGTATTATAAACAGAAACATTATTTGTATAAGCACATAATAAATCTAAAATATTAAAAAACCTTAAAATATACTTCTATCACATCTTCATCCTACAATAATACAACAAAAAAAAAAACCTAATGATCATAACATATATATAATTAAATTCTTGACCTTCGAATATCGTCAACACTTAACATATTTTTTTTTATCATTTAGATTCTCATTTAATCCGCTAAAAATATACACAAATTGATCCAATTATAGTGGGTTAAGATAATAAAAATTGCAATAACACAAAGAACACTTACATAGTTTATAATTCAGTCAACTACCTTTTCTCTTTTTCTCATGTTTCAACCTTTCTCTGAATTTCACTTATGGTGGTTATTTGATCAAACACCAGAAATTTGCACATACAAAAAGGCTTTTACCACACGAAGTCGATAATTTTCATTCAGTTCAAAAGCATATTGATAATCATCATTACATACTCAATTCAAAAGGCCTAAAAGATTCTATAAATATAAATTCAAAATTATTAAAAATTTAACGAGAAACACACCTAGAAAGGATCATTATTTGTTATGATGTCTAAGAACGCCTTTTGAACGTACAAGAAATCCCTGAAACGAAGATGATAATTAAGTGTAATTTATTTCTTTATTTTGTCAAAATATTTGGAAAGATGAGTAGAATATTAATGAAACTTGGTAAATATTTTCCTAAAGTTCCCTTCAGTACTAGTATATGGACCAATTCTAAGATGAACATTGAGTAGAGATTTCCTAATTTCGAACAACAATTCTTTTCACCTTTTTTGTCAAATGTTAGTCTGAAACTCTCAACCTATTTTAAGGTGAAACATCTTAACACATCTTGTTACCATTGGAACAAATGTTTTTTGGTAGAGATTGCTTAATTAGCTAATGAAACTTCAACAAATCATACCTGTCTTTAAAATAACACTGAAATAAAGAGAAAAAATATCTTCAAATTAGATCGATTTATCAAATACATATTTAACTAAAATTTATAAGAAATAAAAGAAAAAAAAACTAACTTGATGAGGTTGGTGTTAATGTCCATCCCAGAAAACATAACACATCCAATCCTCCTTGTTTTTCCCTAAAGAGTAAGATATTTGATCCACATTGGATGTTAACATCGAGATTGTGGCTTAAATATGTTAATATGAAGCTTTGCACGCAAATTTATTTTATAATAAAGGAGATTAAAAACTTGTGTATGACATAAGTTAAATAAATAAAATTTAAAATTACTTATTTAGCATATCATATATTTCTTAAATATAGTTTTATAAATATTTAAAAAATATGACTTGTGTTGTAATCATAATATTATCATATTCAATAAAATCATTATTGTTTAATAAAGAGAAAGGATTAAAATTAAAATATAAAAAATGTGTTTACAAAAACTTAATAGGAGAAAAAGGCGAGATAACTAATTTCTAGATAGCCTATATTAATCTTTAATATTTTAAAAATAAATTTTAGTTAATAAATGTTGGTGCATGTAATGTCCCTAGTTCTGTGTTTTGTATGATTTTGATGTATAAAGTTGGTATTAGCAATGAAATCAGCTATTCTATATTGTTATTAATGTCTATTCATGGCTTATATATGTTTGACTTTGACTATTCTATCATACAGACCCATTCGTGCGAATGATACTTAAGAATGAGTTCATTTGGACGAATGAGCACCTAGCGAATGACTGAGGTGAACGACTGAGTCATCTGCATGACTCATTCGGTTAATTAAGCTCATTCGGCTGAGCCATTTGCCGAATGAGTGTTTCGCACTACTCATTCGGCCGAATGAGGACAACTTATATATATATATGACTGCAAACAGAATGTTTCAGAACTTCCGAGCCTCCTCTCTCCCCTGAGCATTCCACTGTCATATTCCTAGGGTTTTGAGCCGCTCTTTCTCCTCCAACTTCGATTCTCACCCGTGGTGTTCGATTTTGATCAAAACGTTGAGTCCTGATCGTCGGATTGCCACGGGGCTTGGTGGTTTCGATTGGAAAACCCTTGAATAGGATTCCGCAATATTCAATGGCCTATCGAGCACATTCCTCAAGGAACCAAGTTGTTTCCGAGGATTTCTTAGGTCTTACAAAGTGGTATCAGAGCTTTGGCTCTTGATTCTGCTCGATTTTCGATCTAAATCATCTTATTTCAGATTGGGGATTCGAGATTTTTGAGAACCCTGATTTTCTTGCACTCCATGTTACTGTTTCATTAACAATCAGTGTGTTTTTCTGGTTGTTTTGGTAGATCGAGCATTCCTATAGCTTAGTAATGTTGTCCTAAGGTTCCATACCAAATTTGGTGGTCAGATTCGATCAAAATCCAGGGATATCGAAATTTTTGTTGTTGAAAACCCCAGTTTATGCAAATGAGTCGATTGGGCGAATAGGTCATTCGGCCGAATAGGTATCATTCAGGTCAAGAGTTAGTGCGAATAGCTTCTCATTCGGTTAGTTCAGATTCATTCGGCTGAGAGTTCATTCGGTTCTCTCTTCATTCGCATCAGGATATCCATTCGGTCTATTTAATTCATTCGGACTCATTCGGATCCCGACATTCGGCTGATCAAGCTTCATTCGGCCAACAGCTTTGCAAAATTTTCTAAGTGTTGGATCATATTATTCTTGACAAGATGGAGGAACTTGCTTTGATGGCTAATCAAAACAACATAATTCAGAATCTGTTACTTACTGAGACTGAGACTGGGAATTCAAACAAAGCCCCAAAGTTACTTTCTCTAGATGATTATCCACATTGAAAGTATCGATTTGAGATTCACATTAATGGAGTGGATACCAATCTTTGGATGATGATTGAGGGTGGATACTTGAGACCACTAACTGAAGATGGTTCACTTATGCTTGTCACACGGATGACTGAGCCTCAAAGGAACTTGTATGATTTTGAGAAGAAGGCTTATGCAATATTATCCCAGTCCATTGCTACTGATATTTTTCATCAGTTCAGACAGTTTACTTCTTCAAAACCATTTTGGGATGCCTTGCAGCAAAGATATGAAGGGAATGATGTATTGAAGAACATCAAGTCTAAAGCCTTGAAGAAAGAGTTCAACAATTTCATGTGCGTAGTGTAACATCAGTGCCGGACGCGTGCCGAAACAGTGATCGCAACAGTAAACTTGTACAGTAACTCAGGTACACTTTACGTAAAAACTATGCTTATTCTATTGATACATTGTACTTAACATGAAACTATTATACAATTGTCTGAATCTGACTGAAACCTTAGGGTTTAACAGTCAGAAACATGTCAGACAACACAGTATTGAAGCATAAATACTTGATTTGATTCTATGGTGTATAAACGTATGTGAGATTAAACAAAACAAAACCTTAACGGTTGTCGTTTAAGAATGCTAAACCGACGTGTTATTCGTATAGGTGACGATCTGTACGAATGATTCTGATAGTTTAATGTTCTGAAATAATAACTTAACAGTAGAAAACAAGAATCAGAAAGCCAAACCATCGTCGTGTTCGTTCGTATGACGATTCGAACGAATACGCGCGATGGCGACGCGATTTGACGAAACGAAAACGAAAATGAATAACGATACGAACGATTATAATTTTAAGGAAATAAGATATTTCCTATTTTACAATTTTGAAACTCATCATAAAATAAATTAAATCAAACTATTTTATTAAATCACGAACGAATTAACGAAACGCGTAAAATATTACATTTCGATAAATAATTTAATACAACGATATTTATAATAATTTCTAATGATAATATTATCCTAAAACATCCTAAATTAAACTCTTTTTATTTAAGTTATGAAAAATGCGCGTAACGTGCCGGTTACGTGACGAAAATACGAACCGAGCAACCGAAACGAACCCGAACACCACACGGTGTATAAAAAACACTAAATGAGGTGTTTTTCTCATTGTAGATCAGCCCTCTCTCTCTAGTTCAAATCCCGCACCCTCTCTCTAGAAATTCCAATCTTCAAATCGTGATAACTCACTCGTTCGTGGACGGATTTGGGCGTTCTTGGTGTCCACGCGTAGCTCTTGACGTCCTCTACATGAAAGTACAACAGATCTGAAGTTCTAACCGGCCAAATTTGAGGTATGAACAAGGAAAGATCTTGGGGATAGGGTTTCATTTGAGTTTGTACGATCATGTGTTGTAACCGGTTCAAAAACCCACTTACACGACCATTATATCTTCGGGAATCACTTGTTGCATGACACCATGACGAAACCCATCCTTGAACCAGCCTACTAGACGAAGATGATGGAGTTGCAGGTTCGGGCGAACCTGTGTGAGACGAATGCCTATAGCCGAACCTTTGGGTTGGCAGGTAGCATCAGCGAACCCTAGCATTCTTCCTGAACCCTAGCATTCTTCCCGAACCCTCTTCCATAGTCACGAACCCTTATACAGCGAACCCATGCATGGCGAACCCTTGGCAGTAGGCATCACCGAACCTTGTAGCCAGGTGTTAGCCGAACCCCATGCATAAGCGAACCTTTTCGAGCCTCCCGAACCATCACCGAGTCTATTAAGGAGCAGCGAACCTTCTGTGTTGTCCATGGCTGCTGAACCATTTCATGCAGGGCGAACCTTACTCAGCCACCATGCAACGAACCCTTATGAGATTACATCTAGCCGAACCTTGCTCCTAAAACACATGAAAGGTTCGCTGCCAGGTGACATTTTAGTCGAATTATTCAAGCCCAATCTATTAATACCTGTAACCTCTCTTCGGCCCACTTCAACCCATTCGGCCCAATTGGATTAATCAAGCCCAAACCCTCTCGGCCCATGTAATAACCGGATCAAGACACACCTTTAGGCACATGATCAAGAACACAATGGGCTTAGGGGAATAGCATGGCCCACTCTTTGATTCGACCCAATTGTAGATTTAACCCAAGACCCACTTGGTTTGGCCCAAAGACTTGTATGTTCAGCCCACACAAATAATTTAAAAGCCCAATTACACTCAAACGAGTCCAAAAGATTATCCGGCCCAAGAGATTCAAAATTTGTAAAGAAAACATAAACGAACGTATAGAATCGATGATTAACTAATGCATGTGACATCATTTAAGTCATCACCAAGATGGTGTTAAAATTCTATATGAAGGAATATCAAACAATAAAAGAGGTTCAACCCTACATTAATTAGTATATGAAATTTGGGCTGGATAATGAATACGATTTGTGAATGTTAGTCAACGCTAGGACTAACACTTACACGCGTAATGAACTCTTACAAACTTATACTTATAAAACTACAACATTATTAAATCAATACAGGAACGTGAATATCATAACAAGAGCAAACAAAGAGCGCGTGCATTCTTATTCTACATAGTCAATCACTTCGGACATAAGGTGAGTTCATTTGTCCCTTTCCAAACTTATTTGTTTTACTTCGGGACTGAGAAGCATGTTAAACATTTTCATATAATTATTGTAAGATTGTTTAATGCTTTAAACTTAAACTTAAACTTGAAACTTATGTTGAAACTTATGATTGAAACTTAGGATTCTTTGAAAGATAGTAGACTTGCAACTTATACATTAAACTTGTAGCTTGAAACCACATGTTAGATGCTTATGAGACTTGATGCTTATACTTGGGGAAAAATTATACTTTAAACAGGAGACTTGATGCTTATACATGTGAAACTTTATACTTTAGACATGAGACTTGAGACTTATACTTGTGAAACTTTATATTTTAAACATGAGATATGAGACTTATACTTGTGAAACTTTATACTTTAAACATGAGACATGAGACTTAGACTTGTGAAACTTTATACTTTCAACATGAGACTTGAGGTCTATACTTGTGAAACTTTATACTTTAAACAATGTGTGAAACTTGATACAAACTTATGGGATTCATGATGAAACATGGTGTGAACACTTGAAACTTTATGCTTGAAACTACTACTTGCGCATGAAACATGGTACATATATCTAATCATAGGCTACGTAATGGCTAAACTACTGGTAATCCAGAGCTTGTACCTATGGATTGAGATATATGTAAAACATAAACGTAACGAGACTAAGCTATTACCTATATAAGAGACATGTAATTGCTAAACTACTGGTAGTCCAGAGCTTTTGGTCTGCTTATATGAGGTATGTAATTGCTAAACATAAACATTACGATGCTAAGCTATTATCTATATAAGAGACATGTAATGGCTAAACTACTGGTAATCCAGAGCTTTTGTCTGCTTATATGAGATATGTAATTGCTGGAATTACTTGTGTATGCAGGGCTTGTGTCTATGTATGAGATATGTAATTGCTAAACTACTGGTAAACCAGAGCTTTTATCTTGTATAGGAGACACGTAATTGCTAGACTAAGCTTAACTAATCTGTGAGCTATGTAATTGCTAAACTACTGCTAGTGCAGAGCTTGTACTCACGTATGGGATTAGGGACAGCTAAACTATGTGCGTGTGAAACTTGATGCTTGATAAACATACATTGATACTAACACTTGTAAACAATATAGACTTGTAAACTTTGAAACAGACAACAAAAGCTTTGATGAGGAATGGGTTGATTGGTAGGTAAAATGCTTAATTATTATTAACAACAGTGTCATATCTGAATTAGTATGTGGTGGGATGTTGGCTAGGGCTTGCCCTTACATATGCCCTATATATAAGCATACCGATTTGGATATTACATGTGGAGTTAATGAGGTTAAGGTTTTTCTGAAGGAGGTTTGTTAAGACTATTTTAAACTTATAAACTTTATGAACTCACCAACCATTGTGTTGACCTTGTTTTCTTACATGCATTCTCAGGTGATGAACAGGTTTAAGCTAAGGCTTTTGGATTTGCATACTAGGCGGCCCAAATAGAGGACCTAGTAGACTTTTGAAAAGCACATCCTTTGTTGATGATACATATTACTTTTGATATCTTGTACATATACAAGATATAAACATGTTATTCTTTTGATAGGTTTACTTAGTTAAATTGCAGAACATTGATAATGTAATTTAACTTTGTAATCCTAGTTATCATTGATTGTGCTTTAGTTATTCTTAAACATTGATGCTATGTAAACAATCTGATCATCTTGATTATCACACACGATATCACGCCCCGGGAACCTTCCGCCCGACGGGGACTCCGATCCAACCCCGCCGGCTCGGGGTGTGACACGTAGGTAACGAGTCTTTGGATGACTTGATTGGTAGATTTGATCATTTCCTTAGTGAGCTTTACAACCATTAAGTCAAGACAACTACACAAGAGAAGATCCAATGTCTAGCTGATGCTTTACCTCCCAAGTGGGAATCTTTTATGATGGTTTTGAAAGAGAGTGAGATGATCGCTAGTATGGACATTAGTGATTTCATTCAGAAGATGAAGGAACAAGAGATAGAGAGCAAGTGGAAAGCAAAAAGAGTTGTTCAAGTTCAAGATCCATCATTATACTACTCCACTCCTACTATGGAAAGAGCTTCTTCTTATGCTCCATTGAAGACAACTTTTGTCTTACAGACCAAAGAAGCTCCTGTTTTAGGTCAGTCACATTTCAGTCAGTCAGCTATAACTTCTACATCTCAGAAAGAAGAGAGTCATCCTGCCACAAATTTGAAGACAAACAACTTTGACAAAGTAACTGTGGAGATTGCCAACGAGCATATGGGTCTGTTGTCTACACTTGTGAGTTCTTATGATGGGCTGTTAGCTGGACAGATTGGTAATCCACATTTGACCAATAAAGACTACTCTCAGATTGATCCTGATGATATGGAAAGGATTGACATATGTGGGCTCTTGCAAGTGCTGTTAGAAGAGCAAAAGACTTTGTCAAAAGAACTGGGAAAGACATCAATTTGAACAAAGGCTCAAAGTTTGGATTTTATATCATATGTTACTTGCTACAACTGTGGGGACAAAGGTTATTTTGCAAGACAATGCAACAAGCCTAAAAAGATGGGTAATCACAATCCTTTTTAGAACCAAAGATCATTAGCTGCTAATCCAGAAAGAAGATTGGCACCAATTGACACTCCTGCTCAATCTATTCATCAAATGCAAACAAGGCAGTCATGGTTTAGAATGATGAGGGAGAAAACTGGGATTTTAGATTCAACTCTGAAAAGGGAGGAGCAGATAAAGCTTGTGTTGCAGAGATCAAAGAATCTGCTGGATCTAGTGATGAAGGTAATTCAGAAGAACAAAGACAAGTCTGGATGAATCTTCAGGATCAGACTCAGAAAGCACATCAGATTCAGAAATTCAAGGAGAGTCAAATGCTGAGTCGGAAGATCAATCTGCTACACAGTTTGCTTTGATGGTGAATAATTCTACTTCATCTCAGTCTAATAAGGTATATGATGACTATTCCTCATCTCATTCTGGTTGCTTTAATTGTGTTGACCTTGAAAGTAAGGTGTTGGCTTATCAACAACATAATGCTGACTTGATTAGCAATCTTAACTAGTGCATTGAGGCAAACAAAATTTTAAAATCAAATGAAAAAGATTTTCAAGCTAAAATTGAGCTATTAAACAGGCAATTGCATGAGGCTGAGATCGCTATGCTGAATAAGCAAGATGTTATCACTTCTTATCTCAATACCATCAATGAGATAAAGAAGAAATTAGCCGTAGTTGAGTGTGACTATGAAACTTTGAGTCGGAAGCTCAAGAGCAATGAAAGCTCCTCATACATCATTGAGCACATGATCAGTAAGGGGACTAATCTGAAGGGTAAGGGAAAAGAAACAAAATACAAACATTGTCCCCCACTAGTCTTAAATTGCTTTGTCAATTCACCAAATGGCGAAGAAATTAAAGACTTTCAAGTTAAAACTCCATTAGTAATTGATCCTATTGGGATCATTTCTGATGAGGGTTCCTCATTGTTTGAGGAATCTTTTGTGGAGGGAGTAGTTGAAAATTGGGTCTCTGATTCTGAGGATGAATATGATGTTTCTCCTCAAGTATCTTGTGTTAAGAATCAGATATCTGGTGTCTAAAAGGCTGACCCAATCTCATCTAAGACAAACATGTCTTCAAAGTTATCCAAAGCCATATGCTTTGTGAATACTTCACAGGATGGTGAAGCAAGTGAGTCCAACAAGACTGACAATCTTGTTTTCAATGGGACAAAGGGTTTGGGTTTTAAGAAGGACAAGACAAAAACAAATGATTTTCATCAAAACAAAAATTAAGCAGTTTCACCATAAAGATAAACGATCTTGTTTTGAGTGTGGTGCACCTGGACATTTTGCTAAATTTTGTCCTCATTTGATGAGATCACATGTTGCACCACATCGAAAACGAAATCAGAATTTTGTTAAAGAAGTCAAATCTGCTTGTCCCTCACCTCATGTTAAACCCAAACATCCTTCACCCATCAAACCTTAAGATAAGGGTAAACGGGTTATGGTTGATCATGATACGCCCAAAATTGTTTTTGAGAAACAATCCAAGCCATCATTAGTGTATTTAAAGAAATCTTTTAGCAAAAACACTGTTTGGATGACCAAGTCCTCTGAAACTCTTGTTTCAAAAACTTCTAAAAAATTCAACTCAGATAGACAATGGATTGAGATGAAAATCCTGGACTCATTGGGTCAACCCAAGACTGTAAAGGCTTGGGTTCCCAAATTCAACTAATGATTTGTGTATATGTAGGTTGCCCCAAATGATGCTCTTAACAACACTTGGATTGTTGATAATGGGGCATCAAGGCTCATGACTGGAGACATATCTCTTCTTTTTGATGTTCATTCTATTAAAGAAGGGTATGTGGCTTTTGCTGGTGACAAAGGCGGGTTTATTACTAGAGAGGTTATTCTTTCAAATGGTAAAGTTTCGTTTGACAAGGTCAGATATGTGAAGCAGCTGGAGAACAATTGACTTTCTGTTTTACAGATTTGTGACAAGAAGTACAAAGTTCTGTTTGATGATTCTAGTTGCTACATTCTCAAGCAAGGCATTACTATTCCTGAAGATTGCATTCTGATATCTGCTCCAAGGAAGCACGATGTGTATGTTCTCAATATGGCCACAACTTCAACTAGAATCTTCTACAGCTTCATGTTTTATGTCCAAGGCAATAGAGAAAGATTCTATCCTTCGGCGTAAGAAGATGGGTGAAGATGAATCATCTGGTTCACAACAATCTGGTTGAGGGAGTGAGTTTGAAGAACTTTAAGCTGTCTGATGTTTGTGTTTCATGCAAAAAGGGAAAGCGAACCAATCAGTCTCACAAACCTAAGAAGTTTCATTCAAAAACTGTTCCACTTGAGCTTCTTCACATGAATCTCTTTGGTCCTGTTAATCGCAAGAGCATTGCTGGAGATCAATACTGCTTAGTCATTACTGATGAATATTCTAGATACTCTTGGGTGTTCTTTATGAAGGAGAAATATGAAACGTTTGAATGTGTTCAAGTTTTGGTAACTAAGCTTGAATCAGTGTATAAGCTCAAGGTTCACATGCTCAGAACAGATAATGGGACTGAATTGAAGAATCTCAATATGGAGACTTTCTGCAATGAACGTGGTATTATTCAGCTGTTCAGTGCTCTATATGTCCCTCAGATGAATGGTGTTGCTGAGCGAAAGAACAGAACATTAATTGAGGCTGGTCGGACTATGCTTGCTAATTCCTCTCTACCGGTTCAATTATGGAATGAAGCTGTTGCTAATGCTTGTTATAATTTGAACCGGGTGTTGATTGTGAAGAGACATGGGAAGACTTGCTTTGAATTGCTCCATAACAGAAAGCCAAATCTTAAGTATCTTGAACCATTTGGTGCTCCATGCATGATGCTTAAGAAACATGAGCAAGGCAAGTTCAATGAAAAGGTGGAAGAAGACTACATTCTTGGGTATGGAATTCCAAATAAGCAAGTCTACAACAGATCAACTCAAAATTTAGAGCAGTGGTACCATGTAGATGTTTAGAAATATTCTATGCCACCACCTGGGAAGGGTCCTGACTGGATGTTTAACTATTCTGATTTATTTGACTCTTTCAACATGCCTCCAATGTATTCCAGATTCAGATGTTGTTAATATTGTACCTACTCTTGGGGAACTCAACATAAAAAATCTTGATCCATAGGTTGAGGTTCCTGCTCATCCTGTTGGCAGGAATTAACAGAATTCATCCTCAAGACAATATTATTGGAAATACAACTGATGGAGTGAAGACCATAAATTAGTTATCTTCAGGAGGTCTTGGTGACATTCTTGACCTTGCATATGTAAACTTTTGTGCCCATTCTTGCTTTATCTCCCAAGTTGAACCCGAAACCATTAATGAAGCATTGAAGGAAGAATCTTGGGTAGATTCTATGCAAGAGGAATTGCTGCAGTTTAAGAAACTTGGTGTTTGACTGCTTGTTGATAGACCCAAGGGTGCAAAAGTTATTGGCACAAGATGGGTTTTACGCTTAACAGGACCAAAGAGATTGTGGTACGAAACAAAGCACGTCTGGCGGTCCAAGGTTTTAGGCAGATTGAAGGGATTGACTACAATGAAGTATTTGCACCAGTTGCTCGTCTTGAAGCAATAAGCATTTTTCTGGCTTATGCATCCTACAAAAAGTTCAAAGTATATCAGATGGATGTTAAAAGTGCGTTTTTTCATGGTGTGATTAAGGAAGTCGTTTATGTCAATCAACCTCCTGGGTTTGAAGATCCATTGCATCGTGACCAAGTCTACAAGCTAGATAAGGCCTTGTATGGATTGCACCAAGCTCCGTGAGCGTGGTACGAGACACTATCTACTCACCTTCTGAACAACGGGTTCAGAAGAGGTGTCATTGACTGCACTTTGTTCATTAGAGAGATGGATGGGGATTTTCTCTTGGTGAAAATTTATGTGGATGATATAATCTTTGGATCCACAAAAATGTTCTGTGTAAGGATTTTGAAAAAGTTATGAAAGACAAGTTTGAGATGAGTTCTATGGGAGAGGTGAATTTTTTTTTTGGGATTGCAGGTGGATGAATCTGAGGCAGGAATCTTCATTCATCAGACCAAATATGTTAACGACATTCTGAGCCGGTTTAGTATGTTGGATGCAAAACCTGCCGGTACCCCACTGGCTGTTAATGACGGGATTACTCCAGATGAAAAGAGGGAGTTAATAGATGCCACTCTGTACAGGTTCATGATCGGATCTCCTATGTATCTCACAGCTTCTTGTCCAGACATCATGTTTGCTACTTGTCTGTGTGCTCATTATTAGTCAAAGCCAAGAGTTTCTCATCTTATTGCTATGAAGAGGATTTTGCGTTATCTGAAGGGTACTTTGGATCTAGGCTTATGGTACCCTAATGATGATAACTTTGATCTAACTGCTTACAGTGATTCAGATTATGGTGGATGCAAAAGAGACTTTAAGTCGACATCTGTAGGGTGTTAGTTCTTTGCGAAACGCCTAGTTACCTGGCAGTGCAAGAAGCAGACGTCGGTGTCTACTTCAACCTGTGAAGCAGAATACAATACAGCTGCTAGTTGTTCTCAAATCATCTGTATTCAGCAACAACTCAGGGACTATGGGTTACAATTTTCTAACACTCCTATATTTGTTGATAACACTGCTGCCATAGCTGTCACTAAAAATCCTGTCCAACACTCTAAAACAAAACACATCGACATTAAATATCACTTCATACGTGATTGTTTTGAAAAGAAATTAATCGATGTTGTTAAGAAATTAAATATCACTGCTGCCAGAAAGCTGATCTTTACACTAAAGCCTTTGACAAACCCAGATTTTTATATCTGTTATCAGCTAATGGTATTTTTCAAAAAGATGAAGTCATTCTTTCATATGAAGCAAACAAATGAACATTATTTTGTTACTTAGCTCTTTTTGTTTGATTTTTTACTTTTTAGTACCTTTGTTATTTTTACTTCACTTATTCAAAAACTCAAAAATATTTTCAGTTTTAGGTTTTTAGAGGGAGAAAAAGTAGTTTAAATTGAAAAACCAAAAACATTTGAAAAATTGTAAAAATGAGAAAGTGTCATTATAGAAAGTGATGTGTTAACATTTCATGTCTTAAATGCAAGATTGAATGCATAAATTGAATGCTCATGGGAATTATGATTGGATGTACTGATAGGCTGACTTACATAGTTAATAGACTGTTGGTGATTGCTTAGAAAGTCTGATTTGTGGGATTCAGTTTAGAAAACTAGTTAAGGGATAACAATTTTTAATTCAAATCAGACATACTCCTGTTATCATAGGATCTTATAAGGTTTCCAATGGTTCATGAATTCAAGTCTGTACACGTGCTATATTGCTTTCTAAAGACCTAGCTGAAGCTGTCCATTCAGATGAGAATGATTGAATCACTTGAAAAATAAAAGTGAATCCGACTCTGTAGACATGCCATATTGCTGGGTTGCAGCCTAGCTGAAGCAGTCCATTCAGATAGGATAAGCTAAGAAAAATACAAAAATAAAATAAGTTCGATTCCTTACATGTGCCATATTACTGGGTTGCAGCCTTGTTGAAGCCATTCATTTGGATAGAACAAGTTGATCTTGTCAACACAATTCTTTATACGTGCCATATTGCTTTGTAAAGGCCTAGCTGAAGCCGTCCATGAGAATGTGTTGAACTTGAGAAACAAATCAAAAAGAAAATAACTTGGAACCTTATAGAACTTATGATGCTTGGTATTAAGTTATGCAGAGATGAGTTATAAACTGATTTTGACCTAGATTGGTTGACTATAATGGGTAATTCAATCAGAAAACGTGGGTGATCGTTGATTAGTTTAGAAACGAAGTACTGTCAGGTTTAAAGTGGACAAGTATATCATTAATCGCTTCATAATTCAAATGTGTCAGAGGTACAAACATTCATGAATGCTGATTTGACATGATCTGGTGTATATGTCATTTTCTTTAAAGGCTACTCACAAAAATATGTGTGTTTTGTTTGTTTTAGTTTCAGTTTGTACAGTTGTTTGATTATTAGAAAAACACAAAAAGATTTTTAATTTCAGTTTGTTTTTAAATGATCATTCGTTGGTTCAGATATTCAACTTCATCTTTGCCTATCACCAAACCAGACTGGAATTCATAACAACACTCGTTTTAGGGTCAAAATGTCGAAATTTGAAAATGAGTTGTGTTTTTGGGTGCTGATATTCTTTCGTACGAATGAATGGTGAGTATGGCTCAATCGAGCGAATGAACTCGTTCATGCGAATGAGTCATTCTTTTGACCGTTCATGCGAATAGGACCATTCGATTCTTTTGGCCGAATGAGTTCTCCTATTTAATGAACGTCCTTCGACCTAATGATTCATTCACCTCATTTATCCTTTCGGCCACACTGTGTGTGTTCTCTTTCGCTCGAAACACGCACTTCATCATCATCTTCATTTTTCACCACAAATCTGCAAATTTCTGATCGCTTTTCACATCTTGATTATTACAGCTATCTTTGGGAGCAAGATCGTTCAATTTTGACCAGATTTCAACTCTAACTGTTTGAATTTTTAGGGTTTTAGGGTTCGAACCTGTACAAGTTCAATAACCGGTCAAAATGAACACTAATAAACTTGAAACAATTTCTAAAACACTATCGGACCCCTCTAAGTTGAATGTTATCATTTTTAGGGTCTGATTTGAGATTCTGGGAGATTGGATGTTTGAAGTTCATCGGTCGCCCGAATGAGACTCATTCGCACTACAGGCTCAACCGAATGAGTGGGTTCAGCCGAATGAGAATCTTTCGGTCAAAGGGTGGACCGAATGAGGTCATTCGGGCCATTTGGCCATGCGATTGAGTGGGTTCAACTGAATGACTACATTCGTGTGTCATTCGGATGACACCATTCATTCGACCATCATTCTCATTCGCCTGGGTCTCATTCGTGTGATACTGAATCATTCGCACTACTTGAATACTTGGGCTAAAGTTTTGATTTTGTTCAATTGCTTACTGAACTGAACTGATATGTTATTTTTTCTTTTGTTTCTCAGTATGGCAGGATACAAAGCTTTCCCGAAGAACAATATATGTGCTCATTTGGATGCTACTACGAGGAACGTCGGTCATTTCACTGAGATTATAGCATTTCTGAGACGTTCCAAGATATTCACTGCTATATCTACCGTTCATGATCCATACTTATCGCATCAAAGGGATTTTTGGAGTATAGCTGACATAGACTGTGAGGTAGATCCTCCAGTGATTAGAGGGAAGGTCCGAGGACAGGATGTAGTAGTATCTGCTGAGCATCTCAGACGAGTTTATGGATTTCAGGATTCTCTAGATCAGCCCTTCACTCTTGATAGATACTTGGTTCGTGGTTGTTTCATGCGGTGCAAGTATGATGGAGAATTGGAAGCTGGAGTACCGAACAAGGCTATCCTATGCCCGCAGTTCAAGTATTTATTCCTTGTTCTCATTCACTGCCTGGGCTCAAGGCTTGGTGGATTTGAAGATATCAAAGAGACTCTTCAGGGTGCCTTTGTGGCCTTAGTGTTGAACATCCCGTTTGAATTCTCTAAGATGGTTTTTACGCATATGAAGGAGAATGTATACCTCAAGGGAGACAAGAAGTTTTTGATGTACCCGAGGTGTCTCTAGATGATTTTGCGATGCACAAATGCCGAATCTACCTAAGGTCAATTCATATATCATCAGACTGGAGCATATGAATGACATCACTCTTAATAGAGTTCTCTCTTATAGGGGAAAGGAGAGGAAGCCTCCCACTCGTGGTCTGTTTGGCCACCTCCTTAAACCTGATTATGTTGCACCTATTGGGAGAAGGTGGATACATGAGGATTCTGATTCTGATCAGGAAGATATTATTGTTCCAGGAGGTGATGATGATGATGTTGGTGGTGGTGCTGGTGATTCTAGTGGTGCTGGTGTGAGTGGTGGAGCTGGTGATTCTAGGGGTGCTGGTGTGAGTGGTGGAGCTGGTGGTGGTGCTGGTGATGATATTCATGACCCTGAGGCATCTACTGTTTCTACACCTTTAGAGATGGGTGGTACTACTTCTGCTGATGAAGGGGGTGGATGAGCAGATAGAGGATGTTGATGATGAGGCTGAGGATGCTCAAATGATTCTGATTTAGAGGACACTAGACCACAAGTTGTGACTACCTGTGTCAGATTTCAAGTGGTCTTTCTTGAGACAGGGACTATAGAGCAGGCTTATGTAGATATGGAGAAGATCAGGGATCCATCCTTTACTCCAGAGTTTGATTTTGACCCTATCCCTCGCACTTTTGCTGCATCCACTGTTGCTAAGACTTCCTCCCCTCCAGCGAAGAGATAGAGGAGGGCTAGATTTGTTCTTTAGAGACGGTCAGAGTTGACTTCTATTGCAGCAACCACTCTTACATCCGCTGCAACAGTTGCAGCTTCTTCACTGACCAGGTCAAGGGCAACTCCTGCACGTGTTACTATTGCCTTTTTGACCTCTTCTATGGCCACTACAGCTGTCTTCACTGCAACTTCCTCTGGTCGCTCCACTACTCGTGCAGATCTCTATATTCCAACTGTTTCATTTGCTGAACAGCTCAACAAACTGAACAGTTTGGTTCTTCGGTTGATGGAGAGGAACCATGAGCAGGATCAGGGTATTTCCCAGCTTACTCAGAGGGTCAGTGAGCAGGATGCATTGTTGACACAGGCTGCTGACCAAAGGGAGAATTTGAGAGCCCGATCTACTGAACTGGAGGAACGCTTGCTTAAGTCTGTCGATGAACACAATCAGTTGGCTTTTACTGCCTCAGGCTTCAATGACTGCATTTTTGCTCTTGAGGCTGGAAACTTGCGTCTCTATGAGCAAGTTGAAAGCCTTAAAGATGATACTCCCAGGATAGAGGCTCCTGAACCAGTCTCCAATGATTCAGACAAGGATGAAGAAGAAGAAGACGAGGAAGAAGAAGAATAGTCTGATGAGGAGAAGGTGGATTATGATAGTACAGATGATGACGACTCTGGTGATGATGATGATGGTGCTGGGAGTGGCTCTTCGAGTTCCTCTAGTGTAGAAGAGCCAACCCCACCCACCGAAGTCAGAACCAAGATCAAACATGACAAAGCTCCTCAACAGCCTCAGAGTCAAGCTGATGAGCCGAAGGACACTGAAGAGGTTGAAGCGATGCCTGTGAGACGACTCCTGGACGAAAAGTTGACAATTATATAGACACTCAGGCATCATTCAACACTCTATCAGCTATGATAAAGAAGAAGGAGGAATCATTCATTGCCTCACAAAGGAGCAAATCACAGAGCTATTCAGGTTAAATCATGATGAAGACATTACAGAGGAAGAGGGCATAAAGTACACTTCAGCTGAAGAGGAGCTGCCTAGTTTAATGACTTATTCGGTTTACATTCTGAGGAGGAGCTGAAACGAAAGATAGATGAAAAGATCAGTGGCAGTGAGTCTTCAGCAGAAGACATTCAAAAGAGGAAAGATGAATGGACAGCCTATTGGCAAGTGTTGAAGAAAGATACTGTTCCTCCTATGCCAACTAAAGGATATAAATCTGGAGGTCAAATTCTGAGTTGGGCATCCTTTCATGACTTGCAATGCTATGCAGTAAAGAGAGAGCGAGGGATCCAGTACTTCAGATTTCCCCATGACTTCATGACGTTTCCAGGATTTGAAGTTAATCAACTTGCACATCTGAAGATGCTATACTGTGAGGATTCGGGGATGTCGTCCTGGTTTTCAAGGCAAATCCAGTTCGAGTATAGGAAAAGATGGATCAACTAAAAGCCACAGCAACTGGAGAGATACTATCTACCGGAGATTGATACAGACACCCGAAGACATAAAGTGATCCTGAAGTGGCTGCCTCTTACAGTCATGAAGAAGATTCCATTATGGAAGATGCCTCATGTCACACCCCGAGCTGGCAGGACAGATCGACTTCCCCGCCGGGCGGAAGGTTCTCGGGGTGCGACATCGAGGGTGATAATCTTGATGATCAGATTGTTTACATAGCATCAACATTAAGAATAACTAAAGCACAATAAAGCATTAACAATGATTACAAATTTAAATTACAACTGTTAATGTTTGATAATTTAACTAAGTAAACCTATCAAAAGAATCAAATGTTTTCTATCTTGTATCTGTATAAGATATCAAAATAGCTTCACAACGTTGATCAAAATATGTGCTTTTCAAAATCTACTAGGACCTCTAACTGGACATCCTAGCATGCATTCTTTAACCTTAGCTTATTCCTGTACGTCACCTGAGAAAGCATGTAAGAAAACAAAGTCAACACAATGGTTGGTGAGTTCATATAGTTTAATAGTTGAAAAATAGCTATAGCAAACCTCTTTCGGTAACAACCTTAATCTCACTAACATCACCTATAATATCCAACTCGGTATGCTTATATATAGGGCATATGTATGGTCGAACTTACTGCCCGCCTAGCCAACATTCCACCACATACTAAAATCACATATGACATTGTTGTTAATGATAATTAAGCGTTTTACCTACAACCCAAATCCCGTCTTCGTCATAGCTTTTGCATACTGTTTTAAAAGTTTACAAGTTTATAGCATTCACATAGCTTAGCTTTAGAGTATACTGCACATGAATAATAGCTTCATAGAATAGTAGTTTAGCATTCACCAATCTCATGCATGGGTACAAGCTTTGCTCTAGCATAGTTTAGCATTTACGTAGCCCATGATTAGATACAATATTTGCTCTAGCATAGTTTAGCCATTACATATCTCATGAATTGATTCTAGCTTAGCATCACAATAGTTTAGCATTCACGTATCTCATATATGCGGATACAAGCCTTGCTCTAGCATAGTTTGGCATTCACGTATCTCATATATAGGCACAAGCTTTGTGTTCGCATAGTTTAGCATTCACGTATCTCATGCATAGATACTAGCTTGCAATAGCATAGTTTGGCATTCACGTATCTCATGCATTGATACATGCTTAGCATTTAGCATATAATCATAGCTTGTAGCATTTCGCATCTAGTATTAGCATAAAGTTTGAGCATATAGTTCATCGCCTTCATATTAGCATATAGCTTAGCATATAGTTTGTAGCATTAGCATTGAGCATATAGTTTGAAGCATTAACACATAGTTTGAGCATGTGGCTTGTAGCGTTAGCATTAACATCTAGTTGTAGCATATAGTGTATAGCGTTAGCACTTAAATTAAAGTCTTAGCTTTTAGCATTCAGAATAAGAATAACAAGCTTAAGCGTTAGTATTAGCATCATAAATAAGTGTAAAAGCATTTATAAAACATTTCACTACTTGTTTAAAAATGTATAACATGCTTCTCAGTCCCGAAGTAAAACAAATATGTTTAAAAAGGGACAAATGAACTCACCTTGTTGATGTGGTTGACTTAGCTTAAACTAGAAAGCACGCGCTCGTTGTAATATTCGTTGTTGTGTTCACGATCCTGTATTGATTTCATGTTGTTTGTAACCTAGAAGTATAAGTTATAGTTGATGTGTGTGTTGAACTAGGGTGACAAAACCCTACTTTTCGTGATATTCTTAGCTTCATACCTCGAGTTTGGCTGGATAACTCCTTAGATCGGTTATACTTCCTTGTAAAGGACTTAGAGAGCTTCGTTTAGACACCAAGAATGCAAGATTTCATCCACAATTGAGTGAGATATGATGCTTTGAAGATGGGAGCTTGTAGAGAGAGAGAGAAAACGATGGAGAGTTCTAGAGAGAGATAATAGATGAAATAAATGAAGGAAAGAGGTTCATTTAGGCTTTATATACCCCGAGGGTGTTCGGGTTCGTTTCGGTTGCTTGTTTTTAGTCTCCGTTTCATTTCCGAATCATTACGCGTATTTTACGTAACTTTAATAAAAATGAATTTATTTTAATAATTTTAAAAGGTTGTGATTCCTAATAAATGTTTAAATATTAAATTTTCTTAAATTATTATCGTTCGTTTCGTTTTTCGTTTTCGTTTCGTCAAAACGTGTCACCTTCGCGCGTATTCGTTCGAATCGTCACCCGAGCAAACACGGCGTTGGTTTCACTCTCTGATTCTTGTTTTCTACTTTTCAGTCATCATTTCAGAACGTTAAACTTTCAGATGTATTCGTACAGATCGTCATCTATACGAATAATTCGTCGGTTTAGCATTCTGCAACGACATCTGTTATGTTTTGTTCTGTTTAGCCTCACATACGTATATACATAATAGCATTACATCAAGCATCTGGGTGTCATTTCAGTGTTGTCTGATGTGTTTCTGACTGTTAAACCGTGAGATTTAATCAGATTTCAGAAACAATTGCATAATAGTTTAGTGTCAAGCCTCACAATGTTAATAGCATATAGATAGTTTACGTAGTTTGTACCTGAGTTACTGTGCAAGTTACTGTGCAGATCACTGTTCCGGTAACGTTTCCGGCACTGATGTTACACCTCAAGACTTTTTGGACAGTTTCAGAGGGTGGTACTATGACGGGAGAACTGCTGAGGCGGTGATTGTTCTATGCAAGGAAAACACATGGGATATTGTACGTATTTGTTGAACCCATGTGGTTGGCCAATCTGTCTCATAAAGATGTGAAGGCGCTGTGCAGATGTCAGATTTTCTTTGAAGTTGAAGATATGGAGCAGGCTCTACAGTTCATGAGAGTTACACGGATATGCATAGTGTTTGGAATTCATGCAGGCTCTGACTGGAAGGCTATTTCAGATAAATATTTCAAGAAAGGTGTCAATAAACAGGAACTAGGTCCAATGGGGAGTTTGTTGCTGCATGTAATGTCCCTAGTTTTGTGTTTTGTATGATTTTGATGTATAAAGTTGGTATTAGTAATGAAATCAACTATTCTATATTGTTTATTAATGTCTATTCATGGCTTATATATGTTTGACTTTGACTATTCTATCATACAGACTCATTCGTGCGAATGATATATAAGAATGAGTTCATTCGGACGAATGAACACCTAGCGAATGACTGAGGAGAACGAATAAGTCATCCGCGTGACTCGTTCGGTTGATTAAGCTCATTCGGCTGAGCCATTTGTTGAATGAGTGTTTCGCACTACTCATTCGGCCGAATGAGTACAACTTATATATATACGACTGCTAACAGAATGTTTCACAACTTCCGAGCCTCCTTTCTCCCCTGAGCATTCCTCTGTCATATTCCTAGGGTTTTGAGCCGCTCTTTCTTCTCCAACTTCGATCTCACCCCGTGGTGTTCGATTTTGATCAAAACGTTGAGTCCTGATCATCAGATTGCCACGGGGCTTGGTGGTTTCGATTGGAAAACCCTTGAATAGGATTCCGCACTATTCAAGGGCCTGTCGAGCAGATTCCTCAAGGAATCGAGTTGTTTCCGAGGATTTCTTAGGTCCTACAATAAATAAATGAAGTCAAAGTTTCTACTTTTAAAAATCAATATTTATTTTTTTTAAATATCTATTAAACCCAATCATATCAAACTTCCCATTTTTGCTTAATAATTTTGAAATTCTAAAATTATTCAAATTAATTTATAAAGATACGCATTTCAAAACTTTAAAATGTTAATAAAAAAAATAATGATAATAGTTATATTTTATAAATGACTTTTATTTGCATAATTATTAAAACCTATATAAATCATACTTTTATTAATTATAATTTCAAAATTCAATTATCATTATTAAATTTAGCATAATTAATCATCATTTATATTTTTGTTAATTATACTTTTTAATTAAAAATTTCAAACAATACACCTTTTTAACTAACATATATACATTTATGACTAATTATTTAGAATTACATATTTTTTTCTATCTTTTATCTGATTTTTTAAAACCTGTATTGTTTTTTAACATTACAACTTTTTCGCCAATAGAAAATTTTAATTAACAAAAAATATTCTTTTTTTACGTGTAATTTTTTATTTAGGCACGTTGGATTTTAATAATTCAAAATTTTAGGAATTGGGCTTTACTGGCCTCAACTTTAAAAATCGTCAATAATGGTCCCTACTTTTACACTATTTTCTTCAGGATGACCTACGTTAACTTTTTTTCGAATTTCGAACGAATCTTTTAGGGCTTTTGATCAGAATGAGAATATGAGTCGAATAATGTATAACTTACTTCGAACATTGCTTCGAATGATGACACAGTTCTTCAATTGAGTGTTTAAACTTTCAATAGATCAAGGCAATCATAATTTGGAGCAACATTTTGAGGTAAGTTATACATCATTCGACTCATATTCTCATTCTGATAAAAAACACTAAAAGATCTGTCTGAAATTCGAAACTATATATAACTGCGATAAAATTTTTGTTAACAGAGGTCCACCAGAAGAAAATAGCGTGAAAGTACGGACCGCTATCGGTGATTTTCAAAGTTGGGACCGGTAGAGGCCGACCTTTAAAACTTCGGATGATTAAAATCTTGCGTCTTTTTATTTATTATTTAATTAAATAAACAACTCATCCTACATACATTTAATGAATATAACAAATATAATGATTCGAAAGAACAAGTTTAGACATATCTTTTTATAGTTGTGATTTTTGTTATTTAATTTTAAATTTTGTTCATTTTATCTCATTTTATGTTTATCTCAATTGCTTAAATAAACGATTATTTGAAATTATTAGATATTTTGAAATCTTAAAATATTTTTGTATACATATACTAACATTCATCTATCTAACTGGACTAATGCATCTATATATTTTCAATTACACAAAAATGATTACTCTGTATTTACAACTTATTTATTAAATTCAATCATGCAATCTCTAGTTAAATGAACTATCTATTTTAAATAAACTCCATTGTCTAAATCAAGCAACAAAAAATTATCTCAAAAAATCATTTTACAATTTCATATCTTAATTACTAATTCATATTGTCTAATATAATTTTACGAATCAGCCCGTATAATACATTGGTTAATAAAATACTTCATTATATAGTATATATTTAAATATTGATGTAGAGAAAAATACCTTTAACTTTGCAAAGCATGATAATGAAATGTAACACCATTCGAATCAGTCATAACGTATTAAGTACCAAAGTAATCAATCATTTACTTCCAAGTAAATAAAGTTTTAGTTAATCGTAGCAGCAAACTTCAAGAACAATAACAAAGAACAGTGACGGAAGATCACAAAATGAAAGTCATGTGATAGCCGATCCATCACTCAACATTTGTTTGACTTGTAACATCATTCACCTTTCCATTTCAAATCGAGTATATCTCAAATGCAGAATTATATATAAATAGACAACGGTGGAATCAACCACCCTAACCTGAATTCTCAGCCGTTCAAAATCATAAGCATTAAATCCTGACCCTTCAAAATAGGCAGTTACATCACTTACCGGACGGTTTGCAGCGGTTTCTGGCGGTTTGGGCGGTTTTTAGACCATATGACAGATCTAAGCCTCCTATCCAGCGAAACTAACAAAATCCCATGTTTTAACAAGTGGTCATGCATCATTACATGCTACTCGAAAATCTTCTTCGGCCATAGGAGGAGATACATACATGTCATACCCCGAGCTGACGGGCTGGATCAACTTTTCCGTTGGAAAGAAGGTTCTCGGGGCGCGATATCGTTTGATAATCATAGTGATCAGATTGTTTACATAGCACATAAGATATAATGAGAAATGCTAACATGACATTGATATAGAATTACAAAGTTAAATTACACAATACATGTTTATAATTTAACCAAGTAAATCTATCCAAAAAGAATCATTGAGTTTCTATCTTTTATCTACACAAGATTTACCAAAAGATGATACAAAGTTATGTCATTAAAAATATGCACAACACAAAAGTAAGCCACATCTTCTCAAAAGTCTACTAGCTTATGCCATGATGGTGACTAAACCTGTTCATCACCTTAGAAAACATGCATTTAAACAAAGTCAACATTAGGTTTGTAAGTTCATAAGTTTAGTACTTGAAAACAGTTGAATTCTTGTCATTCACAATCACAATGTCATACACAGATCTTATTGTTATTGTTTCAATTTTTCTCACACAATGTCCTCTCCATAGTTATTATCATAAGTAGTATGTCATCCAAATCAAGTATGCTTATATATAAGGCATACGTATCACGAATGAAGCCGCCAGCCCACCACATACTTGACTGAATTCAACACCACTTATAAATACAACTATGGATACCCATTTCTATCTCACATGTGTTCATCCCGATTGATATACCCATAAATTGTGTTCATCACCCGCAGTGTTATATGTATATAATAAAAATGTATGAGGGAATTAAATTATCATGACCTAAGTGATGATAATCCCTCAATGCTTTAAGGAAGAAAGATTTATCAAATCTTATCCTTATTATTATACTCTCAAGTGAAGAGTTAACTATGATTTACTTCTAACTAAAGGAGTAACAACTAACACTTTAGTATTGTTCTTGGCCTAAATGTATAGAGCATAAATCGGACCTATTATAGTCCTCACATAATCAGACCACAATGCCTCCAATTTACCCCTATCCCATTTGTGTTCTCATAGAATCAGTGCCTTCAATGAGACTATTACTAGTAATATGACTAGTGAGAAAATCAATTCCTCAGTCTACCAGCTAATAGAATCAAAGGATTTAAATACAATTAGTTTCTGTAGATTAATATCACCATGTGTCGTTTACCAAACCTGACTGATGCAGACCTGTTACCGGTCATACGATACCGGCCAATGATAATGAAATACGATTAACGTACCAGCCTCACTCGACGGCTATTTGTCAAACCTATGGTACCACTACGCTATCTTCTGTTTAGTCGCACTAAATGAATGGTAAACGATTTACTTGTAAGGGACTTACGACTGGACATGAACTCATGAACACATGATTGTTGTGATATAATACAAACAGTCTTAATAGTAATTACTGATTGCGTTCACCAATATTATTATCTCAATGTTACCTGCTCTCAATGCTACGTGTTCTCATAGTTTTAACAAAGTGTTATAAGAACTAGTCTTATTACACGATGTTAACAAATATAGTGAATGATATCATCATCATGAAATTATATTATCATGATTATCATTCGTAATGTCACTTGTATTTGTCTCAGTGTTATCTCCTGTTCATCTTTGTGATAATAACAAAATGTTACAATATTTAATCTTGTAACTTATGTTATTCTATTGTGTTCATGAGATCATGAAACTATGTTGTCATGATTGATCCTTGATATCTTACACATGTTATATACACACAAGCATACATATAAAGGATATGTTATAATAATGTAAGCCCCAAACCCACCAACACATGCCACGTGTGTTTAAACGACAAATGAAAATAGGTCCCAGATTTTTCAAACCGACAAGTGTATTAAACACCTTAAACATTCCACTTACATGCGACTTTACAAAATGAATGATGTTATTTAAACATTTAATAACAAAAACTACATTTGAGTTATCACCAAAAACCTTTGTTTTAACACAACAAAGTAAAAACCCAAAACGTGTTTGATCCGAGTCCTTCCAAAGCAAACCGATCACGACCCCGTTCACCCCTTCCATTCACCTGAAACACCATAATTAAGTCACCATTAGTTCATTAGAACTAAGTAAGATCACCATGCCCGACCACACGAGCTTACATGACCCAAAAAGTCAATTTTGGTCAAATTTTACTCGGGGCGTATGGTTTAGGCGTATCTGGGGCGTATCACAGACAAAATCAAGAGTTGAAGCTGAAGGAGGCGTATGATACGCCCCCCCCAGGCGTATCATACGCCGGGCACCACCTGCACGGCTATTTTTGCTGTTTTAAGCCATCTTAACCCCTTTCGCTCAAATACGACCGTTCCAATACCCCCATAAACATTATATAACACCATATAATCATATTAAACACCTTAATTCACCAAATTATAACCATCATAGTCATAATATCAAACGATTTACTAACGGGTCGTTTGCACCCAAAACTCCATTGAAATCTTATTCCACAAGATTTCTCAAGTTAAGTAAACCACACCACTTGTGTTTTACTAACTTGATTACACCCAACAAAGAACATTCACACACCATGTGAATAATTCAATGTTATGATCACACCACTTGTGATTCAAAACACCAATTTTAGTTGAATTCAATTACAATTCACACACCTTGTGAATTAAGTTAAATCATTCAACACACATACAAATTAACACCAAGTAAATCATGAACTAGCATTAAAACACCATACCAACAAAAATCAAGCAACATATATCACCTATTGCTTATCATTGTCTATCAACAAGCACCAAAATCATCAATTCACCATAAAGTCAATCTTCCACAACATATTCATTATTGCATAACACCATTACACATAACAAATAGAAGATTGGGTGACTTACCTTGCTTCAATGCGTTATCCTCTATAACCAATTCCTTCTCGGGTCTTTTAGTTCCACTACCACTTTCGCTATTGCCTCCTATATCATACTTATGTGTTTCAATACAAGTGTTGACCATAATTAGTCAAATTACACCACTTTGACACCCCTTTCATCAACTATATTTAGATGACATACAATGACCCATTAATCATAAAATTACACCTTTTATGATTATAACAACTAATTAACCACACCCATCCCTTTAAACATTTTTTTTAGATAAAAATCAAGTTGTTGACTTTTCATCAAACAACTTGTGTGCAGGGATTTCACCCACACATTTCAATTTGTTTCTAAACTCCAACAATCTCCCATGTTGATTTATAATCAATCAATTTCAACAATCACCATGGTAACACAATTTCATATGTTGTATGTCACAAAGCTATCATCTAATCACCCATTTAAACCTTAGTTCATCATCACCATGAACAACCCCAAAACTCCATTTTTATCAAAATACATCATCATGCAAGAATTGAACAAAATGTTGTTTCTTTGATGATTATCATGATAGTTAACAACATATAACACCATCTACACTTCTAATTTCGGATTTGATCCATCAAACCCACACCCTTTGAGAAACCCACAAAAACCCCAATAAAAACATCAAAATTTCTTACCTAGATGTAGCTTGACACAAGAAGAACTCCAATTTCAACTTGCATTCAAGATCAGATTCACATTCAACCTCCAATTTGATAAATTTCTGGAGTTCTTGAGTTTCCTCCTCCCCTCCTTTCCTTCTTCACGTTTTCAGCAAGAAATGGTCTTATGACCAGATTTGACCAAGTCAACACTTAACCCACCCTTTACAAGTTTCAGCTATTGGCAGTTTTGGTCCCTCTATTACTAGTTAAAACTAACTAGTTATAACTAACTAAGTTAAGTTAGTAAACACCCAACATATTGTTAAAATAAACAAACACCCTTAAAACACCCACCAATTGGTTATAATTAACAAATATTAATAAAACACCCATCAAATTAATATAAAACATAATTTATACTCCAATTACATTTTACTTTTAATAATTCCCCAAAATGGGATGTTACAAATTCTCCCCTCCTTACAAAGGTTTCGTCCCCGAAACCTCGTTACACCTCAAAAAGGAAAGGATAAAATTTCCGCATTTCATCCTCGGACTCCCACGTAGCATCCGAACCCCGTCTGTTCTTCCATTGCACCATTACTTGGTTAATCGTCTTATTCCGAAGTTGCTTGACTTTTCTATCCAAGATAGCCACCGGTTTCTCAATATAATTGAGTTTATCATCAATCACCAAATCCTCCAATGGCACATAAGCCGATTCATCCGCCAAGCACTTTCGCAAATAAGATACGTGGAATGTATTGTGAATCCCACTCAACTCCTCCGGTAGCTCTAAGCGATAGGCGACCTCGCCAATCCGAGCTATAATCTTGAATGGTCCAATAAACCGTGGACTAAGTTTCCCCGCTTTCGAAAACGAATCACACCCTTCCAAGGAGAAACCTTTAACAACACAAAGTCTCCTACTTGGAATTCGATCGGCCTCCTCCGTTTATCCGCATACGATTTCTGACGGTCTTGTGCCGCCTTTAAATGAGCTCGTATCTGATCGATTCGTTCGTTTGTCACCGTTACTACCTTTTTGCTGGCGAGTTCCCTTGGTCCCACTTCTCCCCAACACACGGGAGTTCTACATTTTCTCCCATACAAAACCTCAAAAGGAGGCATTCCAAGACTGGAATGATAACTGTTATTGTAAGAAAACTCCGCCAAAGGTAAGTAATCATCCCAACTTCCCCCAAAGTCAATGATACACGCACGTAACATGTCCTCAAGCGTTTGAATAGTCCTTTCACTCTGACCATCCGTTTGAGGGTGATACGCTGTGCTCAACAATAGTCTCGTACCCAATTCCTCCTGAAAATTCTTCCAAAAATGAGAAGTGAACCGGGTGTCACGATCAGACACAATAGTAACCGGTACTCCATGTCGAGACACCACCTCCTTAACATAAATTTCAGCCATTTTCTTGGAAGAATATGTCTCCTTGATCGGTATAAAGTGAGCACTCTTTGATAACCGATCTACGATGACCCATATCGTATCATAACCGTTCCTAGTCTTAGGAAGCTTCGTGATTAGGTCCATCGTAATATGCTCCCACTTCCACATTGGAATCTCCAAAGGTTGCAATTTGCCATACGGTTTTTGATGCTCCGCCTTAACTTGAGCACAAGTCAAGCATTTTTCAACATACTTAACAATATCTCGTTTCATTCCCGGCCACCAATAGTTAACCCGCAAGTCACGATACATCTTCGTGCCTCCCGGATGAATCGAATATCTCGATTTATGGGATTCCTCCAATAAAGCCGTCTTTAAAGGACAAGTGGGAGGTATCCACACCCGACCCCACCTTGTCTTTAAACCCCGACTATCCTCATCCAATTGATGAGCTAACCCCTTAATTCTATCACGTTTCCAATTCTCCTCCTTTAAAGCTTCTGTTTGAGCAGCTTTAATTTGATTCACCAGATCCGAAGTTACCACAATTTTCATTGCCTTTACCCGAATAGGTGAAGGTTCCTCCTTTCTACTCAAAGCATCCGCCACTACGTTTGCTTTCCCCGGATGATAGAGAATTTCGCAGTCGTAGTCCTTGAGTAACTCCATCCAACGTCTCTGCCTCATATTCAATTCCTTCTGTGTGAAGAAATACTTCAAACTCTTGTGGTCGGTATAAATAGTACATTTCACCCCATAAAGATAATGACGCCATATCTTTAATGCAAAAATAACCGCCGCAAGCTCCAAATCATGGACGGGATAGTTAATCTCATGAATCTTCAACTGACGTGAAGCATAAGCAATAACTTTCCCTCTTTGCATGAGAACACACCCAAGACCAACATATGAAGCATCGGAATAGACCACAAGATCATCGGGTCCATCCGGTAAAGTTAACACCGGTGCTTGAGTTAGTCTTGTCTTCAACTCCTGAAACGCCTTTTCTTGTTCGTCACCCCATACAAACTTAGTATCCTTCCTTGTAAGCTTTGTCAAAGATGAAGCAATCTTGGCAAAGTCTTGAATAAACCTCCTGTAATAACCGGCTAAACCAAGAAAACTTCTAACCTCAGTTGGAGTCTTGGGTGGACTCCATTTCATAACCGCCTGAATTTTGAAAGGATCAACTTGTATACCATTAGCATTCACCACATGCCCCAAGAATTGAACTTCACGTAACCAAAAGTCACATTTTGAAAATTTGGCATACAATTTCTCCTTACGAAGCGTTTCAAGAACTTCACGCAAATGACAAGCGTGATCCGCTTCATTCTTGGAATAGATAAGTATGTCATCGATGAACACAATGACTGACCTATCTAACATTGGACGACACACCCGATTCATCAAGTCCATGAACGCCGCCGGTGCGTTAGTTAACCCAAAGGACATCACAAGAAACTCATAATGCCCATACCTCGTACGAAAAGCCGTCTTTGGAATGTCTTCCTCTCTAACCTTCAACTGATGGTATCCCGATCGAAGGTCGATCTTAGAAAACCATGAAGCACCTTGTAATTGGTCAAAGAGGTCATCAATCCTAGGTAATGGATACCTATTCTTCACCGTGACTTTATTCAACTCCCGATAATCTATACACATTCTAAAGCTCCCATCTTTCTTCTTGACAAATAACACCGGTGCACCCCAAGGTGAGATGCTCGGACGAATAAAACCCCGGTCAAGAAGTTCTTGCAATTGATTCATCATCTCTTGCAATTCAGATGGCGCCAAACGGTATGGAGCCTTAGCAATGGGTTTAGCCCCAGGCACCAAGTCAATTCGGAACTCCACATCTCTTTCGGGAGGTACTCCCGGTAATTCATCCGGAAAGACATCCGAAAAATCACGAACTATAGGAATGTCTTCTATCATCTTCACTCCTTTCTCCGAATCCACAACATAAGCAAGAAACGATCGTCCACCATTGTTCAAATATTTCATAGCTTCGGTTATGGAACATAAGATCATGCCACCACGTTTCTCCCCACGAATACACACCTCATGTCCGCTAGGAGACTTCAATTGAATTATCTTATGTTTGCACACAATGTTGGCCCCGTAAGCCGAAAGCCAATCCATCCCAACCACCGCATCGAACTCCCCCAATACCATAGGTATCAAATCAATATCAAAATCCTCCCCATCAATTGTTAGTTTACATTTTCGATAAACATCACAAACTAGAAAGCATTTAGAATCCGCTATCTCTATTTCTAGAGGCACCGACAATTTCTCAACAACAAAAGACGAATGGTGTATAAAATTCGTAGACACAAATGATCTACTAGCCCCTGAATCAAATAAAATGTAAGCAGGCAAGGTATTGATGAAGAAAGTACCTGTCACCACATCAGGTGTGACTTTCGCTTCCTCCGCAGTAATTTGGAACGCTCTACCCTTTGGTTTGGGTATTTCAGCTTTCTTTCCACTCCCTTGCCCCTTGAATGATCGATTGTCTGCTCCACCAAAACCAACCCCTTTAAGTTCCGGACACTCACTCTTTATGTGCCCCGGTTTGTAGCAGTTATAACACAGATTCAAATTACTTGAGCACTGATTTGCAAGATGCCCTTGCTTCCCACATTTGTAGCACGATAAAGATCGTACCGAACAATCCCCCGCATGGTCTTTGCCACATTTTGCACAATGTTTAATCCCCCTACTTGATTGAAACTTAGTAGATGAATTAGTGAATTTCCCTTTCTTGGAAGACCCCACCTCCTTCTCCATTTTCCGCTTTTCACCGCGGTCTTCTTGTCGTTTTAGTTCCAATTCACGCTCCCGAGCGCACTCGATCAATTCTGCCAATGTCTCACACTTGGAAGGTGTAAGAAACTCTCGATACTTGGCATTTAACATGTTGTGGTATCGATTGATCCACATCCGCTCCGTTTGCAATAAGTCTGGGCAAAACCTTGCCTTGTCATAGAAGATGGCGGTAATCGTGTCAATACTTTCCTCCTTATGCCTCATATGAAGAAACTCTTCGGTGATTCTGTCAATCGCCGCCTGCGGACAGAACCGTTTAAGGAACAACTCCTTAAACTCCCCCCATGTCAAATTTTTAATGCCATCCCTACCCTTCTCCTTTCGAAGAAGCTCCCACCAATCTTTAGCCCTTTCCCTCAATTGATTTCCCGCAAAGATCACCTCGTCCTCCGGGTCACAATGGCTCGTCTCAAACGTGCCCTCCATATCTGTTATCCAACGTTGACTCAACAATGGGTCAACCTCCCCTTTAAACTCACTTGGCTTACATGCCACAAACTCCTTATAGGTCACCTTCTTTGGAGTTCTTTCCCCATCTCGCCCTGTTAAGAGAGTTGCAAACTCTCGTCGAATAAAATCCCTTAAGGAGGCTTGCAGTCCCTCCATATGATGAGGAATCGATATTTCCAACGCCTTAGCCACTTCTTCTCTCACCATGGTTTGCATTTCAGTGAGGTTAATATTGTGGCTGCCCTCACCATCAACATTATCTCCACCAGCCATTCTACGACTGAAACATGTTATTTAGTTCATTAGTATTGCTAAGTAGTTCATACAACTAAACACACCATGAAATATGAACCTATAAGCATCACAGAAGAAAGCTCCTAACACCTTACCTAGTGTTCCTAATCATACTATGAGTTGATACAATCAAGGTCATATCCAAGTCAAGAATATAATCTTATGTTGGCCAGACATAACACTATATGCTTCACTTGTCCATTTCCTTAACTTCATCAAACCATAATATAACTAAGAAGTTCGGTTAAACATGCAAATTCACACCAAACACCATTAAACATATGCAACTAAGGTAAACACGCCATAAATTTGTTACCTTAAACCCCCGGCTTCGTGATCGGATCTCGGATCAAACAATACTCCCCCTATCAAAAGCACAACGATTTGAGTTCAAGTGTTCGCGACGCACTTGAATCCCTCAAACCAATGGCTCTGATGCCAACTTGTAAGCCCCAAACCCACCAACACATGCCACGTGTGTTTAAACGACAAATGAAAATAGGTCCCAGATTTTTCAAACCGACAAGTGTATTAAACACCTTAAACATTCCACTTACATGCGACTTTACAAAATGAATGATGTTATTTAAACATTTAATAACAAAAACTACATTTGAGTTATCACCAAAAACCTTTGTTTTAACACAACAAAGTAAAAACCCAAAACGTGTTTGATCCGAGTCCTTCCAAAGCAAACCGATCACGACCCCGTTCACCCCTTCCGTTCACCTGAAACACCATAATTAAGTCACCATTAGTTCATTAGAACTAAGTAAGATCACCATGCCCGACCACACGAGCTTACATGACCCAAAAAGTCAATTTTGGTCAAATTTTACTCGGGGCGTATGGTTTAGGCGTATCTGGGGCGTATCACAGACAAAATCAAGAGTTGAAGCTGAAGGAGGCGTATGATACGCCCCCCCCAGGCGTATCATACGCCGGGCACCACCTGCACGGCTATTTTTGCTGTTTTAAGCCATCTTAACCCCTTTCGCTCAAATACGACCGTTCCAATACCCCCATAAACATTATATAACACCATATAATCATATTAAACACCTTAATTCACCAAATTATAACCATCATAGTCATAATATCAAACGATTTACTAACGGGTCGTTTGCACCCAAAACTCCATTGAAATCTTATTCCACAAGATTTCTCAAGTTAAGTAAACCACACCACTTGTGTTTTACTAACTTGATTACACCCAACAAAGAACATTCACACACCATGTGAATAATTCAATGTTATGATCACACCACTTGTGATTCAAAACACCAATTTTAGTTGAATTCAATTACAATTCACACACCTTGTGAATTAAGTTAAATCATTCAACACACATACAAATTAACACCAAGTAAATCATGAACTAGCATTAAAACACCATACCAACAAAAATCAAGCAACATATATCACCTATTGCTTATCATTGTCTATCAACAAGCACCAAAATCATCAATTCACCATAAAGTCAATCTTCCACAACATATTCATTATTGCATAAAACCATTACACATAACAAATAGAAGATTGGGTGACTTACCTTGCTTCAATGCGTTATCCTCTATAACCAATTCCTTCTCGGGTCTTTTAGTTCCACTACCACTTTCGCTATTGCCTCCTATATCATACTTATGTGTTTCAATACAAGTGTTGACCATAATTAGTCAAATTACACCACTTTGACACCCCTTTCATCAACTATATTTAGATGACATACAATGACCCATTAATCATAAAATTACACCTTTTATGATTATAACAACTAATTAACCACACCCATCCCTTTAAACATTTTTTTTAGATAAAAATCAAGTTGTTGACTTTTCATCAAACAACTTGTGTGCAGGGATTTCACCCACACATTTCAATTTGTTTCTAAACTCCAACAATCTCCCATGTTGATTTATAATCAATCAATTTCAACAATCACCATGGTAACACAATTTCATATGTTGTATGTCACAAAGCTATCATCTAATCACCCATTTAAACCTTAGTTCATCATCACCATGAACAACCCCAAAACTCCATTTTTATCAAAATACATCATCATGCAAGAATTGAACAAAATGTTGTTTCTTTGATGATTATCATGATAGTTAACAACATATAACACCATCTACACTTCTAATTTCGGATTTGATCCATCAAACCCACACCCTTTGAGAAACCCACAAAAACCCCAATAAAAACATCAAAATTTCTTACCTAGATGTAGCTTGACACAAGAAGAACTCCAATTTCAACTTGCATTCAAGATCAGATTCACATTCAACCTCCAATTTGATAAATTTCTGGAGTTCTTGAGTTTCCTCCTCCCCTCCTTTCCTTCTTCACGTTTTCAGCAAGAAATGGTCTTATGACCAGATTTGACCAAGTCAACACTTAACCCACCCTTTACAAGTTTCAGCTATTGGCAGTTTTGGTCCCTCTATTACTAGTTAAAACTAACTAGTTATAACTAACTAAGTTAAGTTAGTAAACACCCAACATATTGTTAAAATAAACAAACACCCTTAAAACACCCACCAATTGGTTATAATTAACAAATATTAATAAAACACCCATCAAATTAATATAAAACATAATTTATACTCCAATTACATTTTACTTTTAATAATTCCCCAAAATGGGATGTTACAAATTAAGATAAAATCTAAATTATCTGAATCACATGATAATTGAAATAATACACTAAAACCTTTTAAGTTATTAAAAGACTTTAGCATGTTTCTCAGCCCTGCATTTATAATCAAAGATTAGAAAAGGAGCATATGAACTCAGCTGGTATTGTAGTGGTTGACTAAATAATCAAAGAATGCACGCGCTCGTTTTTGTTCTTGATGTATTCACGATCCTGTGTTTGATTCCAATTGTGTGTAACTTATAAGTATAAGTTATTGATGTGTGTGTGTTAACCCTAAAGTTGGTTAACGCTTTTAAACCTTTGTTATCGCTTGGTCTTATTCCCTTGTAGTGTCACATACTAATACCTAACCTATTTAGGCTAAATATCAGTATAATAAAGTGTTTATTGTTCACATGTTTTAAACTTGCGTTATCACCTTGGCACACTGTCGTATTTTGAAAACCACAACATTTTTCAGAGTTTTAGTGTTAAACTTAGTAACTTATCATTATGTTTACTTAAAATGATAGTAATCATTTTAATATGTTACCACAAATAAGTTATTACAAAGACTTAGTCATTTTGTATGTTAGTTACATAATTACTCATATGTTTTCATTAATTAAATCTCAAAAGTTAAACACTTTTTGTAAGAAAACCCTAATACTTATTGTTATAAAATATAATTTATTGATCTTGTCTTGTTATGTTGCAACAGTTGGTCCTTTGGTAAATCATATTTTTTTTTTTATAATTTATAAGTGTTCTAAAATTATTATGCATGGTGTTGATGATAACTTAGCATAATTGATGGACATAACTCCCAACCGGGTAAGCCGAAGCAATCCATCGACCTTGTCTCCTTCCAATCGACATTGGGAGTTCATTTGTTAACCAATTTGCTTGATTTTGAGTTTAGAATTCTTGGAGGACCATGAGGAATTAGTATTGATAGAATCCCAAGTCCTCAACATGTTTGTAGATGCTAATATCCACAATCAACAAAAAAAGGGACCTGTTGACACTAGTAGTGTTGATGGTCTCTTAAGTTTGATGAAGCATTCGATCCTATGTAATATCGATGGAAATCAATTTCATTGTCCGTGGCTTTGTCGACCTTAACAGTCTCGACGACTAGGCAGGCCTAACTAACCATCGAATAGCAGATTCGAAGGTTTTGAAGCACCTTTTTTTGGTTCATCGATATTAAGCTTCCACTTTGTTCTTCCGTAGATATTGAAGCTTCTTGTTTCGATCCTAATGCATTCATTCCAAATCCTTATTCCAGTAGTATTCAAGCATAGAGAACTCAATTCCATGTGAATCTAATGTGTTTTAACGGGTAAAATTTGAGCTGAAAGTTCAGGTGTTCGACCAAGGCCTATACCCAGAAAAACCGCAACTTCAAGCTTACCTCGTGCTCGATTAAGTGACTTCAACCCACGATCTGTTGTACTTCCTTGTAGTGGATGTGGAGAGCTTCACATGGATACCATATTTGAAGGATTTGGTGAAGGAGTGAAGGAGCTATGGGTGTTTTTGTGTCAAGATTCTAGAGAGAGAGTGGAAACCGGAAATGTAGAGAGAGAGTTTGTTGGTGAGCAATAAATGTAAGAATTTAATGTGAATTAGGGTTTTTATACCCCTGGGGTGTTCGAGTTCGTTTCTAATGTTCGGTTCTTGATTTTATAACGGTTACGAAACGAAAAACTCGTATTTTAGGCAATCTAAATAAATAGTTTTCTAAAAACCATTTTAAGGTGATAATTCCTAATAAATAGTTTCTATTGATTTTTCTTATTTTATTATTTCGAAGTCGTTTATTAATTCCGTTTCGTTAGATCGTATCACCTTCGCACGTATTCGTTCGAATCGTCACCAGAACGGACACAACGATGGCTTTACTCTCTGATTTTTGTTTTCTATTTTTCAGTTATCGTTCATAACGTTAAACCCACAGATATGTTTGTATGAATCGTCACCCACGCGAACACACTGTCAGTTTATTATTCTGAAACGATACTGAACTTTTGCATTAAACCAGATTTCCTCACTGACGGACTCAACTAACTCACCTATTTGCACATAATTATACTTGTTTCACCTTGTTTAATCATAGAATTATCGGCCTTCTGATTTCTGTTATTTTTGGAATTCATATCGCAACCGATATGTTTTCGTTACTTGTTCTCACACTGTTGTTTCACATTAATTGTTGTATTTACTGTATTTAAATTTTCATTCAAACACATACAACTGTCTAATGTTTCACATAGTCTTGTTGTCACACAACTGTTATTCACATTTTATTTACACATAGTAAAATGTGAAAGTACACATACCGTATCGATTTCCGGACGATCTGGTACTGGTTGTCACAATACATAAAATCCGGCCAGAGGTGTGCTACAGACAGAAAATCATCAGGAAGCTTATGCCGGCGGATCTCTGGCGACGCTGCAACTCTTAGCGGGGAGAGGGGAAAAACTGATATTACAGTGGCGAATATGGAATAACAACCACCCCATTGCCTCTTCTGACCTTGACGACCTCCTACGACAGAGATAAGGAATCAACACGATGTACACATCAACAAATCTCAGGCGAGGCTGCGCACCATAAGGCAAAACTAGGGTTCTGACACAACAATTGATGATGATAAGCCTATGTGAAAGATGAAGGATCACGTGCAATCTCTGGGAGGCAAAGTACAAATACAACTTTTATAAATCATATCGTACATTAGGGTTTGGGTTTTTTTTGATACCCATTGGATTTAGATGATCTAATGGTTGTGGGTTTTTTACAAGCCTCTTTTATTTCAATTTTTTATTTGAGTTGTTTAATTACCATATGGTCTTTCTCATGTTTCCCAGAAAAATATTCTTTATTTTTTTGTTTTTTTTTGTTTTTGATAATTCTTCATATTTTATTATAGAAACGTTTAATTTTTTTATTGATTTTTATACCTATTTTTGTTTGGTGTCATGATTCCAGTTTTAATTTGTGATTATAAGTGTTAATTTATGTTTTTTTATATAAAATAAAGCTTTTACAGGATGAAAGTTATGATAATTTTCCTTAATTTTAAGATGATTAACTTAAGAGATAGAATTTGAGACTATGTATTTCGTCTTTTCTTGCTAAAAAGTAAATATAAAGTAGTCGGCAACAAATACAGAAATAAACGGCTAATATTTAATTAAAACATATAGTTACAATCATTTCATTACTCCATAAAAAGATTTTTTTTCTTCTATTTTTGGACGAGAGATGTTGAAAAGGCTGAAGTATTTAATTTTATTAGTAAATGCACCATTAGTTGGTTTATTGCATTTATGCAAAAAACAAATTTAAATCCCAGAAAAAACTTAATCACTAAGGTTTTTTTAAAATACAAATGATAACACCGATCGCATAAATGCATAATCATGCTGAATATCCCGTAATCATGCTGAATATCCCGATCATCAAACAAGTAATGTTTTTCTTAACAAATAATGTTTTTCTCTATTTTTTTTCTTTTCATTAACAAATAATATTTTTATTTACAATTCAAATAAAAGTAATTATCTTATCGTTAAAATACCCGGCCACCGAACGGGTATAAAACTAGTTTGTACTGGTTTGCAATTTTATTTGAAAAAATTACATCTGCAACATAAATTTAAAATATAGAGCTCACCTGTTTGAGTCAATGTCAATATAGTTCATCTACTGCAACATGCAATCGAATAACAATATAGAAATAAAACTGTAACGGTATTACATAAAGTTTACGAAATTTAACGGGTTCTCTTAAAAATCCGTTACAACATTTTTTTTTTAGAGGAAAATGTCATTTTAGTCCCTGTGGTTTGGCAAATTTTGTCATTTTAGTCCAATAGTTTGAATTTTGCCATTTTGGTCACTATGGTTTCATTTTATTGTCATTCTGGTCATTATAGTTTACATTTTATCGTCATTTTAGTCCAATTAAATTTAAAATTTTGGACTAAAATGGCAAAATTTACCAAACCATAAGGATGAAAATGGCAATAAAATGAAACTATAGTGACCAAAATTGCAAAATTTAAACTATTGGACTAAAATGACAAAAATTGTTAAACCACAAGGACTAAAATGACATTTTACTCTTTTTTTAACAGTATAGTAGGGTTCAAGAGCATGCCTCTTCATAGCCCAAATATCTCTCGGTTCCAACAACCCACTTTCTACAATCACAGTTTGCTACCAACTTCCCGTCATCCAATGCTCAGATGTTAATGAGCGCTGAACCGAGATAATTGTGCTTAAAGGCGTGAGGAGAAAAGATGCGTAGAAGAGTAACCGTTGGAGGCTAGAAGAGAGGGTGCATAACCGCCAATAACAACTCAAAAACTATCTTAGCATCCTATTTTAACAGTTCAGATTGTGTTTTATCTTGTTTGGACAATCTAGATTGCTCTTGAAGTCTGTTTAGTTCATCGTCGTCAATATAAATATAAATAGACACATACATATATAGACACACACATATATATAATTTAAATTAATAACTAAGCCTGACAAAAAAGTCGGGTTGATCAGGTTTGATAACGGGTCAGAGTGGGTATGAGACATGATGGATTTGGGTTAGGATGAGATTTGAAAAATTAGTTTGGGTGTAAATTGACCTTTTTTAAAAAAATAGCAATTTAATTAAAGTAAAAATAAATTGTAGTTAAACAAATAGTTTATTTGAATAATCTCTAATAATTTTCTCATCAAATAAGTTAACAAACAAACAAACAAATTTAACCAGTACATTCCCACTCTTCAGTAGAGCCTGGAGGGAGTGATGAAGACAAACCTTACTCGTATCCCAGTTGGGATAGAGCCTGCTCCAAAGGAGTCCCCAGCTCAAAGTTATCATTTAGAGTTAATTCTCCCAATGCTTATAACGTTATTTCCACATAATAAAGTAAAATAATGTTAAAATTAATGTAATTTTACTTTAGTCCCTCGATGACTCACACATATATACATTATATGCGTGCACCACAAATTGGGAGTTCTCATCAAATAAGTTATTAACCATTATTATCCGTTTGAATAAAAAAGTTTCTCATGGTTTTTAGGTTATCCATTTGAATCCTGTTGGAAAAATAGGGACTGATGAGCCTCAACCACACTCTCCAACCTTTGTGCAGAACCATTATGTTCTAAACCACTGAGATATAACTGCGGATGATTCACAACAGAACAACCGCGGACAGTGCATTTAACCACTGTATATCAACCTTGGAGCACAACCATGAATCACCTTACCTTGGAAGACAACAACTCAATCAGTAATAACAACCGTGGATCAGCAACCGCAGTGTAAACACTGGATCCAACAACATTGGTTACGACTATAGAAGAACTAAAGACTTAAGAACAAACGGAGACTTTAGTTTCCGTAGTTGTTGACCTTCTTTTCAGTTGATGTACTCTTTTGTTTGTAACAGTGTCTGTACAATTTTCAGTTGTTTGTCTTATTAACTTTGTCTAGTTACATTGAATGCTTGGGTATTTACATCCCAACATTACCTAGTACTTCATGAATTGAATTTCCCAATAATTCCTTGTGTTATTTCTCTGTTATTCTTCTTTTAGCTAACTTAACAAAATATTGAAATAACTAAGTGTTTGACTTAAGAGGGAGTTTATACCTAGTCTTTGACCTAAGAGTCTAAAGTCGAATATACCTGGTAAAGAACTTCCTGTTCCAATAATTGGTATTAGAGCCTTGTTCTTCAGTTCTTGGTTAAACCATCAAGTCTGAAAATGAGATATCACTTGATATTCGATTGTTTAGACTCTCTTTTCAAAAAAAGAAAAAAAACTTTTACAACACTTATTTGCATTAAGTTTTCACACTCTACTGTAGGTGTTTGGTCTTGAATTCAACTGTTTATTCAAAACCATTCCAGTAAACAACCTAGAGATGTTAGTCATCTGTTGATATTCTCTTATTGTTTCATAACCATAATGGCAGAAATGTTTAATCTAGATCCTCAAAACACCGGTTCTGCCACAAAAACCTCCGATACTGGTTAGACATCAATATAACATATGGCAGTGGAGGATGATTCACTTTTATCCAACAACCATACTGGTTGTTGGAGGTAAGCCATGTTTAGACCTCACAAACCTATGGTCTTGGACACCGAAACTGGCAACTTGATTCCAAAAGATCCTCTTAATTATACTGAGGAAGATTACCAGATTCTGGAGCTTGATGCTAAGGCTCATGCCCAGTTGGCCATGAGACTCTCAAATGAGATCTATTTAGTTCTCCTCCCCCACTAATCTGTAAAAGATCTATGGGATGCCTTGAAAGAGCAGTTTGGTGGAACTGCTGATGTTGTAGCTAATACCTGAGAGATATTAGCTCAACAATATGAGACCTTCTCTCAACTCAACAATGAAATTTGAATGGTTTACTTCTCTTTTAAGTGAACTAAAATTGCTGGGCCAAGAATATCCTACCCTCTCCGTACTCAATCGTTTCCTAAGGTCCTTACCTGACAAGGGGAAACTTACCCAATTGTCACGAGGTCCTCACCAGACTTTGGCAATCTCACACTTAGCCAACTTCATGGTAAGTTACTCACATTTGAACGTGAGATTGACCAAAAGAGAAAATTAATAAAGTCTGGTAAAGCAACTTAGTATGTTCAAGGAAACACTGCTCTTCTCAGTCATAGTCATAACTCTGAAAATCTTGATCAGAGTTATGATGAACACATAACTCAACTACAGACATCACAACTTCTATCTCTTCATGTGATGATCCTGCTTTTGCTGCAGATAATTTATGTTTTATCATGGATGATCTCCATCATATTCCAAGTGATGGCTTGGAAGAGATGGATATTCTCAATTAACTTGCCCTTTTGAGCATTAGAACTAATAAGTTCTGTAAAAGGTCGGAGAGAAAATTTCCTGGTATCCATGATAGGACCAAAATTGGCCTGAATAAAGCCAAGGTTCAATGCTATTGATGTCATGGAACTGGACACTTTGCTAGGGAATGCAGAAATGATCCCAATAGCCAATCTTCTCCCTATGTAACTTTGCCTGCTTCAAAATCCTCTACACTTCTTATCACTACTCAAAACATAACGCCAATCAGGCTACTTCCCATATTGTTCAGTCCTCTCCTCAATTGACTGCTCAATATGTACAGTCTGCTAATGGCAGTATGTATCAACTTATGTATGCCCCTCTTCAGATTATCACACCTCCTCCTTCCCAAGTGACTACTCCTGGCCCAGTTCTCCAAACCTCTCAATCTAGTCAGCATGCTCTATTCACAAGAATATGTTGATTGAAGCAGCTTACCTCATGATGAAGGTTATGCTCTCTTGACCAATGAGCCCACAAACCTTGCACTTATGGCCATTGGCGAAACTTCAAACTCCTTTGACCCACGTGCTGCTGATTCACCTTCACCTACTGCGCAGGCATCCCTTGCTGTCCTTTAAAGACTTTGTTCTGAATCATGCATTGTGGCATTTGCCAACAAAAAGAAGGTAAATGTTCTATTGCAAGAACAAAATCTGGAACTTGAAAAACTTCTGGCCAATAAAAACTTGGAAGTTGATAAAATAATAAAAGATAAAAATGGTCGGATCTCTCTTTTAAAAACTAAAAACTAAAATTTGCAAGCACTATTTTACTTATTACAAGAAAAATACTCTGCATGCAAATCTGAACTTTCTGAGACCAAAGTAAGCTGTGAAACATGGGTAGAATCCTGCAAGGGATTTATATTGCTTCTTAAGAAGCAAGTTCAAAGCAAGGCAAAGTTTGAAATTGAGTATAATCATACTCTCCCACCTACTGATTATACCTCAATTAACAAAAAAATGGAATAAAATGTTTCTGAACCTTTATCTCCCACATTTCTTCCTGACATCATTCTTGAAATAATGAACTCACCACCAAAGGTGTATCCATCAAGCGTACTTCAAAAGTGTAACATCAGTGCTGGAAACGTAATCGGAACAGTAACATCAACAGTATTTCAGGTACGATCTATATGTATTACTTGTATACTATTATCATTTGATGTTTGACACAGAACTATTACACATTCATTTCAGAAATATGATTCAAAACTATGGTTCAACAGTCAAAAATTTATCTGACGACACAGAACCATCACGTGATTGTTAGTTAAGATTTTATTATGTATAAACATATGTGAGATTGTACAAAACAAAACAACAACGGATGTCGTTACGTGAATGCTAAATTGGAAGATTATTCGTATAGGTGATGATCTGTACGAATATATCTGAAAGTTTAATGTTCTGAATGATGTCCAATAATTAGAAAACCATATTGAAAAGTGTAGTTATCGTCGTGTTCGTACTTGTGACGATCCGAACGAATACGTGCGACGACTGTACGATTCGATTTAAACAGATAAATTTAATATTTTCAGAAATTTAAAATAAACGGAAGATATTTAGTTAATTTACCAGGGATTACCACCTAATTTAATTTAATAAATTCTATGTTTAAAACCGTGACAAACCGTTACGAAAATGAACGCAAACCGACGTTTCTACGCGAAACCGAGCGAGACCGAACACACTGGGTATTAGAAAGCCATTAATATGGCATTAGATGCCATATCTTCCCCCACCTACCAGCCACCATCACCATCACCATTTTCATTCTCTCTCTCTCTCTCTCAACTTTCTCTCTCTAAGTTCTCAAGCCCTAGAATCTTCGTTTCTTCACAAAATCGAACCATTTTGGTGTAATAACTCCACATTCGCATGGCCATCCTTCGGTCAAACTATTACCTTCGCATGGTATTCCACATTCGGCCAAGTTTCACCAAGGGCGTGATTCTCATTCGCAGGGTAGTCCTTCCACATAACTAGGCTGCACGAATGAGATGCAATGAAGGAACATTAGGGGATTAGTCATGCATGGAGTTCGCACATGAATTGCATGCAAGGAAAAAAGAAAAAAAAACCATTAGGTTTTCATGAGTTGTTAATGGTGTCGAAATCAATCATGATAAGCACCTTGATAACAAGATTTTTATATATCATTGTAACATATAAACTTGGATTAAATTATCAATTGGGTTTGAAACATTCGAGTTTTACTATAATGAACCATGAACAAGGTTTTAATACTAAGGTTCTTCCTAAACCATTTCAACATATAAACATGGGTTTTAACAAAACAAAAGATCTAAATCATTGGTATTTGTTAAAACAAAGTAGGGATTACAAAGAGTAACGTTACCATTACTCATGAGCTTAAAGAACTAAGGAAAACAAGATGGGAATTAATCAGGGATCAAGAAAACGAGTTAAGTTTAGGTGTTGACTACATTGTGAACATCTAATACTTAGTAAATTCCATACAAACATACAACTAGGTTAGATAGTTCAATTGGAGTTTCCAAGCTAAGTTGTACACAAGAGCGATCAAAGAACCATGGGAAACGGAAATCTAGCAACGGGCTTAGAGTTAGTCAAGCGAGATTAACCCAAATCTAACATATTTACTTATATTTTATTAAAATGACTGTTTTAATAAAAGGAAAATGACTTATAAGATACTTAATTAAAATGTTTTAAAATCAATGAAATTATCTCTAACTTAAGGATTTAACTTAAAATGAGTTTTATTAAGGACGTTTAATCTAAAAAGACCATGAAGGGAATGAATTAGACCTTTTATAAGTAAGGTTTAGTTGTGAACATCTACGGGGTAAAGGGATAAATTAGTGTAGATTAGTTAGAGATACATAGAGACACACTAGTAACATATGACACATAGTTGCACACCGAGACCAAAACCTAGATACGTCCACTATAAATACTCATAGTATTCGAATCTTCTTAAAATAACCCAGATACTGAAGATACTTAATCTACAAGTAACGAGCGCGCATTTTATTGTGAATCATTACATAACAACTCAGGTGAGTTCATTGCCCCCTTTCTAAACATTCTTGTTTTACAAAAACGGGGCTGAGAAGCATGCGTAAATTATTTTCTTTCGATTATATTTACCTAAATGCTTTTATTTAATATATGATGTGCATGTATAATTGTTATCCTAGATTCTGTCTTGGTAAACTAAATACAGAATTTCAAAATAAGTTATCTATTCATTATGAGTAGATAACTATTTCAAAAAACAAAGAACTATTTTCAAATAGCTACTTTCAAAGAACTAAAGATCTAAAACAAAGAACTAGTTTCAAAGGTTATTTCAAAGAAGTAAGTACAAAGAACTATTTTCGGTGATGTGTTGTCAAAGAACTAAAGATCTACTTTCAACGAACTAACGGTCTACTCAAAGAACTATTTTCAATGGCGTGTTGTCAAAGAACTAACGATCTATTTCAAAGAACTATGTACAAGGAACTACTTACAAGGGTCTGTATGGGAAATATCAAAGATAGCATGTGCCAATCTCTGGTTTGAAAGATTTCCTAGCTAGACTGATCGAATATGAGATGCATGTTTGATGATATTTACAGTATTCCCTAACCAGTTTTGAGGAACATCTGGGAAATGCTCAAAGATAACATGTGCCCAAGAACTAAAGAACTATACGAACCACGGACGATCTAAAGAACAATAAAACCCTATATATTAAAAGATGTCCTACCTAGACTGATTAATTATAGGTCGCATGTTTGATGAGGTTTACAGATCTCCTTTACTACTAAGAACCATGATTGATATATTAGTGTACTCGAGTTGAGCAAGGCCCAGTCAATAGGTCTTAGATTTTATTAAATGTATACTTAATTAATAATTTAAGCATGTAATGTAATGCTTCTACAAATGCTATGGTTGATCATGACTGTGTGATGAACTTAAGGAATCAATAGGATTTCTATTTTTGCGGAACTACAAAAACTAAGAACTAAAGGACTATTGTGTCGATGGTGTGGGTTGAAACGCTTAATTATCATTAACAATAATATGTTATGTAGTTCGGTATGTGGTGGGCTGGCAGTAAGCTTAACCCTACATATGCCCTATATATAAGCATACTTGATTGGATAGCATAGGTGGTTGTTGATGAGGTTAAGGTTGTCATTGCGAGTGTTCAGTGTTAACAAGTTCCAGGTTGTTAAAACATCGAGAATCAAATGTATGGGATGGAACGCTTAATTATCACCAGGAACAATATATCATGTGGTTCGGTATGTTGTGGGCTGGTGGCTGGGCTGGCGGTAAGCTTGACCCTACATATGCCCTATATATAAGCATACTGAATTAGATGGTATAGGTGGTTAATGGTGAGGTTAAGGTTGTCATCTGGTCAGGTTTGTAAAAAAAATTATTTCTAAACAAAACTATATGAACTCACCAACCATGTGTTGACTTAATCTTTTTGCATGACTTCTCAGGTGATGAACAAGTCTGACTAAGTACTTTATGCTTTTGACTAGGAGGCCAGATAGAGGACCTAGTATTTTGGACGTGCATACTTTTGAACATCGTTATACAGATTATTTTGTATATCTTGTGCAGATACAAGATAGAAGAATTATGATGTTGATAGTAGATTTACATTGTTAAATTATGAACAAAACTGATGTAATTTAACTTTAAAATTCTATTTTAATTTAGAATTTTCTCATTATATATCATGTGCAATGTAAACAATCTGATAATCATGATTATCATTCCCGATATCGCGCCCCGAGACCTTTCCGCCTGACGAGACACACGATCCGGGCCGCCGGCTTGGGGTGTGACAGATTGGTACCAGAGCCATGGTTATAGAGAAATATAGGTCATTTATTTCAATGGTTTGGCCTAGACTATAAGCTAGGGACCCTTCATGTAAAGAACACAGGACATAGGAACTTACTTGCATTGTGTCTTCTGCATTCGATCATTGAACTAACCGATATTTTATTGGTTTTGATCAGAATGCCGCCGAGAAGACCACCTTCACTATTGACTCCACCACCACCGCCACCTCCTCCTCCACCTCCTCTTGCCCCACACACTCCACCTATTGCCAGAACGCGACTCAGAATCTAGATCTTGCTACCGTTGCCCTGGCAACCTTACTAAGCAGCGAGCTGACTAATCAGCTGAAGTAGGTGATCCCGGATATGATCAACCGTATTCGGAACAATAGCAAAACTCTGGGAACTCATTAGGAGAGGCCAGTGGAAATACTGGCGGTGCATCTCGTTACTCCTACAAGTCATTTGTAGGATGTAAGCCGCCTAGTTTCAACGGGACTGAAGGAGCCGTTGGTCTAATCCAATGGATTGAAAAGATGGAGACTACTCTGGACATCAGTAGCTGTCCAGAACATCACAAGGTTCGCTACTCTGCGGGATCTTTTAAGAAGCGAGTCTTGACCTGGTGGAACTCGCATATTCAGGCCAGAGGAAGGGAAGAAGCTATGGCAATTCCGTGGGAAGAATTCAAGAAATTTTTGAGAAATGAATGTTCCCCGAAGAATGAGCTTCAGAGACTGGAAATCGAGCTGTCAAACCATGTGATGAAAGGGGCAGACCGCATGGGTTATACTACTCGTTATCACGAGTTGGTTGCATTAGTGCAAGACATGGTACCAACTATGGAGAAACGGATTGACATGTATGTATGTGGATTACTCGCTTGCATATAGAGCTTGGTCGTTGCAGCAAACCCTGTCACCTTGGAGTCGGCTGTTAACCCGTCAGGGAAACACACTGACCTGATGGTAGCCTCTAGAACTCAGAAGGAAAAGGCCGACTCCGGCAAACACAAAGAGGAGTCTACTAAGAAACCCCATTATCACCCCAAAAAGAAACAGAAGGTCATCAAGAACTACACGATGGCCACTCCGCTCAACCAAGTAGCAGCTGCACCACAGAACCCTAACAGAAGACCTTACACCGGTACATATCCTTTGTGTGCCAAGTGTCAATACCATCATGCTTTTAATACTCCCTGCAAGCACTGTACGAGATGTGGGCGAAAGGGTCATTAGTTCCAACACTGCAGAATGACACCTAACCAAGCAGTCAACAATGCTGCTTTGGCTCTCCCTCCTCCCAACAATCAAAACCAGAACCACGGTGTATGATATAACTGTGGTGAAATTGGCCACTTTTCAAAGAACTGCCCAAAGAAAGTACAACCGATAGTTCAAGCACCACGTGGAAGAGCTTTTGCTATAGGATCTCCAGCTGCTCATCAAGACCCGAACGTGGTCACTGGCACATTTCTCTTACATGAGTTTTATGCATCTATTTTGTTTGACACTGGTGTGGATCAGAGTTTTATCTCGATCGATTTTGCGTGCCAACTTAATCATATTGAGGAAATTTTAGACTCTCCTTATATTATAGAAGTAGCAAATGGGAAACAAATCACAGTTAGTACGATATATAGAATCTGCCATTAACACTTAACGGTCAAACATTCACCATCGATTGATACCGATGGAATTGGGTAGTTTCGACATCATTGTTGGAATGTATTGGCTATATCTTAATAGAGTGGAAGTCATCTGTTCCAAAAAGCTGCTTTGAATTCCATTGACGATCGATTAGGTGTTGGAAGTTCAAGGGGATCAAGCAAAACGGAGTGTCAAAATCATATCTTGCATAAAGAGGCGTAAGTGTTTACGGAAGCAGTGTGTAGCTTTTCTGGCTCATGTGGTCGAAAAATAGAAAGACAAGATCAAGATTCAAGACATGCGGGTAGTAAAGGAGTATCCGGAAGTGTTTCCTGAAGATATACCAGGTTTACCACCAGCACGACCGGTAGAGTTCCGTATTTACTTGGTTTCTGGAGCAACTCCCGTTGCTAAATCTCCTTATAGGCTAGCGCCTTCAGAGATGCAGGAATTGTCAAATCAACTACAGGAATTATTGGATAAGGGTTTCATCCCACCGAGCTACTCGGCTTGGGGTGCTCCGGTTCTATTTGTGATAAAGATGGACATATCTTTCTGGATGTGTATAGAGTATAGGGAGCTGAACAAATTAAATATCAAGAATCGGCATCCATTGCCGAGGATTGATGATTTATTTGACCAACTACAAGGAGTGCAGTACTTCTCGAAGATTGATTTACGGTCCGGATATCATCAACTCAGAGTTCAAGAAGAAGACATACCAAAGACGGCGTTCCGAACTAGGTATGGGCATTATGAGTTTATGGTGATGCCTTTCGGATTGACAAATGCACCTGCGGTTTTCATGGACCTCATGAACTGAGTGTGCAAGCCGTATCTGGATCAGTTTGTCATTGTCTTTATCGATGAGATACTGATTTATTCCAAAAGCAGAGCAGAACATGAAAAACATATAAGTATAACCCTAGTCACCGTTCCCATTGGAGCTTCTGGTTGCCGACTACTTGACCCTCCAGCCCCTTAGTTTGTTACAAGTATGATCAGGTTTATTAGGTAACAGAGGAGGCTCTGTTTGGGGTCGGATGAGAGGTAACCGAAGGTGTGAAGTCCTTGACTCTTGTCTCCTTGTCTGCGCCTCATGCACAATCACACAGACACTTGTGTGTGGTGTCTTACGGGTAGATGTAGGGCTGAGGATAAGAGCACGTCGGAGTTCACAGGGAATAACTCATTGCCGACGGGTAGACTAACTGTCGCCGGAGCTAAGGAAGCCAACAACCCTTTGTTCTTCTTCTTTGATGATGTCTTACAAGCAAAACACACACATATACACACTGCTGTGTGTGTTCTACAAATGGTGAAGAGAAGGCTGGAGATCGAAGCTTCGCCGAAGGGTGGTGGCCGCCGGAGTGGGGTAGGTTCCTCCGTTTCTTTCATTCGATCAGATATGGTCACACAGACTAATGTGTGTGTTTCGGATGGCAAAAATGAAGGGAAAAAGAGAATACAATGCATTTATACTTAGGGTTTGGTGTAGGTGAGAATACCCTAAGTCAGTCTGTATTGCGTGTAACTAGCGTATCAACCGCGTAGCAAACCTGTTCGACCCACGTTTCTTACTCCTGATTAGTATTTCATGACTGTAGTATTTTAAGAATGACACAACATTCTCATAAATTACTTTTTTTTTGTTCGTCAAATAAAAATAAATTTAGTGAATAGGCGAGTTTAAACTATTAACTTTGCCTGTCTAACAATTTAATTGTTTTATACTACCTCCCAATTTGGAATTTAATAATAATATTATTATTAATACTAATATTATTATGCAACGTTGAGAACTTAATTATTAAGTTTTTGATCATAGCTGATCATCGAACATTAATAACTAAATCATCCATTTCTTTCGCAATATTTACATAACCGTTCGTTAAGAACAATCCGTAAGTTTAAACAAGCTTATCTTTATGGATGGATTTATAGGGCTTAACTCGGCCTAGCCCATTTGGTTGATTAACAACAATTTGTTTACTGTAATTTGTCAGGTGTTACAGTCTCCGCTCCTTTAAAAAATTTCGTCCTCGAAATTTGATATCACTTATTTGGAAGGAGATTGTAACCTGTCTAAAGAATTAGTTCACTTGTAGGTGTGTTCTTGTAAGTGTTGAAACTAATAAATTTATGCCCGTGAGTATGTGAATTAGGCATTCACCAAGTATTACTTTAGTATCATACCTGCATGATTCTTGATTGAGTTTGAGAAATCTATCGTTTTGATCATTAAAAGATCATATGATAATCTCATTTCAACAAGTACTTTGTTTCTCACAACGTGTCAAATTGACACGTAGTTTGACTGTCATTACCGAATAGATTTGTCAAATTATGATATTTGACTAACCCTGCTTCGCTAATCATGATTAAACGAAGTGTTGTGTACCTTTAATGTTATTGTATCTTGCCATTTGTGAAGTTCTCTTGATGCCTCCTCGATGCTCTCGATCATCTATGTTGTCAACATTTAAGGATCGCATGAGCTAGCTCCATAGAATTTAGAAACTAGAAAATCATCTAATTCTTATAAAGTATTTGTCTTGAAACAAAAAAAATCTTTCTTACCAAACTCATGTTTGTTAGCAATATCCATGCGTTTATTTGAATAGTCCTTTTGTTTACTTATTTAAGATAAGGAACTTTAAGATTTAAGTACATTATTAAGCACTTTTTGTTGACTAGCTTCCAACAAACTAGAGATCCTGTAAGATCGTATTATTCGTTTGTTGATTGGTTAAAATACTCTGTTGGCAATCCTTCAAATAACGCTTATATTTAAGTCGAGGAGTATGAGACATCTTGCTCAAAAGCACAAGTCCAATTAAGAATAACTCGACTTGTTTAATTGCGTATGAAGCAAAACAAGTTATGTTAATTAAACGGCTAACTGGCTAGCAAGTGTTCGTCTCCGGTATTACTACAACATTTCTAACCGTTCCATCTTACCAATCAACTGCCTTCTTTTAAGTCTGTCTCTTCGCTTCAGACTCAGTCGATTTTTTTAGGAGAGATAAGTCACCGATGCTTGATAAGCATGTGAGGAAATCATCATTTAATGAGAATACAACTTGTAGGTAGCAATTCCTAATTAACCCAACTCCTCAAACTGAGACAGGTTGATCCTTCATTATAGTATGATCATCGTATAACCCAGAGTCTGGATACTCAAGGCACTTCCTGATTTTAAATCAATATCTCTACTTGATTGCTCTCTTGAAATAATCTGAAATAAATCATTGTGAATTAACACAAGGTCTCTTTAACTTCCATCCACAGTTCATGAAATTCTCTAAAGATTATTAAATTCTTTATGTAGGTCTTAAGTCTTCGCTACAATGATTATTGAATTCATCAACACTCACTACATGGTTGTATGAGTGGAAAATATATTAGCTTCTTTTGAGTTTTCCCACTCATGAAAGTTTGGTTATACTCTCTTTCATAGGGATTGAGAGAATTGCACTCCTATTAACTTTGTTCTTCGACTTGCGATTGTGAACCGCTAATTCAGGATTTATCTGTCACACCCTCACCTCTTCTCACCTGATATGAGGTCATTTGTCACTCTGAGAAGGTCGCGGAAGCATAGTGGTGATGTCTCAGAGATGAGGTGTGACTTACTTGATTTGGTATCACAACACACAGATTAACTTAAAGTAAATATATTACAAGGATCGTCATTACAATCAACAGTACAGTTTACTAACTAAATTTATTACATGACTAACTTATTTAATTGCAAATATATACAAAGTGCATCCTCACCCGACAATCACTGTCTTCCTACAAAAAGGTTTAGATTTAAAACATCAGGACAAAGCTGGTGAGTTCGTAAAGTTCATGTTCAACAATATGATATGCAATACAAGTTCTCATAATGTTCAGTTCAAGATAACCATGGGACCCGTATCTAGTTCCTTTCGGACGTTATGTTCTTGTTCTACAAAGATACTACCCGTCGGTAAATATCTTAGTGCCTCATTGTCTTAATGTCTTTCACTACATTAAGAAGTTCTGGAAACAGATAACAAACATTTACACCAAGGGGAGTTGCAAGCTCCCGGCAAATGGGTTGTCAGCCGATAGTACTCTCATTTTTTCTGTTCAGCCCCACATGGGTTCACTAGATACAGTTCAGGAATGAGGACTTTCAAGTTCTATGATAGAGTTCTGTTCTACAGGCGAAATCCCATGAAATCCACAAGTTCTAAACAATCACACGAAATCACGCAGATAACAGTGATACGTATCATATGTTCAAGAAACGTTCCACAGTGCTATCCCGATGTTTGTAAAATATTAAAAAGAAAAGGGGTTGTACGAAACTCACCTAATAACTCAAAAGTAGCAGAATGTCACACAACTGATAGTAATAGAGTGATTCTGCATTTATTTATGTTTAGTGAGTTATTTATGTTTTCACTTATTGATTAGATCTTTCTAAACGTCCAATGTCAAAGACATTGTCTTAACAGTCATCAAACTGATGTTAAGTATTTAATTAATAATTTTGATGTTATATCATACAATGTATGATAATGTAGGAACCTACACTGAATTAGGTTCTTAATACAAGATTGATGACATACTTGATTAATCAGAATAATCTCAGATTAACCAAATAGTTAATGTTGTTGATTATAATGCTAAAACAGTTTCTAGACAGATTAATGGCTTAGGAATGATCAATCATTGTTATTGATTACCCAAATATCAAGAAATATAACAATGTAGCATTAGAATAGGTTTAATAACCATGTTTAACATACTAATCTGACTGTTATTATAAACATCAGATAATCGTTCCAATGAGTATGTTAATGATTGTGATTAGTTTGAAACACTTGGATTTAACCTTGCATTTCAAAGATTAATCAAACTAATCACCTACATTGTCACAATCAAATGGTTTAAACCATTATGATCATAGTTATGATTTCATGCAAACCGGGCATTACAACGGATCAAAACAAGGATTTACCCGTTAACACATCGTGTTCTTCGTTTATAATCAATCCTAGCCATCATCTAGGCAATAATCAACAATCCTAACTATCTCATTACGTTGAAAAACAAGATCTAATCAATCAAAATCATGCTAGAAGGTTAAAATGAACCGTTACTTAACCAGATGGAGTTTCTGCTGGAGAACCACAATCAGAACTCGTAGATACGATCCTTGGTGCGATCCACGCGATTAGAAAGCTTTAAAATGAAGATTTTGTGCCTACAAAGGCTGGTTTTTTCGTCTGGAGCAAGAAAAGGTCGAGAAGAATAAGGAATACAACTTTCTAGATGAAATCTGACGTTTTAAACTCAAATTGCCGACTTACTGACCCCAGGCGCACCGCCTCGACTGGGATGTTGGGATGGGGCGTACCGCGCGGAGGTGGGCAAGGTTCCAGAATTTTTGTGAACACCGGGCGCACCGCCCCAAGTGGGCGTGTGGCCCGGGGCATACCACCTAGCCCCTTTTTCGTAAAATTTTTGGATTTTCTTCGTTTCGCGATTCCGGACAATCTGTAACTCCGTTTCGCGCACGGTTTTTTACCACGTTCACCATTTCTCACATACTATCAACCTGTAATAATTAAAATTGTCAAATCAACGTGGATTTTAAGAAAGACCAAATGTGCTCATGTCATCGATGACGTAATTCTCGACTACAATTGTCACAATATCATTCAACTCTATAGGGTAGAAAGTCTAAAGAAGTTCAAAATGTGTTGACCATCATTGTCACACACCTTAAGCTTTGAAGTATGTTGTCAACAGGCTAAACGAAGCAAACACACATTCCGATAGGTCTCTATTTCCCATGGTGGAAATAGTAAGTTAATTCCTCCATAGAACTATGCTTTGCAGTTCATGTTCTGGCACCAATAACTAAGAGCGAATGACACGAGCATAACATTTGTTAAAGTTGGTTCTTAAATGTACGTTGATAAGGATGACTTAATTCAGGTTTTGTAGTCATCTAAAAATACGTGATCAACGTTTGAGTAAAATCTTTGTGAATCTCATGTTATGATGGATGAATAACATTGTCATCATATAGATTTCACTATCATATATTTTTCAATGATAACTTTTGTTGCGTCACCAAGGAAGAGTATACCAAAACGAGAACGTTAACTAGGGCATGAAATGAAAAGAATCCTTAGGATAATTATGTCATCCTTGATTAGATTAGAGTTTGATAGTCAAGTCACTCATTTGACTTAGCTCAAGTTGTAGTTGACTAAATACTATCACTTGAATTAAAGTGACACTACTACTCTTTGCATAATAACCGAGAAAGTGTGTAGTACTCATAGTCACTTTGAATCGAACAGTAGGTTACATGTATATACTTGCAAAATTCGAAAATGACTAAGTAATAAGAAGATATTAGTGTAATGTGATTATTTCTTGTTCGCATCATATTATAATTAATACCCATTACACCACTTGTATTTTCACGTGGTTCAGTGATCGATGTCATGATCAAGATTTACATGAACTTTTCATTAGCATTCTTGTTGATTATGGGATTTTCTTATAGAGTTTTCAAGTTTGTTCAATGATTGGAACTTGGTATAATTATTTGCATGTTAAAGCAATTGGTAGGTGTCTGTCAATAAAGACAACACGTCTAGCGTGGGGAAATGAATTATGCTAAGGTGTCTTACCATTAGCATTTCCCTAATCCAAATATACTTTAATTTCATTACTGAGTTTGATGTGTGAAATTTTGATCATCATAACGTATGTTTATAGCATTGGTAACAATTACCATTATCATGTATTAAGGTAGTGGTGCACAAAAAAACCGGTTAACCTAACCGAACCGGTTTTTAGACCGGTTATTTCCACTGGTTTGGGCCATTCGAAAAAACCGCCGGTTTCTGACCGATTAAGTGATTTGGAGACAAAACCGGTATGTAACCGGTTAAAGAAGAACCGGTTTTTTAGACCGGGTTAAAACCGGTTAACCGGTTTCTAGGTTCAAAAAAATAGCCGTTGTAGCCTACAGAAAAAAAAACTATCCGTTGGGGACCGGTTAACCGGTCGAGTAAAAAAAAATATAGCCGTTTTTATAGCCGTTTGTGACCGTTTGAGACAATTTTTTGGACCATTTTGCCCCTAAACGTTAGTATAAACAGATGGGGATTGTTTTGGTTTGATCACACAACATCTTACTACGTCTCTTGTTATTAAACGCTCGAAAACGATCAAAAACGCTCAAAAAACGATCCCCCAATTCTTCTCGATTCAATCTCTTCTTCTATTACGTTCGATTCAATCTTTATTTCATCCATGGCAAGCTCACGAAGTGCTCATAGTTCCGTTGGTGTTGGTGCATCCACTTCAAACAAACCAACCGTTGTTAGAATAAAAACTACAACGAGGAACAAAGAGCTATTTCAACATTTCGACTTATGCGAAATGTCGAACGGTGTAGATAAGGCACGGTGCAAAGGTTGGGGTACTTTTCTTAAACCGGAATCTAATTCTACTTTAAGAAGCCATTTGACGAAGCATTGTGTTGTTGACAAAAATAATCCCGCAAATGATCAAGCACAAATGTCTCAAGAGTGCGGGGTTTGGAATTTTGATCCCGACATGGTTCGTGAAATGATGGGGAACTTGGTGATTCAAGAAAGTTTGCCATTCAATCATTTTGACAACCCACGCTTGACGAAGATGATTCAAAAGGCGCTACAACCACGTTATCATCAAGTAAGTCGAACTACTATTAGACGTGATTGTTTGAAACGTTGGCGTCAACCAAACAAGAATTAATTTTAGGTTTTCAAAACTTAAAAACCGGTGTTAACCTAACAACGGACGTTTGGTCGGCACCTCACGGTTTGCCCGAATCGTACCTTTGCGTTACCGCGCATTGGATTGATCCCGATTCTTGGCAAATGATGAAACGTACGATTGCGTTCGAAATGTTTCAGTATCCTCACACGGGGGATAATTTGTTTTATATGTTAGATGGAATAATACAAACATTCAATTTACAAGATAAAATACTTTCTATAAGTTTTGATAACGCTTCAAATAATACGAATGCTGTTCAAAAATAAAAACTTAAATATAAACCGATATGTAACGGTGCTTTTTTTCATACAAGATGTGTTGCTCACATTATTAACTTGGTTGTGAGTGATGCTCTTGCGGTTGAGGGAATGAATATGTTAAAAGAAAAATTTAAACAAATGTTAAAGGATGTTTTTATGAAAAGCCATAGAAGATATTTGGAATATCAAAAATTATGTGAGGATACAAACTCCCTCTTTTTAGGTCCGTCTTGGGACTTACCAACAAGATGAAATTCGACTTGGCGTATGTTTAACAGCGCCTTACGACAAAGGGAAGCCTTGGAAGTATTTCATAACAATTTAGTGGAAGAACGTAAGGCTAAAATATTTAATCGCCGATGTTGGGACGCCATAGGAGAATTTACTAGTTTATTTGGAGTTTTTAAAAATTCATCAACAATTTTATCGGGAGTTTATTATCACACGTATTGTTTGGTTCTTCAACAATTATTTATAATGACAAGAAAAATTAACAAATTTCCATCGACGGGTGAAAATAATGAAATATATACGGTAATGTTACTTCCAATGAAATTAAAACTAATGAAATACTTTAAGAAATGACGGCCGTATTTACTTGTGCGACGGCATTAAACCCATGTTTCAATGATGCCGGCGTTGAAACATTAGTTGATGAAATAGTGAGTGCTTTGGGTTTGGATTTGGAAGACCCAAACTTTGCAACAAACACTAAAAATAACTGTAACATATATTTTCAAAATATGTTTGATCATTATTTACAATAATATGGTGAAACATCTAACATACAACAAACAATGTATGCGGCTTCTAGTTCGAGTAGAAGCCAAGATGTTAAGTTTGATTTATTTAACACCTTAAGACAAAATGTAACTAAACGAGCCCGAGGTATTCGCGCAAGTAGCGAACTAGGAAGGTACCTAGGGACAGATTGGATTTCCGGTCTTACGCCGGAAGAATTTGAAAACTTTGATATTTTGGCCTGGTGGAAACAAAAGGAAACTCAATTTCCGATTCTATCTGCCATGGCCCGTGATTTACTAAGCGTCCAAGCTTCTACGGTAGCTTCGGAGTCCGCTTTTTCTCTTAGTGGCAGGGCTTTATCGATACGAAGGACGAGGCTTACTCCTGCATCATTGGAGATGTGCATTTGCTTGAAAGACCATTTGGACGCAATAGAACGTGTACAAGACCACACACTAGTTGAAGGCGAGCTTGACGTAGAAGCGACAATACACGATGTTGAAGTTGAGGAAGGAATGACTTTCCCATTTTCCGACGAAGAACAAGCAATGGATGAATGGATGCGGACCAATAGTCCGGAACTACAATCCGAAGCACCAAGCAAAGACTAATTTCTATTTTCAATTTTGTATTTAATTTTGTAACTTTAAAGCTTGTGTAATTAATTTATTATAATGAAATATGCTATTTGAAATCCTTACTTAATAAAGTTCATTATTTTTATTTAATCAAAAGCTTAAACTAATAATTACTAAACCCTAATAAACCTTAAACTAATTAAACTAATATTAAACTAATAACTAATAAATCTTAAACCTTAAACTCATAATTACTAAACCCTAATAAAACCTTAAACAAATCAAACTAATATTAATCTAATAACTAATCAACCTTAAAATAATCAACTCATAATTACTAAACCCTAATAAAACCTTAAACAAATCAAACTAATATTAATCTAATAACTAATCAACCTTAAAATAATCAACTCATAATTACTAAACCCTAATAAAACCTTAAACAAATCAAACTAATATTAATCTAATAACTAATAAACCTTAAAATAATCAACTCATAATTACTAAACCCTAATAAAACTTTAAACAAATCAAACTAATATTAATCTAATAACTTATAAACCTTAAAATAATCAACTCATAATTACTAAACCCTAATAAACCTTAAACAAATCAAACTAATATTAATCTAATAACTAATAAACCTTAAAATAATCAAAACCTAATAATTATGAGTTTAAGGTTTAAGATTTATTAGTTATTAGATTAATATTAGTTTGATTAGTTTAAGGTTTTATTAGGGTTTAGTAATTATGAGTTGATTATTTTAAGGTTTATTAGTTATTAGATTAATATTAGTTTGATTTGTTTTAAGTTTTATTAGGGTTTAGTAATTATGAGTTGATTATTTTTAGGTTGATTAGTTATTAGATTAATATTAGTTTGATTTGTTTAAGGTTTTATTAGGGTTTAGTAATTATGAGTTTAAGGTTTAAGATTTATTAGTTATTAGTTTAATATTAGTTCGATTAGTTTAAGGTTTATTAGGGTTTAGTAATTATTAGTTTAAGGTTTATTAGTTATTAGTTTAATATTAGTTTGATTAGTTTAAGGTTTATGAGGGTTTAGTAATTATTAGTTATTAGTTTTAGATTTGTTAAGTTTTTTATTATGATTTTATTAATTTAACTTTAAGGTTGAAAACGTATAATACAAAAAAAACGGTTCAAGGTTACGGTTCAACACTCTAAGTCTAACGGATGGATCAAACGGATTAACGGATAAAAAATAAAAAAAATAGGTCTAAAAACCGGTTTTTGAACCGGTTTGGGCGGTTAACCGGTCCGGTTAATAAACAGTTCGGTTTCATCGGTTAGCATATGTGTGTTAAAAAAACCGGTTAATAACCGAACCGGTTTTTAGAAAAAACCGGTAAACCCTACACACCGGTTAACCGGTTCGGGTAATATTGAAACCGGTTTGGACCGGTTAACCGATTTGTGCATCACTATATTAAGGTGACAAAACCTTAAACGATTGTTTAATCAAGTAATTGTAACGAAAGTGTGATTATAGTGATTCAAATGTGTAGTGGGCACTAGACTACAATCTAGGTATGATGCCACACTATTAAGATCTACCTTTCCCCGAGGATAAAAAGAATGTTTGCGTAGGTTTAAACTTGTTAGTTTCCCTCATGGAAGGATATCGACTAATTTGTATTTATTTCTTTTGTTGACTTTCTAAAACATGTGTCTAGTTATGCGTGGTCTGTGATACTCGTGTCACTAATTCATTCTTAATTGAGTTTTAATAATGCAACCATTTAATGAATCAAGTGATTGGAAATAATTTCATTGATTCGGTTGATAAAGAGTGTAATGCTTGTACTCAAGTAGGACGTTAATTTTTGACGATAGCAGGACACGAGGTGTTACATTAACTATTGACAATAACATCATAAGGAAAGTGATAGAGTTTTACAATGAACATTAATAGTATATGAGTATACCATGTATTTGGTTACATGTCTGTGTGATCTAGCACACATGAATTTATATAATAATTTATTTTTGCATTTGATGCTTATTAAGTTATCCTTCTAAAGAAGGCATCAAATTCTGTTTATTTTCTTGGTTAAGAGGAGTGTAGTACAAGGAATTGTTTGATAGAAGAGAGACAGTTAAATGGAGTCTCCTGAAGCTAATAGAATGCTCTGAAGGGAATGATTACTCTAAGACATCATGCCATTAGGATTCACCAACGTTCGTAAGACTAGTGTGTGTTTCGATAATTTCTGGAATTATCAGTGATCAATTGTGTTCGTGTTTTACGAAATGTTTGCACGCTTGATTAATCCTAATCAGCGTGTAATGCACAATTCAATAATTCCCTGAATTATTGTTTTGCGTTAGTGTTTGTGTTTGCCACACTTGGTTTCCAAAACCAATGTGCAATGTACGATTCGATAGTTCCTTGAATATCGTTTCGCAGTGGTTTGTGTTTAGCTCATCTAATTAAACATAATTAAATGAAATGCAACAAGTATGAATGTGAAATACATAGAGTGTAAGAGTTGCAATTTACCTAAAATTGCCGGGTTTCACATTGACTATGATCAAACTTATGCTGGCATGTAATTATGCTGGCATGTATTTACAGTGTCAACATGATCAACTATATGGGCATGTATGTATGCACTAAGTTGTCAAGATACCCTATGTTGACATGTACTATGCATTTGTGATCTACACTAGATCTAAACATGTTCTTACATAAAGGATTGCAAAAAATGTTCACACATGTACACAATGTTCTCATACTTGTTCATATACAATGTTCACACATTGTTCGCTTTGTTCTTTGTTCACCATTTTTTTATGTTCTTTGTTCACTTGACTTCATGAATATGTTCAAATGTACTTGTTCAATGTTCTAATGATTCGTGAATATCCTGGATCCTCACTTCAAATAGTACGTTGAATTCCCCATGTTATACTGAAGTTAGGTTATATATAGGGCATATGCAAGGTCAAGCTAACTGCCAACCCAGCCGCCAGCCAACCACCACTTCAACCACTTCAGTATATCAGGTCTAGACCGCCATTTGTATTTGAAGCTAAATCCCATCCCACTATTGTTCATGATATGTTCACAACTGTCCACAATTGTTCTATGATCTATGAGTGAGAGATTATTGTTTTGCTTCACTAGTAACCAAAACCTCTATTTTTCTTGTTCTTGTGTCCTGGAACGTTAATTCCAGCCTCTCAGTACTTACAAAACCAAGTATATTGTTCTCATGATGAGAACTTCAAATTAGGAATACTAAGAATACATATTCCTACCATGAAGCCCTTTGACAAATTGAGAATTTCAAATCAAGGATACTAAGAATACAAATCTTTGCATTTGAAATCCTTTGTTGAAAACAAAAAGTTAGAAATTTAGTCCGAGTCCTAAAATTATAGAATCACGGTACTGATCCCTTGATTTTATATATGAAAATAATTTTCAGAAAAGTTTTAGTCCCTAAAATCTTTCGAGCTTGAAGTAGACTTAATGCTAACTCAAGCATACCTAATCATAAGTATCCTCAATCCTATAGCACTTAGTCCTATTGCGTAGCTTAGGTTATATCTAGGTCATTAAACATTGGGTTTTTTGCTAGTTCTCTATAACCTTGGCTCTGATACCAGCCTGTCACACCCCTGTGCCACGTGTGGAATCCATGGCGCGGTGACGACTGATCGATTGATCGGTTGATTCAATGCACAAGATTAGTGATGAACAACCACAATGAATTACTAAGTTTCATATGATTAAAGTAATGTTTTCAAACAATGTTTACTAAAGAATACAACTAACCAACATCAAAAATAATGTTTACAAAATAAGAAAAGACATGATAATTAAACAACAAGGATTTAAGTGGGTTTCCAGTCCATGCTATCTTGTTTCTTGATCTTGTTTTATCTTAGACTTGGTCGTCTTAGTTGTCCATGTCATGTGCCAACCTTTGATCTCCTCAAACGTGAAGAAAATCTGTCAACTACAAATAGTAGTTGGTGAGATACATAGGTTTAAATATTGTAAAAAAATATATTTTACGAATATCAAAATATAAATTCAAAAAGAATAACATTTGTAAACCTGTGAGTGTAACCTGTATAAATCCTGTACTTAACAACCAATGAGTCATGTACTAACTACTGTATATGTATAATGTATACTTATAAAATGTAAGTGTAGTAACATGTTAGTGTAACACAAACTATCATGAAGTTTATCCTATTGTCATCTTATATCAAAGTCCAAAGCTACGTTAGGAGTTAGGCAAAGACTGACTAATAACCAACACAACCCATGGTAATAAAATAAATTAGAACCAACTATGTGTCAATGAAAATGCGTCCAATATGATCTAGGCTGTTAAAGTTAAACAACAACTAACTCATATTGCTAAGTCTACACCAATCCATCTTTGGCTATAAAATAAATTCGAGCCAGCTCTAACCTGGGTGTAGAACCCGTTTTCCCTTGTTGTGATCACCCAATACTAACGATAAACCAGTGCGTGAACTCAAGCTTAGAGGTTAAATTAATAACTTCTAACCCTTGAGTCCTGATATGTACAATTGCGTGAACTTCAAGTCTGAAATCCGAGAATGATGATTTCAGCCCTTGAAGTCCTGAATATAGGCATACATGATGTGAATAAGCTTGTTTACAATTGTGCATTCATGTTACATAGTTTAATTGATAATTGAAAACTAACTTGTACAAAAGAGTGAACTGGACTAGGTCGTATGCCATGACAAGTCACGACTAAGTGCCTTATATCCATTGTTTATGTAAAAATGAGTTTAATTTTACCAACATATGCCAAACATAAGTTATTGAATAATGAAACCCATTTAAGAAAATGAGTTTGAAAATAGTATTCACATGTTCCACCCCAAAAGGTTTCAAAGTAGAAAATAGGGGCTATGTACTCACCTTTATTGATTGAGATGTACGATGAACGAATAATCGATAAACGATGCTCTCACTTGTTGGTGGGAGCCATAAATGAGGGGATTCATTTCTTAAATACCCCGAGTGGTTTCCCGCGTATTCGGGCTCGTTCGGTGTCACACCCCGAGCCGGCGGGGTAGGATCGGGTTTCCCCGTCGGGCGGAAGGTTCCCGGGGCGCGATATCGTGAGTGATAATCGTGATGATCAGATTGTTTACATTGCACATGATATAAATGAGAAATGCTAAATATAATAAAATTACAAAGTTAAATTACAACAGTATTGTTTATAATTTAACAATGTAAATCTACCATCAACATCATAAACTTCTATCTTGTATTTACACAAGATATACAAAACAATCTGTATAATGATGTCTTCAAAATATGCAGGTCCAAAATACTAAGTCTTCTATAGGAAGTCCTAGTCCATAAGAAATGACTTCTTAATTGACCTGTTCGTCACCTGAGAAGTCATGCAAAACGATCAAGTCAACACATGGTTGGTGAGTTCATATAGTTTAGTATTTGAAAATGATTTGAAAACCTCCTTCGGTAAAGACCCTAACTTCATTAACTCCACATGTAATATCCACATCGGTATGCTTATATATAGGGCATATGTAAGGGACAAGCCCTAGCCAACATCCCACCACATACTAATATGCATTTGACACTGTTGTTAATGATAATTAAGCATTTTTACCTAACACACCTCTGATTTAGATTATGATTTCCAAAACTTGATTTACCTTTGATTCTCTTGAGTGCATCATAGATATATGATTTTCCAAAAGTCAGTGATAGTAAATATAACGTTAAATATTTAATTAAATAATTAAATAAAACATTTAAATACAACTAAGACATGATGATTGGGCATTATTTGACTCAATCAATTAGACTTAGTTGTTGGTGGTTGTCCCAGTTGTAACCTCTCACACGTGACCCATGTCAGGTATAACTCACAAGGAGTACACTTGAACTGAGCGGGATTTTAATGTTTTGCCCGTTACAGCCTGACCCACTGGTCTTCTGCATCTGAGTGGGACTTTAAGGATATCCTTTGATTCTTGATCTCTTGATTCTCTTGATATGACTTTGATATTGATACCATTTGATCGTTCATGTTATTGCCCGTTACAGCCTGACCCAAAGGTCTTCTGCATCTGAGTGGGACTTTATATGTGTGTTACACGTGATCTTGATTCCTTATACAACTGACATCCACCTTAACTTGATTGTTAATGATCTCATTAGATTATAATGATTTCATTATTATCATGATTCACACACATTTATGATTTCTGATTCCTTGAGTCTCTTGATCTTGATCTTTTGAATTCCCATGATTCACAATGATAATTGATTCTTGATTATGATTCTTGGTTCTCAGATCACACACTGAGTTAAGTTTCCTTTGAATATGATCTTTTGTTTTTAGTTCCTTAGCTTTCACTTTGAATTTAGATTCTTGAATTTGGGTTTGATGGACTAAGGGTTGATTTAGAGTTTAAATTAAAGTATACTCATAAGAGTACTTTAATTAAGTTGGTTATTTGATCTGTTTAATAATTTCCTAGACAGGAGTCTAGGAGTATCAACAAACATATATGTAAAAACATACAATAATTTAAAAGCATTTAAATAAACAGTTTAAATAAAAACAGTTTGCGCATGCTTCTCAGACCCGCGTTTTAAAACAAAATGTTAGAAAAGGGGCAATGAACTCACCTGTGTTGCTGTGCAATTGATTCACAAAAGATAATGTGCTCTCCTTGAATGTTGCTTATGTATCTTTAGCACCTGAGTTGTTTTAAGAGATTCGAATACGATAAGTATGTATAATAGACATTAAGTCTAGGGTTTGGTCTCGGTGTGCAACTACGTGTCCTAGATTACTAACGTATTTCTATGACTCTATCTAATTAATTTAACCTATTTACCTGTAAGTCACCCATGTTCCAAGATTATTCATCAACAAACCCGAGATAAGTAGGTTTTATTTTAATAACATTACAAGTTTTTTTTTTAAATCGTGTTTAAATTATTTCATCCTGGGTTAATTATCTAGAAAGCATCATTTAATATGGCTTAATAAAGTTTATAAAACATTTCTTTTATAAAAAAAATAGTTAATTTAATTGAATGAATGTTTAACGTATGATGGGCTTAAATTAAGCCCTTTGGGCCAACCTCGGCCCGTCACTTGACTTTGATCTTTGAACGAGTCCTTGATAGTTCTTTTGAGTAACTTGTCCTATATAGTTAACTAAACCATCTAGATTTGTTAGGTGTCAAGGATTACATTAACACTCAACACCTTAGGTTGTTGTTTTGATTTCCAACATAGTGTCGAAAATCTTTGTTTAGATAACATCATGGTTTAACTGATCCCTTGATATAGAAACATCGTTCCTTGTTTTCTTTAAAGGATTTCTAACTTTATAGACTAAGTAAATGTTCTAGATCAAACTCCTTGGTTCATTCTCTTGATAACCCTTAGTTTAACCACATGCCATCCTAAGTTGGTTTGCATGAGAATAATCCTAATGTATATTCCCATGCATGCACATGCATGTAGTTGCATGTATCTACATGGAGGTCTCCATGCATAACCACCCCGCGAATGAGAGAGCTTGTCGGTCGAATGAAGGGTTGCAAAAAGGGTCTTGGGCGAATAGGCCTAAACGAATGAGGGGTTGGACCCGTGTGAAACTTGGTCGAATAGGTGTTGGCCGGAAGGAGACTTGGCCGAATAGAGCAGCTGCATGGATTGTTGGCGGAATGAGGCTTGAGCCGAAGGAAATGGCCCGAATGGAAACAGGTCGAATGACCTAGGCAGAAGGAGACTTGCCGAATGACTGGTGCCGCATGAGGGTCGAATGGGGCTCTGGACGAAGGGCCTGGTTCGGACGAATGAAGATTGGCCGAAGAACCCTTAGCTATTCGGCCGAAAGTGACTCGAATGTACTCATTCGGCGAGCTGGGTGGTTTGTCATTCGGGGATTTCGAACATTTCATCAACAGCAGCTCTAACTTCGATCTAGGGCTAACCTTTGGTGTACAACAAGTTCCTAACTCTTCTAAGTGCATTTCATGGTGATTTCCTAAGGATTTGAAGGGTGTGTTAGTCGGTTTCTTAGAGGGTTCGAAATAGGGTTTTCAAACCCTAAAACCGAGCAAAAATCGTGGTGTTACCTCTAATCTGTTGGATAGAACTTCAGATCCACTGTACTTTCGTGTTCTACTAGTGATGGTGGTGATTTTGACACCAAGAACACCCAAAATGGTTGAGATTCAAACAAGAAATCTTAGAGAGAAGAAGTGTTTTCTAGAGAGAGAAAGGGATGAACGAAAATGGTGGTGTTGGGGCTGGTAGGTGGAAGAGAAATGGGGAAGTAAATGCCCCATTCAATTCTTTCAACTACCCGCGTGTCCGGGTCCGATCGGTTTCGCGTGGTTTCGCGTAGAAACGTAAATTTCTCGTCGTTTTCGTTACGAAACGACTCGATTTTAAAATAGAAATAATAAAATTATTTTAGATTGTGATTCCTAATAAATTAACTAAATATCTTTTAATTATTTAAATTTCAAAATATTTATTTAACGTTTACACCGAATCGCGCGGTCATCGCGCGTATTTGTTCGAATCGTCACCCGAATAAATACGACGATAACTACACTTTTCAATATGGTTTTCTAATTATCGGATATCATTCAGAACATTAAACTTCCAGAATTATTCGTACAGATCGTCACCTATACGAATAATCTGTCGATTTAGCATTCACGTACGACATCCGTGTTGTTTTGTTCTGTAAAACCTCACATACGTTTATACGTAATAACATCCTAACAAGTAATCACATGATGGTTCTGTGTTGCCAGATAATTATCTGACTCCAGAACCATTGTTCTGAACTTGTTTCTCAGAAATGATTATGAATTCATTGTTTGATTCATGAAATGATAATAGTATATGATACTAATATGAATTCACACTGAAATGCATAAAAGTTGTACCTGATTACTGTTCATGTACTGTAGAGATCACTGTTCCGGTGACGGTTCCGGCACTGATGTTACATTCGGTTTTGCGTTTACGCGTTCTGTTACGTAAATTACATGAATGTCATATTATTTTTAAAGTAGCTTCGTTGTATCATTTTGGGTTTTATTTGATGAGTTTCAAAATTGTAAATATACATAATAATATTTTACCCTTTTTGTAAAGTTCGTCTGTTTCGAACCGTAAACGCATATCTTTACGTGCATGCCCCTAAGTTTATGCGTTTTTGGTCATTTAATGTATTCATTAAGGTTTTCTTGTAATGATAAGTTTGACATAGATATCTTTATGGATCATCACCCATAATGATACCAAATTGAATCGTAACCTCTCGGCGTTCACGTCAACTTAGTTATGAAATCAATGGAAATTTGTTCCTATTTCCATTGGGGAATTTCAGGTTGCTACAACAAACCTGAAGGTTTCTGATGTTCGGATTTGATTTCAAACATGTCAGATACTTCCCTACATACAAGGCTATGTCTTTCTTTATCCCAGGCCACCAGTAAGTCTTTTTCAAGTCTTGATACATCTTATCGGCTCCCGGGTGAGCCGAATATCGCGACTTATGTGCAACATTACAAATGAGGGTGCACAATTCTTCTGACTATCGAATCCATATGCAACCATTGAAGTACAGAACCTCATCTGATCGAGGTTCCAGTTTACCTTCTAGCCCGCAATCTAACTCCTTCTTCAGTTGATTGTTGATCACCACCTGCTCCTGTGCAATACGAATCAAATCGTTCAAGTTCGGTTGGGTGTGGATATCCACGGCTCTAAAATTTATTGGCTTGAATGGTTCTTTGCGACTAAAAGCATCAGCCACCATGTTGGCTTTACCCGGGTGATAACAAATCTCACAATCGTAATTAGTTAGAAGCTCAACCCAGCGCCTCTGCCTCATATTGAGCTCTTTCTGATTGAGAATATGCTAAAGGCTCTTGTGGTCTGTGTAAATGACACATTTAGTACCATAAAGGTAGTGTCTCCATGTCTTCAATTCAAAGACCACAGCCCCTAACTCAAGGTTATGAGTAGTGTAGTTCTTCTCGTGAACCTTGAATTGTGTTGAAGCATACGCAATAACCTTGTCTTGTTGCATAAGTACACGGCGATGACCAAGGATTGAAGCATCGCAGTAGATAACAAAATCGTTGTTGCCTTCTTTAAGGCGAAGAATAGGGAAGTTGCACAACTTCTGCTTAAGAAGTTGAAATGCATCTTCTTGTTTCTGTCCCCATATAAACACTTGACTTTTCAGGGTCAAAGTCGTGAGTGGCAAGGCAATCTTCGAAAATTTCGAGATGAATCTTAGATAATAGCCTGCCAAACCCAGAAATGAGCGGATCTTAGTTGGAGCAGATGGGGTAGTCCAGTTCTTAATAGCTTCAATCTTTGCTGGATCTACATGTATCTCATCCCTATTGATCACATGACCTAAGAAATGAACTTCCTTTAGCCAAAATACACATTTTAAGAATTTTGCATAAAGTTGTTCAGTTCTTAATAGTTCTAAGATTTTCCTCAGGTGACTCTCGTGTTCCTGTTCATTCTTGGAATAGATCAATATATCATCAATAAAAACGATAAGTAACTAATCTAGATACGACCTACAGACTCGATTCATCAAATCCATGAACACTGCCGGTGTATTAGTTAGCCCAAAAGGCATAACCACAAACTCATAGTGTCAATAGCGAGTCCTAGATTCCGTCTTTGGTATATCCTTATCGTTCACTCTCAACTGATGATATCCGTATCGCAAATCAATCTTAAATAAGCAAGTTGCTCCCTGTAGCTGATCAAAAAACTCCGTCTTTGGTATATACTCATCGTCCATTCTCACAATAATCGATGCACATGCGCAATGAACCATCTTTATAATTGATAAAGAGAACCGGGGCTACCCATATATGGCGAGTACCTCGGTCTGATGTGCCCTTTGTCTAGAAGTTCTTGAAGCTGACTAGACAGTTCTTGCATTTTGGACGGTGCTAATCAATAAGGAGATTTTGCCACTGGGTTTGCTCCAGGGACAAGATCTATTTGAAAATCCACTTGGCGGACTGGTGGTAGTCCAAGCAAGCCTTTCGCCATCTTCTTTTCTGGCATCTTCTCCACTACATGTCCCAAGAAAGCACATTATTTCTTCTTCAGGTACTTTTGTGCCTTAATGCACGACACAATCTTCAGCTCTCGACAAGGCTTCTTGCAGTACACCCACATCTTTTCGCCGGACGGTAGAGGAATACGCAACAGTTTCTTCGAGCAGACAATTTCAACGTTATATTTTGACAAGAAATCCATTTAGTAATATTTTCGTACTACTAATATTTTCATTGAATTGTAAAGGAATGAGCAAGTACACACATAAGTAATTATCTTATTAGTATACTCCTCATAGGATTGTATATCATAATCTTATGTACTAATTCCATGAAATACCCCACCAAACCTATACACTGACACTTCCCGATATCTCGAAGAGAGCTTATGTAGAGGGCATGCGTAGAGTCAGACTCATCCACCAGCCCACCACTTCTTCGGTAAACCACGATCGTGCCCTTGCTAGCATTTGGCACTACATTTGCACCATTGGGTAAGAATGTACTAAGGATAATGATTCCAATGATTTTGATCAATTTAACCATGATTTGACTATGATCAAACATATGCTGCTATTTGTTTACAATGTCAACTTGATAAACTATGTGGGTATGAATTTATGCACTAAGTTGTCAAGTTACCCTATGTTGACATGTACTAAGCATGTGAGATCTACACTAGATCTAAACAAGTTCTTACATAAAAGATTGCACAAAATCTTCACACACACAATGTTCTCATGCTTGTTCACATACAATGTTCACACATTGTTCACTATGTTCTTTGTTTAGTTGACTTCATGAATATATTCAAATGTACTTTTTCATATACATATCATATGGATTACTAAAAAGTATACTTATTATATATCAAGATAAACACATACATGCATACTAATCCAATTGTGCATCAAATCTCCAAAAGTCAAACTTAAACAGTTTGACTCTACAAATTAGATGTCTACACTCTTGCAGATCATACATTGTTCACACTTTTGTGAATCTATATCATTGATTTTTCAAGTATTATGTTCACAAAATTGTGAATTAAAGCCTGCACATTGCAAAATAAGGGTGTACACTTTTATAGATCATAACTTCTTCCATTTTGGCAATTGTTCACACAACTTGTGAATTAATTTAACCCATAACAATAATTGAATATTCACACTTTTGTGAATCATACAATTACAATAACCACACTAGCTCATAAACCACTTCCATCAAGTTTTACAAAACAACTTATCACAAATATGCTAAAATGCACATTTTTTTGTAATATGGACTCTATCAATCCTACAATTATAAGTCAACAAAGATTGGTAACTTACACACAATTTGAACACACTTGTGTTTACATAAAATACACTCCCAATTCATATGTTCACACACATGTGAATCATTTAACTCCACTTCAACACACTAAATGTTCACTCTCAAGTGAATCAACCAAATTTGTCTACACAACTTGTAGATCGTCAAATACAATTCTTTCTAACTACCATATAGGTATCACATTATTAAAATTTAAAACAACACACTTATGTATCTCATTGAGTTTTCACACTTTTTTGAATCACTCAAACTTTCACTAATCTAATTATGTTATCTCCTTTGAGAATCCAACAAATCAAAGTTTGCAATATGTGTTATTTACACATATAATCAACATTAGACACAAACAATAAATAGTCACACATTTGTGATTCAAGATAACATTTATTGGTGTCTAAATTCAAATTCAACATAAAACCTATCACCCATACATATGTTCACACACCTTCTGAATCATTTAAATGGTAAACAACCACAAGTTGTTCAAGTGAACAAATTATAAATACATGTCAAATATTATCAAGCATTTGTATACACAATCGTAGATCAACTAGGTTGTCTACTATCATCATTAGCTCATTTTTTCAAGTGAACTATTTTAACATGCTTCCACAAAACACTATCTACATCAATTCTAGCATATATAAATGACTATACACCTGTAGGTCATTATTAAATTCACAAGCCACACATAGTTTATATCCATGTTAATCAACAATTGAGTTTTGTTCATATGATCACAATACATGTGATTCATTTTCATAACATTAAACAAACTCAACAGTGAAGGGTGACTTACCTTAAAGCAGATGAATATGATCATTTAGCTAGCTCCCTCTCGGGTCTATGCTTGTCTTCTTCACCAAGACTTCCTATGATCATACCACAATTCATTTAATACATACATATTATATATATATATATATATATATATATATATATTGATATCTACCCAAATTTGCATGTTTTCTAGCTTATAACTCACTCCAAGCTTAAACCTTACAACAAATGTAAGTTTCATATCAACATGATATTCATTCTTGTTTTATGCCTCTTTTAGGCATTTCATCAAACACCTTATGAGCTATTAATACTTAGTTATGATCATTAACACCATTTGGTTTCAACAAAACACCCATTCAAATGAATTGGTTGAGTTTTGACAACACCTTTGCTTCTAAAACATTAACATATCCTCGCTTTGTAATTAAATTCATCAAACTCTTACTTTAGCTTAAACCCACATGTTTTACCCAACACCATGTTTTGGGTGTTTACACATGTTTATAAGATCAAACTAACGTGTTCTTACAACCTACAATACCCAATTCATGATTTGATAAAATCCCATCCATGGCTTCGTCCTTCATCATGAAAATTTCAACCAAAACAACAAACTAACACTTACCTTTTGTTAGTAATCGCGTTGGGCGTTGATTTCTAGCTTCAATTGTTGGATTTCAACTCCAACAAGCTTCTAATTTGGTTAAGATCACAAGAACTAGGGTTTTCTCCTTTTTATCTTCTCTGGATGTCGATCACCATAGAGGAACAAATTCTGGATCTTTGACCAAAGTCAATGAATTATCACCTCTTGTACAAGTTTCATCAAATGGCATATTTAGTCCTTCAAACTTTAATTGTCATTTGACTAGTTTTAAACTAACCTAACCATGTTAGTTACTAGTTACCTAACAACCGAATTTGTTTAAAACATAAAATTATCTAATTACACACCTTGTAATTTTGAATTGATCACAATATATTAATTTATTAATAAAATCCCAAAATGGGTCATTACAGAGTGTGAAGAAACTCACTTGTTTAGATGTTTATCTAGTTCCAAGGTTCTTGAAATGAGGAGACAATACTATATACTCACCCTAAAGTTGAGAAACAAGTCTTAGCATCCTTATAGTTCAAAGTTCAAGAATCCTAAAACTATGGCATGTCACACCCCGACCGACAGCGGAATACATCGAGGCGCGATGTCGAATACTCAAAAGCTCATTGTTCTATGTTGCAAATTTCAATAGTTAAAGCATAAATATTAAAGATTTAACAAGCAAGATATAATTTAAATTGAATTGAACAAACATCCATTACATAGTTTTCAAGATCCAAATTACATAATTTGAATAATTCTAACATTGTTTGAATTAATATATATATATATATATATATATATATATAGAGGCTGCTTATAATGCAAAGATTCTTATGTGAGAAGCGTAAGAAGCAGGGTAAGGGGTATTATCGTCCATATAAGATTATAGACCGTGATTCATAAAATCCCGGACTGTAATTTAACACACATATTCAATGACCAACTGCATAATTACGGACCATATAATCACGTACCACGTTATATGAAAATTACAGACCGTCATTTACCTTGCGTATCAAAGGAACAACTGCATAATTACGTACCAATGATCACGTACCAAGTATTAAAATCACAGACCACGTAAAAAAATCTAAAGAAACTATAACAATATTATACTTAAATTAAAGATAATAAAATTCTCTATTTAATATTGTAATTTTTTTTATAAAATAATTGAGCGTTTAAAAGTTATTCGATTTTTAAAAAAATGGTGGAACTTGATTCCCCAAAAAAAAGTCAACAAATGTAGGCAATTCATTTTTTGCACTTTCAGCTTTAATTCACGCAAGTTATGAATAAAATGTAGGGACCACTAGATCTTAACCATTCATTTATTTGATCAAGGGCACATATTCCTTCCTACCCTTCTCACGTTAATAACCCTTTGTATTTGATCCGGCTCCTACATATATAAAAATATGTTTAAAACTTAAATGCAAACAAAGCGTAAAATCAATGTGACTAATAGTCTTTGCACAATAACTTTGGTTATTGAAAAATGCAAAGGTGAAAAAGCCTATATTCAATTGATGTAACTTGTAGCCTTTATTTAATGAATTCATAGCATCCTAATGGAAATCCTTGTTTGAGTGAATCTATGTTTAAATGAATACTTAGAATGACTATTCTTATAATATTGATTTAATACAATATAGAATATCAAATATTCTTTTTATTTACCAATTTTATTGTTTGAATAAACTAGACTAATTGTTTTAAGAATATTCAATAATATTCTTATAATAAAAAAAATAGAATATGTGCTATATATTCTATTTATTTTGTATATTGAATATGTGCAAAATACTATTTTGGATAAATTTCCCATCCATTTTGCTGATCTATTAAATGTTTATTTAAAACATCTATTTGTATGAAAATCATGAGTTCTTGATTAATAACTTAGAATAATTACTATTTTTATTTAAAAATTATTTTAATACTTCATAACTTGTTTTATTTGAATAACCTTTTATAAATTTTATTACTTTTAAAGATAACCCTTTTGTTTATATTTTAAAATCTTTTAAATTATCTTTTAACAAACTATAAAAAAATTTTATTCAAATGTTTTAAAGGTAACATTTTTTTGTAATTTGGAATACATGAAATATATATATATATATGTGTGTGTGTGTGTTTATGTTAAAGGATTTATAAAGATATAATAATTTTATTAAACTTAAGTTTACAAATAACTAATTATATATTAAAGTTAAAAATATGTTTTATAAACTTTGAAAATATTTTTAACATTTTATTGTGATTTTTAAATCATTTCATACGTATCAAATAGCTTTTATTAAAGAAATTAATTTATTTCTTTATGAAAATTTCAATAATTTTAATCAGAATATTTAGAATTGAATAATAGTAATTTTAATATTATTTTAATAAAAAAAATAGTAAAGGAGTGGATGAGAATAGCTAAAAACCAGTTAGGTATGCAGGTAAGGAGTTTCAAACTCAGGTTCCCCGCGTCCGAGCACATGTGTCTTACCGCTGTGCTGGGCCGGGGAGGCTTGCAAGAACTGAAAACAATTTCCTTTTATACATGTGTCAAAAATTAAACCCCCAAATCTAAGAACCCTAATTCCTATGATGATCAAATTTGAAAGTCTGAATGTTTGTGAGCCCTAGATTTCTTAGGTTATTGTTCCTTGTGTATCAACGAGTAGGATGGTATGTATTATTACCTGGATGGTTATCGAATTGATGAGGTTTGAATGAGGGTCGTGAGTCGGCATAGCTTGTATCAATTTCGTCCTTGTGTGTTTATGTGTATGATTCTTGTGCTCAGATAGGTTCATCAATAGTAAAAGAACATAGTATAATAGCTTAATTCAATTATTATACCCGTGTAAGTTGATTTTGAATTTCAGTAACCGGTCACTGTCTCATGGCATTCATAAATGTGACAATAACAACGAATCCTTAGAAATATTTAAATGGATAACACACTAGCAATTGGAGACATGCGAAAATATATAAACGTACTTACTTGTTCTAACCCATCTTTAATCTCACCGTTTGATGTGAACCCACCAACCCACGCGGTCATTTTTAAGAGTTATCGCACCACGTTCTCTTTGTTAATCTCCATGATAAAATAAGAGAATAGCAACATGTTAGCCGACATCTGACATCGAGAGATGACTGAACGTTCTTTTAAAAAAAGGAACAGAAAATAACACAACTAAATCTAATCAATAAGTCCATGAGATACCTTAAATCTAATTACAACTCAATTGAATGGTACCTTAGGGAAAAGATGAAACATAGCATCTATCATAGAAGTACCTGAAAACCTTAAACATGGCAGCCCTTTTTCATCAGCTATGACAGCCCATGATGCCTTATTTCAGCTTAGAAATTGAAACCACATCACTTGGAAATTTGAGGGGATCTTTAGGTTAAGGTACTGACGCCTTAATCCTAGTATTTCCTTTTAGATTAAGGCACCATCAACCAACTAAAACAGCACCAAGGACAACCTAAAACTTCCACTATAGCTGCCATTACAACCACTCCATATCTCCTTATCATATCCATGAAATCTGTCGTAAGATCTTGCCATCATAAGTAACACTATACACCTTTCGAAGTAAAATTTGAAACTCCTATAAATACCCTTAGGAACTTAGAAAAACACACACCAACATCCTCCCTTCTACGTCTCTTGTTTTCTCGGTAGAACCATCACCAAAACCCAATGTCGTATCTCGACCAAGCAGCAGCCACGGCTACCTGGCTGCCCAGGTCTAGCAGCGACCTCTGACCCAACAATTTAACTGACCACCACCCGTAACGGAGGAATCACCCAGCTGCACTTTACTCAGCCTCCCGCCAGACCAGCCCTCCAAGTACCCTCCAAGCATTCTGCATTCCACCTTGTTTGCCTTGGTAAGTATCTCACTATCTCACGTGTAATAATCCACCAAGAAGGGAGAAAACCAGCTGTCAATATGCTGTCTTCGTATGAAACAACGGTTTAAACAAGCCATAACTCAATCATAACAACTCGAAACTGAGCAAAATCCAACACCATCGTTTAGTTCGTTGAATTAGCTTCCCAAGCACTACTATACCTTTTCTAACTCAGCCAAATAATCCCCCAAATAACCTCTACAAAATCAGTACGCAGAATTGAACCTTCTAACTTATATGGTTGTTTCTACCGATTTCCTAGCCAAATCACGAAATATTTACTAAACGAAAGTTGTTCGGGACACATTAAAGTACCAGACCGTAGAATGTCATAATTTTATATAAACTTTTCCATTTTAAAATTTTACTCGAAGATGTTAAACATAATTTGTACAAAAAAGAGAAAATAACAAACATAAAATAAAACAAACAAACAAAACATCATATTTTGGAGATTACCATTACTGTACATATTAAACGTCATGTAAATATCAAGGCTTGTCACACATATATGTTAAATATGTGAGTATGGAGGCATGAATGAACAATGAACCCATGGCTGATGACACACAAGCCGGTTGACAAAATAATGAGGAGTGTAGTCCAAGGGATGATTCAACATCCTAATCCTTAATCCATGGGCTTTTGGTGAATCAAACGTGAAGGAAGTTTTGGTAACATATTTACTTATATATATATATATATATATATATATATATATAAACACACACATACACACACACAAATAAATAAACTTAAATTTTCTAAGTAATTACTGGGTTAAACACATTTAAAAATCGAGAATTTGTCATTGTAATATTAAAAATAAAACTTATAATAGTTTTGGGTGATATCTTATGTCCCTTATTTAAATTTGGGAAAATAAGTAAGACCCCTCAATTTAACTATAAATAAAACGAACACTTAAAAATTAACATTAAGACAAAAATGGATTTCGATATCATAAGGGTTATTCCATGAATCTCGAAAAGGGCCATACTTTTATAGGTCCTAAGAAGGACACTGAACCTACTCACGATTACTTGGAACCTCCCCGATCACTATTCTTCGAAGTGAAATACTTGCTATGTTACTTATCCATACATGTTTATTGCATGCGTACTTATTTCAAAGTCCCCATTGATATATATATGTATGTATGTATGTATGTATGTATGTATGTATGTATGTATGTATGTATGTATGTATGTATGTATGTATGTATGTATGTATGTATGTATGTATGTATGTATGTATGTATGTATGTATGTATGTATGTATGTATGTATGTATGTATGTATGTATGTATGTATGTATGTATGTATGTATGTATGTATGTATGTATGTATGTATGTATGTATGTATGTATGTCTGTCTGTCTGTCTGTCTGTCTGTCTGTCTGTCTGTCTGTCTGTCTGTCTGTCTGTATGTATGTATGTATGTATGTATGTATGTATGTATGTATGTATGTATGTATGTATGTATGTATGTATGTATGTATGTATGTATGTATGTATGTATGTATGTATGTATGTATGTATGTATGTATGTATGTATGTATGTATGTATGTATGTATGTATGTATGTATGTCTGTCTGTCTGTCTGTCTGTCTGTCTGTCTGTCTGTCTGTCTGTCTGTCTGTATGTATGTATGTATGTATGTATGTATGTATGTATGTATGTATGTATGTATGTATGTATGTATGTATGTATGTATGTATGTATGTATGTATGTATGTATGTATGTATGTATGTATGTATGTATGTATGTATGTATGTAAAAATCGAGAATTTGTCATTGTAATATTAAAAATAAAACTTATAATAGTTTTGGGTGATATCTTATGTCCCTTATTTAAATTTGGGAAAATAAGTAAGACCCCTCAATTTAACTATAAATAAAACGAACACTTAAAAATTAACAATAAGACAAAAATGGATTTCGATATCATAAGGGTTATTCCATGAATCTCGAAAAGGGCCATACTTTTATAGGTCCTAAGAAGGACACTGAACCTACTCACGATTACTTGGAACCTCCCCGATCACTATTCTTCGAAGTGAAATACTTGCTATGTTACTTATCCATACATGTTTATTGCATGCGTACTTATTTCAAAGTCCCCATTGATATATATGTATGTATGTATGTATGTATGTATGTATGTATGTATGTATGTATGTATGTATGTATGTATGTATGTATGTATGTATGTATGTATGTATGTATGTATGTATGTATGTATGTATGTATGTATGTATGTATGTATGTATGTATGTATGTATGTATGTATGTATGTATGTATGTATGTATGTATGTATGTATGTATGTATGTATGTATGTATGTATGTATGTATGTATGTATGTATGTATGTATGTATGTATGTATGTATGTATGTCTGTCTGTCTGTCTGTCTGTCTGTCTGTCTGTCTGTCTGTCTGTCTGTCTGTCTGTCTGTCTGTATGTATGTATGTATGTATGTATGTATGTATGTATGTATGTATGTATGTAAAAATCGAGAATTTGTCATTGTAATATTAAAAATAAAACTTATAATAGTTTTGGGTGATATCTTATGTCCTTTATTTAAATTTGGGAAAATAAGTAAGACCCCTCAATTTAACTATAAATAAAACGAACACTTAAAAATTAACATTAAGACAAAAATGGATTTCGATATCATAAGGGTTATTCCATGAATCTCGAAAAGGGCCATACTTTTGTAGGTCCTAAGAAGGACACTGAACCTACTCACGATTACTTGGAACCTCCCCGATCACTATTCTTCGAAGTGAAATACTTGCTATGTTACTTATCCATACATGTTTATTGCATGCGTACTTATTTCAAAGTCCCCATTGATATATATATATGTATGTATGTATGTATGTATGTATGTATGTATGTATGTATGTATGTATGTATGTATGTATGTATGTATGTATGTATGTATGTATGTATGTATGTATGTATGTATGTATGTATGTATGTATGTATGTATGTATGTATGTATGTATGTATGTATGTATGTATGTATGTATGTATGTATGTATGTATGTATGTATGTATGTATGTATGTATGTATGTATGTATGTATGTATGTATGTATGTATGTATGTATGTATGTATGTATGTATGTATGTATGTATGTATGTATGTATGTATGTATGTATGTCTGTCTGTCTGTCTGTCTGTCTGTCTGTCTGTATGTATGTATGTGTGTATGTGTGTATGTGTGTATGTGTGTATGTGTGTATGTGTGTATGTGTGTATGTGTGTATGTGTGTATGTGTGTATGTGTGTATGTGTGTATGTGTGTCTGTCTGTCTGTCTGTCTGTCTGTCTGTCTGTCTGTCTGTATGTATGTATGTATGTATGTATGTATGTATGTATGTATGTATGTATGTATGTATGTATGTATGTATGTATGTATGTATGTATGTATGTATGTATGTATGTATGTATGTATGTATGTATGTATGTATGTATGTATGTATGTATTATGTCAGTAATTCCATAACTATTTAGTTCATTTGACGGGATATGGATTAATATGAATAGTGTTATCGGGCTGACGACTCTATTCATTTTGAAATTTTGGTCGCGATCTTTCCCAAATGTCTGGGCTTAAATGAATTTATATTTCCATTTATTATATATTTGATTGATTGTTGACATGATGGAGCGAAAAGTCATAGGTTTGATTGTGGGCACATGGTTAAATAAATCAATCACTTGTGCTAACTTTAAAATAAACATTATATGGATACTTTTTATAAATATTTTCCTCACACATTTTATTGAGTTGTAAACATACAGTGTCACACCCCCATCTCTCACTTTACCTGATATAGTCACTGAATGACGCATGAAATCGGTAACTGTTGTATCGTGTCGCGGAAGCTTGATGGTGAGGTCGTAGAGATGGGTGTGACTGATTGTTACTTTGGTATCATACATCCATGGCAAACCATACACACTGGATATTACATCATAACTATAATATTATACATTAAGTTTAAACATTCTTAAACAACATTAACCAGTTATAAGTTACTAAACGTGTCTTGTAATCGTGCATCCTCACTCTCGCACTTGTTACCCTCTTCCTGAAAAAGGTTTTGTAATATAAAAGATCAGCAAGGATGCTGGTGAGTTCATTGATATGATAACATGATATGATATGCTATGACATGTTGAATATGTAGGCACACACAACTTTATGAATATGATTCACCATGAAAACCCATAACCAAAGCCTATGTGACTATAATGTAATTGGCGGCAATACCCGAAGGTAAAACCTTAGCCTCACTCTTAATGCCTATCGTTGCATTAAGCTGTTATCTTGTAATGTAATAAATGGTAACAGGAAATCACACAAGGGTAGACGCTATCTACCCGTGAATAGGGTTGTCAACCCGATAGTACTATCATTGTTATCATCCGGCTCATCCATGAGTTTATTGGTTACAGTTGTTATGTGAGGACTTTTACGATAGCATGGTACAATTTTCATGTAATTATCAGACAAGAGTTGAAATGCATAAGTAACATGCAAGCATATAGTTGTAATTGAAATATGCAACCATAATGTAATTGTAATGCAAACCCCGAGTTTTAGAAATCCGAAGATTTAAAAAGGGGTAATGAAATCATGTAAGTACATCACTATAATTGAAATATGTAACCATATTGTTATAGTAATTGAATCCCCGAGTTTTGGAAACAAAACATTTAAAAGGGGTCTATGAAACTCACCGGTATTGCTGCAATGTTACACACAGCTTCAATTGAATTCTGCATATTGTTAAGGTTTTATAAGTTCTTTGTATCCAATTTGGATTATCAGAACATTCCTTGACATTAAATATCAAGGATAACATAATTCAATTCATCAAACTGATTCTGAATCACGTATTTATTCAGAATCAATGTCATAAGGTTATCAGTTAATTTGTAATGTTAAAATCACTGATTCTATTTAGCAATTTAGTTCTTATACTCATTTGATTGTAAATTAATGATATTTGCATTTCGTTGTTAAAACCATAATCCTAATTGACTTTCAGATCAAAAATCATTTTCCGGATTACGAAATTGATTGCGAAATCGAGTTCGGAATGCGAAATCGATTGAGAATATATTTTCGTATTGAATTTCAATGATTAAATTAAGTCCTGTATTGAAACCAGAGTTTTAATCAGAAATTAGATAAAAATCAGATCATCTGATTGCAAAATAGTTTGCGAAATCGAGTCCGGAACGCGAAATCGATTGAGAATATGTTTTCGTATTGCAAACCAATGCTTAAATTGAGTTCTGTATTGAAACCAGAGTTTTAATCAGAAATCAGATAAAAATCAGGTACCCGGATTGCAAAATGGTTCACGAAATCGAGTCCGGAACGCGAAATCGATTCAAAATATGTCCTTATTATCAAAAATGGATCATCGGATTGCGAAACGGAGCGCGAAACGCAGTTTAGAACTCAAAACGGACAAAATCAGGGTTTCTGCCGGAATATTCTTTTTGGCCGGAATATTCCGCCGGCGGCAACTCTCGCCGGAATTTTTGGCCGAAATCCGGCGGCGACGGTGTGGCGGCGGCCGGTGTTGGCAGCGGTGGCTCGGTGGTGGCTAGGTGGCCTGAGGTGGTGGCTTAGTGGCCTTGGCCGGTGGCCTTGGCTTGGACTTGGCCGGCACCTAGTTGGTCGGGACTTGGATTTCCTCGGCAATGGCCGAGAATGGCCGGGAATAGGGGCCGCGTCTTGTGCCTCGTTGGGGCCGCGATGGGGCTGCGCATGGGCCGCGTCCGGGCCGCTGCGGGCAACAGTGAGCCATTCAAAGTTTTTGTGAGCCGAATCAAATTTCGTAGCACTTTTTCCGGGCCAAAATCTCCAGATCCTAGTTTTTAACATATATCTAGTGTTTGGTGAAGAAAAATCTCAATTTGGACAACTTTCAAAAATCCGGGTTTTGAACAAAATCACCCTTTTAATGGGTTTTTGAATTCTGATGATTTTCAAACTTCACCAACCATTCTAATATGTTAATTTAAGTCATATGAGACTATTAAAACCAAAGATTGAGTTTGAATATTACTTGGCCAAGAATTAGCTTGAAAATCACTAAAAATCCAACTTTTAGAGCTTGATTCTTGGTTCCACTTGATCTTGGGCTTGAATACTACTTGGAACTGATTAGGGATGATGTTTGAGATGTGTTTAAGGTTCCAGAAGTGATGGGAAGAAGGCCTGGTCAAAATGGAGGGTGGGAGAAGGAAGAAAAGTGTAGAAACCTTGACCAAAGTCAAGATTTTTGGTTTTATATGGCCTACCTTGTTTTCCAAGTTTAGATATTTTATTTTCTTCATATTTATCTGATTTTAATCAGATGAGATGTGATAGACATGGATATAGGATAAATATGAAAGAAATCAAGGGTTTTTGTTTGATTTTGCCTTTTCGCAATTGTTTGTTCGGCTTTTCGCGTATAATTTTAGGAATTACTAATAATGATCAATTATCAATGTCATGCTTCCAATTACATCCCATTATGATTATAATGTGATTAGGAAGTTCAAGTTGTCATGAATTTGCCAATTACGCATGCCGAATTGCCTTTTTGCAGATTTTCGCAATTTGACATATCGAACTTAGGGACTCTTGATTTCGTTATGTTATCACTTATTTCACTTCAATTCATCATGTAATTGATATTAATTTAGTTTTAGACCCTTGAATTTGGTTTTTGGTCATTATTATAGAAATCTCGAGTAATTCGGCAATTCTACGCAACGTCATTTGTGATTTGTTTCATCTTGTAATTTCCTTATATATATACACAGATTCACATGTATATACATATTCAATCATGATGTAATTAATTAAAATGCTAATTCATGAATATAGGAAATTACCTTGTAGTAAAGAACAAAATGTCACATACAGACTCACCAACTATTTTAGTTGACCTTTTTATGCGTGTATTTCAGGAAAAAACTAAGCTTGGATTATGCATGCACTTTTTGTGGTACATCGAAGATTTGGAAAATATTGTTTTGATAGTTAGTCCATATGAAGAATCTTTATATGTTGTATTTATTTTGGGATATTGTAACCTACATTATGTTTCTTTTATGAACCATGAAGGCACGCTAGAAGTTTCTTTAAAAACAATGTGTTCAGAGATCCCATTTCATAACACCCTCGTGTTTCCGCTTTAGCGGGGGTGTGACACTATTAAATTATAATTTTATAAAACTTATTGTTGTATATTTTTATAAAGTATATTTTATTAAAAGGGATAAAGGATTAATATATACAAATATCTATCTATATGTATATGTATATGAATATGTGTCGTATACATATACGTATACGTATACATTTATTTATTATTTTTCAATCCTTTTAAATATCATAATATATTTTTACAATTATAGTCGTTCAAAGAATTCCATGATTTTTATTTATTTAATTTTTGCATTATTACAACTTTGAGATTACAATGAAAATCCTAGGGATTACATCACTCGTATATGGGATCATAGCCTCGATCCATATATACACATGTTCTTAGATATAAACATAAAGACTCAAAATAAACAAACTACATCCGTTATTCAATGTAATCACATCTTTAAAAATCAAACATAACTCTTGTGATCTTTATCTCTATTACCTCATGTGATTATCTCATAAGCTCGAGATATTTGTTGCTCGAATCCATGTGCTCGAACTCGGGAATTAGTCCACTTGGCCCAACAATCACCCCCTAATTCCTGACACGGAAATGGAATGATTTTAACTCCCAACAATTCCCGCATCTCTCTGAACTTAACTCTTGCAAGTGGATTTGTCAAGATGTCAGCCCGTTGCTCATCTCCGCGGATATGTTCGATCAAAATGTCACACCCCGAGCCGGTGGGACTGTGACAATCCAACTTTCCGAATTAACCTTGTTAACTGAAGATGGTGATATCACAGGCCTAACAGAGCCAATGTAGGCCCAACAGAGCCAATGTAGGCCCAATAAGGCCAGTGTAGGCCCAATGAGATTTAGGAAGGCCCAATAAGGCTAGAGTAGGCCCAAGGAGGTTTAGATAGTCCAATAAGCCTAAGGGTGGCCCAGTAAGCTCAAGATAGGCCCAGTGAACTTGATGAAGGCCCAATTGGATTAATCAAGCCCAATGATGTTTCAATTGGCCGATAAATGACAATTCGGTATTCCGGATTAACTCCGTTAAACTTATAATTAACCGAAATGGGATGTGATTGTACGAAAACAAAGTTCAAGGGTTAGAAATATTCAAGTTTCAAGGAATTGGAATTGTAAAGAGGAAAAATGTCTAATTTTGACTTTTATAAGTCAAAATTCGGTCAAATGGATTATGAAATTCGAATTCCACATTAATATTAAGTTGTAACTGAAATTGATCAGTTGTAAGTATCAACTTAATGATTAGTAATCACTATTAGGCGTTATGGTCACGATTATTAAGCGAATTAAAAGCTAAATGATGCTAAAGGTCGAAACCGTTCCAACCCATTATCAAAATCTCATAATTCGGTTTTAATACATCAAATTGAAACTTCAAATACACTAGTCGGCATCATTAGAGCTTACTACATACCACAATTTCAGTCCAGAGGTTGCAGAGTGAAGAAGTCGATCGGGAGTAGGCCGAACCTCAAGGATAAAGTCGATTCATATCAATTCGAAGACAATCCAAGTAAGTACCAGCATCTACATGTTCGTTCTAACCTTATTAAGCAAATCCCCATGATTAATCTATGTTCTAATATCGAATTAATCAGTTTCTATTTCTAGGGTTCATACTATTATGAAATTTGGGGATTTCTTGATTAAACAATCTGAAGATCAAATTAAATCATATAGACACTTTCAGAGGATGTCGACTAAGAAATATCATGAATCAATTGGGTGTTTTAACAACGAATTGTATAAATTCGATTAATAGGGTTCTAGAACAAAATGGTTTTGGGGGTTTCTTGTCTAAACGGATTGATAGTCAAATTAAATCATGTAGAAAGTTTCAGAGTAATGTGGGTAAGGAAATACCTAGGTCAATTGCATCTGATGATAGCGAATTCGATGATCTTGATAACTAGGGTTCTAAGTAGAAACGAGATTGGGGATGTTGCTTCAAACAAGTTTAATATTCGAATTAAATGTGTAGGCAGGTTCGAAATGTCTATGTTGATGAAAACCCTATGATTTTAGAAATTATCATAAACGAATTTAATCGATTTGAATAGGATGTTTGGATATCCACGTTCGAAACTATGAATATCATGAATGGGATCATGTTTTGGGTTGATAATCAAATTAAAACCATCCATAGGTTCGGTTGGATCCCAGAAACAAAACCTCATAGGTTTAGGTTCGATTGGATGCACATCGGGGGGTTAATTGGGGGAATCATGGTTCGGTTAAGGTTAATGGGAAGGAACCCGACTTATGAATGCTTAAAACGGGTTGAAAACAATTCACTATCAATTGTAAGAATAGATGAGTTGGTAGATAGTGTGTGTTGAGAGTGGGGGGTCATGGGTTCGACCCCATGCACCACCGATTTTTGATATTAAAAACTAATTTTAGTATTTTAATCCTAAATCACTCGTTCTAACTCCGATTTAGTTCATTCCAGTTGCGTTGGAACCGTAGCGAAATCCCGAATGTTTTAGAATAATAAAATTTATATTCTAACTCGAAAACGTAATCGCGTATAATTACGTTTAGTTAAATAAAATCATAGACGACTAGATGATTTTATTTAAACGATTTCAAAAACTCGCGTACATTCCTATGTACATTTCTAACACTTTAGCATACGTGTGTTGACACGTATGTGATTTCAAGCACAAAACGACATCTCGAATAACACTGAGTTATTATTAAACCACAGATTTTTCGTAGAGGATTTCTACGCGAGTTCACAAGTGTTTGATCATTCTGCTAAAACCAAAGGTGCGTACACGGCCCCTTTCTTATTTTAAACTGTTTTGGGGGAGAAAACATGTGCAACAAACTCTTTTTAGATACATATCACTTGCATGAGTTAGCTGTTTACATTATGTGACAACATAGCAACTTGAAAGTCCTTACACACCTCGAACCGTTTAGTTTGCTGTAACGCAAAGCGTGGTAGTTGGAAATAGATCTATTAGGTTTGACAAACCTCACCTGGTAGATGGGATCTACGCAGGTGTTTGACTGACCAAACAAAATTTTACTATTGTTGTGCTAGACAATAGTGGCAAGGCAAAAACATGCTATAGCATGGCAATTCGTCAGCTTCGGTGTCGACCACTTATGTAAATAGTTTATATGACTAGCTATCATGACTGTGCATGTGTGATTATGTTATCTACAACTTGATATTCAAACTGTTTTTTGAACATTGTGAATACTTAAAACCTGTGTTATGCACCAACCTTTGTGTTGACTTGACTTACATGTTTTCTCAGGACGCTAAGGCGCGCAGTAAAGCTGGCATGGACTAGGAGATAGAGTCGCATGCATTTTAAACATTTTTGGATATTTGAATTTGAACATTTGAGAACTTTGTATTGTATTTTACATTTTTCAACTGTTACTAGTTTTATAACGCTTCCGCAATTTTTGAAAACTCTGATATTATGTTTTTAAGACTAAAGTATGATTTGAAATTCATATAGAGGTCTTCGTTATGTCTAATGATCTGAGATCCTGGTTTGTCACGTTCCCAAACGGTATGATTCCGTTAGTTGAAAATTGGGGGTGTGACAGATTGGTATCAGAGCCATTGGTTATAGCGAACTAGGTTTGCATTTGTAGACTTAGACTATGACTGTTAGACATTAGACACATATGCTTACACACACTACTTAGAAATTACATATGACTTTATGTAATTGACTTGCTTACACATTCCATGGCACTGCACTTACATATGGTATTATGTAACAGGCATGGCATCATCATCAGTACCTTACATTTACATTGATGACTCTGAGGACGAGGAACCGATAGTTCCAGCACCACCGTCATCACCACCACCACCTATTCCGTCTCCTCCACCATATGAGATGGATGACTCAGATCCGGAGGAGGATCCAGACGAGGACCCAGACGAGGATCCCGAGGAGGATCCAGATGAGGACCCGGATGAGGATCCGGAGGAGGAGCCAGTGGAGGGCACTCAGCAGATCCCTGCTGAGGGACCTTCTACACATCCACCACCAGTATTGAATGCTCCTGAGCCTAAGAGGCAAAGGACGGACGCTGAGGAGATCGCCAAACTGCGCGAGGATTTGTACGAGGCAGAAGATAGGATCGCACAACACTCTCAGGAACAATGGGATGCTAATGAGAGGCAAGAGGATCTTGCCCATCTGGTTCATGATATGCGGAATGAGATGATTAACTTGATTGATCGTCTTGAAGCTTCAGAGAACCGAGCTGAGATCTTGCAGGGCAGAATAGAAGCCTTAGAGGATTTAGTAGCATCAGACAATGAAGAGGAGGATGAGGAGAATGGAGAGGAAGAAGGGGAGGAACCAGCACCAGCTGTTGATTCTGATCCTGAATCCACCGTTGAGGATGATTGATTTTTTTTCTTTATTTGTTTTGTTTAAACTTATTAGGAACGGGTTGTGTTCCTACATTAGTAGTTTGAAAACTTATGTTTTATTTTAAAAGTATTGTACTCAAATCAAAGTTTCTATCTATTGAAGAATTATTATTTATTTCCAACAGTTGTGTTGAGTTATATTACATGTTGTGTTTGTTGTTTTACTTACACATGTCACATTGGATTTTAATTTCGCGCTAACATTTCTTGTAAATAGGAAGGAAATGGCTGAGGGAAACGTACATATGACAGTTGCTGAGCTCAACGAGCTAATTAACAACAGAGTTGCTGAGGCAATCGCACAATATGCTCAGACACACAACACAGGGCCACAGGGTCCAGCTGGGGGATTGGTTAACCCACAAGTCTGCACGTTCAAGATGTTCTTGGACTGTAAACCACACAATTTCAAAGGGTCGGAAGGGGCCATAGGACTCCTTCGGTGGATTGAAAAGGTGGAGTCTGTGTTTGAAATGTGCAACTGCCCTGACGAGAGCAAAGTGAAGTTTGCAACGGGAACATTGGAGGGTCCAGCATTAACCTGGTGGAACTCGAATGTTCAGACTCTGGGGTTGGGTGAGGCAAATGCCTTAACATGGAATGACTTCAAAACTTTACTGCAAGAGGAGTACTGTCCTCGCAGTGAAATGCAGAAGTTGGAAGAGGAATATTGGCACCTCAAGATGGAGGGGTCAAATATTGAAGAATACACGACCAGGTCACATGAGTTGGCCAGACTTTTACCACACATGGCTACTCCAGCCAGCAAGTGGATTGAAAGATACATTGGAGGACTAGTGCCTCAGATTCAGGGGTTGGTTACTTCAGCAAATCCCACCACTATCCAACAAGCTGTTCGTTTAGCGCATCAGCTTACTGATCAGGCAGTGTTACAGGGGACTCTGCCTAAACGAACATCTGCTACCAAGGTGGGAGATCATAAAAGAAAGTGGGAAGGTAACAACTCAAAGAGTCACAACCAACAATCATATCAGCAAAACCGGAAGCAAGACTCAAACAAGTCTTATCATAATTCCAGCAGTGGTCAGCAATCATCATCATCGGGGGGTTATGCTGGTAAACACCCCAAGTGCAACAGGTGTGGGTATCATCATGCAGGTAATCAGTGTGATAGAGCTAGGTGCCAGAGGTGTGGCAAGATTGGACATGCGGCTAAGGATTGTCGCGGGGAGCTACAGAACAACCACAACAACCAGAATAATAACCAGAACAACGCACAGAAGGGTTGTTATGAGTATGGCAAGATGGGACACTTCAAGAAGGATTGCCCACAACTCAAGAAAAGTGGGGAGAATAATAATGCAACAGGCAACGGCAACGGCAATGGTAATGGTAATGGCACCAACAACAACAATAATAACAACAACAATGGTGCTAGAGGCAGGGCGTTTGTGATTGGAGGACGTCAGGCACGGGAGGATCCCAACATCGTTACGGGTACGTTCCTCTTAAATAATCACTATGCCTCTATGTTATTTGACACTGGTGCCGATCGGAGTTTTGTATCTAGTTCACTTGCTAAGTTGCTAAATGTTAGTCCCACTGCCTTAGATAGTCCATACACTGTGGAATTAGCTGATGGTAAGTTGATTGTAGTGGAAAGTATTTTTAAGGAATGTATCCTTGATTTGATGGGTCAAACATTAGAAATTGATCTTATGCCTATTGCCTTAGGCAGTTTTGATGTAGTCATTGGCATGGACTGGTTGTCCAAAAACCAGGCTGAAATCGTATGCCATGAAAAGATTGTTCGCATACCTCTTCCGCAGGGAGAGACATTATATGTACAAGGCGAGAAGAGCAGTACGCCACTGCGTCTCATATCTTGTATGAAAGCACACAAATGTCTGCGGAAAGGTCATACGGCAGTTATAGCACTTATAACTGAAAAGCCAGTAGCTGAGAAGAAGATTGAAAATATACCTGTAGTTTGTGAATTTCCGGAGGTGTTTCCAGAAGACTTGCCGGGATTACCGCCTATCAGACAGGTGGAATTTCGAATCGATCTTACACCAGACGCAGCACCGATAGCTAGGGCGCCTTATCGACTTGCACCGTCAGAGATGCAAGAGTTATCTACACAATTGCAAGAATTGTTGGATAAGGGTTTCATACGACCTAGTTTTTCACCGTGGGGAGCTCCAGTTTTGTTTGTAAAGAAGAAGGACGGGACCTTCCGTATGTGTATAGACTACCGGGAATTGAATAAGGTTACTATCAAGAACCGGTATCCGTTACCCAGGATTGACGATCTGTTCGATCAGTTGCAAGGTTCGAGTTACTACTCGAAGATCGATCTCAGATCAGGTTATCATCAACTAAGAGTCCAGGAGGAGGATATCCTGAAGACAGCATTCAGGACACGCTATGGCCATTATGAGTTCTTGGTCATGCCATTTGGGTTGACAAACGCTCCAGCTGTATTCATGGATCTTATAAATCGTGTTTGTAAACCTTATCTTGATAAGTTTGTCATTGTTTTCATTGATGACATTCTCATCTATTCACAGTCTGAGGAGGAACACGCTAAACATCTTCGATTGCTATTGGAATTACTGAAACAGGAACAACTGTACGCTAAGTTCTCGAAATGTGATTTTTGGATGCGAGAAGTACAATTCTTGGGTCATATAGTCAATGAAAAGGGCATACATGTTGATCCAGCAAAGATTGAAGCGATTAAGAATTGGGAAGCACCAAAGACCCCTACCGAGGTACGACAATTCCTTGGTTTGGTGGGTTACTACCGACGATTCATTGAGGGATTCTCAAAGATCGCTCAACCACTTACAGCTCTTACGCACAAGGGAACGAAATATAACTGGACGGATAAACAGGAAGCTGCATTCCAGTTATTGAAACAGAAACTCTGCAGCGCACCGATTCTGTCCTTACCGGAAGGGACGGAAGACTTTGTGGTGTATTGTGATGCATCTGCACAGGGTTTGGGATGTGTGTTGATGCAACGTGATAAAGTGATTGCTTATGCTTCCAGACAACTACGACCACACGAAAAGAATTACACTACTCATGACTTGGAGTTAGGAGCAGTGGTTTTTGCTTTGAAGATTTGGAGGCATTATTTGTATGGAACTAAGTGTACTATTTATACCGATCATAAGAGTTTGCAACATATCTTTGATTAGAAGGAACTCAATATGAGACAACGACGATGGGTTGAGTTGTTGAATGATTATGAGTGTGCGATTAAGTATCACCCGGGAAAAGCTAATGTGGTAGCTGATGCTTTAAGCAGAAAAGATACTTCAACAAGACGGGTTCGTGCACTTGTGATGACAATACATACTGACTTACCTGACAAGGTACGCAGTGCTCAGATCGAGGCTTTGAAAAAGGAAAACTTGGTACAGGAATCTTTACGGGGAATGGAAGAACAGTTGGATGCTAAGTCTAATGGAATTCATTATTTCATTAATCGACTTTGGATACCTTTGTATGGAGGTTTAAGGGAACTCGTGATGGATGAAGCACACAAGTCCAGGTATTCAGTCCATCCAGGATCAGACAAGATGTATCATGATTTGAAGGCACTGTATTGGTGGCCTCATATGAAAGCTGATATTGCTAAGTACGTTAGCAAATGTTTGACTTGTTCGAAAGTCAAAGTGGAATACCAGAAGCCATCTGGCTTACTGCAACAACCAGAGATACCGATGTGGAAGTGGGAACAGATTTCGATGGATTTCATTACTAAGTTACCCCGTACACCGACTGGTTGTGATACGATATGGGTAATTGTCGATCGATTAACGAAATCTGCACACTTCTTAGCAATCAAGGAAACTGATAAGATGGAGAAACTGACTCGCATTTACATCAAGGAAGTGGTAGCACGGCATGGCGTGCCAATCTCTATCATATCAGATCGGGATGCTCGATTTACTTCCAACTTTTGGAAATCACTTCATAAGTCATTGGGGACTCGCTTGGATATGAGTACCGCCTATCATCCGCAGACCGACGGTCAAAGTGAACGAACGATTCAAACGCTCGAGGATATGTTACGAGCTTGTGTAATTGACTTTGGTGATAGCTGGGAGAATCACTTACCGTTAGTGGAATTCTCTTACAACAATAGTTATCATACAAGCATTCAAGCAGCACCGTTTGAAGCTTTGTATGGTCGCAAATGTCGTTCACCAGTTTGTTGGGCTGAAATTGGTGACAGTCAGATAACAGGTCCTGAACTGGTGCTCGAGACGACAGAGAAGATAGTTCAAATCCGGAACCGTATGGCAGCGGCCCGGGATCGACAGAAGAGTTATGCTGACAAACGTCGAAAACCGTTGGAATTTCAAGTAGGAGACCGAGTTCTTCTAAAGGTATCACCTTGGAAAGGTGTGATACGATTCGGCAAGCGCGGGAAGCTTAGTCCACGTTACGTAGGACCTTTTGAGATCCTGAAAAGGATTGGTCCGGTTGCGTATCAACTCAAACTACCGGATGAACTCAGTGGAGTTCATGATGTTTTTCATGTATCGAACTTAAAGAAATGTCTTTCTGATGAGACATTGATTGTACCGTTGGAAGAAATACAAGTAGATGAACAGTTAAGATTCATTGAGGAACCAGCTGAAATCTTGGACCGAGAGGTCAAACAACTGAAGCAAAGCAAGATTCCGATAGTAAAAGTTCGATGGAATTCAAGACGTGGTCCTGAATTCACATGGGAACGGGAAGACCAAATGATGAAGAAGTATCCTCATCTATTCAAAACAGCTACTGCTAACAATGAGAGCGCACGTTAAATTTCGGGACGAAATTTCCTTCAACAAGGGGATGACGTGATGCTTCACACATCAAACACTGCAAATCTCAAACTGTAAGCACAAACACTTTATTCAATTGGTTTTGTTATAAACATTTGTGCTACATTACATTTTATACATTTTATGTGCTACATTTCATATGTTACATGTTATGGTAGTACATGCATGATTAGTTACACACATTTTGCTATGTGCGAAGTTGCATAGTACAAACAGCTATAGACAGTCACTATGTGTGAGGGTACACAGCACAGTATGATCAAACACAAACAGTCACAGTTAGGTGAACTAACTAGTGTACACACAAACAGTCACATTGAACGATCACATTTGGTTGTGATGTTGCAAGCATTAAATTTTATGTGTGAGTACACACAAGCACACGGAATGATCAAAGCACACTAACACGTACGATTTAAGTTCGTAAGTAGTTTCCTAACTACTCCTAACATTTATTAATTTTCGGGACAAAAATTCCTTCAACAAGGGGATGATGTGACAATCCGACTTTCCGAATTAACCTTGTTAACTGAAGATGGTGATATCACAGGCCCAACAGAGCCAATGTAGGCCCAACAGAGCCAATGTAGGCCCAATAAGGCCAGTGTAGGCCCAATGAGATTTAGGAAGGCCCAATAAGGCTAGAGTAGGCCCAAGGAGGTTTAGATAGTCCAATAAGCCTAAGGGTGGCCCAGTAAGCTCAAGATAGGCCCAGTGAACTTGATGAAGGCCCAATTGGATTAATCAAGCCCAATGATGTTTCAATTGGCCGATAAATGACAATTCGGTATTCCGGATTAACTCCGTTAAACTTATAATTAACCGAAATGGGATGTGATTGTACGAAAACAAAGTTCAAGGGTTAGAAATATTCAAGTTTCAAGGAATTGGAATTGTAAAGAGGAAAAATGTCTAATTTTGACTTTTATAAGTCAAAATTCGGCCAAATGGATTATGAAATTCGAATTCCACATTAATATTAAGTTGTAACTGAAATTGATCAGTTGTAAGTATCAACTTAATGATTAGTAATCACTATTAGGCGTTATGGTCACGATTATTAAGCGAATTAAAAGCTAAATGATGCTAAAGGTTGAAACCGTTCCAACCCATTATCAAAATCTCATAATTCGGTTTATGTAATACCCACCCCACTGAAATCCCACCTCACTGAAATTTTCTACAACGTCATCACCCCACTGAAAATCTTAAAACCTCATTAATGATCACCCCTATGAAAAACCTTCCCCACTGTGGCACATCATCACCAAAAATCCTTCCTCGTGGTTTAATTTTATTGGTGGGTCCCAATTTTTAAAAATAAGCCAATGGGAGGAGGGGAGTGTCCACAGGGAGCGGGAGCCGCGATAGGTAGAAAAATGGCATCACCGGGATCGGGGGCAGTGTGTCTGCTCGAAGCCGCCCAAAATTCCTCCCCCTCCCAGCCAACGGGAGGAGTACTACAGTCTACAGATGGTCTTACAATATTATGTCAAGAGAGTGTTCTTTTCAAATACAAGCTAACACTCTATCAAGATATTGTTTACAAATGACGAAACAAAAATAGATAGATACTTAAGTTTGTATCAAGATATTGTTTACTACCTTTTCGGTGAATGCAAAGTTTTGTGCCATAACACTCTTCTTTAATGCTCTATTTTATATAAATGATAAAGAGTGTGAGTTTTGATGTAAAAAATGATGATATTTATAGACTTTGATTTTTTTTTAATATTCCAACGGTCGAATTTTGGTTTCTCCCACGTCCGGCCTCAATCGGTGACCCAACCCCAGTTTCCCCCGAGCTGATTTCGGGGGTACAGTGTTCCCGACCGGCCCTGGATCGGTGAGCAACTCCCCGAAGGCGTCCCGTTGTCCACTCCGAGTCCCCTTATATATGTGTGTGTTTTTTAGCTCCTTGTGTTTATAATGCACAAATAAATTTTTTACTGGTCATTATTTCTTATTTGTCAGTGTATTTTACTTTTTAATTATAAAATTAAACAATGTCTTGTCATTTTTTTTAATTGTTTATATCAAAAGGAAGATGTAATTTATGTCATAAGGCAAAAATAGCTCTTTGATATAAAATATGAATTTGTTATCAATATATACCATGGTTGTAGAAGGAGCTAGTCGGGCGGCAAGTTACCGCCTAGGAATTAATCGACGCTAGAAGTATTAGAATTATTATATGTAGTTTTACAGATATATGTTATATACACACATTAAGATCAATAATTTAATATAATACTTAAATAATTAAAAAAAATAAACTTCAACATACAGTATTTCAATGTTCAAACTTAAACATACATTATTTCAATGTTCAAATTTAAACATAAAGTTCAAAATTTAGAGATAAATTTGATATTCAGTAGCTGGATTCGATATTTCCAATGTTACATTCGATGTTTTAGAGACATATTAAGGACTTTATGTTAAAAAATGTCTTGAATAATCATGGTTCTAGTCCTTTTTACCCGAAAAAAACTGATTAGGCCATCTAGGCATCGCCTAAGGCCAAATCGACACAATTGGACCAATTTTTACAACACTAACATATACCATTCTTTGACTCCTTCCGTGATTATTGCTTAGAAATCTGCCAACCTGTTATCTCCTGATTAGAGCTTACTACATACCACAATTTCAGTCCAGAGGTTGCAGAGTGAAGAAGTCGATCGGGAGTAGGCCGAACCTCAAGGATAAAGTCGATTCATATCAATTCGAAGACAATCCAAGTAAGTACCAGCATCTACACGTTCGTTCTAACCTTATTAAGCAAATCCCCATGATTAATCTATATTCTAATATCGAATTAATCAGTTTCTATTTCTAGGGTTCATACTATTATGAAATTTGGGGATTTCTTGAATAAACAATCTGATGATCGAATTAAATCATATAGACACTTTCAGAGGATGTCGACTAAGAAATATCATGAATCAATTGGGTGTTTTAACAACGAATTGTATAAATTCGATTAATAGGGTTCTAGAACAAAACGGTTTTGGGGGTTTCTTGTCTAAACGGATTGATAGTCAAATTAAATCATGTAGAAAGTTTCAGAGTAATGTGGGTAAGGAAATACCTAGGTCAATTGCATCTGATGATAGCGAATTCGATGATCTTGATAACTAGGGTTCTAAGTAGAAACGAGATTGGGGATGTTGCTTCAAACAAGTTTAATATTCGAATTAAATGTGTAGGCAGGTTCGAAATGTCTATGTTGATGAAAAACCTATGATTTTAGAAATTATCATAAACGAATTTAATCGATTTGAATAGGATGTTTGGATATCCACGTTCGAAACTATGAATATCATGAATGGGATCATGTTTTGGGTTGATAATCTAATTAAAACCATCCATAGGTTCGGTTGGATCCCAGAAACAAAACCTCATAGGTTTAGGTTCGATTGGATGCACATCGGGGGGTTAATTGGGGGAATCATGGTTCGGTTAAGGTTAATGGGAAGGAACCCGACTTATGAATGCTTAAAACGGGTTGAAAACAATTCACTATCAATTGTAAGAATAGATGAGTTGGTAGATATTGTGTGTTGAGAGTGGGGGGTCATGGGTTCGACCCCATGCACCACCGATTTTTGATATTAAAAACTAATTTTAGTATTTTAATCCTAAATCACTCGTTCTAACTCCGATTTAGTTCATTCCAGTTGCGTTGGAACCGTAACGAAATCCCGAATGTTTTAGAATAATAAAATTTATATTCTAACTCGAAAACGTAATCGCGTATAATTACGTTTAGTTAAATAAAATCATAGACGACTAGATGATTTTATTTAAACGATTTGAAAAACTCGCGTACATTCCTATGTACATTTCTAACACTTTAGCATACGTGTGTTGACACGTATGTGATTTCAAGCACAAAACGACATCTCGAATAACACTGAGTTATTATTAAACCACAGATTTTTCGTAGAGGATTTCTACGCGAGTTCACAAGTGTTTGATCATTCTGCTAAAACCAAAGGTGCGTACACGGCCCCTTTCTTATTTTAAACTGTTTTGGGGGAGAAAACATGTGCAACAAACTCTTTTTAGATACATATCACTTGCATGAGTTAGCTGTTTACATTATGTGACAACATAGCAACTTGAAAGTCCTTACACACCTCGAACCGTTTAGTTTGCTGTAACGCAAAGCGTGGTAGTTGGAAATAGATCTATTAGGTTTGACAAACCTCACCTGGTAGATGGGATCTACGCAGGTGTTTGACTGACCAAACAAAATTTTACTATTGTTGTGCTAGACAATAGTGGCAAGGCAAAAACATGCTATAGCATGGCAATTCGTCAGCTTCGGTGTCGACCACTTATGTAAATAGTTTATATGACTAGCTATCATGACTGTGCATGTGTGATTATGTTATCTACAACTTGATATTCAAACTGTTTTTTTGAACATTGTGAATACTTAAAACCTGTGTTATGCACCAACCTTTGTGTTGACTTGACTTACATGTTTTCTCAGGACGCTAAGGCGCGCAGTAAAGCTGGCATGGACTAGGAGATAGAGTCGCATGCATTTTAAACATTTTTGGATATTTGAATTTGAACATTTGAGAACTTTGTATTGTATTTTACATTTTTCAACTGTTACTAGTTTTATAACGCTTCCGCAATTTTTGAAAACTCTGATATTATGTTTTTAAGACTAAAGTATGATTTGAAATTCATATAGAGGTCTTCGTTATGTCTAATGATCTGAGATCCTGGTTTGTCACGTTCCCAAACGGTATGATTCCGTTAGTTGAAAATTGGGGGTGTGACAGGGACGGATCGACTTTCCCGTCGGGCGGAAGGCTCTCGGGGCGCGATATCGTGAGTGATAATCGTGATGATCAGATTGTTTACCTTGCATCAATGTTGAGAATATCTAAAGCACAATAACATTAAACTAGAATTTACGAAGTTAAATTACAATTGTCAACGTTTGATAATTTATCCAAGTAAACCTAACAAATGAATCATAAGTATACTATCTTGTAACCGTACAAGATATCGAAAGTGATTCACAATAATCAACAAAATATGTGCTTTCCCCAAAAACTACTAGGTCCTCTAACTGGCATCCTAGCATGCATTCCTGAAACATTAGCTTAATCATGTACATCACCTGAGAAAGCATGAAAGAAAACAAAGTCAACACAATGGTTGGTGAGTTCATGTAGATTAGTTTTTTTTTTTTTTTGAAAAATAGATTTTGCAAATCATTTCGGTAACAACATTAACCTCATTAACATCACCTGTAATATCCATCTCGGTATGCTTATATATAGGGCATACGAAAGGGTCGAGCCTACAACCCGCCCAAACTCCATCCCGCCACATACTAAACCACATATGACATTGTTGTTAATGATAATTAAGCATTTTACCTACCATCCAATTCCTTTTAAGAAAAATAGCCTATTACAAATCTTTTAGGTAACAACCCTAATCTCATTAACATCACCTGTATCATCCAACTCGGTATGCTTATGTATAGGGCATACGAAAGGGTCAAGCCTACAACCCGCCCAGACGCCATCCCACCACATACTAAGCCACATAGGACATTGTTGTTAATGATAATTAAGCGTCTTACCTATCTTCCTGGTTCATTCCCATTCTAGTTTCAAACATCTCATTTAGAAGTATAAAAAAACATGTATACATTAGCATTTACCAATCTCTTCGGTAACAACCTTAACCTCATTAACATCACATGTATCAACTCGGTATGCTTATATATAGGGCATACGAAAGGGTCAAGCCTACAACCCGCCCAGACGCCATACCACCACATACTAAGCCACACAGGACATTGCTATTAATGATAATTAAGCGTTTTACCTACCACCCATCTTCAATTTAGAGTTTGATTTTCCACAAATTGAAATATCACTGATTTCTAGTGTTCACCATGTACTCATGATTAACCATAATACTTGTAGAAAATATAATATTAAATGTTAATTAAATTTATAACTAAGCATTTAAATACAAGTAAGACATGATGATTGGGCCTTATTTGACTCAATCAATTAGACTTAGTTGTTGGAGGTTGTCCAAGTTGTACCCTCTCACATGTGGCCCATATCAGGCATGACCCACAAGGAATCTACCTGTATCTGTCGGGACTCTAATGATGCCCATATCAGCTTGACCCATTGGTCTACTATACATGTCGGGACTTTAAGGATATCCTTTGATTCTTGATCTTCTTTGATTCTCCTGATTTTGATTTGTTTAATAATTTTCGTTATGCCCATATAGCTTGACTGCAAGAGTCTACTATTTATGCCGGGACTTTCCATGTGTTACACGTGGTCTTGATTTACATACAATTGACATCCACCTTAACTTAAGCATTAATGATTTCATTAGATCTTAATAATTTCATTATTTCCATGATTCACACACGATTATGATTCCCATGATTCACTTGATTCTCTTGATTATGATCTTTCGATTTACATGATTTCACGATGATTATAGATTCTTGATTAGGATCCTTAGTTTACTGATCACACACTGGATTAGATTCCATTGCATTTAATCTTTAACTTTAGTTCTTAGATTTCACTTTGAATTTAGATTCTTGAATTTGAGCTTGATGGACTAAAGGTTTGTTTAGAGTTTAGTATTAAAGTATTACTCATAAGAGTAATTAATTAACTTATTGATTAATTCAGCATAACAGTTACCTAGACAGGATTCTAGGAGTATAAACAAACATATATGAAGCATATAATAAGTAAAAGCATTTACGTAAAATAGTTTAAATAAAAAAGGTTTACGCATACTTCTCAGCCCCGCGTTTGAAAACAAAAATGTTAGAAAAGGGACAATGAACTCACTTGTGTTGTAGCTCTTATGTTTCAACCAAGAAAATAATACGTGCTCGTTTGTTGTAAATTAAGTATCTTTAGTACCTGTGTTGATTTATTACGATTCACATATTATAAGTATTTATAGTTAACGTATATAGGGTTTAGGTCTCGGTGTGCGACTATGTGTCCTATTTACTTGCTAATGTGTTACTAAGATTTTCTTTTTAATTATTCTATGTTACATACCCTCTATAAATCCCTTATTCGTTAGTTAATACTTACTTTTAAATATCGGCAGAGTTTCCTTTGTTTTTAGTCCAAATCTAGACAATTTATATTGTCTATTTTACAACCAAATCCCAATCAATTATAATAAAACTAACTTTCATAACTATATAAACTTTAAACAAAACCAATGACATTTATAAAAATATAACAATTAGCTATTAATTAAAATCATTCTATTTGAATATTCTCAGTTGTTTAACCATGCCATGAATTGCTATGGGTTGCGTGTTGACAACATAAGGTCAAACAACCCATACATAGTTTGTCTCATTGATTTCCCATTGATCTTACCTTGTCGTTCTTTAGTTCATTCGAAACCTATAGCCATGTAACAACCCTTTTTAACTTAACATAAATTATCATGGCTCTTTGTTTTGATTATTGATATCTCAAGTGTTTCAATCCCATTGACTCCATAAAACCCATGTTTATATGATTGAAAAGTGTAATATATCTTTTGTATTGAAAATCCTTAGTATCGATAAGTTTGAAATCGGTTAACACCCCAAATGGTCACTTTGAACCATTATCGGTATTAAAATATTAATCCCATGGTTTTACATAACAAATTCAAGGGTTATAATCCCAATTGGTTGTTAAAACATATGTTTATAGATTGGAAGAGTTTAGAAAGCTTTTGTGTTAAAGAAAACTTAATATTGGTAGCATTTTAAATCGGTTAACACCAATGGAAACCCAAATGGTTCCTTACCCGACATACCCATGTTCTAACCATCCTCACGAGTTCGTTTCCCAACGGATTAAGTTGGTTCCAAGCTCAGAATACTTTTATTACAATAAGATTTAGTATCAACAGCCCCTAGCTCAATATCGACAGCCCTATCCCAGCTCAAATGATGAAACACAGTAGCCCCAAACCCCATCGATTTAACAGGTTCGATAGTTCCTTTGTTCACAGCCCTTATCACCATCGATTCATCCCTTTAGCCAAGTTCTAACCATTCCCATACCTTCTAATATTTAACCCTTGATGTTCCATGAGTTCCTAGACCAAATTATTGAAATTTATAAGGCTTTAAAGGGTCTGCAACGAGCTGAAATCGCTGCTGTTACCGGAACAGTAACAACTTCACGACAACCACCAAAATCAGCTCGTTTGAGCTCGTTTTTGGTCCGTTTTTGATGATTCAAAGCTTGAAATCTTTTTCCCTTCATGATCTAAGAGTTCCAGTAGTTTTTGTGCATATCCTAACTGATTTGAAGTGCTAAAAACGGTTTAAACTCACCTGGTCGGAACAATGTAGAAACTAAAAAAAACAGTTAAGTTTGCTCGTTTCTTACCTCAAATCCGGTGTTCCAGCCACCCAACCTTCAATATAATATGATCCTCAGCTCCCCAAGTTGATTTAGCACAGGTCCTAAAGGTTTGAAGGTCGAAAAGTAGCTGCAAAGTTCAGTGAATTCGAAAAAGATGATATATAGTGTACGTTACTGAAAATAAGTGATTTCTCACCCGATTTTACCTCGTTTTCGGCGATTCAAAGCTCTATTTCTTCATCTCTTCACGATCTACACGTTTCTACGGTCTTTTGGACACCAAAATCGCTCAATTTGGTGCACATTTGAGAAAGTTATGGGGTTTTTAGGGAGAGAAGGTGGATGAGAGAGAGAGAGAGAGAGAGCTACGGGTTTGGAGAGAAAAAGAACGATTTTTGTGAAAGTTAAATGGTATTTATGTCTTTTTATGGTTTTTAAACGTTCGGGTATGTTCGGGTTCGTTCAGCTTTGCTCGGTTTCGCGTGGTTTCGCGCGTACGCGTCGGTTTCGGTTTCTCTCATAACGAAACATTATGATCCCTTAAAATAAAGTTTTCTAAATTATTTTAGGTGGTAATTCCTAATAAATTAACTAGATATCTTTCATTTATTTTTAGCATTTCAAAAACGTTTAATTTTACGGTTTAATTGAATTATACGGTTTTCGCGCGTATTCGTTCGGATCGTCACCCGTACGAATAAGACGACAACTGTACTTTTCGATTTGATTTTCTAATTATTGGACATCGTTCAGAATGTTAAACTTACATATATATTCGTGCGAATCGTCACTCACACGAATACTCCGTCAGTTTAATATTCACATAATGACGTCTGTTATCGTTTTGTTCTGTTCAACCTCACATACGCGTATACATAATAAACCCTAACTAGTATGCACATAATAGTTCCGTGTTGTCAGAAAAGATTCTGACTGTTAAACCATGAATTCATGATATGATTCTGAAATAGATCTGTAAGAGTTTCGTATTAAACATCAATTTATAATAATTCACATGTAATATACATTGTTCGTACCTGATCTGCCGTACACGTCATTGTTCCGGCTACGGTTCTGGCACTGATGTTACAGTCTCCCCTTGTCAGAGAAATTTCGTCCCGAAATATAAGAATTGTTATCAGGTACGGCATCCTCTGCGAATAGATGGGGATACTTGGACTTCATGTGATCCTCTGCGAATAAGGCGACCATGCTTTGTTTTTGTGAACACCAAGTGATTGGTGTTTCTTTAAAGTAAAACACATGTCCTGTCGTGCTTTGCCCATCATCTTTGTTTGTATTATGGCTACTATCACTATAGCTAACAATCTATTGATCATCCGCCAGTTCATATTTCAATCCAAAATTTACTATTCCAGCTATGCATCTCAGCATGTGTGTTCTTTCGTTCAAACATGATGCTTTCGGTGATTGAATATAACGACTTGCAACTTTAACTATATATGAGAAATCTGATGTGGTGTGTAGCAAATATCTAAGGCAACCAATCATAGGTCTATACTTTTTTTCATCAACTAGTTCACCATCCTCGTCTATGGATATATTTACTCCTGGTTGCATCGGACACTTAGTTGAATTGCATACCAACATCCCAGCTTCATTAAGGGTCTTTTTGGCGTATGCTTCTTGCTTAATGAAGATCCCAGTCTTATCTTGAACAACCTCTATACCAAGATAATATGATAGCATACCGGAGTCGCTGATTTCAAATTGCATCTGCTTTTGCCTTTTGAATTCATCGATCTTCCTCTTATCCAAACTAGTCACCACGAGATCATCCACACAAACACCTACTATTGTCAAACAATCATTTTCATTCTTCACATATATTTCTTGCTCATGAAGACATCGTGAGAATATGAGGGATTTTAACTTATTATCAAGCTTGAGATTCCAAGCCTAGGTGCCTAACGAAGACCATACAGGGCTTTAGACAACTGATATACTTTATCCTCATATCCTTTCATGACAAAACCTTCTGGTTGAATAATGTAGACTTCTTCCTTCAAGTCACCATTCAAAAATGCTAATTTAACATCCAAATGGCGAACTCGCCATCCTGCACTCGCTGCAATGGCAAGTAGTAGTCGAACCATTTCTATTCGAGCCACCGGGGTGAACACCTCATCAAAATCTATACCGTGTTGTTGAACGTACCCTTTAGCGACAAGTCTTGCTTTATATTTAACAATCTTCCCAGTTGCATCTCATTTTAGCTTATAAACCCATTTGAGACTGATGTGCTTATGATTTGCTGAAAGATTTGTTAGATACCATGTGTTATTCCTTTCGATGGACTCTAGCTCTACCTCCAGTGCTTTCACCCAATATCTGTCTTCTTTGGCCTATGAATAACACAATGGTTCATCCTAGGTAGCCCGTAGTAACTCTTCAGGTCCTCCTCGTTTCACTCCATCTTGAACACAAAGTCACTCAATTTGGTTGGTATGGTTCTTTGTCCGATAAATCGTTCTCTTCAATTGTTTCTGATTTTTACCCACTGCCCGATGTTAATGCACTAGTGTTAGGTTGATCTGGTTTCGTAGTTCCTTCTCCATTTTGATCACTAGTCGCAGTTGTGTCATCCCTAGGATTGTATCGATCTGGTTCTTGTGTCTGATTGATATTAGCCTTAGGTTGTAGATGGAATTGTACGTCCCTGTTTTTTGGATGTTCCCTTCTAAACCCATTCCCAAGCCTGTTTTCATTGCACTTTACTGTTTTGTGCACCTTTGTCCTTTTATTCATCGGATCATACATTCTAAACCCTTTGGAGCATGGTTCTGAGCCAAAATACACCATCGGACTTCTTTGGTCATCCAGCTTAAGTTGTCCGATTTTTGGTTCAGTGGCATACCCAACACACCCAAACACTCGCATGTGCTCCAAGTTTGGCTTACGCCCATGCAGCGCCTCATATGGGGTTTTATTAGAAACAACTCTTGTTGGAACTTAGTTTAGGATATATACTGCATCGCTCGCAGCTTCACCCCAGAATTGTTGTGGGACTTTCATTGATTTCAACATACACCTCCTAGTTCCTATTGCGGTTCGGTTTCTCCTTTCAACGAATCTGTTTTGTTGAGGGAGTACGGAGCTGTTAGGTGTCTTCTGATTGCAACTTGTTCACACAAGTCATTGAACTCAGCCGATGTGAATTCTCCACCACGATCTGTTATGAAAGTTCCATCTTTATACCATGTCTCGTTATCAACCAGCCCATCTCTTTAACACCTCAAGAGTTTGATCTTTGGTTTTTAGTAAAAAAACACCACGTATACCGAGTAAGGTCATCGAAAATAAAGAACATGTACCGGCTGCCTCATGGTGTGCATGGCGTTATTGGTCCACATAAGTCCCCATGCAAAACCTCAGGTGGACATGAGGCTCTATAGTTCGCATGGTCTGGGTAAGGTTATTCAGCTTGTTTGCTTATAATACATGAGTCACAAATGGTCATAGGGAGGTTTACTAGAGGCAGGTAACGCATCATTCCTTTTGTGCTAAGCTTCTTCATTGACTCGAAGTTCAAATACCCCAGCCGACCTTGCCACAGCCAAGTTGGGTCTTCAACGTTTGTGAGTAAACTTATTGGAGACCCGACTGTTAGTTTTATCTTTTGCAATCGATTGCATGCACGATGTACTTTCATCATCAATTTTCCTGGCTTGTCATAGATGTGTAGTACACTACCTTCCATAACAACTTTGCATCTCGTTTCTGTCACCTGCCCTAGGCTTATGATATTGCTTTTTAGGCTTGGTATGTAATACACATATGTCATAAGTTTGTGCTCTCCTGTCTTACTTTGTAACATAATCGAGCCTTTCCCTTCTATTCTTATCCATGAGTTATCTTCAAACTCCACCGACTTGTTATTTGTTTGTTGAGTTCAGAAAAATAGTTGTAATTACCTGTCATGTGGTTCAATACTCCGTTATCCAAGTACCAAACATCGCTCTCTTCTGACTCAAGTTTGGTAGTTATCACCTTCTCTTCATTCAAATCCACGGTCTCTCTTGAGAATCTTATCGTAAACAGTGAACCGTCCATGTCTTCAGTCTTGGTTAGATGTGCTTCCTGTGCCTTCTTGCGCTCAGGGCAAATCGAAGCGTAGTGACCATACTTGTCACACTAAAAGCACTGTATTTTAGACTTATCTTTTCTCCCTTTCTATCGATGATCATTTGTCTTTTGTCCCATGTTCTTTGATCCTTTTCCATGACCATGTTCTCGGCCTAGGATAGCATCGCGAGTTTGACCCTGGTTTCGACCTCGACCCCAACCTCTGTTGCTTGATGCACCACGACCACGTCCTCCTTGATTACCATATGATTTTTGAATACTTTCAGTTTTTGAGAATAATACCTTGCTCTGATTTTCTGAGGATGATTCAATAGCTTTGATTTATCCTTAAAAGTATTTAGCCTTCCTACTGCTTCCTGGAATGTCATGGCTTTTGAATCAGCAAACTGTTCAATAGATGCTACTATAGCAATAAACTTTGTTGTTGCAGATCCCAATAGTTTTCTGATTAGTTTCTTATCTCCATAAATGGCTCCTAGACTAGCAGCTTTTGTGGCTAGCTGACTAATCCTTCCTGCAAAGAGATCAATTGGCTATGACTCCTTTACTCTGATTGCTTCAAATTCGGCTTCTAGCTATTTTATTCTGGCTTCTCGCAGATGTTCGACTCCCACATACCATGTCTTTAGTGCATCCTAGATTTCTTCTGTCTTCTCAAACTGGGCTACTTGAAACACAATCTCTTCTGGAATTTCCTGGAGCAGTAGTGCCACCAACATGTCGTCCTTTTTCATATCAACCGGTTGCAATCTTGCTTCAATTGCTTGCAGCAACGCGTGAACTTTAAATATCGCTCGGATTCTGATTGCCCAAATGTTGTAGTTGGTGGCCATCAACATCGGACATTGCAAAGATGTTGATGTTGGATCCCTGACAACAACTAAACCAACTGCCCCCACCACCTTCGGCCATTGCCTCTTGTCTTTTCGGCTGTAAATGAGTATCAAGTTTGATCCCCTGGTCCAGTCCGTTGGATTAGATAGTCCCGAACGTGCTCTCGGAACTATTCTATCTGTTGATTGCTTGGAGCAGGAACACATTTAGCTTTGTTCTTGCTTGAATCATAATGAGACCTTGGATCAGATACAATTCAAGTCCCAATCGTTTTACCAACAAAATACAATTATTGAAAAATAAACTCTTTCAATTGATCTAGAAAATTAACTCAAAACTTGACTCACTCGTGTATAGGATCATAGCCTCGATCCATATATGAACACATGTTCTTAGAGATAAACATAAAGACTCAAATTAAATAAAATACATCCATTATTCTATCTAATCACATCTTTAAAAATTAAACATAACTCTTCTTATCTTTATCTCTTAAACCTCTTGTGATTATCTCATAAGCTGGAGATATTTGTTGCCCGAATCCATGTGCTCGAACTCGGGAATTAGCCCACTTGGCCCAATACTTGTGAGTTATACCTTGTGTTCATACAGTATGAGCATTAGCCTTCATTAATAAGGACCCTGGAACTTATGTTAGTAATTGCCTAAAAGAGGGTATGGTCAAATAAACGTACAAATGCCCTATCAAACCATTACGAGGAAGTAAATATTGGCCTAAGACAAATGATATCAAAACTCTACCTCCAAAAGAAACATGAATGTCTAATAGACCAACAATAAAGAGGACAGAAGACCCTTCTAAGAAGGAGAAAAAAACCCAAAGATTGAAACTAGAAGAAACATGACATGTAAATATTGTTTACAAATTGGACATAATATTAGATCTTGCATCAATGAGAAAAAAGACATGCAACCTAAAGAGGTAAGGACAAAAGAAACAAATGCAGCTGGGATGAGAATGTTGATTAAGAACATTTTTTTTTTTTAACAAGATTCTTGGTTTGGATTTTCATTTAGTGCTTTTAGTTATGAATTATATGATAGGCTGTTAACTATATCTTGTTTTTTTATTGATTAATATGGTGAAAAAGGTTGTTATTTACTTTGTATTTGTTATACATTTTTGTGAGCAAAATAAAATAATTAATCTCTTTTGTCTAATGTTTTAATCGTATTTGAAATATGCTACGTTTTGTAACTAAATAAAAAATATATTAGTTTTAAGACTCGACACAAAAAATAACCTCTTTTTTAAAAAAATTTAAATATAAAACATGTCATTATATAATATTATTATTTAATTAAAAATCCATGTCTATCAACTCTTAAATTACACATCAAATTAACATGACCCGTCATCTCGTGTTACCACCTACTTTGGTAAAAAAAATAAGAAAATATATTCTCTTAAATATTCAAAAGTCTTATTGATTCAGCACTTAATGATTCAGAGTTTACTAACAGAAAGAGTTTAACGGATTCTAGATCCAACGCCACAACAACTGAAAAATTGGTTATTCCTTGTGCTATTTCTTTCTGTTATTCTCTTTATATAGTTAACTTGAAAAAAGGAAGTGAACGTGTGCTGGACTTGAGAGAGAGTTTATTCCTTTGTCTTTAACCTAAGAGTCTAAAGTCGAATATCCTAGTAGAATATCCTGGTCCAACAATTGCTATCAGAGCCATGTTCTTCACTTCTTGGTCTTACCATCAAGTTTGAAAATCATAGTTCACTTTCATATTCATTTTTTAGACTCTCTTTTCTAAAAACTCTACTTTATTGTATATTCAACACCATTCTAGTAAACAACTTAGAGACATCATTCATCTGTTGATTTTCTCTTGTTGTTCAACCAACATGGTAGAAAAATTTAATCTCGATCCTCATAACACTGGTTCTGCCACAAAATCTCCCATACTGGTTAGACATCAGTATAACATATGGCAGAGGAGGATGATCCACTTCTTGTCCAACAATCATACTGGTTGCTAGAGGTCAATCTTGCTCAGACCCCACAAACCCATGGTCCTCGACACTGAGACTGACAACTTAATTCCTAAAGATTCTCAAAGCTACATAAAGGAAGATTCCCAGAAACTATAGCTTGATGCTAAGGCTGATGTTCAGTTAGCTATGGCACTCCCAAATGAGATTTAGGTACTCAGGTCTCCTCCACCATGAATCTGCAAAAGATCTATAGGATGCCTTGAAAGAGCAGTTTGGTGGAACTGCTGATGTTGTAGCTGATACCAGAGAGATATTAGCTCAATAATATGAAGCTTCCTCTCAACTCAATAATGAGCCATTGACCCAACAATTTGAAAGGTTCGTTTCTCCTTTAAGTGAACTAAACCTGTCGGGCCAGGAACATCCCACACTTTCTATTCTTAATCTTTTCTTAAGGTGTCTACCTGAAAAGTGGGAAACATTATCCGTTGTCATGAGATCCTCACCAGACTTCGGCTATCTCACACTTACCCAACTTCATGGTAAGTTACTCACATTTGAGCATGAGATTGACCAAAAGAGAAAACTAATAATGTCTGGAAAAGAAACTGAAGAATATGTTCAAAGAAACACTACTCTTCTCAGTCGTAGTTATAACTCTGAGAAAGTTATGATGAACATACTGACACCACATGCATCACAGCCTCTATATCTTCATGTGATGATCCTGCTTTTTCTCCAGACCATTTGTGTTTTATCACGGATGACCCCATCATATTCCAAGTGATGACTTGGAAGAGACGGACATTCTAAACCAACTTGCCCTTTTGAGTATTAGAACTAATAAGTTCTATAAAAGGACATGGAGAAAATTTCCTAGTATTCATGGTAGAACCAAAATTGATCTAAATAAAGCCAAGGTTCAATGCTATAGATGTCATGGCACTAGACACTTTGTTAGGGAATGCACAAATGCTCCCAATAGTCAAAATTATCCCTATGTGACTTTCCATACTTCAAACTCATCCACCACTTCTTCTCCCTATTGAAAACACAACCCTAATCAAGAAACGGCTCATATTGTTCAGTCTTTTCTTCAATCGACTACTCAATTTGTACAATCTGCTAATGGTAGTATGCATCAACTTTCTTCTGCTCCTTTTAAGATCATCACACCACCTCCTTCTCAAGTGACTACTCCAGACCCATTTCTCGAGACATCTTAATCTAGTCATCCTGCTTTATAAATGGCACTATGCATCAACTTTCTTCTGCTCCTTTTAAGTTTATCACACCACCTCCTTCTCAAGTGACTACTCTAGTCCCATTTCTCGAGACATCTTAATCTAGTCATCCTTCTTTATTTTCACAATAATATGTGGATTAGAGCAGATTACCTAATGATGTAGGTTCTGCTCTCTTAGCCAATGAGCCTACAAACCTTGGACTTATCAACTTTTTTCTGCTCCTTTTAAGGTTATGACACCACCTCCTTCTCAAGTGACTACTCCAGACCCATTTCTCGAGACATCTTAATCTAGTTAGCATGCTCTATTTTCACAAAAATATGTAGATTAGAGAGCTTAGCTGATGATGTAGGTTATGCTCTCTTAGCCAATAAGCCTACAAACCTTGCACTTATGGCCATTGGAGAAACTTCAAACTTCTTTGACCCACGTGATGCTGACTCCTGTTAATCTGCTGCACAGGTATCCCCTGCTCTTCTTGAAAGACTTTGTTCTGAATACTGCATTGAGGCATTTGCCAACATAAAGAAGGCGAATGTATTGTTGCAAGAACCGAACCTACAACTTGAACAACTTCTGGTTAATAAAAACTTGGAAGTTGAAAAAATAGTAAAAGACAAAAATGATCAGATTTCATCTTTGAAAACTGAAAAATCAAACTTACAAGCTCAATTTGACTTGGTTCATAAAAAATACTTAGGCTGTAAGTCTGAACAGTCTGAAACCAAGGTAAATCATGAAAAATTGGTGGAATCCTGCAAGGGATTCCAGTTGCTTCTAAAGAAACAAACTCACAGCAAAATTAAGTACGTCATTGGATATAATCACACTTTCCCTCCAGATGATTATACTCCAATTGATAAAAATAAAGAAACTTCTGAAACTGAACCTATATCTCCAACTTTCCTTCCTGACATTATTTCAGGATTAAGTCTCTTCCTAGGGAATATCCATCAAAAATACTTTGTAACGCCCCAAAATTTAATACTAGTCATTTTATTCATGTATGGGTAACTGATTTAAATAACTAGAAGTAAAGTGATTGAGGAAGGGAGGAACACATATAAACAAACAATGAAAGAGTAACCGAAAATAAAAAGAAGGATAAAGATCACAAAAATGGAAGTACCCGAAAGTACTCCCAGTTCACGAAGCCAAAGTACACGAACTCAGCTTCGTGAACTCCATTTCGTGAACCTACTTCGTGAACTTAGCCAGTATATAGGAATGTCTTGGGAAACGTGATCACATTTGGCTGGCATCACTCTCTCTCAAGTACTCGAAGTGGTAAGTTCAAAACCTTTAAGGAACGGCTGTAACTTGCTCCAAAGGAAGCAGGAACGTACGAGAAGCTATAGGAAGGATCATCAAACATCAGGTAAGGGTTTGATTCGTGAAAGTTTTGATTTTTAGACAAAAAAGAAACTATGCATAAAGGTCATGCCTTTATGCAGAAAGTTCGCTCCTTTTTGTTCTCAGCCCATTAATAAGGCCAATATGCACCTAGAACTAGCCTCCTGGATGGTTTTTCTGAGATGTTTTGTGAATGAAAGAAGAGTATTAGAAGAAGTACACGAAATGAAGGTATTCGAACCTCCCTTCGTGAACCTCAATTTCGTGAACATTAGTGATTTCGTTTACATGGGAGTTGGTGAACTTCATAATTTCGTGTACCTTGAAAGTTCGTGAAATACATATTTCGAATACTATGTTAATTTCAAGAAATTAGGGTTTTCGGAAACTGGGGGCTGGTGAAGTGGGCTATGAGAACTTAGAATAAATTCTATGTCTAGGAATGAAATGTAATGAGATAATGTAACGATGTATGTTCTTTAGTCCTAGCTGAGATCACCAGGTTTAGGAAGAGAAGAGCCACACTACTAACAGGTGAGTAGTTGATGCCCTACTTTAAATGCTTATGTGCTAATGTTACACATTCTTTTGGGCTGGCATACATACCCTGATGTTACGTTAAGATGTTATGATGATATGATGTTATGATGATGAGATGATATGATGTTAGTATCATAGAATCATGATCCTATAAAACTGGTAGATTATGATGAAGCATTACTATGATAAAATGCTAGCATAACATGTTTATGATGCTATGCAGGTATGATTGATGATAAGATGCTATAATAACATGTTGATGATGCTATGATGTTATGATGATATTCTAGCATCACATGATTGTGATGCTATAATGTTATGATGTTATGATGATACGATGCTAGCATGACATGATATGATGATATGATGCCATGACGTGTTAAGATTGCTATGATGACATGAACGATGCTCCCATATTCGTATGGGGTAAGTATGATGTTGTTCCCTTATTTATATGGGGTAAGTATAATGTTGCTGCCATATTCAAATGTGATAAGTATGATGTCACTCCCGTATTCATATGGGATAAGTATGATGTTGCTCACATATCCGTATGGGGTAAGTATGATGTTGCTCACATATTCGTATGGGGTAAGTATGATGTGGCTACCATACTTGTATAGGGTAAGTATGATGTTGCTATGATATTCGTATGGGGTAAGTATGATGTTGCTCTCATATTCATACGGGGTAAGTATGAATGATGCTCCAGTACTTCTACTAGGTAAGTATGGATCTCTTGAATGCTAAGGCGAGCCAGATGAACGTTATCGAGCCTTGTGTTGGCATAAGCCCACTGTTTACTCTCAGTGGCAGTGGTTGTATGATTATTATGTGATATGTTTGCGCATAAGGAACGCATGATGATTATATGTTATGGTTATGTATGATGAATGTATGATGTGTTCTGTAAATGATCTTTTAACTTACACGACGTTTACGATGTTTTACAAAACTAGAACTCACCAGCGTAAGCTGACTTTTTTAGTATGTATGTCAGGTTGAAGTACACGTAGAAAGGAATGGAGGAGCTCGTGGTACACATTCAGAAGATATAGTGGATTTTGGCAATCCAGAATGTTTTGATTCATACATTTAAACGTATTTAAGTTTTGATAAGCTATGTTTAAATTCCACTGCAAGATTATGAAAGTTTTTGGTTTAAGAACTATGTGATGATGATGTAAACCCAACTCTGGAAGATACCCGGGGGGCCCCTCATACTTCAAAATTTTGTATATCCTACAAATACAAATTTAGAAGTATCTGATGAAAATTCATCAGAATAAACTAACATAAAAGCTTCTTCAAAACTAATGAAGATTGTTCAATCTATGAACACATTTTCAACCTCTGAAGATACAAAAAAAAGAAGAAGATAAACTTGATGCATCAAATGATGCTATACTTAATGAGAAGCACCCTATTATTAACATAAAGTTTCCTCCATCTCACCCTCATCCCCCTTATCCTACGATGCAAGCAAATAAACCTTTCATCCCTAACTATTCTGCACTACACCTTCTTGCTCTAAGTGCTTCAAGTACAATCACTCAACTAAAGAGTGCTAGACTAAAACACCACTAGAAAAACATAGAAATAATTTAAAGGCAGAAAAGGCCTCATCCTTTAAAGGAACACCATCTAGCAAGGTGAAAAAGGCCATGAAACCAAACAAACCAAAAGGTCATCAGTCCAAAAGACCAGTTCAACATCCATCCTTTCATACACCATCACCCTTAGCTCCTATCCCTAGACCTTCAAATGTTGTATCATCTTATTTCTATTCAACAACAGTTAACCCCGCCTGTTATTCATTAGTTGCTATGAACTCACCCTCTGTGAATTCACAAATTAATATGCTGAGCCAAAATCAGCAACAATTGATTCAAATGATGCAACAACTGATGAACAATGTGCAAAAATAAAGTAAAATCCAAAAATTTTCTTTCCTTGTCTAAATAAATCAAGACCCATATCTAATCTACTGCATTTAATCCTATATGCAGAGAGCTTCTTCAAACTTGAATAATTTATCGTACGTGGACATTGGAGGCTTTGGCATATGGCTAGATGCAGATCTATTCTCAATAATTTCATTCCCAAGAATCAAGGATCTGTATCCTTTGGAATGATGCAAAGGGCTGTAAAATTGGGTCTGGGTCTGGCTCTGTCTCAAGTGGAAAAATGAACTTTAATGGTGTAAGCCTAATTGAAAACCTCAAGTTTAATCTCTTGAGTGTATCTCAATTGGATGACAGAAATTATAGTTCATTTTCTACCAAAGACAGTTGCAAAATTCTTTCTCTGGTAATAAACTGTAAAATAAAGGTCCTAATAGACCAACACACTCTCTTAACTTCTAAGAGAAGTGAGAATGTCTATGTGGTTGACATGACAACGGATTCTGAGTCCACAATTACCATGTGTTACATTGCTAAAGCTTCATCATTTGAAACAACCCTATGGCATATAAGATTTAGTCATCTACATCATCAAACTCTCCATAAGCTTTCAACTCTTCCACTAGTAAGAGGATTACCTTCTAAAGAATTTCACTTTGAAGGTCAATGTTAATTTTTCATGAAAGGAAAGCAACACAAATCATCATTTAAGTCTATTGAGGAATCTAAAACAATAGCTTGTCTTCATATGCTTCACATGGATCTCTTTAGTCCAGTGAAGGTAGCTACTTTAGCTAGAAAGAAGTAGTGCTTAGCTGTTGCAGATGACTACTCGAGATTTTTATGGACCTTCTTCTTCAGAAAAGATGAAACTTCTATTAATATTAAGGCCCTGATCACTCAGATTGAAAGACAGTTTGATCTTTCGGTAAAAATAATGAGGAGTACAATGGGACTTAATTCAAGAATCAAGCTCTTGATGAATTTTGTACCTTTAATGGAATCCTAAGAAAATACAATGTTCCTAGAACCTCTGCTCAAAATGGAGTAGTTTAAAGGAAAAAATAGTACACTTATTGAGGCTGCAAGAACAAGGATTCCAGATTCAGTACTACCTTTATCTTTCTGGGTTGAAGCAGTAAGCACTGCTTGTTATGTCTTAAACATAGTTCACATTGTTAAAAGGCATGGCCAGACTGCATATGAAGTCCTGTACAAAATAAAGCCTCTTATTTCCGTCTTTAGAGTTTTTGGATGTCCTTGATTCATCTTAAACACAAAGGATTCTTCGTCCAAGTTTGCTGCAAAACTGGACTCAAGATACTTTGTGTGATATTCTCAAACCTCAAAAGCTTATAGAGCATTCAATCTTAGAACAAAGATTGTGGAAGAAACCATAGATGTAAAATTCAATGAATTTTCATCTCATTCTTTTTCTTCAAGTCCCGAAGATTTCTTTGATCTTGATAATCTTACCTATATTCCTTTTGTCCCATTTGTGCCTCTTTCTTCTAAATCTTGTCAAACTTCTGAAGATTTGTCATCCATTGAAGATTTTCAGGATCACATTTTTTCTCCCTTATCATTTCTCATCCAATAAATCTTCAAAGTCATCTCTCTAATTGTTAACAACACACTTGTCAATCGTTTTGAATAGAAACATGCTCCTATCCTTGACACCTTTCCTTCTCGTGTTGAAAACACTTCCTCCTCTGAAGCTGCTTCTACATAAATGTGTTTAGACATCATTCCCTATAACAAGAATCACCCTCTTAAACAAGTCATAGGTGATCTGAATAAAGGTGTTCAAACAAGAAGCTAGATTTCAAATTTTTGTCTTCATGTTGTCTTCCGATCCTAAATAGAGCCTTCCAAGTACCAAGAGACTCTAAAAGACATTAACTGGATGGAAGCTATGCAGGAAGAACTGCTTCAATTCAAAAGACAAAATGTTTGGACCCTCTGTCCTTTACCCAAAGAAAAACACCCTATTGGAACTAGATAGGTATTTAGAAATAAAACTAATGACAGGGGCATTATATTAAAAAAAAAACGAAGCCAGATTGGTAGTTCAAGGACATTGCCAAGAGGAAGGCATTGACTATGATGAAACCTTTCCTCCTGTAGCTAGATTAGAAGCAATAAGACTCTTCCTTGCCTTTTCCATCTCTCATAAAATTAAAGTATTTCAAATGGATATAAAAAGTGTCTTTCTGTATGATACAATTAAAGAAAAAGTCTATGTCTATCAACCACTAGGCTTTGATAATGTTCAATATCCTGACTGGGTATACAGATTAGCAAAGCCTTATATGGTTTGTAACAAGCCTCAAGAGCCTACTATGATACTTTATCTATGTTTCTCCTTTCAAATAAAATTACCACGGGAGCCATTGATCAATCATTGCTCCCAAACGGGTGAAAAAGAACTTTTATTGTTCCAAATTTATGTTGATGACATTATCTTTGGATCAAACAATTCTTCTCTATGTGAACAGTTTTCTAAACTCATGTCTTCCAAGTTTTAAATGAGTGCCCTAAGTGAATTGAAAACATTCCTAGGTTTTTAAATTAAACAAACTCCCAATGGGATTTTCATTCATCAGACTAAATGAATAAAAGATCTTTTGAGAAACTTTGAAATGACTGATTGTAAACAATTCTACCCCTATGGCAACTGCCTCTGGAATAACACCATATAATGACAGTGAACATGTAGATCAAACTCTCTACAGATGAATGATTGGATCTCTTATGTATTTAACTGCATCAAGCCAGACATCATGTATGCCACTTGTTTTTGTGCCAGATACCAATCTTCTCCTAAAAAATCTCACTTACCCTTTGTGAAAATGATATTTAGATACCTAAAAGGTACTTTAGTACTTGGTATTTGGTGTCCTGCTAATTAATCTTGCAAGCTTGTTGCGTTTTCAGATAGTGATTATACAGGATGCTCCCTACAAGAAAATCAACCTTAGGAGGATGAAAATTATTTGCAAATTTTTTGGTGTCATGGCAAAGCAAGAAACAAACCTTTGTGTCAAACTCAACTGCTTAAGATGGACACATTGTAGCACATTGTACAACACAAGTTCTATGTCTTCAATACCAGCTACTAGACTTTTGAATAATTGAGTTAAAGACTCCACTTTTGATAGACAGTGAAGCTGCTAAAAATATCATAAAAAACCATGTCTATCACTTCAAAACAAAACATGTTGAAATAAGACAACACTTCATAAGATAGTGTTTTGAAAAAGGACTAATTGTTCAAGAGAATGTCTCAACAGTTGACCAAGTTGCAGATATATTTACCAAACCATTAGACTCATCTGCTTTCTTTAAATTTGTCACAAAATTGGCATAATAAACATGAGCTAATTGTTTGTTAATAAGGTTTAATTATTGTCTTTAAACCTTCACTTACATATTAATGGATAATTCATTAATTTTCTTAACAATGGACAAAAGGAATAAACACTGAAAGAATAACCTTGGTTCATCTTTCAATGGTTATACCTAACCGCGGATACACCATAGTAGATTTACAGTTTTTATATTCCCCTTTTTTTTTATCTCTCTATGGTTACAACCCTCAGTAATCATTCCATGGTTATAAACCTCTCCGTTGTTTTTACATCTTTACCCTTTGACTTACTTTGACTATCAGTTCTTTCTCTCCGGAACCTCAAGCCAGTTCTATAACTATGTTCATAACCTGAAACGGCTGCCTTTACTTTTTTTCTTCAAAAACCTTGAAACCTCTCAAGCTTCTTTTGATATTCTACAATTATCCATGGCGAATGACTCTCTGAAACTCAAACTAGTCCACAAACCTTGTTGCATACCTCACTAAGTCTCCTGACTACCCCCACTATGGTGAGGTGATTAATCTTCTTTCAAATTCCTCTGTTCATACTGCTCTCATAATGAACCCTCCCGTCTCTGTCTGTGCCATCAATCAATTATGGGCGAACTCTGGTTTGGTAACTAAGGATAACACTGTTGAAAGCATTACCTCTAAGGTTGCGGGTCAACAGATTACCATTAACCCAAGGATATCTTAAGAATAGAACCTTGTACAAAGCCTATCTTTATCCTAAGTACAAGTTTCGGTACCACACCATTCTTCAGTGTCTCTCTCAAAAGACAAAAAGTTAGGGTGAAATGCCATATGACATGCAATATGTCATGTATCACTTCTCACTAACAAAAACGTAAGTCTCTCTCACATCATTTTTGACAATTTGGTTCATCACCAAAAGGCACCATAATTTGTGATTTATCCTAGATTTTTAATGGCATGTTTGTTTAATGAAATAAAATCCATTTGTCCTACTTCCCTCCTCTCTCACATTAAGGCAATTGACAAACAAATCTTTTCTAGGCTAAACACTGATGCAAAGGTCTTGTATGACACTGAGTACACAATCGTCCAAGGTGAGCCCACATCCACATCCTCTTCCATACCTGCAAAGGTACAGACCAAACGAAAACATGTCCTTCCATTGCTCATCTGCTGTGGCTTCACCCAGAATCTGCTGCCTATCAGGATACACATATTCCCGTTCTGGCTTGGTATCAAACTTCACGACTTTGTTCATTGTTTCAAATGAGAGTATCATCTCCTTCCCATTTAATGTCCCAATTAGTCTGGTGGTCTTTGGTGGGTTGTTGCCTTCATCTTTCCTTAGAGTGACCATCCACTCTACAACTTCCTTCATGTAGACATTATCTAGATTATTGTTATTGAACTTCAATGCATTTTCCCACCCGAGATTCTCGAAGCATTGCACCACCCCGAAGATGATGAATTGATCAATTTGTACCGCCATTTCGCATAAGAGAACCTTCTTGATGCTTGTAACAGTTTTCATATTCTTCCTGTATAGTATGGGTTGCCATACAGGATCAAAAGTGCTCAATGGGATGTTTTCCATCCATCGGGGCTGGTCCCCCACCATAATGTCTTCATCCTCATCCTCATCATACATTATCATATCTTCCATCTCGAAGTCTGAATCTGAATCTTGTTCGGAAAGCCTTTGTTGTTTTGATGGCGTGGAGGATGAAGCAACTTCCTTTCCCTTTGAGCTTGTAGCCTTGGTGCGACCCATGTCCTACATAACACCCAATATATAGTGAGTAATTGGGAAATCAATGAACCCAACAACTATAACACTTACAAGTATGTCAAGCAACACCAATCACAAGCACTAACAACTCAACATAATGGTTCATTTAGATGTGGTAATTCAATCATTAAATTCAAAGTAACCATTGATTTCCCCATCCCCACATTTGTTTCCCACTCATTTTTAAAATATGACATCTTAGCCCAACTCAAACATAGCCCTTAACCACAAGTGCAAGTCCATACTTCCCATCATAACAAGTGTTAGAGCCTCATTCATTTCCCATTAGCATCATGACATTGCACAACGAAATCCATTTATGAATTAAAACCTCTATCATAACATCTCACTACTTGCAAGCTAAGCCCATGTTTCAACTTAACTCAATAACTAGGCACATCCCATTTCACCATGAAAGAATCAAAGTACTAAAGTAAGCACGCATATCTCAAATTAACATTCTACTTGCTGAAAAAGAAGTGAGATAACATACATTTGCCTTGTTGAAAAAGAGAATTGAAGTTTGGAGAAGAGAATGATGCAAAACCCAACAAACCTAAAAAAGTTCGTCACTTTTAGGTCACTAGATCTAACAAACTAGGGGGAATCTCAAAATTCTGGGTGGATAATCTTGTTCCCCTTGAAAAATCACTCAAAATGCATATAAGGTTTGCAAGGATTGGTGGAGAATTGAGGAAGTTAGGATCTAGGGCTTGTTGGGTGTTCTTGGTGGGTGAAAGGAAGAAGATGATTGAATTTTGGAAGGGGAATGGGTCGAAGTGATGATGGATCCCGTATTTAGTGTTCTTGGGTTGAATTTCAGGTCATGGGGTGAAAAAACGCGGGGTCAAAGTGGTCAAAATGGGTCAAAATCAGGCCGACGGGGTACCCGGCGTATGATACGCCGCCCCCAGGCGTATCATACGCCTCTTGGTTTGAAAGGTGGCGTATTGGTGGTGCTTAAACTGGTGTATGGCAGAGACTTTTTTCCCCCGGCGTATGATACGCCCCTGCCAGCATATGATACGCCACCTTCTAATTTTTTTTTTGAGAGAAAAGTTTAACTAAGATTTTAAAGAAAAGGTTACTAAAAATTTTAACTAACATGATAAAGAAAATAAATAAAATTATTACTCTAAAATAAATTTAACTAATTTATCAAGAAAATTAACTAAGATTCAAAACATGTATATGCCCCATTTTTTACGTCCGCCACCCCCGATTTTTAGTGCCTCGCCCCGAGGTGCAATTGATCCCTTGGAATTCCTGAAATCCTGCGTCGAGCAATTAGAACCACTCATTTGATTGTGTGTGAAAGTGCATGAAATTGCCCGAGGTGAAAGACTAACCTAAGTCTCACTTTTGTAGGGCACACGGTTGCATTTAGCGCATGCAACAAGCCTTTTAAACCCCCCGGTAGCTCGGTTGGACGAGTGAAGTCTCGTGAGGGTTTCTAGTGAACATACCCACAAAGTTCTAGGGTTGCCTCCTGCAAGCGCTAAGTTTAATTTCGTTAGCTCGACGTGGTCATACCTGATTCAGTCCGTTGCATATGTTGGTTAATCTACAAGAAAGTTCACCGAATCCATTTGTACCTTGTTGATGACACACGCTTCCAAGTACGGTTTGAGGCTATGTATGTTCACCACACGACGAGTCTTGTCTTTCACGTCTTCAATTTCAATGTCCCCAAAGCTTCCAATGTGTGTGACAACGTGTGGTCCCAACCATTTGCTTTTCAACTTCCCTGGAAAGAATTTCAGTTTAGAATTATAAAGCCATACCTTTTGATTGAGTTGTAACACCCCGACCGATGGCAGAAACTTCGGGATGCCACGAGGGATGTGTAGATTGTTCAAAAGCTCGTGGGCATCTAAATCAAATCATCATATATCATTCAATCAACCAAATTGATTACACAAAAATCATGTTCATCATGAAAATGTTTACATCAATTACAAAAGAGAATTAAGTATTTAACTAAATTCAAGTCGCCAGAATTTCAGTTAATTAGGTAAGTCCAAGATCCTATATGATGATGTCCAAAATGTGAGTTCTTCTTCCTCAACCTACTTAGCTTCATTACCTGAAACATATAGGAAAATCAAGTGTCAACTACAAAGTAGTTGGTGAGTAATCATAAGTTTTATATTCAAAAGTGTTTACAAAATGATTATAAAAGTTTAGAGTTTTCCTGAGAAATTCCACGTGACACCTGCGGGGTAATCCATCACAATCCAAACACATAATCCAAACACAAAATCCAACACATAATCACACATCTCAATTAATCATAAGTATTCAATCACATAAACATTCAATCAATTGCAATTATCAACCATCTCAAATATTATAAGTGACTATACATGTATCATTTCAAATGACCGAAGTCAAGTCAACGACACACGGATGTGGCAAACTCCACGTGACAATACATGCATCATTGTAGTTGACCGAAGTCAAAGACAACGACACACGGATGAGGCAAACTCCTCGTGACAATACATGTATCATTGTAGTTGACCGAAGTCAAGACAACGACACACGGATGAGGCAAACTCCTCGTGACCATACATGCAGTCGTTGCGAATGACCGAAGTCAACAGTAACAACTCATGGAATATGATAATCCATAAATATGGATTTCGTATAAATAAACTAGTGTCATCCTTGTGATATCAAAATAATATTGAAAATGGGTATACATGTTTCGCCTCCGAGTTTAAAACAAAACAGTTTAAAAAGGAGGTTATGAGAACTCACTTGAATCCTTAGAATCAGTGTCTTTGTACTATGCGTGCTCACGTATGTAAAATCACAAGCCAAATCAACAATCTGTAATTATTATATGTTTGTGTTCATAAGTACTTATGTTAGACCATGATTAAGTGTTTCATGATATTGTGACATTAGGTCATTAGATGTACAACAACTTAAGTTTATCATTTAAGTTATACGATTCTCACTATGGTGATCTTAGTTCCATTATTAAAATAGATGTAAGATTAGTTAGCTTCACTTATCAATACTAACGATTATTGTGAAACCTTATGTGTACACCCCTCATAGATGTGTATGTTAAAGGATGGCAACCTTCCTCATACACATCCATTCATGCATGCATGTTTCGTTTACTAAACCACAATTTCTCGAATCATAAAACTTACATTAAGCTTAAAGAATTTTACATTAATTTATTCTCATCAAAGATCTTCATTAAGCAAAATTTAGAATTTTCTACTTATATTGTTAATGAAAAGGTGGCGCTTATCATTCTCATGCATGCATAGCTATCTCCGACCTACATATATATATATATATATACACACATACATGTTCGTAACCCTCAGTCTATTTCCAAACCCCTTAATCCTAAACAAGTTCAAGTTTCATGGCCACCTAACCCGCGAACCTTTGGGTTCGGTCCTACCATGGTTCGTGGGCTTAAGAGGGTTCGGCCCAAAAGGGTTCGCTTGGGGGTTTAGGTCAGCCACAGGTTCGCTAGTCTAGGTTAGTTCTCGAAGGGTTCGCTGCATATAAGGCTAAGTCACCAAAGGTTCGGCCAACATAGTATTTAGGTTCGTGAGGTGTCCAATGCAAATGGTTCAGCCAGGATGCTTGCTACACAGGGTTCGGCCCATCTCAACACAATAGGTTCGTCACCCTATGTAGGTTTGTGGCATCAACGAAGGTTCGGTGGTCATGCAGAGCTTGCCCGAGGGTTCGCCAACCAAGAAGGTTCGGCCAACAAAATGCTAGGGTTCGTGGAAGGAGAAGGTTCGCTGCTTTGGTTGGGAGGCTGCGCAGGGTTCGGCTGGTCAAGAAGAACCCACAGGTTCGTCTACCTGCTGAGTCACGGACTAGCTTCATCACCTTCTCTTTGGGTTCTAATCCTATGCAGATCCAACCCGTGACTTCCTATGGCTCAACATTAACTCGACTCAGGGTTTTAAAGCAGAAAATTCGTTTGTAATGATGATGATGATGGTTAGTGTAGGTTTAAGTGCAAAAACAAAGAAAACTCCAGATTTACCTCAAAAGATCGACCAAGCGTAAGATTTCTTTGTACTTTCTTGTTCTCCTTGATCACACGAACGCGTGGGTGCCAAAATCTCGTGAATCCGTAAAGAAACGAGCTTGAAAAGTTAGAGAGAAGGTAGAGAGAGAGTGGGGGTGCGTGTGTGTGTGTTTTAGAGAGAGAGAGAGTTTGTGAAAGTGAGGAAGAAGATGGGGTTCTTCCCATTTAATTAGACATGTAATCCCGCGTGCTCGGTCTCGTTTTTATCGTGATAAATTATATAAAATGATTGGTTATGCTCGGTTTTTAACATGAAACCCATTTAAAACATAACACACTTAAATACATAAGTTTTGTTTCAAATAAAATGATTTTTAACTAACGAGGCTTCATAAAATGATTTCAATAAAATTGTTTCGTAACATTTTCGTTTTCATCCTAGTTTCGTTAAATAATTTATTTAATAAAATAATTTGTTCGGATTTGTTTTTAGGTTGTGATTCCTAATAAACATTATCAATTCCATTTTATTATTTTAATATTGTTAAATCTTATTTAATTATCTCGTCGAAACGCGTTACTTACGTACGTATTCGTAAAGATCGTCACCTTTGCGAATCCGACGCTCGTATCGTATTTCGATTTGATTAACAATTTATAGAATATCGTTTCAGAATATTATTCTCAATAATCATATTCATGCGAATCGTCACCCACGCGAATACATTTATCAAGTTAATATTTCTGAATTAATATTCGCGTTTTAAATTATAACCGTAACCTCACCATCGCGTATTCATTTCTAATTAAACTTTTATTATTTATTAACTTTAGTAGCATCCACCCAATCCAAAACCCACTAAACCCAAGTCACTGACACATCCATGATATACCGAAATATGCATATTTATAGGGCATATGTAAGGGTCAGTCGCAACTGCCCTAGCCACCGTCCCACTGCTATTTCGATAAACCATGATCATGTGTCATTGACCATGTTTAGTAACCAAACAACAACCAACTTAAATCCCCTTTCCATTTCCAAACCAAATCCATCATTCTCAACAATATAACTGCGATAAACTCTCTGGTTTTGTTTAGTTGAGTTACAACTAAACTTCCCATGGTTTACGCGTATAATATGTTCTAAACATGTATACCAGTAACAGTGATAATCATCAAATAATGTGTCAATATTAATAATTACAAAATCTCAGGTCGTAACAGTACAATCGTACGGATGTACGGACAACCGGAAGTACAGTGATGTTACATGAGTTCAAAGACATTGCTTCGGATTTTGGCATCGTGCACTTGCTTCATCTTGTCCTTGTATGCAGATGCACATTCGTATGCTTCATTCCTCAATTCCTCCAATTCGCATAGATGCAATTTTCTCTCTTTATCTGCATCATCAAAGTCCATGTTAACTGATTTCATCGCCCATAAAGCACGATGAGCAACTTCCACCGGTAAGTGACATACTTTCCCATAAACTAACCGGTAAGGTGTGGTTCCAATAGGTGTCTTAAAAGTAGTTCGGTAAGCCCATAATGCATCATTTAGTCGTAAGGACCAATCCTTACGATCTGAGTGAACCTTTTTTTGTAGGATTTCCTTATTTTGTCAATTGGAAACCTCAACTTGAGCACTAGTTTGCGGGTGGTAAGGTATAGCTATGCGGTGATTAACACCATATCGTTTGAGCAATTTGCCAAAGTTAAAGTTTTTGAAATAAGACCCCCATCACTTATGATCACACTAGGAATGCCAAATCTTGAAAAAATGTTGGATTGCACAAATTTGCACACAACGGTATGGTCGTTTGTTTTGGTAGTGATGGCTTCAATCCACTTAGACACGTAATCGACGGCCACCAAAACATAATAGTTACCATGAGAATTTGGGAAGGGTCCTATGAAGTCAATTCCCCATACGTCGAAGATATCGACTACAAGGATTGGTTTCATGGGCGTCTCATCCCGTCTTGAGATGCTACCAAGTTGTTGGCATCTCAAGCACTGTTTAGCAAACACATATGTGTATCTAAACAAAGTAGGCCAAAATAAACCACAAGATAGAACCCGATGACCAGTCTTTTGACCACTGAAGTGTCCTCTACATGCAGATGCATGTGTCAATGATAGAACTTCCTGTACTTCCTCTTCTTGTATGCACCTTCTGATTATTTGATCCGATCCCACCTTGAAGAGATCGGGTTCATCCCAAAAATAATACCTTACCTGAGCTATAAATTGTTGCCTCTTCCGCTTTGTCCAATGCTATGGTAATACACCTGCAGCCAATTAATTTACAAAGTCAGCAAACCACGGTAATTTAGAAACTGATAGTAAATATTCATCAGAGTAGAATTCATTGATATCAGTTGACTCTTCATCACTGTTGGCTCCAAGCCTTGAAAGGTGATCTGCAACTACATTATCACTTCCTTTCTTGTCCCGAATCTCCAAATCAAACTCTTGTAACAAGAGTATCCACCGAATGAGCCTTGGTTTAGCATCCTTCTTTTTCCATGATGTATATCACCGCACTATGATCTGACTATATCACCACCTTGCTCCCCCAAATGTAAGGCCTGAACCTATCAAGAGCATAAACTACAGCAAGCAATTCCTTTTCAGTGGTAGTATAATTCAGTTGAGCATCAGATAAAGTCTTACTTGCATAATAAATAGCCACTGTTTCTTGTCAATCCTTTGACCCAAAACCGCCTGACTGCATAGTTACTAGCATCACACATGATTTCAAATGGTAGTGACCAATTGGGCGCTTTTAGGATAGGGGCCTGAACTAACTTGTCTTTTAAGGTGTTAAAAGCATTTATACATTCATTATCAAAAACATATGGGACATCTTTTAACAACAAATTATATAAAGGTTTAGTGATTGTACTAAATCCTTTAATGAACCGTCTATAAAACCCCGCGTGTCCTAAAAATGACCTTATCCCTTTAACATTTGTGGGTGGTGGTAAAGTAGAAATGACTTTGATTTTTGCATGATCTACCTCCATCCCACGTTTTGAAACAATGTGACCTAAAACAATACCCTCTTGCACCATAAAGTGACTCTTTTCCCAACTTAACACTAAATTTGTTCGAATACATCTTTTTAAAACTTTAGTTAGTGGTGTAAGCTAAGCATCAAAGGAATGACCAAAGATTGAAAAATCATCAATGAAAATTTCTAAGGAATCCCCAACCATATCTGAAAAGATACTCATCATGCAACTTTGAAAGGTGGCTGGGGCATTACACAACCCAAATGGCATTCACCTGAATGCGAAGGTACCCTATGGGCATGTGAATGTGATCTTTTGTTGGTCATCTGGATGAATTGAAATCTGATTGTAACCAGAATAGCCATCTAAGAAACAATAAAATTCCTGACCTGATAATTTCTCAATGATTTGATCAATGAAGGGTAAAAGAAAGTGATCCTTGGATGTAACAGTGTTTAGCCTCCTGTAATCAATACATACCCTCCATCCTGTTACAGGTCGTGTTGTTACCTGTTCCCCATGCTCATCGGTGACTGTCAGGATTCCTGAATTCTTGGGTACTGTTTGTATTGGACTCACCCATGTGCTGTATGAGATGGGATAGATAATCCCTGCATCCAACCATTTCAAAACTTCTTTCTTGACCACCTCCCTCATATTAGGGTTCAACCTCCTTTGAGTGTCTCTCACTGGCTTGACATCTTCATCGGTTATAATCTTGTGCATCATAATAGCCGGACTAATTCCCTTTAAATCTGCTATGGTCCAACCGATAGTTGCTTTCTTCTCCCTTAACACCTTCATCAACTCTAGTTCTTGACTCCCGGTTAGATTTGCTTCAATGATCATCGGTAATGTGTGATACTTACCCAAGAAAGCATACTTCAAGTGATTGGGTAACTCCTTCAACTCCACCTTTGGTGGGACTTCCATTGAGGGCTTCAGTTGAGTGTCTATGTGGTCCAGCAAACTTTCAATTTGGTGTCTCCACATAGGTTTTCCCTCTTGAATTGTTAGCACTTCACATTTCTTTTCAGCTTCAAGCTGCTTTTTAGCACACTTAACTTCAATCCTGTCACAAATAACACACAACTCTATGGTGTCTTTCACATTTTCATGAGAATGACACCCATCAATGATGTCTGCCATGAAGCATTCATCATTGACCAGAGGGTTAGATGTATGGGAAAAAACATTCAACCTTAATCTTCTATTCCCAAAAGCCATATCCACCGTCCCGGTCATGCAATTTATCAAACATTGGGCTGTTTTCAAAAATGGTCTACCTAATATAACATTAGGCAGTCTGAAGCTAGTAGGAGATGCATAATCCAGTACCAAGAAATCAACTAGATAGTAAAAATCTTCCACTTTTACAATGACATCGGTTAATATACCACGTGAAAGTTTGAGTGTCAAATATGCCAAAACCATGGTGGTTTTGGCTTTTTGCAAAGGTGTGAACTCGTATTGATCATATAAACTTCCCGGTAATATACTAACACTTGCCCCAAGATCAAGGAGTGCCTTATCAATTTTAAAGTCCCCAATTTGAATTGAAATCAAAGGAGGTCCAGGATCTTGAAGTTTTGGTGGAAGGGCACCCGACAAAACAACACTCACATTATCAGTCAAATCAAGTTTTTTAGGAATTTTGTGGTGTCATTTTTGAGTGCACATGTCTTTCAAATACCGAGCATATGCAGGAACTTGTTTGATTACATCAATTAAGGGTAGATTGATTTTAACTTGTTTAAAAATTTCCCATATTTCATCTTGTTGTGGGCCCCTTTTATTGATGTTAGACTTAGGTGAATTCAAAGCAAAAGGGTAAGGAATGGTAGTATTATCCTCCACATCCTTTCCCTTGGATGTTTCTTCATCTGAGTTCAAAAATTTTTCAATTGGTTCTTTAAAAGATACTTTCTTTTTAGACTCAGATGGAGCAAGTTCCTGTTCGGTATCACTCTCCTCACTGTCATTCACATCTTCCACCACTCCTTCTATCAAGTGTGGTGGAAGGACAACCTTGTTGTCATAAGATTTACCACTTCTTAAAGTTGTTACATGACTTACCTGAGCATTCTTGCTCTTTGATCCTGATAGTTGATGTTGAGGATTAAGTGTGGTGTCACTTGGCAGTTTTCCTTTGTCTCTTGCAGCTAGTTGTTCCGCCAATTTCCCCAATTGCTTTGCCTGGGACTCATTTGTCTTCTGTTGGAGCTCTTGTTTCTGCACCACTCCAGTTAGCATTAGCCTCAGCTCGTTGATTTGATTGGCTATGTCTTCCATTGAAATATTTGCTCCTTGTTGACCACCTTGAAACTGACTTTGACTTCCTTGATTTTGTTGGAAGTTCCTTGATTGTCCTTGATGGTATCCACCTTGTCCACCTCCTTGGCCACCTTGGTTGTAGTTTCCTCTTTAATAGTTACCTTGATTGTAACTCTGTTTTCGATTCTGGTATGAAGGCCCTTGATTTCCACCTTGTTGGTTGCTACCCTAAAAATTAGGATTCAATTGATTAGATGAATTACCATATCTAAAATTAGAGTGATTATGCAAACCCGAGTGATATGTATTGGAGTTCATGTCATTGTTTCCCTTATCATTCTAGAACGAGCCTTGGACTTGATTCACCTCCTCATTCCTACTCATGTTCATCATATACTCCGACTCCAAATGACCTATATCACCACAAAAATTGCAAACATCATAAACATTAGCCACATTAGAGTTATTATTACCTGAAGTTCTGTTGAAGTTTGCTATTTGTCTTTCGAGGGTTTCAAATCGCTCTTTTGTCACATACTCCCCTCCTGGTTTCCCAATAACATGCTTTGCCTTCCTGCTTGCTGAAGCTTGTCTCTTTGAGCCTTTACTTAACATTTAAAGCAGCTCTCAATCATCATCTTTTGAATTGGTTAGAAAGGTTCCATTACTGCTAGAGCTGACAAACTTCAGGTCTTCTGGTGTTAAGCCATCATAGAAGGCCTTAATTAACTCCCACTTTGGAATCTAGTGATGTGGGCAAAATCTCAACAATTCTTTGAATCGGGTGAATGCTTCATGTAGCAATTCACCCGATTGTTGTTGGAAGGTTCTGATGGCATTTCTGGCTTCACTTGTCTTGCTCATGGGATAGTACTCATCTAAAAACAATTGTTGTATCTCCTCCCATGTGTAGATACTACCAGAGGGTAATGTGTGAAACCATTTCTTAGCTCTCTCCTTTAAGGAAAAGTGAAATAGATTCAACTTAACCTCATCTGGGGTGAATCCTTGGCCACCAATGGTGCTGCAGACGGCACCAAACTCAGAGAGATGGATATATGGCTCTTTAGTTGATGTCCCTCTAAAATTTGGAATAATGGCCAAGTATTGTAGCCTTATCTCAAATGAATTTCCTCGTAGTAGTGGAGGTACAATAGGTGGACAATTTTGAGTCACTGTTGGTCTAAAGTGACTGTCAACTCCTTGAACAGGAGCCTTGTGGTGCCATCCTTGACCGAGGTTGTTTTAACCCCATCTCCCATTATAGTTGTTCATGGGTGGTTGTCTATTCCACCCCCTTGTCCATTCCATCCACCTTGCCTCTAAGGATTTTAGTGAGATACTTGCCATAACCCCAACACCCTTAGAGGTTGAATATACAGTAAAGCTAGCTGATGGTAAACTGATTGTTACTAAGCACATCATGAAAAAATGCACTTTAGAGCTAGCAAACCATAAGTTTAATATTGATCTTATGCCAGTCATACTAGGAAGTTTTGATGTCATAGTGGGCATGGATTGGTTGTCTGAAAACCAAGCTGAAATAGTTTGCCACGATATGGTTGTACGCATACCCCTCTGTAGTGGAGAAACCTTGTACATCAATGGCGAAAGGAGCGACACTCCTCTGAACATCATCTCGTGCATGAAATATCACAAATGCTTACGAAAGGGATACACAGCCATAATGGCGCTTATCACCAACAAGACCGAATAGGAGAAGAAAATAGAAGACATCCCAGCAGTACGCGACTATCCAGGACTACCACCATCTCGAAAAGTGGAGTTCTGCATAGACCTCGCGCCGAGAGCAGCACCTATCGCACAAGAACCCTATCGACTTGCACCTTCGGAGATACAAGAACTGTCCAACGAGTTGCAAGAGCCATTGGACAAGGGTTTTATCGAACCAAGCTTTTGTCACTTTGAGAAGCTTCTTAATTGTTCGTTAAGAAGAAGGATGGCATGTTCCGTATGTGGATCGACTATCGGGAATTGAACAAAGTGACGATCAAGAACCGATACCCATTACCTCCCATCGATGACCTATTCGATCAACTTCAAGGGTCGAGTTAATACTCTAAGATCGATTTGCGATCTGGGTACCATCAACTGAGAATTCAAGAGGAAGATATCCCCAAAAAGCTTTTCGTACATGGTATGACCATTATGAATTTTTGGTCATACCATTTGGGCTAACTAATGCACCTGCAATATTCATAGACCTCATGAATAGAGTGTGCAAACCCTATCTCGATAAGTTTATCATTGTCTTCATAAATGATATCCTTATGTACTCCAAAACCCAAGAAGAACACAAGGAGCATATTCAATTGGCTCTTGAACTCTTACGACAGGATAAGATGTATGCTAAACACTCCAAGTGCAACTTCTGGATCCGAGAAGTCCAATTCTTGCGGCATGTTGTTAATGAACAAGGAATACATGTGGATAAATGCAAGATAGAGGCTATCAAGAAGTAGGAAGCACGAAAGACCCCAACTGAGGTGCGGCAATCCCTAGGCTTGGCATGCTAATATCGATATCAAAGGATTTTCCAAGATAGCCCAACCACTCACAGCCCTAACCCACAAGGATAAGAAATATATCTCGACTGACAAGCAAGAAGCTGCATTCCAACAACAGAAGCTCTGTAGTGCACCGATCTTATCTCTTCTTGATGGAATAGACGATTTAGTAGTATATTGCGATGCCTCGATACAAGGACCCGGCTGTGTGTTAATGCAACGAGAGAAGTGACCGCATATGCTTCTCGTTAACTAAAAGTCCACGAGAAGAATTACACCAAACATGACTTGGAACTTGGAGCCGTCGTATTTGCACTCAAAATCTGGAGACACTACCTGCATGGTACAAAGTGTGCGACATACACTGATCACATGAATCTCCAACACATATTCGAGTAGAAGGAATTGAACATGCGATAGAGTCGCGGGCTCGAACTACTGAACGACTACGAGTGTGCTATCAAGTACCGCTCGGGGGAAGCCAAAGTTATGGCCGACGCCCTTAGCCGGAAGAATACCATGAAACCCAAGAGGCTACGAGCTTTACAGCTCACCATCCATCCCAATCTCCCTGAACATATAGGAGATGCTCAAGTGGAGGCACTAAAGGAAAAAAATTTAGTGGCCGAATCATTAAGGGGAATGGAAAAACAACTTGAAATAAAAGTCGATGGCTTACACTATTTCATGAAACGCGTCTTGGTTCCACACCACGGAAACATACGAGACCTTGTGACGGACGAGGCTCATAAGTCACGATATTCCATTCACCCTGGATCAGATAAGATGTGTCATGATCTGAAATTCCTTTATTGGTGGCCGAACATGAAATTCGATATTGCCACATAAGTGAGCAAATGCTTGACTTGCGCCAAAGTCAAGGTTGAGTGCCAGAAATCCACTGGATTACTCACACAACCAGAGATCCCCCATGTGGAATTGGAACAAATCTCTATGGACTTCATTACTAAATTACCCCCTACTCCTAGTAGATATGACATTATCTGGGTAATTGTGGATCGGCTGACTAAGTCAGCACATTTCCTTGCGATCAAGGAAAATGATAAGATGGAAAAGCTAGCCAGAATCTATGTCAAGGAAGTAGTCTTGCGAGATGGAATGCCAATCTCCATTATCTCTTATTGAGATGCTAGATTCGCTTCTAACTTATGGAAATCATTGCAAAAGTCGCTTGGTACGCGGTTGGTTATGAGTACAACATACCACCCACAAACCGACGGCCCGGCTGAAAGTCAATGAGATGATTCCGAAGGCTTTCTCCTTCTACTCAAAGGCTTAACTTACCCGATTAGAAAAGAAATGGGAGACCTTTTTGGTACGCCCTTCTTCTATAAGTTCCGCTCTTTCAACTCCTAAAGCTTCTGCTTCATCAAATCAAAGAAAGTTTTCGGGGACGAGCAAAAACAGCCAATTGGAAAGCAAGAGTCATGCTTTTAATCCTCCAATCTACCAACAAATGATATACCATTTGATCCCTATATCAGCCAAAAATTGTACTAAAATACATCATACAGGGATTTTACCACGAATCCATTGATTCTATATGATTTATTATATTACTACTCCTTTACCACTTTATTCGTACATGGAGTGGGGGGAGAATGGAATTTGGTTTTTTTTACAAATGGGCATGGTCAATCTATCTATCCCGATATATGGATAGATATATGATCCAGCATGCCCATTTGTAAAAAAAACCAAATTCCATTCTCCCCCCACTCCATGTACGAATAAAGTGGTAAAGGAGTAGTAATATAATAAATCATATAGAATCAATGGATTCGTGGTAAAATCCCTGTATGATGTATTTTAGTACAATTTTTGGCTGATATAGGGATCAAATGGTATATCATTTGTTGGTAGCTTGGAGGATTAAAAGCATGACTCTTGCTTTCCAATTGGTTGTTTTTGCATTAATTGCTACTTCATCAATCTTATTGATTAGCGTACCCGTTGTATTTGCTTCTCCTGATGGTTGGTCAAGTAACAAAAATGTTGTATTTTCAGGTACATCATTATGGATTGGATTAGTCTTTCTGGTGGGTATCCTTAATTCTCTATATAGACTCTCGAAGGCAAGCTAAGAGCGTGCGTAGTAGACTTCGGCAACAGCTGGGAAACTCACCTACCGTTGGTAGAGTTCTCCTATAACAACCGCTTCCACACAAGCATAAAGAAAACACATGTTGGGTAGAAGTGGGCAACAGTCAGGTCACTGGCCCGAAACTTGTTCATGAAACAACCTAAAAGATTGTGCAAATCAGAAACCGTATAAAAGCAGCTCGCGATCATCTAAAGACCTATGCCGACAAACGCCGAAAGCCTCTGGAATTTCAGGTAGGAGACAAAGTCCTACTGAAAGTTTCGCCGTGGAAAGGCGTTATTTGTTTGGGGAAATGAGGCAAATTGAACCCACAGTATATTGGACCATTTTAGATCCTGAAAAGGATTGGTCCAATGGCATACCAATTTAACCTACCAGCCGAACATGATGGAGTTCACAACGTATTTCATGTCTCGAACCTGAAAAAGTGTTTATCCGATGAGACACTTGTGATTCCAATGTATGAGATCCAGGTGGATTGTAACACCCTGATCGATGGCGGAAATGTCGGGATGCCACGAGGGATGTGTAGATTGTTCATAAGCTCCATCTAATTTAATCATCACATAACAATTAATCAACCAAATTAATTACATCAAAAATCATGTTCATCATGAATTAGTTACATCAAATACACAAAATATTTAGCTAACTAACTAAATTCTAGTCTTCAGAAATTCAGTTATTTTAGCTAAGTCCAAGAACCTAAGTGATGATGTCCCCAAAAGATGTAGAGCTATCCTTCTCTACTTACTTCTCCTCATTTCCTGAAACATGTGGAAAATCAAGTGTCAACTACGAAGTAGTTTGTGAGAAATCATAATTTTTTATGTAACAAAAACGTTTATAAAATGTTTATGAAAGTTTATAAATGGGTTTATAAAAGTTTATAATTTCCCCAAGAAAATCCACATGCGCACCTGCGAAATAATCCAACAATTCCAAACCAACAAAACACAACATCCAAACAATCCAAGTAATCACATACACAATAATCACAAGTAATTATCCACATATGTTCAACCAATCACATCAGTTCAATAAGTATCAATCATCATAATCATACCAATATAAGTTACCGCGGAGGACCTCAGTCAACTCAACCAACGATATTCCTGTAAGTGTCAATACATGCACTGCGGAGGACCGTAGTCATCTCAAACAACAGTGGAATCACCGCGGAGGACCTTAGTCAACTCAATCAACAGCAATTCAATCTTCGCGGGGGACCGAAGTCAACTCAACCAACAATGACTCACGAAGTTATAATAATCCATATCAATCCATCAATAATCAATGATAATTCAATAATCTGAATATCATAATGATAAGTCAGGTGTTACCCATGTGTTATCAAAATAATATTTTAAATATTGGTATACCTGTTCCACCTCCGAGTTTTAAACAGAATAGTTTAAAAGGAGGTTATGAGAACTCACCTGAGTCCTCAGATTCAGTGTTTTTGTAGAATGCGCGCTCGCGTATATGAAATCAGAAACAACTCAACAATATGTAATTATAGTATGTTTCATATTCATAAGCATACATGTTTCATTTAAATCAAGGGTTCTTAAGCGTTTACTTTTTAACATTTTATGTCTTTTTAACTCAGTTTATTTATTTCTAAGTTAAAATGAAATACCTAATATTTTATGATTAATCACTGTTGAATTATAGTTAAGTCTTGCTAATTTTAATTAGTTAGCGATGATAATTACATGTAACATCTTATATGTAATTCCTTAGATATCTAGACTTAAGGCATTAGCCCTAATCGTACTCATATCTATACATGTAATTTCATGCATGTTTAATTAAACCCACTCCCGTTATCTAAGTTATAAAATCCAAATTTAAATTTAAGACAACGATACTTAGATTATTTATGCAAAGTGTTCCATATGTCAAATCTCAAAGTTTATATTCCCATTATTTATTAAGAAAAGGTAATAATTCCACATGTTCATGCATGCATGTTGATTTCAAGATAACCTATGCATCTTAAGTTATAATATTTAATCAACTTTTGAGAAGTCAAACTCATGTTATTTCCATAAGTTATTTAATTTACAAAAATCCATAATTTATAACTTGTGTCTATTATGCAAAAGATAGCAACTTAAAATGCTTATGCATGCATGGATATACGTGAATTTACGTTCTTCTATTCCCCTTTGATCTTAGTTCAAAGTTTAAGTTCAATAGTACAAAAGGGTTGGTGTTAGCCCTAGGTTCAGCAAACCTAGTGGTTTAGCGAACCTAGTGGTTCAGCATCCCAAGGTTCGTCCCCCATGGGTAGGTTCGGCTCATATAGCTTCTGTCAACGAGGTTCGCTGCCCCCCCCCCCAAGTTCAAGACAACTGGTGGGTTCGGGAATCAAGAGGGTTCGGCCAGGTGTAGAGATTCGTGGCTCCCTTGGGTTCGGCTGGTCCAGAAAGAAAACCCATAGGTTCTGCCAAGGTTCGTGACCGCTTACAAGTTTGTGGCTAGGGTTTTTAATGGCAAGGTTCGTCCCGTTCAGTGAAGGTTCGTTGGAACGAAGGTTCGGCTCCCATGTGTGCATGGTCAAGAGTAGGTTCGGAGGGATTAGGGTTTGTGAGGCTCACCATTTGGTTTGGCCCTTGAGGTTCAGCCTTTGCACAGGTTCGACCCCATCCCCCGTTCAGCTCCAAAGAAACTCCAACCACCCAGCTATGTCATGAACCTATGCTCACCATCTTCATCTTTGCGTTAATCCATGTTACAGGTTTGTTTTGTTGGGAATCGTAGTGGTATTCGGTTTGACTTTTCGGTAAAAACGAGTTTGACCAATTAGTATATTAAATCCATATTTAATATTAACGCAGCGGAATTACGGTTTCAAAATTTTCACTGTTAATATTCGCAATCAGGATCAAGGTTACAAAACATGCAAACACAGATACTTATAACTAATCTAATCTACCGATGAGAAAAGATTATACCCTTTTGGTTAATAGTTAACCGTTTGAGACACCGAGGTTCAACGAACGAATGCTAGAACAAAACACGAACAAGTTCCTGGTTCTCAACGGAAGCAGGGGGTGGTATGAAAGTAGGATGAAGATGATCAATCTTCTACTAGTTTCTTCTTGCACCAATCTTTCAAAGAACCATCAAGCTCTCCTTACTCCAAGTCTTGATCATTCAACCATATATATAGATGGAGATGAGATCAAGAGTTGGAGTGTGTATCTTGCACACAATCATGACATGCAAGATATGTCTTTTGAGTGTAAATCTATCTCAAATGATGGCATGCAAAGATTATGACAAGATCTTGCATGATATCTAATGATGGCACTTGATTTTATTAGATATTATCAAAATAATAATAATAATAATAATAATAATAATAACAATAATAATAATAATAATAATAATAATAGTTTAATTAAATAAATAAATAATTAAACTTATATAATTTATAACTTTTATAAATTATAAAACTGTTCGTGATTACCAGTTAATCAAATTAAGTGGATTTAATGTTCATTGCCCACGGTGTAACTCTTACGGGTCACAGCTCGATTAGTTACGTTAACTTATCGAATCCGTTCATAAAATCCAACAATCTCCCACTTGGACGGATTTCGATAGAAGGCTAACGTAAACAGTCAGCGGTGCTCTAGCTGCACATGATTGCTCCTAACAAGGTATGACACTTTAAAGTCATTAACCAAATTATCATGCTACTATAGCAGGATACTAGACTTATGATAATCGTAGTCATCTATCCTTTCTGTAAAAGACATCAATTGAAACAATGAGACATGGATCTAATTCATTCTCATATGGTGTTCAATTATTGTTGTTCTCGATTTAGATTCAGAGTGGTCCAATCAAACACACAGTCAGTTTGGGTAAGGCCTTACACTTCACCAGTTTGAATCAACGAGGGCGCCACAATGTCTAACCGTTACATGAAATATGTAAGAGTACAGAATCCCAATCTTGATTATATACAACTCCCACTGAACATCAGAATCATTCCCAATCAAAGCCTTTATGACTGGCAGTTACGCGACAGTAGTTGACAATGATCAAAGAATGTCCCTTAGTAAACGGAAGTTCTAGTATACATCTCAGGTCAGAGGATACAAGATGAGTTTACCAATTTCAAAAACATCTCATGACTAAGATCCATGGAGATGATTTGAAGCGAGTTACATCCAACATCATTCATAATGATGTCTGTGAATTTGGGAGTCAACTACTTGAGACCAAATCCAGAATAGTCTTAATTCAGAGTCGTTCCCACGAGTCTAACCGACTATGGATAATTAAGAATACAAGATTCAAGGATTAAACGTATTAAAATCGAACACAGTCATAAAATTCAGTTTTGCATTTAAACCAGTAAATCAATTCTGAATTCAAAGTACAACTGCTTATTTGTTCGTTCATCCAAATACTAAATCAAAACATATCACTAGCTAATCTAAGCCCGATCGCACTCCTGTGCTGATCATACTTGTCCTGAGTCATGGGCTTAGTGAACGGGTCTGCTAGGTTTTGATCTGTGTCCACTTTGCTTATTATGATGTCTCCACGTTCCACTATTTCCCGTATGTAGTGGAATTTTCTTAAAATGTGCCTGGATTTGTGATGAGACCTTGGCTCTTTGGCTTGAGCAATTGCACCTGTGTTATCACAAAAGATTTCGATAGGCTTCCGAATACTTGGAACCACATCGAGGTCAGCTATGAACTTCTTTATCCAAGCAGCTTCCTTTGCAGCATCCGATGCAGCAATATATTCAGATTCGGTGGTTGAATCCGCCACTACACTCTGTTTGGAACTTTTCCAGGAGACAGCTCCTCCATTGAGAGTGAATACGAAACCTGATTGTGAGCGAGAATCATCTCGGTCAGTCTGGAAGCTAGCATCAGTGTAACACCTTACAGTGAGCTCTTCTTCCAATCCTCCAAATATTAAAAACATTTCTTTAGTTCTTCTCAAGTACTTCAGAATGTTCTTGACTGCGGTCCAATGGGCAATGCCAGGACTTTGCTGAAAACGACTGGTCATGCTTAAAGCATACGAGACGTCAGGTCTGGTACATAACATAGCATACATGATAGAACCAATCGCTGAGGCATATGGAATTGCTTGCATTCGCCTAATTTCAATGTCCGTCGAAGGAGATTGCGATTTGTTCAACACAGTTCCTTTAGTCATGGGAATAGTCCCTTTCTTGGAGTTTTCCATGTTGAAGCGTGTCATCATTTTGTCAATGTATGCACTTTGACTCATCCCTAAAAGCCGCTTAGATCTATCTCTGTGGATTTTGATTCCAAGAATGTAAGCTGCTTCTCCAAGATCTTTCATTGCAAAACAATTTCCCAACCAATGCTTAACTTCGTTAAGCATAGGGATGTTGTTTCCAATGATTAGTATATCATCTACATACAAGATGAGGAATGATATAGTCCTCCCACTAGACTTTCTGTAAACACAAGGTTCATCTTCGTTTTTGATGAAACCAAACTCTTTGATCTTTTGATCAAAACGAAGATTCCAGCAGCGAGATGCCTGCTTAAGCCCATAAATGGACTTATTTAATTTGCATACCTTATTAGGATATTTTGGATCTACAAAACCTTCAGGCTGAACCATATAGACATCTTCAGAGAGATGTCCATTAAGAAAAGCGGTTTTAACATCCATTTGCCATATCTCATAGTCATAATATGCAGCTATGGCAAGTAATATCCAGATCGATTTGATCATAGCAACGGGTGAAAAAGTTTCATCATAGTCAACACCTTGAGTTTGAGTGAAACCCTTTGCAACCAGCCGTGCTTTGTAGGTATGAACATTTCCATGCATGTCGGTTTTTCTCTTCAAAATCCATTTGCTCCCTACTGCCTGTGAACCGGGGGGTAGCTCAACCAAGTCCCAGACTTGATTGTCACGCATGGATTGCATCTCGGAATTCATGGCATCGAGCCATTTCGCAGATTCTGGATCTGATATAGCAGTTTTGTGGTTAGTAGGTTCGTTTTCAGGCTCAGCTACTAACAGGACTTCAGAACCATCAAGATGCCCAAGGTATCTATCAGGAGCATTGCGAGTCCTGCTACTTCTACGAATGCTTGTGTTTAAGTCTGATTCATTAGCAACAACTTCTTGTTGATCAGACGTTCCGACTTCGTCAGCGGTCGTTTGCGGTTCTCGAATTTCTTCGAGATTCACAATATTGCTTCCAGTTCCTCGATCTAGAAATTCTTTCTCGAGAAAGTGGCCCTTCCTTCTGATGGAAATCAAGTTTGCATCAGGATGGTAGAAATAATATCCGCTTTTGTTATGGTATCCGACGAAAACAACCTTTTCGCCTCGAGGATCAAGCTTGTCATTAGAATCCCTAGTGACATATGCATTGCATCCCCATACCCTAAGATAAGACAAATTTGGTTTAGTGCCAAACCATATCTCATATGGTGTTTTGTTTACCTTCTTAGTCGGTGCCAGATTTACAATGCGGGCTGCGGTCATAAGAGCAAAACTCCAAAAAGAGTGAGGCAAGTTAGTTCTACACATCATCGATCGGACCATATCTAGTAAGGTACGATTTCTCCTCTCGCTTACGCCATTAAGTTGGGGTGTACCAGGAGGAGTGGGTTGTGAAATAATTCCACGTTCTTTCAGATGATTGATGAACTCTAAACTGAGATATTCGCCACCTCGATCTGATCGAAGTGCCTTAATCGTTTTACCGAGTTGGTTTTCTACTTCGTTTTTGGAATTCTTTGAACTTTTCAAAGGTTTCATGCTTATGCTTCATTAGATAAACATATGCATATCGACTATAATCATCAATGAATGAAACGAAGTATCTTTCATGATTTCTAGACATAGTTCTGAAAGGACCACACACATCAGTATGTATAAGTGCTAACAGATCTTTTGCTCGTTCACCAACATGGGTGAAGGGATCTTTAGTGAGTTTTCCAGCTAAGCAAGATTCACAATCATCAAAGGAGTCCTGTCCAGTGGATTCAAGAATCCCCTCAGACTGGAGCCTTTTTATGCGGGATTTGCTTATGTGGCCAAGTCTACAATGCCATAGATATGTATCATTAATGCCAGATTTGATACGTTTAGAAAGATTATATACATTATTGTTTGGTTGAACATCTATTTCATAAATACCATTTCGAGGTTTAGCCTCAAAATAAAAGACATCATTTAAGCAGGCAGATATAGCAATACCATTAAAAACGTACTTAAATCCTTGTTCAAACAACAGAGAAACTGAAATAATGTTTCTGGTTAAACCAGGTGCATACAAACAATTATTCAACATAAGTACAAGGCCAGAAGGACATGAAAGATAATATGTTCCAGTTGCAAGAACTGGTACTCTTTTCCCATCACCAACGATGAGTTCCATGTCGCCTTGTTTCAGTTTCTTCCACTTTTCAGGTTCCTGCAAGACATTAATGTTGTGGTAACCACATCCGGTGTCAAACACCCATGTGTTGCTGGAAACAGTAAAAAGTTCAATAACGTAAATAGAGATACCTGAAGGGCCTGCACCATTGGCCTTGTTCATCCTCAGCTTAGCCAAATATTCAGGGCAATTACGCCTCCAATGCCCCATCTTGTTGCATTCAAAACATTGACGCTCCTCAGGGGGTGGTGCTTTAGTAATTGCCTTGGCTTTGTTGGTGGCAGGCTTGGCAGCAACAATAGCTTTATTCTTGCCCTTGATGTTATAACCCCTTTTCTTGGGATTGGGCTTTCTAACACCAGCAGATCGAACTGTCAATACTTGATTGACTTTGCTTGGTACATTCATCTCAGCCGTCTTCAGCATCCCATGCAGTTCAGGCACAGTCTTCTCCCAAGCATTCATATTGAAATTCATTACGAACTGGTCGTAAGACTTTGGGAGAGAGTTCAAGATGAAGTCCGCTGCCATTTCATTTGACAGGGGATAACCAAGCTTATTCAATTGGTCGATGTACCCTTTCATCGTAAGCACATGAGCACTAACTGACGAGCCTTCTTGCATTTTGCAGCCGATAAGCTGCTTCATGGTGTCATAGCGTTCTTGACGGGCTTGTTTCTGAAACATGCCTGTAAGTTGTTGGATCATGTCAAAGGCACCCATGTCTTCCATGTTCTTCTGAAGATCAGAAGACATAGTGGCTTGCATAAGGCAGGCTACCTCAATGGCATCCTCGTTTTGCTTTTCCCAGGCTTTACGGGCAGCAGCCGTATTACCTTCAGGCTCATTAGGAACTGGACCTTCCAGTACATAGTGCTTTTTGGCAAACTTAAGTACAATTTTCAAGTTGCGGTGCCATTCGAGAAAGTTGGTGTTATTCAGCTTATCTTTCTCAAGTATGGACTTGAGAGCAAATGAGGAGTTATTTTCGTGAGACATCCCTTTAAAGTAAGCAAAATTAAATAATTAGTATTTTTTGATGTTTAATTCCTTATTTAATTAATGACCCATTAACAGTAATAAGAATAAGGATTGAGAATCTAGTAGTATCAGTTACTAAAGGCAGCTGTGGCACGCAACATTAGTAAGTGATAGTAGGTAGACTAACAACGTTTGTCAATTGTGAAAAATGCACAACTCTCAAGTATGAGGCCACTAAGACAGCTTGTCTATTTAGTGATACGTTTAGCCTCATCTATGCTCACTTTCATTTCCAGACAGCTGTGGCACGTAACAAGATATGAAAGTAATAGTCATCCTAAAACAGGTACATGTGGAAGAGCCGGATGTGTCAACGAAAACTCTTGCACCTTAGAGGACAAACTACGCACCAAGTGCGGTGCTGTGGCTCCAAACACTGGTGTTTCGCATTATGCTCCAAGTGTCCCTTATAATAGGATAGCATAAACTATTGATTTTATATATATGGGATCCATTTTAGTGTTTACCGAATAAGGGTCAAACACAACGAATGATCTAATCATACGTGCGTTGTAAAAACCAGTTTTACTATATTTAATGTCGTGACTTTGTGATGAACCCTTTCATCTCTCAGGACACTTAATTTTAAATAACCTATTAAAACTAAGTTTGTCGCGACTTGCATAACCATTCAAAAGTTAATAGTTAATATATTAAGTTTCTGAGTTTTAAAACAATTTTAGATTGTAAAAACTCATTGGTTATATTTTTCAAAACAAACCATTTGTTTTATAAAACTTTTACAAGTTGTTAAATTGTTTAATTTTTGAACTTGTTACATTTTATTGCGATTATTTTTTTTTTAAAACTCCTTTTAAAACCTTTTTGGTATTTGGTTGGTATGTTATAACATTTATAAGATAAAGCAACCACAATATCAAATTAAATAAATATGTAAATCATAAGGCCAAATTGTGTTTGATTTTGCTAGAGCCAAGTAGCAAAACAAACTAGGTCACGGGGTCACAACACACAATCAACCACAATGATGAATCTAGTGCATCTTGTGATCTTGAGCTGCTCCTACTGACCTCCAGATCCGTGCTTCTTGATCTTGATTCTTCAGTTTTGTTTTCAGGTCTTTTGTCATTACAATATTTACAAGAAATTGAAATACATAACGAGAAAATATAAACCCTATTCTATTACAACTTTGAGCCATCAAAATGGGCCAAACCATAATAAACCAAAACTGAAAAATAAACAACCAAACAAACACAAGGTCGGGCCTGATTTACATATTCGATCATAACTTTATAATTAAACTGGGTAATTCTTTTGGTCAATTATAACTTTGACCAAATAAGTAATTTAACCCAAATAATTAGACAGATCTAAATCTGGATCAGAAACTCAAAATTTTAAACAATTTAGAGTTTGTGATCTGTAACCGGTTAAACTGACCGGATCCGATTTGCATGTTGTAAGCGTGGCTCTGATACCACTGTTGGGAATCGTAGTGGTATTCGGTTTGACTTTTCGGTAAAAACGAGTTTGACCAATTAGTATTTTAAATCCATATTTAATATTAACGCAGCGGAATTACGGTTTCAAAATTTTCACTGTTAATATTCCCAATCAGGATCAAGGTTACAAAACATGCAAACACAGATAATTATAACTAATCTAATCTACCGATGAGAAAAGATTATACCCTTTTGGTTAATAGTTAACCGTTTGAGACACCGAGGTTCAACGAACGAATGCTAGAACAAAACACGAACAAGTTCCTGGTTCTCAACGGAAGCAGGGGGTGGTATGAAAGTAGGATGAAGATGATCAATCTTCTACTAGTTTCTTCTTGCACCAATCTTTCAAAGAACCATCAAGCTCTCCTTACTCCAAGTCTTGATCATTCAACCATATATATAGATGGAGATGAGATCAAGAGTTGGAGTGTGTATCTTGCACACAATCATGACATGCAAGATATGTCTTTTGAGTGTAAATCTATCTCAAATGATGGCATGCAAAGATTATGACAAGATCTTGCATGATATCTAATGATGGCACTTGATTTTATTAGATATTATCAAAATAATAATAATAATAATAATAATAATAATAATAATAATAACAATAATAATAATAATAATAATAATAGTTTAATTAAATAAATAAATAATTAAACTTATATAATTTATAACTTTTATAAATTATAAAACTGTTCGTGATTACCAGTTAATCAAATTAAGTGGATTTAATGTTCATTGCCCACGGTGTAACTCTTACGGGTCACAGCTCGATTAGTTACGTTAACTTATCGAATCCGTTCATAAAATCCAACATGTTTCTAGGCTCCCAAGCGATTTACCAAAGGTATTCTCACATTTCTAAGTGTTTATATTGGTAAAACATCAAAAGGGTTTGTATATTTCATGATTCACAATTAAAACCGAAAATAAACCTTAGATTTACCTCGAAATGTCGCCCAAACGTCAAGTTTCTTCATGGGTTCTTGTTTTACTCGGTTAGATGAACGATTTGGCACCAAGATCTCACGAAATGGTTGAGATTTGAAGAAGTTATCATAGAGAGAAGCTAGAGAGAGAGAGTATGGTTATGGGATTTGTTCTAGAGAGAGAGGGTGAAAGATAAAAAATGAGAAGAAAGGAAGGTGACTCCTTTCTTAAATGCCCCGGTAAATCCCCGTGTGCTCGGTCTCGTTTATTTCACGATAAAATAATTATACGTTCGGTTTTTATCGTAAACGCGTTGTAAAACATAAAGTATTTAAATAATTATGTTTCATTTTCATAAAATGATTTTTATTTAAAATCGTTTAAATACAATACCTCCATTACTTTTGTCAAATTAATTATTTAAATAACACGTTTTGCTGGGATTTGTTTTAGGTCGTGATTCCTAATAAACATTTTAAATATCCATTTATTAATTTAATATCGTTTAATATTGTTCCGTTATCTCGTCGAAACGTGTTACTTCGTACGTATTCGTAAAGAACGTCACCTTCCGAATCCAACCCTCGTATCGTATTTCGATTCGATTTACGATTTATGGAATATTGTTTCAGAATATGATTCTCAATAACTATATTCGTGTGGATCGTCACCCACGCGAATACATTAATAAATTAATATTTCTGAATTAATATTCGCGTTTAAGTTATATGCGTAACCTCACCAACGCATGATCATTTCAAATATCGTTTCCATTATTTTATTATCTTTAATATTATATATTCCCAATCCAAATCCCACTAACCATATCACTGACACATCCGTGATAGACCGAAATATGCATATGTATACGGCATATGTAGGGGTCAGTCGCAACTGCCCCGGCCACCGTCCCACCGCTATTTCGATAAACCATCATCATGTGTCATTGACTATGTTTAGCAACCAAACAATAACAAACTTCTAATTCTTTTCCATTCCAACCCACAATCCATAATATGTGTATTCAACTGCGATAAACTCTCTGGTTCTGTTTAGTTGTGTTTCAACTAAACTCCCTATGGTTTATGCATATAATAATATGTTCTCAATATGTATACCAATATTAGTAATAACATCCAATAATGTATCATCATTAATAATAATCATATCAGGTCGTAACAGTACAATCGTACATGTACGGACAACCTGAAGCACAGTGATGTTACATGGATGAACAACTACGCTTCGTGGAAGAGTAGGTAGAGATCATGAACCATGAGGTCAAATAACTCAAGCAGATTCGGATTCCGATTGCGAGGGTCTGATGGAACTCGAAACGCGGAATTGAATTCATGTGGGAACGTGAAGATTAGATGATGGGAAATATCCCTATCTCTTCAAACAGACAACGTCAATCTCCGAAAACAACGAATAAATTTCGAGACGGAATTTCCTTTTAACAAGGGGATTATGTGACAACCAGAATATTTTTGTTCTCAAACACTACCAACAACAACGAAATTTCGGAACGAAATTTCTTTCAACAAGAGGATGATGTGACACCAGCCAATTTCAAGTAAATTGAAACTCTTACAACTATGTATTTCACATTCATACTTGTTTCATTTCATTTAATATTTCTTATTAGAATGGTCAAACACAAACAACTACGAAACGATAGTTCGAGGAACTATCGAATCATACATTGCACATTGGTTCTAGAAACCAAGTGAGACAAACACAAACACAAACACAATCACAAAACAATAATTAGAGGAATTATTGAATTGTGCATTACATTTTGATTATGTTTAATCAAGCGTGCAAACATTTCGTAATGATGAACACAAATGATAGAAGATAATTCGAGGAATTATCGAAACACACATGAGTCTCACGAACGTTGGTGAACAAATAATGATCAAACAAACATATGTGTTATTATGTGATTATGTGCTAAACATATATTAGACGTTTAGGATAAAAGCTAAGAATCAAACATGAATGTAATCGAATCAACAAAATCGAAAAACTAAGACATAAAGCCTTCGCAGCATGCAAAGAACACTTGGCGAACTCCTTGGCGATACACGAAGCAAGAAGCAGGAGTTTTGAACTCCGAAATCCTTGGCGATACACGGCGTGTTTCTGAATGAAAACTAAATATTATATTCATTGCGGTACGCCAAGGCCATGCATATTCACCTTGGCGGTACGTGACGGGTCCCAGAAAACAAAACCTTATAAAATCAACCACATTCTCTTTCCACTCGGTTCTTTCACGCTTTCTCCAAATTTCTACTCTCTCTCAACTAAAACTCACTGAAACCAGAACTCCAACCTTCTGGAAACACTATTGAAGCCACTTCTTGGTTATTGGAAGCTATTGGAGTCTCAAGGAAGCTTTGGAAGCTATCAATAAACAAGAAGATCAAATCCAGCCACATTTGAACTTCCACAACCTCTGTCTAACTCAAACTCAGCCATCTAAGAGCTTCTAAGGTAGTCTCCTATGCTTATCCATAATTAGATCGTACATGCGTAATGTAAAAACACACATGCAAGTGTGTTTGAACACATGCAACTCCATGGGCCTATTGTGCACGAATTTTGTGGTGATTTTATGTGATCTTAATGTATATCGACTGATTTTAGAACATAGGAATGTTGGAATTGAGTTTTGATAAGTTATTATGTTGTTTTGTAGAACTTGCCAGAAAAGGAAAAATTTTATGTTGCATGTTGTAGATTTGTGATGATCTAGACATGATAGACATGTCTAGATGTTGTCAAAAGTATATTGAAGTGTTTAGAAACACATTTGGGTATTTGATTTTCTGGCAAAACATGATTTTACAGAAACTTACTATATATGGAAACTTTTGTAAATAAAAAGAGGGGTTTTGATGTTTTAACATGTTTTGGTGGTCTATGATTATTGAAATATGTTTAAAAATGATTCCTAAGCATATTGGGAACTTTGCTTTTTGAAAACAAGCTTTTAAACGAATGCTTATTATTTTAGGAAACTTTATTCGGGACAAACGTCAAAATGGTGATTTATTCACAAACGACATGTTTTAAGTGTTTAAACGTGTTTTTATAAACATACTAGAGCCAGTAGTTTTATTAAATGGGATTTCATAATTATACTTCCAAAAATAGAAACTTTCTAAATATAGAAACTTTCCCAAAACGGAAACTTATGATTTTCATAACATAAATTATGCGAAAACATCGCGATTAGAGTCGTAGGATACATGTGGGTGTCCTACTTGAAATTAAGACACGTAAACAAACTACACAAAAAAAACATGTCACCAACGATTCGTCAAGTCAACACAAGTCAACACACGCACACTCGGTTGAGCACACCGACACTTGGAGTTGTATGGGATACAACACACCATAGAACAGATACTCACGACCTATATGATTATAGGCACTCACTAGCAGGTTGCTAGCATTCGCAAGTCGCGAACACATATAACCGAAACTGCTTTACCAAGTGAGTTCACGACCCCTTTTTATCTTTTCTTCCTTTGGGGGGAGAAAACACTGCAATCATAAACTGTTTTATAAACTACTTATTTAGATTACGTATGGACATGCTTTATCGCTATATGTATATGTATGGCACACATCACAACTCAAAGTTCTCGCAAACACACATCCGACCGTTAGTAGTGCGGAGCGCCTAGCGTGGTAATCTTGGATACTACTATTTGGGCCTGACAAGCCCCACCCATCGCACCTGGGAGGCCAACCCAACTGGAGGCCGGAATGAGTGCAATATTGACCAACACACTTTGAAATTGTCTTGTGTGATGGACATGGCGGGAGTCACACAATCAGCTTCGGTACTAACCCACATATAATATAACTGTATTGACTAGCTATCAATCGATACTGCATTGTAATGATATGTAATCTAGCAACACTTACTTTAAAATTTTGATTTTACTGCTTATGAAAAACTTGTGCTCTCACCAACCTTTGTGTAGACCCTTTTACTCGAATTTTTTCTTAGGTAACTAAGGTACGCACACAAGGGTGGGATGCTAGGCTGGAGTCTCATGCATCCACTTAGTGCTTTAGGCTTTGAGAACATTTATCATCATATTTAGCCATGTAATTCTAACTACTTAAATCGCTTCTGCAAACTATTACTCTGTATTGTTTTGAAAAACTGTTTTAGGTTAAGCTTCCGTAATTTATGGTTACAACTCTACATTGATAACTCAAACATTTATCCGCAACTCTGATTTTACAAAACTGTTTTATCAAAGTAATAGGATGTATGTGTGCAACCAGACATGTAGGTCTCGCAACCGTGACCAGAGACTGCAATCCTATCGGGCGTCGACGACCAATGCCCACACGCGTCACGCCCCTTCGGAGAGAGGTCGGGAAGTCCGGGGTGCGACAAATGAACCCTAGAATCTGGGTTCAATCAAATTCGTTTGATTGCTTGAACAAGAGCCCCAGAAAAGCTGGGACTTTTGATTCTTGCTTGATTTCAATTAGAATGGCATAAGAAATTTCCAGATTAGTGTTTGAATGTGTCGAGATCGAGTTAAGAATAAGGTTACGGTATCCTAGGGTTCAAATCCTACTGTGGAGTGATTTTTAGTGTGTTTTGCTTTTCATACATGTTCGTGAGAGTGAAAGGAAACTAAAGGAGCATTTTGATTCGAGTTTTATACTCGTTTGGATCAAATTTGATTTATTGTCGACTGGTCCGATTTAGGAATGGATTGTCTACGTTAAAATCATTTTATCATTTAATTGTTGATTGGCACACATTGTGTGATTAAATCTCTTCCAACTCGAGCGAGAATGAGTTGTAATTGAGATGTACACGATCAGATTTCATTTCGGGTTGGAAGCGGGCTTGGTGATCTAGTTTAGAGGAAACAGGGAGAGGGACAAAGGGCTTGTGCATTTGACATTTTTGCTCCTCTTTCTTTCATTCAACCTTCAAGCTTATCTTAAAACTTTTATTACTTCATAATTTAGTTTTCTTAAATAGCCTTTTTAATCCCTCTTGTTCTAGATTTATTGTTTTATGTAAAAACATCAAGATTTATAAATCATTTATAAATTAAAAATCGCTTTGTTTTATAAACTTAGTAAGTTGTCATTTACTACATTTGTTAATAATAAAATGCTTAATTTTATAAGAACTTGAATCATGTTTTATCATTAACTAGGTTAGTATCACGTGTATTACCCGTGTTGAATAAAAAATAAGATAAGTAGTTATCAATTACAATTTTAACACTATAAGTTGATATTTAGATATGACATTTGATTAATATTTTATATATTTAATACTCTAAGTAATAAAATAGTTATATTTTTTCTTTAGATACTAAATTTATTAAAGTTTGTTTCTTTAAACATTTCATTTTAAAAAACAGCTTTTGAAATTTTATATTTTATAATAATTTGATTTTTTTTAAAATGTTTTTTAATATTAATTTATTTTTAATGTATTAAATTTTTTCAAATTTGAAAACATATAAAAAGTATGTTTAATATTTAATTTTATTATTTAATATAATATGTATTTAATAGGAGAGAGATGTGAGAAATTAAAGTTGATATATTATAGGAAGATGTCATGTGTTACTAGAAAATCTTTATTTATTAGAATAGATAGATTATAATTATTATCATCATCATTATTATTGTTATTATTATTATTAATGTAATCAAATACCAAATAATGTTTGGCATGGATTATGTGTTTATATATTTCATATATCTATATATCATTTTATAATTATGAAGTTGTTATTATTATTATTTTTATTTTTATTTTTATAATTTAATTATAAGACATTTAGGTTACAACCAATATACATATGTTTTTATGTGTGTGTGTGTGTGTCTGCTTGTGTGTGTATATATATATATATTATAACCTTTTTAAAAATTGACTTATTATTGTATGTTTTATCAAGTTTATCTTATATGTCTATATATTTTTAAAATAATAACGTCAAACATTGCTTTATAAAATTTGAGCACAATTACATTTATACGAATTTGAAACAAAACCCTAGGGATTACATCAACCCTTTGGTGAGTTTTCACAACAAAAACACTTAATATATATACAATATCGTAGATGGAAAAATTTTTGGTGAGGATTTCATCAAAGGAAAGCCTTACCATACAATGGCATGGATGATCGAATTATTGAAGTATGAACTGAAGATCGAAGATGGATTTTGTTTAATAAAGGAACAGTGAAGAATTGAAGAGCCAAAACTAAATGGTTTGAAGATTGAGCACGGAGAGAATTAGGAAGAGTTTGGTATGCGGTAATGAAATGAATGAAGGAATGGAATGGATAGGATAATGGAATTGACAAAGGAATGAAATGGAGCATTAGCATTTCATTGTCTTGTTTTCTTACCATGTGGAATGGAATGAATCATTACTTTGTTTTGTTTGTTAAACCAGAGAAAGAAGAAACACAATATAGTTGATGGTGAGTGATGATAGTGGTGGACTAGTGGTGGGAAAATAGTTTTGGTGACAGTGGTGGGTGGTGTTGCAGTGGCAGGCAACAAGTGATGTTAGGTGGTGTTGATAGTGGTGGATGGCAAGAAATGGTATTAGTTGGTGGACGGTGGTGATGGTGTGTTGAGGAATATTTTGGGTGTCCGCTGTTGTTCGAATAGATTAGATTTGTATTTGCCTATTTGTAATCACTTGCATGTATTTATGTGTTGTTACACTGGAAACTGATTCGTTCGCAGGAGCATATGCGAATGGATTTCATGTAAAGGGATCCATTCGGCCGAATGAGGGGCCGAATGTCTTCATTCGGGCGAATGGGCTATAGCCCCTATATAAACCAGTTTACAGATTTTAGGGTTTAAGGTTTTTGTGTGTGTTCTTGGGTTTGAGCACGAGAGGGGGAGAGATCATGCTCGATCTCTCCCCGGCAACACTATGTTCTTTTATGATGTGGATTAAATCATGTAATCATTCGATTCTATCAATATATCATTTGATTTTGTTCATCATCTTCATGTCCGTCGTGTGTGCAAACCCTAACCTTCCATCCAAAGTGAA